>OX383983.1:2487972-3221276 GCA_947532105.1 Athrips mouffetella | reverse complement strand
TTCCCGGCTGTCGCCTGTCCCGGAATCACGAATACTAGTTTTTTTTTTTCATATAGCTGATAATTATCTTTTTTAAGTTAGCAAAGTCAAAGGAAATTTTAAAAACCTAACCGAAGACACAAGGGCACATCGCAAGAAGGACCGATGGCCGATGGGGCGTAAGGGTTCTAGAGTGGCGACCACGTACCTGAAGACGAAGCGTTGGCAGGCCCCCCACAAGGTGGACCGACGGTGGCGGTCGCGGGAAGCCGCTGCTGGATGCGAGCAGCGCAGGACCGGTCGTCATGGAGATCTTTAGGGGGGCCTATGTCCAGCAGTGGACGTCTTTCGGCTGATATGATGATGATGAACCGAAGACCAAAGGGACTACTATACTACGCACAAAATAACTTAGGCCCTGTCATTGATGCGCAGAAGAAAAAAAATGGCCCATTTTTGACTACTGCGCATCAATGACAGAGCCAAAGTTATTTTGTGCGACGTGTAACACACTTCAAATCACAGGTACCCTTCCCTGCAGAGAATGATCAGATACTTGGAGGAGAGATATGAATTTGGGCCTGATGGAATTTTGCATTTTTGTTTTTTTTTGTATGTACCTAAATCAAAAGAATTGTAAAGTGCTCTCAGTGGACGTCTTACGGCTGATATGATGACCTTGGCCCATCAAAAACAAGAAAATTAGCTGACTAGGCCAACGTTTTAAAGTGCTTTCTGAATTCTGATCAGGACTAACGTTGCTTAAGATGATCCGTTTTCCATACAAAAATTCAAATGACTTGCATTCTTACGCGGGACATAAAATTCTGTTGAAAAACGAACGAATACTGCTATTTTTAGTTAAATTTTTCGCTGATTAATACAAAAATACAGCTTATGTACTGAAAGTACTAGTTTCTGTTAGCAATTTTTGGTTCAGTATTACCATTGTGGGAGTGCAGTCAAAACTGTACGGTTGTGCTTTGTGTGCATGTGTGAGTGATCGTACTCATGTAAATCACGGACTGACGAAAGTAATTGACTTTACTGGACATATGGAGATATTTTTTTTATTATATTTATATATTATATTGTTGTTAGGCGTTGAAGTTGCACCATGTACGCTGATCAATTTTTTGCACACATGTAGTTGTACTTATTGCATTAAAAAAATAAAACCTTATATTTGCAGCAGTGTCTCAATCTAGCTGCGTTCGGGTCTAAGCTGACCGTCACAGATTACCTTAACTTTCATGATCAAAAATTTTCAGGTATTCGATGCTGTAAAAAAAATAAACCCCGGGTTTGAGAAGAAGATTCATCCAATACTAGGAGATGTTTCTGAGGTCCAACTTGGAATGAGTGACGAGAATCGGGCTCTTATTATTGAGGAAGTAAGTTGAGGTTTTAAAAAAGAAAAAACGTCTAAGGCTATTCGCTAAACTCGCGCGCGCGCGCACGGAGCGGGTGGCATGTCCGGCATTCACTGTGTGTTTATTTACTTTCGGACACTACCACCACAATGAAAACACTTGTTATTTTAACTCACTGCACAAACTTTATTAATAACTCCAACGTAGACAAGAAGGAAAAATACAAGTCTCCAAACACCTTATGCAGCGGCCGTGAACCAACCGATACCGCGTTACAGAAACTAACAACGCCATCTATTTAGCGGTTAGGACCGGACATTTGCTCTTATTTTACACATTCCGCCCACCAAGGACTTGTCCTTTCAAGTTTTAAAAACAATCAAATTAAATATTAAAGAATTCGACATAGGCAAAGAGTGAACGATCTTAACAAAAGAACAATAATGAAAAGCGCCCACCGTGAAACATACAGTATTAAAAGGATATCAAATATAAATGTGAACACTATTTTTCAATAGGTAAATGGAATTTAGCTTGGAGCCCTAAAGACTACCTTACAAAATACAAAATAACATATTATTTTTTTTATATGAACTTAATAGCACACTAAAAAAAACTTAACTCTAGTGAAAGCGTACCGCCCACCGTCAAAATAACTCATTTTTCTAAAAAGCAGACCTTACTCAATGGTCTTTTGAACAATCCATTTTTACATTTTACTGTAACAACACGAGTTATGTTGTCGGGTCCGGGATGCTTGCTTACGATTCTACCTAGTAACCACCTTGCAGGTGGTATGTTATCATCCTTGAGAACAACGATGTCATCGATTTCTGGTTCAAGATTTTTAGTACTCCACTTGTATCTGTGATTTAATGCAACCAAATATTCTTTACTCCATTTTCTCCAGAAATCGTTGACCATCTTTTGAACTACTTTCCATCGCTCTAATCCGGTAAATTTTTCATCAGTATGGTTTTCATCACTAACATTTAATAACGGTTCGCCAACCAAAAAATGACCTGGTGTCAGTGGAAGAGGGTCATGGGGGTCATCACTCAAAACACTGATTGGACGCGAATTTAAACAAGCTTCTACTTGCGCTAAAACTGTGGAAAGCTCCTCAAAAGTTAGAGTGCTGTCTCCAATGACTTTTTTCAAATGACCCTTGACGCTACGTACACCTGCTTCCCATAGTCCTCCAAAGTTTGGCGCATATGGCGGAATAAAGTGCCAGGTTGTAGAATGTAATGTTAGAAGACGAGCAATCTCATCTGGCAGTTTTGACTTAGCACGGTCAAACATATCCCGTAGCTCCTTATCTGCTCCGACTATAGATGTAAGGCCGGTTTAAAACCAATTAAACCAATCCGTTTAAAACGAAAAAAACCGTTTAAAAACGAAATAAACAATTTTTTTCGGTTTAAAACGGTGTTGATGGATGTCTATGTTTTCCTTTATTATAACTACATTTTCTGGATATTACCGAAGTAGGGATATAACGGAGTACCTACCTATCAACTGTGTAAAGATTTTTTATAAGTGTGATATTCTGATATTGATATACCTACTTAGCGGGTTTGGTCCGTCCGACCAAGAAGCGCAACACACAAGTAATAAAAACTCGTGTGTTGGTAAATAAATATGTTTTTCATTGTTTTCAAACGATGTAAATAATCAATTTCATTCGGTTAAAAGTAAAACGGACGGCATTATGTTAATGATGTCTTCAAATCTAGTATGTGTAATATAATAAATAAGTATTGTGTGTTATACCGTATACCTACATACTTAAGTTTTCGTTTTGGTAGTAGTTAGGTATTTTCTATTGATTTTCTAAAAACGAATTAAACGAAACATGACGTCAGGTGACCAAAACTTCCCCATAACGACGTGTAAAACACAGTTCTTTTATTTTTGTAGGCGAGTTTTCAACCGTTTAAAACGGTTTTTTTTAGGTTTAAAACCGCAACATTTTGTTTAAAACCTTTTTAAATCCGTTGTTTTACATCTATAGCTCCGACAAAATTCAGTCCATTGTCACTATACAAGTCCTGACAATGTCCGCGCCTTGACGTGAAACGTCGAAAAGCTGCTATGAACCCTTGTGAGGTGAGGTTAGAGACCACTTCCAAATGAATGGCACGCGTGACCATACATACGAACAAACAGATGTAGCCCTTATATGATTTAGCCCCTCGACCTGGTGACAATCGAACATGAAAAGGACCAGCGTAATCCACACCAGCTGATCTGAACGGTTTGCTTGGCCTGAGACGAACTTCAGGAATTTGCCCCATCAATTGATTCTTGGCAAGTTTAGAGTAACGCTGACAAATAACGCATTTACGATAATGTGTTTTGACTTGATCCCGAGCGCGTATGATCCAATATTTTGAACGTAACATGTTCAACATTAATTGTGGTCCGCCATGCATAGTGCGAGCGTGGGCATCCGATACGAGAAGTTTACTAAGATGACTCTTAGGAATGATGATCGGGTTGGTCGTGTCTCGACTTACATGGGCAAGATTTATGCGACCACCAACTCTTATGATCCCATTTTGGTCCAAAGTCGGACATAAATTGTGCAGCATACTTTTCTTAGGGACGCACTCGCCTTTCATCAATAGTTTGAGTTCTTCAGGAAACTCTAATTCTTGAACTTGCTTGATGCACATGTTGAGGGTTTGACTGATCTCTTCTGTAGTAATGAACTTTGGTAATTGTCCTTCCTTAAGTAATTTGTATTTCGACAGCCTTCTGCAATAAGACATAACTCTCAACATTTTCTGTAAGTTTGAAAATTTTGACCACTCTAAATCATTTTCTCTTTTCGGTTCTGTAACCTTCAAAGCAACTATTCTTTCTTCTTCATGTGTATCTGGTGCTTCCGTATCTGTTTTAACAAATGGTTTCCTTAACCAATCTGGTCCATACCACCAGAGGTCATGAGTCTGTAGCTCCATTGGTTTAAGGCCTCTCGATGCGCAGTCAGATGGGTTCATATTTGATGTAACATGACCCCACTGGTCAAAGTCTAGTATATTTAATATATCCGATACTCGGTTGCTAACGAAGGTATGCCAACGACTAGCTCCTCCTTTCAGCCATGCAAGAACAACTGTGGAGTCTGTCCACGCGAAAAGTTTCTCCTTTGGTATGTCCATTACTTGAGATATTTCAGACAGGAGTTTTGCAGCAAGAGTCGCTCCGCACAATTCCAATCGTGGGATTGATACCTCCTTCTTTATCGGCGCTACTTTAGTCTTTGCAGATACCAGACTCGTATGAATGGTTCCGTTTTCGTCCGTAACTTTCAGATACACTGCTGCCGCGTAGGCTGTTCTCGATGCATCGGAAAAAGCGTGCAATTCTACATCGCAATTCTTCGTACATTTGAGCCAACGAGGGTTTATAATATCCTTTATTTGTGACAATTCTTGGCAATATTCAAGCCATTCATGCAGCACATCAGAAGTCAACGGATCATCCCAATCCAATTTAGATTTCCAGTTTCTGGATAAAAACTTTCGCTGTAATCACAACGGGTCCAATCCAGCCCATCGGGTCGTACAGTCGACAAATGTCCGACAATACTTGCCGCTTAGTAACAGGCTCCTTTATTTCCGGTAAGGTTACCGTGTACTCAAAGTTGTCCGTCTTAGGATTCCAGCTGATGCCTAGAACTTTAAGCGTATGGTCTGACCTGATCGGAACGCATTGGTCTAAATTACGTTCGTCCTTTCCGATGTGTTCTAACAGATTTTGACCGTTACTGCTCCATTTTTGTAACTGAAACCCTCCGCTGTTCATAAGCCCATTCATCTCATCGTAAATTTGTTTTGCTTCCCTTTCAGTGTCGCAGCCAGTCATCAAATCATCGATGTAATAATCTTTTTTAGCGATTTCTGCAGCCACTGGATATCTCACCTTCTCGTCATCAGCCAATTTCTGTATCGTCTTCACAGCAAGGTAGGGTGCGCAAGCCGTGCCAAAGGTAAGTGTCAAAAGTTTGTAATGTTCTATAGGTTCTTGGGGAGAATGACGCCATAAAATCCTTTGAAAATTAGTATCGTCTTTATGTGCCAGTACTTGTCTATACATCTTTACTAAATCCGCTACGATACAAATAGCATGTGTTCGCCATCTCATAAGTAAATGCCTCAACTCTTGTTGAATCTTAGGCCCCACTAATAAATTATCATTGAGTGAAACATCGTTAGTTCCTTTCGAACTCCCATTAAATACTATTCGTACTCTAGTAGTCTCTTTATCGTCTCGCACTACAGCGTGATGAGGAAGATAAACTGCCTTAGGATTCTCAATGTCGTCCTTGTCAACACGAGCCATGTGATTTAAAGTAAGGTATTCAGCCATGACTTTCCTGTATTCATCATACAATGTGGGATTTTTCACTAACCTTCGTTCTAGCGACAACAGCTTCCTCTCTGCAATATCCTTCGAGTGGCCATATTGACATTGAGGATTTCCTTCTGTAAAAGGTAAGCGAACCACGTACCTCCCTTCATCATTTCGTTCAGTAGTAGCTTCGTAGAGTTCTTCACATTTCCGTTCATCTGCATTAAGTTTTCTTTGAATACTTTGAGGTTCAGACTCTATTTCCCAAAATTTTTGGAGAAGATCGTTGTCGATTACATGTACATGCATCGCCGTCACGTTTGGATTCGCTGAAGGTGAAGACATCCTGCCAGAGAATATCCAGCCAAGTGTCGTGTTTTGAGCTACAAGATTTTCTTTCTTCATGATGCCGCTCAACAATATATCGCCATAAACTTCAGCGCCTAATAATAAATCAATATTACCGGGTGATGTGAAATCTGGATCAGCCAAAGGAAGCTCATCCATCTTCAGCCAAGAGAGCCATCTTCAGCGGAGATTCTAACTTGTTACCAGGAAGCAAAGAAGACAGTGATTTGAGTACGTATGCATTTACATGGTAAGTAATTTTGGGATCATGTCGTGATTCAATAGGAACCGTTACGTGATATTTGATGCGAGTTTGACCGTTTCCCAACCCTGACACCACGCCATTTACTAAAACACGCTTTAAGCCTAGTAATTGTGCCGTAGACTCGGTTACGAAAGATGCTTGCGAGCCTTGATCAAGCAAAGCTCGAAACACCAACTTCCTTCCATCCTTTGCTCTCGCCTTGACAACTGCAGTCGCCAGCAAAACATTGTATCCTTGAGATGGATCTTCCCTTGAAAAATTTGCAACAATCTGCTGTTCTTCAGGTATCCTCGTCTGCTGTTGTCCCTCTTGTTGTGTAGATTGTGTGTTCTCTCCTGACTGTCCTTGAGTAGTGTCGCTTTTTGTGACATGCAACATTGTGTGGTGACGTCGCCCACATTTCTTACAGGTAGTAGCTTGACGACACTTGCTTACTATATGACTAGACGATAAGCAATTGAAACAAAGCCCTTTAGATTGCACGTAGGTTTTTCGTTCCTGAGGTGATTTCTGTCCAAACTTCTCGCAAAGGTATAGAAAATGCTCTTTATCACCACAATATCCGCATAGCAATTTATTTTGTTGGTTCGTATTTACAGAAGCGTGGAAGGACTGTCTCTCATTATTCTTTGGTTTTGCAGTTGATTGCGTAGAAGTTTTCGATACGTGTTTACCCGCTTCAATCATCTCGAGAGTACGAAATCTGGATTCGAGAAATTCAATCAATTGATCGTAAGTCGGTATTTCATCAGTCGTTGCACTCAGATGATTTTCCCAATGCTTGTGCGATTCCACATCAAGTTTTGAGACCACTAAAAATACGACTATAGGACTCCATGAAGTAGTATCTATTTCAAGATTTTTCAATGATTTCAAGCATGATGATGTTGTATCCATTAATTGTCTTATTGCCTTTGGAGATTCTGATGTAATTTGTTTCTGAGCGAATAAAGTTTTCATGATAGCATTACAATTGTATCGTTTATTATTGTACCGTTTGGTGAGTTGCTTCCATGCCTCTGCGTAATTCTGCTCAGTTGTGGCTAAATTCCTCAAAAGATTTTCAGGCTCTCCGGATAGACTTGACTTGAGGTAGTGTAGTTTCTGTACATTAGTCAAGTTCTTGCTATCATGTATCACTGAGACAAACATATCATGAAACGTCTGCCATTCATCATACTTGCCCGTAAATGTTGGTAACTGAATTCTTGGTAGCTTAATTTCTGCGCCTTGTGGGTTTACAGGCGGTGGAGAGTCGGAATTCCATTTAAATGCTTGAATGTGTTCTTTCAGCAAGCATTTGTATAATGTATACTCTTCAAGGAATAGTTCATAAATATCAGCAGTATAGTTAATATCGATTGGTCTCCTTGTCTTCACTGGAACTGATAGAAACAACCTCTCTATGACCATCCCTGAATTCCTTTTTTATTTCCTCTAAACTATCCAACCTAGTTTCAACATAGATTTGTGTCATTCTTTCTTTTGGAGTCTTTTTAAAGTTCCGCAGTGCCTTCTGTAATCTATCGTAAATGTCCATTTGAACTTTAACTGAATCTTCGACTTCCGCCATTATTTAGAATTATATTTCACGACTGTTCAAAAATATTCTAAGTCCGTAGAATTACTTCGCACAATTTCAGTTTTCACAGTAGTAAATTTGACTAAGTCCATATGATGAAATCTCAAAATTTTACAAGTGTCAACACTAGTAAAATATTCTAAGTCCATAGAATAAAAACTTGAAATTTTACAAGTCCTGGTCACAACAACGTGTTTGAATTTGGTAGGATCCAACAAAGTCCAAGTTCACTATCACTCGCGGGTTTCGGCACCATATGTTTCTTTACTTTCGGACACTACCACCACAATGAAAACACTTGTTATTTTAACTCACTGCACAAACTTTATTAATAGCTCCAACGTAGACAAGAAGGAAAAATACAAGTCTCCAAACACCTTATGCAGCGGCCGTGAACCAACCGATACCGCGTTACAGAAACTAACAACGCCATCTATTTAGCGGTTAGGACCGGACATTTGCTCTTATTTTACACACTGTGTGCTTAGTAAAAAAGTTAGGTGAGCGCAGTGCTGTGTGACACGCAGTGAATGCCGAGACATGCGACCCGCTCCGTGCGCCCGTGCGAGTTTGGCAGACGGCCTAACATAGAAAAAAAACCGGCCAAGTGCGAGTCGGACTCGCGTCCTTAGGGTTCCGTACCTTTCTACCATATGATATATTTAAAGCTTTTGCTCTTTGATTTTAAAAACTCCGCGACCATCCTACTTGACCCATATTTTATAGAAAAGTTCTTGAAACGGGAGCTCACCTTAATTGGTTACTATAAGTTGTGAGAAAAATTTAAATATTAGGTCTTTACCTATGAAATTGCCGTTTTGTTTGGCGAATTTAGGTAAACTCAATTTTCAGTACTAACATTTTTGCAATTTTCTTAGGAATTATAAATCCAATTTTTTAATTTTTTTTAAGCATTATTGGGAAGACATTAAGCTAACAGAAGCTTAAATTTAATTTTCGAAAAATATTATCTGTAAAAAAATATAACAAATCTAATGATGAAATCGGACGACATTTAAGACGAACAATTTTCAAACCTTTAATTTTATACTCGTATATCAAACTAAAAATAAAAACTTTATTTTATGCGTAAATTGATAACCTTGAAGTCAACTTTCAAATATAAATCAAATGAAAAAAATAGCATCAGAATTATAGGAATTATGATCTCATTAATCTGTAAGAAAATTTCGGCAATTTCATAGGTAAAGACCTATTATTTAATGATTTTAGACTTTTCCCTTTATTTGTACTTTGAGACCTAGCTTCTTGCCAAATTTCATAATTTTAGGTCAACGGGAAGTACCCTGTAGGTTTTGCATTTTTGCAATAATGTATGGAGATGAAGACATAAAAACCGGCCAAGTGCGAGTCGGACTCGCGCACTGAGGGTTCCGTACCACCACATAAACATAATTGTATTCGTTGAAATTTCAGTAAGTTAATATGCTAGATTTTTTTAGTCCGACTCGCGCTTGACCAAATTTTATTATTTGTTGTTATTTTATAGCTTATGCACTATAAACATACCAATTTTCAAGTTTGTAAGTGTTCCCGTTTTTAAATAGAAGTAAAACAAAAATCGCCTCAGCGACCATCCAACTTGACCCCTCTCTTATATGAATGTTCTTGAAACGGGAGCTCACCACAATTCGTTACCATTAGTTGTGAGAAAAGTTGTAATATTTAATGATTTCAGACATTTCCCATTATTTGTACTGTGAGACCTAGCTTCTTGCCAAATTTCATAATTTTAGGCCAACGGGAAGTACCCTGTAGGTTTTTCATTTTTGAATAAATGTATGGAGATGAGGACATAAAATGCCATATCTTTTGATTGCGTCGTTGTAAAAAATTTAAATTTTCAGATCTTGTGTGGTTCATGGATCCTAATATGTGGTATTAATTTCAGCTTGATACCTTTACCCGTTCGTGAGATAAAGGGTCTTGACAGACAGACAGACAGACAGACAGACAGACAGACAGACGGACAACAAAGTGATCCTATAAGGGTTCCGTTTTTTTATTTTGAGGTACGGAACCCTAAAAAGCCTATATCTGATGAAATTTTCAGATCTTGTGTGGTTCATAGACCTTAATATTCGTTATTAATTTCAACCTGATACCTCTTCTCGTTCGTGAGAAAAAGGGTCTTGACAGACAGACAGACAGGCCGACAACAAAGTGATCCTATAAGGGTTCCGTTTTTTTTATTTTGAGGTACGGAACCCTAAAAATATGTAATGTGTAAAGTGTGTTTTGTGTCTGAGTGTATGTGTGTGCTGTAATTACTTCCTATTTTTTGTTGCTTTTCCTATGCCAGGTGCTTTTTTCAATTAATAAATGTGTGACTGAGACCCTGTTCAAAAGAAACGAATTCTCGGCGATTTTTTTTTTCTACGAGTATATATCGTGCTATAAGAGGACTTTGTGAAAACCGCAGTACCTTCGTCAAACTACTGTATAGGGTGACTTTTAATTAGTTCTTGATAGAAAAAGGTATGCATGTACCCATGATACTGAACAACTTTCCCCTAGGTCGAAATATGAAAATCAAGTTTTGACCTCCCATAGAAACTGCATCAGCTGATAGCGCATTTTGTATGGGAGGTCAAATTTGGTTTTTCGTATTTCGACCTATGTTTCTTGGGAAAAGTTGTTTAGTATAATGAGTACATGCATGCATATCTTTTGCTATCAAGAACTAATTAAAAACGGAAACCAGTCTGTGAAATGCTGGAGGATACATTCCTGCCCAGTTTTGGACTTTTCATGGGCTAGGTACTTCGCAACAAGCCTTGAATACTTAATTCGTTAATTTATTTACAGGCTGAAGTCATCATACATGCAGCTGCTACAGTAAACTTTAACGAGCCATTAAAAGTGGCAGTTAATACTAATGTCCGAGGAACCATCGAGATGCTGAAACTCGGGAAGCAATGCAAAAAACTCAAGTAAGAAATTCATTAACATAGCATACCTACAATTAGTTGGGTCGTAATGTGCAAACATATAGAACAAAAGGTAACAACAAAAACACATTGTACAAAGCCGACCGTGCTGCAGTGGTTTCTTGCCGTTTATTTTAATAGTAGTCTCGCTCAAAGCCGACCGGACTGCAGTGGTTTCTTGCCATTTCTTTTACGCTGACATAGCACGATCCAGAACTGTAGTTAGTCTCGTTCAAAACCGACCGTGCGGCAGTGTTTTCTTGCCGTTTCTTTTACGCTGCCATTAACTGCCATAGCACGATTCGTAATGATGGTAGCCTCGCACAAAGCCGACCGTGCTGCAGTACGAGTAGTTTATTTCCGTTTCTTTTACACTGCCATTAATTGCCATAGCACGATCCGGAACTGTAGTAGACTCGCTCTACTTGAATTGTGTTCTATATTAGATGTATTCTGTGTTCGATAAGTATTCTGTAAAAAGTTTACGTTGAATAAATGAGTCGAAAGTAAGGGCAAAGTCGTTCAGGGTGTCATTTTCTCTGTTATCATATAGTATAAACATAAGAAAGCAAGATAAACCAGTCAGGTTAGGTTTAAAGTCTGATGGTACCGGTATAGACAGATCGTGGTCGTACTGTATGAGGATATATTATTATCACCTTATTATTGTCCGAAAAGATGTAAGTCCCCGTTTTGGAATATCGGCTACTACAGAGTGATAACGAAATGTCTGAATATACTTGAGTGTGATACTTAGGACATGAAACTGTACAACTTTCCCCAAGAAACACAGGTTGAATTTTTTTATAGATTTATGGCTTTTCCATACTAACCTTGCGCCATCAATACTGGAATTTGTATGGGACGCCAAAAACCTTTCTCATTTTCAACCTATGTTTCTTGGGAAAGTTGTTCAGTTTCATGTACTAAGTACCCTACTCAAAAATAAACAGGTGTTTGATTATCACGCTGTATATTTTGTGTACGAAAGTCCGCGCAAGTCCGTTTAAATCGTGTTTTTCTATGACGAAAGTAGATAATTATGATTCATGACATGACAGAGGCTTTTAGCGGTTCAATAACTCCTACACCAGGGCTTGTGTGGTCTGTCATATCACAAGCCCACGCGATAGAATGCAGATAATTCAAAAGTAAAAAAAAAAACAGTTAAGGTCTTTCTGGAAAATTTTAAAAAATATCCCCGGTTGGCTGTGTCCTTGATACTCGTAAGGCCATAGTTTTACGTGGATACGTCTATGTAGGTACGGACAGTCAAGAGCATGTCAAGCTCCCACCCACGTCACCCCCCTCCCATTACCATTCATTATCTCCTCCCCCTCACTGACCCTCCTCCCCCTTATCTCCGCGTTTCCTCGCCCACTGACTGCTACAAAGCTCGATGTAGTACCAATTACTGCCGCCAGGGGCCTATATCCACAAAGTAGATACTCAACTACAGTCGAAATAATTTAGCTTGATTAGAATGACAGAAGTGTGAGAGCGAGACGGAGCGATGCGCTACACATTAGAGTGACAAAGACAAGTATCGATTCGACCTGCTCTCACGCATAGTTTTTCCTGCTGTACTGTCTTGCCTGATGTTGTGAAATTTGCGACCTCTATACGCATTTCAACGTTGCGTTTGTGCTGCCACCTATAGTAAGCATTAGCTGAACTAGCTCATCCACAGGACCACAGTAGCCTAGTTGGTAAAGCGTCTGCGGTACTTACGCAGAAGAAACAGGTTCAAATCCTGCCGGTGGTTGTGAAATTTTGCGATTTTCTACTTTGTAGGCCTATATCCACTTTACATGCAATGACATAAACAAAAGCATAGAAGTATCCACGTCAACAACGTTTTAACATCCACAGGTCATACGTGCACGTTTCAACTGCGTATGCGCATACAACAGTAAGCAGGATCAACCAGGAGGTATATGAGGAGTTCTACGATGCTCCATTATCACCTGAAGCTATTTTACAGATGGTGTCTTCCTTGGATGATCAGAGTATCAACGATATTACTCCGACGTAAGTAACGATATTTACAGTAGGTATACTCTGTGTAGTAGGTACCTTAACTTTAAGAATGTTAATTTCTTCTTCCTGCCCTTCCTGCTTTCCCTTCTCCAGCCAGTGCTGACTTGCACATGTGCCACGCACCACACCCTTCTCCCGCGATTCTTTTGAAAACGGAACGCAGTGCGACTTCGTTTGTCTGTGTGTCTGTCACACCTGTATATCTCAGCAAACACTCATGCCATGGACTTGAAATTTGGAATAGTATTAGAATATGATTGCCAAACTTTATTGAAAACGAAAGAATTATAAATTTTTATTATTGCTATTGTAAAGAGGGCCCAAATGAGGGGGTCAAAACTTTAATTAGTCTTTAAGTCAAAAGACAAAAATTTAACTTTGACGACGGAAATATACATATCCTTATGTAGGAAACATCTTTATGTAGGAAACATCACCTAGTGCCCTTAAGTAATCGGCGTGAAATCGCAGATCTGGTGTTTTTACTCAAAATCGCTTCAAATATTATTGATTGCCCCGAGCTGCTATCATCTATAGGTCTCAGAGCTCCTAATAGGAACTTAAGATCTCACGATCTTGTGTCCCTTCCCTATGCGTCCTCAAATTATCGCCAAAATTCATTTATATTAAGAGCGAGTAACAACTTTAACAAGTTATCTAAGGTGCTTGATCTTAATCTGTTTAACACTAGTATAGCGAGTGTTAGGCGCCAGTTGAGTGACAGGTTCTTTAATGTGTAATTGTTATTTGTATGTTTTTATCTAAACGTTGCGTTGCGTTGTGATTTAAGTGAGCGTTTGATTGTATTTTTGTCTTTTGCTTGTCAAATTTTGTCATTAGTTGTGAAAACTTTTAATTGGCTGTTTGTAGCTACCTATTGGTATTATCAGTATGTTTATTATTAGCTGTTGGTTCTCCAAAAAATTAAATAATTAATTAATAATAATTAAATAGTGCTATCTCCGATATAGTTGTGTGTTCACAGTAAATAATCTACCTATTAACGAGAAGAAAACTAAGTGTTTTAAATTTGTATTGCCTAATCTAACGCCAGTTGCAACAAACCTATTAGTTGAAACATTTAGTCTTGTGGAATCTACTGTGTTCCTTGGTATTACTCTAGATAACAAGCTACAATGGGGACCGCATATTAATAAATTGTTGAACAGACTCAGTTCTGCTGCATACGCAGTGAAAATAATAAGAGCGCTGATAGATGTAGACACTGCAAGTTTAGTCTACTTCAGTTATTTCCATAGTCTCATGTTATATTAATATGGCCTGTTGTTATGAGGTCATGATGCGAAGAGAAGAGAAAAATACATGCGATTAGACTGTGGTTCTAAGGCCCAGCGCAGACAGAACGGAATAATCCTCGCGTGGGCTCGGGCATTTCCTAAGAGATCGCGCATGCTCGAGCATGCGCGAGCCTGCGCAAGTAAACCGTCATCTTCTACCGAAACATGCCAGTTTGTCGCGATTCGTCAACAATGGTGGACTGGGATATCGTTATAATTGCGCTTTAGGTAGGTAAATTTAAAAAAAAACACGCCCTCCCTCTTTGAACTCACTGACAACACTGCGCGCTCGCCGCCGCGCCGCGCGCTGTCTCGACGCCGCGCGCCGATGCCCGCGTATCTTCGAGGATGCGCGAGCATTTTTTGCCGGGTTCAAGCATATATGCACTTTATTTCAATGACGTTAAAGTTGATTTTCGAGTGCTTTAATAAAATCCTCTTCGAAGCGCTCCTCTCTGCGCTGAGCCTAACAAGCTAACTGAAATTGAATAATGGAAATTGAATAATCTTTTTTTACTATATTGACATGTATTAATTTGAATTGACATTATTTTTTATAAATTTAATTTAAATATTTTATTAGACTAAATCAACTATTTTTACCTATACTTGACCATTTTATAAATTCAATGACATCTTTTTATTTAAAAAAAATTTTGGATTACAATTACATGTTCGTGTTATATATTTTGAATGATCCTAGAATTTTATTTTAACTTAGCTTAACATTATAAAGATTATATAGGTATAGGTACTTAAGTTAGATTATATTATTGACTGCATGCCTCCAAATCATTTGCGATGCCCAAAAAGGGTTTATGTGCTAATACTGTACTATAATTTTTAAGATCTTTAACATGTACATAAATGCAAATAAATAAATGAATAAATGAATGACTTATGTTTATTGTATAAACCCGGTACATTACAAATACCTAGCGTGTGGGTTTTTTATAGTCGCTTTTTTTAGGGTTCCGATACCAAAATGGTAAAAAAAAGGAACCCTTATGGTGCGACTTTGTCTGTCTGTTTGTCCGTCTGTCGGTCACACCTCTATATCTCAACAACCACTAATGTTATCGACTTGAATATAGTTGCCCAAATTAATTGCACAAAAAAGAACTTTGAAAAAATTATGATTATTAATGTAAAGGGGGCCGAAATAGGGGGGGCCAAATTTCAAATTGTCGCTACTAGGTCGAGTGGGGTATCATATGAAAGGATTTTACTTGTACATTCTAAAATATATTTTTGTTTTTTTTACGTCTCTTAGTTGTCAAGTTATGATGAAAAATGTCAAAAAAAATACCACCCCAGCAAAAATAAAGCGATCTTTCTAAAATGCACAGTTTTTTAGAAATCTGCAAATATCCTTTACAAACAAATTTGGTTTTGCGGTCCCAAAAATGGAATTTATTGCTTCCAAAAATACAAAAAGTATATCGGGACCCTCGACGCGCGAGTCCGACTCACACTTGACCGGTTTTTTCCACATGGCGCCACTTTGTTTCTGAAGTGACGTAAATGTAACTGACGTCATTAAGAGATTTTAATATCCTACAATGAATAAAGAACATTTCGAATGCCAAGTGGGGAATCATTATAAAATGGCTTTATACAGGGTGTTAATTTGATTGCGTGCCATAGTTTAAGGGGTGGGTCAGTAACAATAGAGAAACTCAAAAAAATTATTAAAAAAATCCTACAAAAAAAAAATTAAAACTCCATTGAAACTAAACTAACGCGGAGGGCAATGACCGCGCGAATGGGCGCGCTATCAAAAGCGCGCGAAAGAGATTCAGTTATGTAGTCGTCATGGAGATCTTTAGGGGAGGCTTATGTCCAGCAGTGGACGTCTTTCGGCTGATATAATGATGTGCCTACCTTATTCACTGATACTCACGCGCTAGCGACGTTGCTTCGCGTTAGTTAAGTTTCAATGCAGTTTTCGTTTTTTTTTTCAGTAGGAATTTTTTAAATATTTTTTTAGTGTTCCTTTATCGTGAGTTTTTCTTTTTGAATTCCCGTATGTTTCGTTTTCAGACTGTTGGCCGGCGAATGGCCCAACACGTATACCTTTACGAAGGCGATAGCTGAGGAGGCAGTCAGGGAAGTAGGCTCTGAGCTTCCTGTGAACATCGTCAGACCAGCCGTTGTGATCGCATCACACCGTGAGCCTTCGCCAGGGTGGCTGGACATCAGTTGCGCTTACGGACCTAGTGGGGTAACTATTCTTGAAATTTAAGCTGATTTAATCCTTTAGTTGCAGTAGTTCGGTATTATATATTCTGTGGTTCGGTTGCTAGTCCGGTTAACCGAACTAATGCATCTGATGAAGTACCACCCCCTTTGTGCAGTGTGAATAGCCCAGCAGTCTTTGTACTGCTGTGTTTCGGTTTGAAGAGTTAGGAGAGCCAGTGAAATTGCCGGCATATGAGACACACGATCTTAGTTTTCAGGTTTGGCAACGCGCTTTGCTGTCATTGGTGTCAAATTAAGCCACCAATAAGACAGTGGGCGTATAGGCGGTGGTGACCATTTTTCGTCAGGTAGCCCACCTGCCCGTTTTCTTACTTGTTACATAAAAAAAGAGAAAAAACCGATACCGGTAAATCAGGGTCAAGCAACATAAAGGTCACTAGTCGGACCACAAATGTGGTCGGATGTGATTGAACACAACAGGATGCAGGGCAGACCTGTTGTGTTTTACTTATATAGGTACCTTCTATTTTACGAATAAGTTGCATTCGTGTACTCTATCACGAACCCTCTTTTCGCTCCGACTGTACAAAACCTGCCAGGTTGCGGATTGGCGGACCAACGTTTTATGGACCTAGTAGGCCACTACTATCGCTACAAAGTTGCAAATTTCGTGAACTCGATGACGTAGGATAACATGCAGTGCCCTTAAAGTCTATAACTAACATTTTTTTAAATCGGCAAAAATCTTTTACAAGCAATCTTAGTAATGCGTTCCCAAAAATTAACTTTTTTGCGACCTATTATTACTATAATGTACAACAGAACCCTCAGCGAGCGAATTCAGCTCGCACTTGACCGGTTTTTATGCTTTTTTTTTAGTTTATTCTTGGAGGTGCATTGGGCATGGTACACGTCTTGCTTAGCAACAACGACATCAAAGTAGATTTGGTTCCTGTGGACTTAGTGAATAATGCCATCATAGCCGCCGGTATGTGAAACACAATAAAATTCATTATTTTATCGCGAATACACAGTGCTTGTGCGTGTGTGTATTTATGTGTGTGTGTTTGTATGTGTGTGTGTATGTTGTGTATGTATTTGTGTGTGCGTATCATTACTGGTACCTTTATTATAGTAGGATAAGGGTGCCGACAGTGAATCAGTCGGGTACAGTGGCGGCGCAGGCGGCCTCTGAGCAAAACCGCTAGACGTATATTGCGGTCCCATTCACCCGAAAAAGGCCGAACAGTAACGAAATCGAACCGCCTCGGTCTCGCCTGCATGCGCGTCGGGTTTTCCACGTTTAGAGTGTTTATATGTTTTGAGGTGCCAAAAGTTGTTATTTTCGGCGTATTTTCACGTGTTCTACGTAAAAATTTACTGCATCTATCCGCTCGAAATACGTGGCAAACGTTAGTGTGTTTATCATAGATTATTATCAAGTAAATATCCCTAACAAATCTTTTTTGTGTTCTCGATGACAGGTCGACAAATTCAAAATGGCATCCTAGCCTACAGTGAATCACGATTCCTGAGTACACAGTGGCTCGCGATCCACTGTGTACTTTCTGAAGTTAATTTTATGTTATTTACAGTCGCTTGTTGTTTTTCACAGAGTGGCACGTCCAAAGCCACCTAATCGCAAAAATGGCAATCATAATGAAGAGCAAATGCGGTTAGCGCTTCGGAAAATTTGTGGTGGCGAATCCATACGCAAAGTGGCCAATAAAAATCTCGTTTATTTCGTCAACTTTCATATTTTTTGTTTTATGCCGTATTATTTACTGAGAAGTGCCGTGTTATTTAGGATTAAGACAAAAAAAAATTGTTAATTCCATTGTTTATTCATAACGAACTAACTGGCTCGTGCCCATGTCCAATCACAGATTGTGTTTTGAAAATACTAATTTTCAAAAGATATGTAACTCTCTTAAAGAGATTTTGTGATTCAATTTATAGTGAGACTGATTAAAAATTATAGATACTGATTGAAGTTCGTAAATCTGTTTTATTTCAGTATTTTATGTAACATGATTCACTGTATCCTAGGCGATCCACTGTAAACTTATACCTGATTCACTGTACCCACCCCCCAGTACACAGTGGATCATTTCCCATTTTTTTATAAAACTGTTTTCACTCTGTATAGGGCCAATATAGATAAAAATTAATAATGTCAAATAAAAGCTAATAAAACCAGGTGTATATGTTCCAAAATTCATAGCTCTCCAACCTTCCATTCGTCGGCGATAATAATTTGAAAAATGGGCGAGCCACTCTCGGCATCCTTACCCTACCTAAATTTAACAGCAAGTCAATTTTCTGTAGACTACGTATAGACGGTATCTAGGTATAATGCAGGCAAATTGTATAATTCGTCGTTTTACATTATGCCTTGGCATTTTACAAAACGGCGCGTAGTTCATTTCTGAAACTCGCCGGTCGATCTCTGCTCATGGCTAACGAACCTAAAATGCATGCAAGAATTAAAGACAGCTGTCGACAACACACTCACATCCACACACACCCTCACCAAATTATAGCAGAGCGGCGGCTCGAGTTAAAGTAAACTGCGTGAAATAAAGAAAATCGTTAAAATATATTTGACAAACAACTTGATACAAGATAGACAGACAAAAGCAATTACACTTGACTATATAAAAAGACTAACAAAAAAGATTCTCAATGTAGTACAAACTCCTTTGATCTTAACACTTTCCCTCATTGAAAACTTTTATTAGCACCTGGCCAAGTTCTTCACGCATAGGAACAAACACTGGTCTTGGTAGTCCCTTCGTTATAAATTATAATGTCAGCGATCTGATTCTTCGAGGAAACTCGCTTCACGTCAATTGCCTCTTCTGACACTAGTTTTCTGACATAGGAATTTCGAATCCGTATGTGTTTCGTCCGTTTATGAAACTCCGGATTGTGAGCTAGTCGAACAGCTGCTTCGTTGTCCACGTCCAACGTCGGGATACATGTCAGTGTCGCGAGTTCTTTCAATACTATCGTAAGCCAAACAATTTCTCTCGCAGCTTCGCTCGCAGAAACCTTCTAAAACTCCGATTAGGTGATCAGGTTTATATCTCAAACCGGTATGACATCGTGCCTTTAAGATATCGCATGATCCGTTTCACATTTAGCCAGTCATTCTTTGTCGGTGCTTCTATATAGTTTCCGAGATGCTACTCCTACTGCATAGGGTAAATCAGATCGCGTGGCTACCATCAGGTATGCTAATGCTCCAACAGCTTCACGATATGGGAAGGACTTCACTTCTGTCTCATCAGTGGAATCGATTACTTTCCCTGACTCAAATGATTCTTTGTCGATTGGCGTTGTTATCGGATTGCAAATCGCTCTAAGATCTTTCTCGTATAGGCTTCTTGCTTCAGTATGATAGATCCTTTGCATTGCAGAATTTCCATGCCAAGATAGAAGGTAGCTGGTTTGGTAGTTATCTTTAGCTTTTCACGCAAGGTGCTAAGAAACTCGTCTGCTAGCTTCTGATCTGATGCTGCAACCAATCCATCGTCGACAAAAAGCGTAAGAAGTATCTTCTTGTCTCCAAGTTTCTTTGTATAAAGGCAGGGGTCTGCCGTGCTCTGAACAAACTCAAGTTCCTCTAGGATCTCTTGGAAACGGTAATTTCAACATTGTGGGAATTGCTTTAGTCCATATAGACTTCTGTTAAGTCTACAGACTTTGTTAGAGCCGTCATCGAAACCTTCGGGTTATTTCATATTGATTTCCTCTTTCAGATGACCGTGAAGAAACGCTGTAGTAACGTCGAATTGTGTGAGTGTCATTCGCTCGCTTGCAGCTACACTAATCAGTGTATGTATGGTCGCCATTCGGGCCACTGGACTGAAAGTTTCCTCGTAGTCGATTCCTTTCTTTTGGCGAAAACCTTTAACTACTAGGCGGGCTTTGAACCGTTACCTCAATAAAATTGTACCGTTTGGGTTTTTCTTTATTTTATAGACCCACTTGCATGGTATCGCTTTACGATCTCTAGGTAGTTCCTGCAAAGTCCATGTTTTGTTTTCGTGGAGTGACGATATCTCACTAAGCCTGGCCTCTTTGTAGGACAAAGGCTCGGGTATATTATTGTTAAGAACTGCCATAACATAATCATCAAATTTCACTGGTGGTTTGAGGATCGATCTATTTCTCAAGTTATATTTCGGTTCAGGTTCACTGTCCTCATTCGCGTCTTGAATTTCTTCAATAGGTTGTTCGATTCTATCGATAAATTTGTTGAGTGTTTCTTGGTATAGATTAGATTCTTCAAACTCATTTTCTCCCTCTAATTCGATCGATTCTAAGTTCGCTGGTTCTTCTAACGAATCTCGATTGTCTCCCTCTGTTACGATAGGGTCATTGACAATAATATGACGTTGCATGTTTTGCAGCGTGGGTTGGACAACAGGTATGCGGTCGAATGACACTGTAAACTCGTTCACCCTGGAGTTTGTGCGCTTTTACTTTCGTTTCATCCTCAATTGATGCAACAGGCTTTTCATCAAAAATTACATCGTGAGATCGAATAAGACGACTCTTTTTGCCTTCAGTTACCCAGATACGATATCCGTCTTCATCATATACGATTAAGTAGCCTTTAACAGCTTTCTTCTGTAATTTTTTGCGCGTTTGTTTTGGAATGTGTGCATAGCAAATACTGCCGATGATGCGTTGTTTCTTGATGCTCGCTTTCTTTCCAAACCAAAGTTCGTAGGGTGCTTTCCCTTCCACAGGTGTCGGGCCGGTTCGATTTAGAATGTAAACAGCAGTATTGACGAGTTCTGCCCACAGTTATAGTGATACTCGTAACTGCTTTTGTGAATGCATCATTGAACGTGCGGCTTCTACAATTATTCTTTCTCACGTTCGGCACACCCATTTTGCTCAGGAGTGTATGGACACATGAGTTTCTTTTTTATTCCCTCCTTTTGTAGAATTTCTCCCATCTTCTGATTATCAAACTCGCCTCCGTTGTAGTGACAACGTGAAGTAACTCTCGTACTGTATGACCGGTGTTCTTTACTTCAGCCACTAGTTGCTTGACCTTTTCATGAAACTCTGATTTCTCTTTCAAGAGATAAATGACGCGAAATTTCGAATAATCATCTTTGACAAGCAGGAAATATCAGTACTTTGCAAAAAAATACGGAAACGGTCCACATACATCCGCGTGTAGCAACTCACCTAGTAAAGAAGCTCTAGTTCTCGTACCAAACTTTAAACGATGAGCTTTGCCATTGATACAGCCTTCGCATAAGTCGTGGTCGGTAGGGAAACCGATTCGCAATTCACGTCTTTAGAAAGCTCTAACGTGGTGCTTATTCTGGTGACCAAGTCGCTCGTGGTACATCTGAGTCTCTATTGCCATGAAAACCTCTAAACGTTACTTAGGTTTTACGTTCTTTACGTCTAGATTGTAAAGTCCACCTTTTAGGCAACGACTTCCTTTTACTTTTATTTCTCCGTCCATAGACAAACTGCATTGTCTCGAGGTTGAGGAGAAGATGCTTTGCGAATTCTTTTCGTGAGCGGTTAATACAGAGAAAAGGTTTCTTTGATTGATGGAACATACCAAACATCTTGCAGGGTAATCGGTACTTTCTTCCCATTAACATTTGCTTCAATGATTATAGATCCCTTTCCTTTGGCGCGAATAGTGTCTCCATTGGCTGTGGTGACTGTAGATATATCGTCAAAATGTATGAGGGGCGGAGGACCCAGGAAAAGCAATTTAAACACGTTTTTATTAGTATTAAGCTTTTATTTATTTTATATAGAATTACATGTGGATTAGTCGGAAACATGAAGCAAAGAGAAAAAAATATATTTGACACTTCTAGGGATGTAGTCAGTGGATAGTGATGTGCCTTTTAACACTCCTCCTCACGAACTATGCACCATCAATGCCTGCAAGACTTCTGAGCTCCTTCAGACGAGGTCCTGGTAGACTCTTCGTGAGCATGTCAGCCTCCATTTCGTTTGTGCTTCTGTATTCCAACTTCACGGTACCATTTTCAATGCAGCCTCTAATAAAGTGTAGTTTTAAATCAATGTGTTTTGACTTAGAGTTAACAACTGCATTTGAGGCCAATTTAATTGCTGCTTGGTTGTCGTTATAAAGTAGTACACTGTCTTGGCTAATACCTAGATCATCATACAAGGATTTGAGATGGATTGCCTCTTTGGCAACTTCTGTTAAGGATACATATTCTGCTTCTGCAGTTGAAAGGGCTACACTCTTTTGCTTGTTAGAAGCCCAACTGATACAACTGCCAGCATATTTGAAACAATATCCTGAGAATGATTTTCTGATGATGATGGCTGATGTTGATTGGGGTGGATGTAAATCCACCCCAACCCCAATCAACATCAGCCATTCCATACAATTCATCTTTTGTTTGTTTAAATATCAAGCCAACATCAATTGTACCTTTAAGGTATCTTAGGACACGCTTTGCTGCTTTAAAATGTTCCTGGCTGTAACTATCATTAAATTGTGATAGGTAGCTGACTGAAAACATTATGTCTGGTTTAGTAGCAACAGCTAAATACATCAGTGTTCCAATGAGGTTTTTGTAGGGTAAATTTTCTGCTACTTCCTTTTTAGTTGAGCATATTTTTGTTTCTATTGGAGTTGCACTTATCCATTTTGAATTTCTTTAAGGACTCATTTATATATCTCTCTTGGCTTAGTTTTATCTGTTTGTCTTTGTATTGAAAGTCTATTCCTAGTAATCTTTTTGGTCTTCCCATATCTTTCATCTCAAATTTCTTTCTTAGGGTTTCTTTAATTTCTTTCAATATTTGTTTTGATGATGATGCAATCAATAGGTCGTCCACATAAATGGCAATTATTACTTTTTCTCCTTCTTTCCCATTATATATGTAAACACATGGGTCAGCATTTGAAGATGTAAATCCGAGTTTTTTAAGTTCCATATCTAGTTTTTTATGCCACTGTCTTCCTGACTTTTTTAAGCCATACAATGACTTTTGTAGCTTGCATGCTTTTTCTCCTTTTATTCTTAATAAATCCTCCAGCATATTTCTAGCTTTCATACATATGGATAAATCTTCTTTTTCACTTTCTTCCATTATAATTTCAGTTAAATATCCTTCTAGACAGTCTGGTATTTTCATGAAAATATTTTCCTGCAATTAACCATTTAGGTAGGCAGTTGTCACGTCCATTTGGTTAAGTTCGAGATTTTCATTGACTGATAATGCGACAACTGATCTTACAGAGCTGAGTTTAGCTACAGGCGCAAATGTCTCGTTGTAGTCGACTCCTGGTCTTTGGGAAAACCCCCGAGCTACAAGCCTTGCTTTCTTTGTTTCAGTTTGGTCTGGACCAATTTTCTTCTTGAGAACTATTTTATGATCTATGACTTTCATGTCCTTTTCTTTTTGTGTTATTTTCCATGTTTCGTTTTTTATGTGTGCTTTTATTTCAGTTTTGATGGCATGGCATTATGCCAGTCATCATTTTCCTCTACTTCTGACAGGTAAGTCGTTTCATAGATTAACATGCTGTCTTCTCCTAGGAAATAGTCATTAGTCCATGCTGGTGGTTTACGCTCTCTTTGAGGTCTTTTATTGTTTTCGTCTTTTTCCGGTTCTTTTCTTTCGAATCCTTCATTTTCAAGTTATTTGTTTTCAGATTCTTCATTTTCATTTTCAGGTTCTTCATGTTCATTTTCTTCATTTTCAGGTTCTTCATTTTCATCTGTCGTTTCACTGTTGTCATCTTCGGTGTCTTTATTTACTTTGTCTTCAAATTCAATTAATATTTAGTTTTTTTTTAGTTTAGGGTAAGTTCTTTTTCAGCTTTGAAGATGGTGCTTCTTTTTCGAAATACATTTTGGTAAGAAATTTAACACCTTTGCTGACAACAACTCTTTTCAGATTTTCAACCCAAACTCTGTAACCTTTTGTGTAATGCCTTCTTGTGCTCTCGGTGTAAATTTCTTTTTATTTGTTTTGTTTAAAATAAGGGTTTTCACACCAAACTCTTCAAAATGTCTGACTGAGGGCGCATAACCAACCCATCTTTCAAAAGGAGTTAACGATTCATTTGCTTTTGTTGGTAACCTGTTGGTAATATAGTTCGCAGTACTTGTGGCTTCAGCCCAAAAACTTTCAGGTAAGTTTGATTCAATAAGCATGCATCTTGCTTTGCAAAGTCCTATTTTTTCTCTCGGCCAGTCCATTGTGTTGTAGTGTGTATGGAGCTAACAATCTTGGGGCTATACCTTCTTCTTTAAGGTAGGTACTAAAATCTTTATTAATATATTCAGTTCCATTGTCCGTTTGCAATATTTTTATTTTCTTTCCTGTAAATTTTTCCATTTCCCTTTGGAATTCTATAAATTTTTCTAGAGCTCCATTTTTCTGTTTCACGAAATATACTCTGCAGTATCTGCTGTATTCGTCAGTGAAAGTTATGAAAAATCTGTAATAACCGTTACTTGCCACGGGCATATGGCCACATATATCTGAATGAACTATGTGTAGTTTTTCAGTTGCCATTGTTTCTTCTCTTCGCTCACTTGGAAATGGCATGGTGGTCATTTTACCTTTTATGCAGGTCTCACATTCTGGCAGACATTCATTTTCATAGAAGTCTAAACCTTTTACTGTATTATTTTTCATAGCTAATTTCAGGTCACGTTCATTTGCACGTGCCAATTTTCTGTGCCATGACAAAATTTTGCTGTCTTCTACCAGGTGACATTTTCCTGTTTTACTTTTCACATAGTACAACCCACCTTCTTCTCTAACTGCTTTAATTATAATTTTTCCTTCTTGGTTAATTACAGTAGCGTTTTGTCCATGGAATGAAACATTGCATCCATTTTCTGTGGCCTTGGCTATTGAAATTAAATTGGTAGATAATTGAGAGACATACAGGCTGTTTTTTAATTTTATTTCTTCTCCATCAATTTTTAAAACCACTGTTCCTCTACCTTCTATGTTTTCAGTTTTGTTCGATCCTGCCAATTTCAAAATATCTTTTGTCGGGGTCAATGACATGAATAAATTTTTGTCTTTGCACACATAGGATGTACACCCACTGTCTAAGCACCACATATTTTCTTTCATGTGAAATTACCTGCAGACAGGCAGGATTCTTCTGCCAGTAGTGTTTGGGGTTTCTTCGACCAACAATCCTTTGTAAGGTGTCCTAATTTTTGACAATTTTTACACTTCAAAAAAGTTTAATTATGATTTTTTTTATTCTTTTGGTGCTTATTCATATTTTGATTCTTTTTCTTATGTTTAAATTTTACGCCATAGTAAGCCTCCTCCACATTGTCGTTGTTACTACGAGCTTCACTTTCTTCAACAATCTTTACCATTAATTCTTCCGATGATGGGAGTTTGTCTCTCGACTCAATGGCGATTCTGAAGTTTTCATATTCGGTAGGTAAGCTGTACAAAAGCATTATTGTGAGCAGGTCCTCATTGATCTCAATTTCCATGTCTTTGAGTTTATTCACCAGCTCGATAAACTCGTTTATGTGCTCTCGCACGTCACTGCCACATTTTAATTTCATTTGCAACAATTTCTTGAGCAATGTGGCGTTTTTAGCGGGGCCCTTGCTCTCAAACGTCTTTTTGAGTGTTTCCCAAATATCTTTGGCTGTTTTGCACGTTTTAACTTACCTCAATTCTGACGGCGATATCAATAACAAAAGTTCCGCTTTTGCCAATGTGTCTTTTTCTTTGTCGTCGGAATTTAAGAGGCATTGATGAAGGCCGGCTTTTGTGAGCACAGCCTCGGCCTGGATCCTCCATGTATCGAAGTTATTTTTGGTGAGTGGCTCGATGCTCACGTGGAATTTTGCACCCGCCATTTTATTCGGGTTATTTCACTTTAATTTTTTACGATCTTCTGGGTCCATCACCTATGAGGGGCGGAGGACCCAAGGAAAGCACTTTAAACACGTTTTTATTAGTATTAAGCTTTTATTTTATATAGAATTACATGTGGATAAGTCGGAGATATGAAGCAAAGAGAAAAAATATATATTTGACACTTCTAGGGATGTAGTCAGTGGATAGTGATGTGCCTATTAACAAAATGTCCGAAGGTGTGGAATAAGTCACTCCGATTCGTGATGTGGCTTGTTGCGCCATTGTCCACCCACCAATTTTCTCCATCATCGGTTTCTGATGTTAGGGTTTTTGTCTGTGCCGTCTCTACAGACATCAATGTCATACTTGCTATTCCACTCTTTTGCGTAGAAGGTTTGAGGTTGTCGGTTTTGGGTAGCTTGCCGTCATTGATCCACTTCGAACAGTTTCTCAAACGGTGTCCATGCTCCAAGCAATAATTAAACCTCAATTTTTTATCCTTCTTTTTCGATATCTGTGTGCTTATACTTGCGGTTAGGATGTCTTCATAGGGCACGGATTCACTCGATAAGGCTCTCTTAAAGGCACAAAGACGGCTCGTAAGATTCTCTACCCTTCGTTCTAACTTTGGTATTAACAACCAACTGCTTTTAAAAGAGAAATATTCTCCACTGAGAGTGTCTAAAATCTTACAGATAAGAAGCAGTTCGGGTAACTCCTTCGTTAGTTTAGATTGTGACATTTCTTGATTCAATTCAGTCCAAATATTTTTCAATTTTGATAAATGAGTATGCGATATCGTCGGATGGATCTCGCTTGAATCCGAAGAAACGCATACAGAGGTTGTAGGAACGATCCTCACATATACCATCGTAAAGTCGGTGGAGCTCTAGCCATACTTCACGAGAAGTGGTGTAGCGCATGACTTTCTTTGAGGTGTCTTCTTTCATGTTTTTGTAAGGAGTAGAAGAGCGCTTGTATCAGCCTTTACATAAGCTGCGAGTTCAGTTTTGTAAACGTTGACGTTGGCGTTGACAGCGTCACCTTCAGCTGCTGCAGATTCTTCATTGTTTCCTTCGAGGGTCGATCTTATAAATTTACCTTCGACGACATCGAGGGCGCGGTCGACAGATCTTAGTAGGATGCACATTTTGTACTTCCATGTACTCCAGTTCGATTTCCCATCGAGTAGTCCGATTGACACTTTCGAAGTCAGATTTTCCATTTTGAAATAATTCTCGCGGAAAAATTCAAAACAAACTCGTGATCGTGATCAGCACTTAACCTATAGCAGAGCGGCGGCTCGAGTTTAAAGTAAACTGCTAGAATTAAAGAAAATCATAAAAATATATTTGACAAAATGGCGTCACATCTCAAATGTATTTTGCACAATGTCAAGTAAACAAATTATTATAAAATTATGGCGAGTTCGCCAATGTCAAGTGGAAGATTTACACAGGAATCCACATCACGAGGACGAGGACCTGTGTACTATGACGACTCCGATTAGTTGATAGGGAAAATAATTGAAGTTACGATGAGCCGCTTCTCTCCATCCAAAAATCTTGATAAATGCATGTATTCCAATCTTATAATAGATGTTCGTGAAAGTCGTTTACTGCATAATCTTCTTCTTCTCTTGGTGCCATATCCTAACGGATGTCAGCGATCAGCATGCGGAACTCCTCTCTCTCCTTAGCCATCCTGCAAAGAGTGGCTGCGTCCTTGATTCCGGTCCAGATTTTAATATTTTCGCCCCAGGTTGTATGTGGCCTTCCTCTTCTGCCTTCAATTTTCCCCTCAATGATTTTTTGTCATGAATTCGTATTTTGAATTTCTATATATGTGTCCTAAATAAGCTGTTTAATAATACCCAATCAAAATTATTAATTAAACTCTTCAATAAACAGGTAAAACTAAAAATTGAAATAGAAACACGACCGCCATCTTCAAATGCTGAGAAACGACCTCATGGTCAAGCTTTACATAGAATAATAGACAGACAAAAGCAATGACACTTGACGTATATAAAAAGACTGACAAAAAAGATTCTCAATGTAGTACAAACTCCTTTGATCTTAACACAAATAAATTCACACACACTCACATGTCCAAACCTAGAAAGCCACACACACCAGCACAAGTCTCCACGGTCTTGTTTGATTAATTTTTCGATATATTTAATTCCTTTCATGTCCCGTGATGAATAAAAATTTATTAATGAATGCTTGTTTGTTCAGTTTGGATGACTGCAAACAGGAGATCTCGAGGAGAATTCGAACCGAAAATCTACACTGTGACTAGCATGAGGAACTACATAACGTGGAGTAAGTTGTCAGGGGCCCAATTCTTGAATATCTCCGACTTATTATGAAGATTTTAAAAATGCAAATAAGGCCTGAAATGCTCTTTAACCGTAACACATGATGTATGGTATGTTATGCTGTGACTCCGCTGCCGGAGCTGGCAATGGAGACGGCTACCTAGGGCTGTGCCTCCGCTGCTGGATCCGGCATTGAAAATGGATGCCGGAGAAGGCACTAAGACTTTTATAGCAGAGCTGTCGCGAAGGTACAACTTACATATCCTCTAAGTACTGCTTCCTCCAATCTACTTACCAGATCAGTTCTTCAACTTTCTTTTGTCTGGCTCCTGCTTGCAAGCTGACGCACATGACTTAAATTCTTCTTCCTGTAGGAGAAATCCCACATCAACTAAGTGTCACAAACACCATCAGCTCACGAGATATAGTATTTTAGAGGCTAACACACTATTGTCATTTCTTAAACGTATCTATCTGGTGATTTTGTAAGGTGGTGCACCGTCACGTGGTGGTCTTTACCCCAGACTATGAGTGAATATTACTATTAAAAGCATGTAATCTTGTTTTGAAACTTTGCCTCTATTCTCGTAAATTGAAACAAGCTAAACAGTTGTTTCACTTAGCTCTCTTAGATCCAAGCGACGTCGCAGCCCAACGGCAGCCATGGGAAACACCACTTCACTTGTCTTAACAAACTAATCAACTAGCCAGATAGAAAACGTCGAACGTGAGAGACGCTTTGGAAAACTATTCACTGTACAATGTTTTAACACTTAAAATAATTCAACAGAAAAAACTTATAACCATTGACGAACGAGGCAAACTCCAAAACTGTAAATTTGGGTTATTGTAAACTGTATACCTCCCTGTAACTGTATAGCCTCTGTGGTGTAGTTGTTAGAGCGCTCGGCTCTCGATCCGGAGGTTCTGGGTTCGATTCCCGGTGGGGACACTAGTAGTAGGGATTCGCCGGTTCTGGACCATGACGTCATCAGTGACCCAGAAATACAGATGGTGATTAGTTAATGAGTCATAATATTTGCTAACTAGTGCGATGGGGTAGAGTCGGCGGTGATTCGGTAATGAATCATACATTGTCAACTTTTCTTACGTTGATGGTTTAGGACTTATGTTTGCTTATGGTGATCATATGAATGTCATCGCTGACCCAGTAATTTCGGTTCTAGGACAGTGACGTCATCAGTGACCTAGAAATACAGATGGTGATTAGCTTACGAGTGCGATAGGGTAGTATCAGGAGGTAATTAGCCAATGAATAATGTGCTGTATTGTATGGCTTATAAAATACGTTTCATTATGAATGATCATGTGAACCTCATGTTATTTTGGTACCTTGTTCTTAACCAGAATAAGTACCTTAGTTATTGATTTGATCGAAACTTTAGTAGTAGTTTTTATTTATGTGATGGTTTAGAACTTATATTTGCTTATAGTGATCATGTGAAAGTCATCACATGTCTAGTAATTCCGGTTCTGGGATAGTGTATTGATTTGAACGAAATCATAATTTGCTGACTTATCTTTCCTAAATAAACAAATTATCTATCTATCTAAATATAATATTATTTCTTTAATTAATTTGTCCACGTGACCTAATGTTATTTTGTTAGGAAATGGGCTAGCACGGTGATTAGGATTAGCTAATGAATATTAGTTTAGGGTAAGTCTTTCTTTCATCTTAATCAAATATTTGTACACTAATAAATGATTTGGTAAACAAATTCTGGTATAAAACCCAAGACATTTTGCTTTTCAACTACATAAAGTTATAGCCAGCCAATCAGTGAAAAAATCTATGTTAGTAATCCAAAAACTCTAAAGTTGACTTTAGTACTATTAACTGTGTGAAGTCTTAAGACAGGAGAAAAAATTCAAATAATGGAGGTACGTTGAGTTTTTTATTTTATTTATTGTAATTTATCAGATTTAAATTTAATTAAGTAATTGTATTGTTTTTAACGTCTTTGATATTTTTTATAGCTTATTTTCTGTATTTTTTATTTTATGTTAATTCGATAATATGAAATAAATATTTTGATCTGATGTTTTAATTGTGTAAGTAAATCAATATTGTTTTAAAGTTAAGATAGCTGATTATTAACTCCTTTATTGCAGTACATACCAGGGAAATCAGTACTCAACGATGACACACCTCTAGACTTACAAATAGGATTAGAAAATATTAGAGATCCTTACTATAATGCTTACAACACTTTACCTCGCTATGAGTCAGGAGAAGATGCTGATGTCACAGTTCAACCAGTTGCAAAGAAAAGGAAACTCCACAATAAATCATTCATCAGTAATGAGAAAACTACAAATATTGATGTATTTTTTAACAAAAAGACCGTGAAGATCAATAAAAAAGGTACGACATCAAGCGTGGGAAAGCCCCGTGATAACGGGATTGCCTATATATCATTACCTGAACAATCTAATGCAACTCATCTTATTAAAATAGAATTATATGATTTAAAAAAGATAAGAGGAGTGCCGCAAGATGAGCATTGGAAATACGCTGATGTGCGTGTAAAATATCTGACACATGCTGAAGATGACATCAAACAGACTTGTGAAGAAGCTATTTATTCCATCACCAAGAAGATTTCGGAGAACCCGAAATGTAAATCTTATTTTTTCGACTTCACTAATAAATGATAATTTATAACTAATAACCTAATTCAAAATTAAACGTTTTTTCTTAGGTTTTTCTTAGTTTTTAAATTTCTATATTATTGTAAATAAATTGGCATCATTTAATTTTTTCCTGTACATACTTGTAATGTTAGATCTGTAAGTAATTTTAATAATTGAATTCTCTTTTTTTAATAAGTGCACTATTTTTTATTTTCTTTTATACAATATATAAAAATATTTACTCTATATTTTCTTTTCATTTCTACAACAACCACCATAGCAATAGGTCATAATGTATCATTTTATACATCCATTTGCTGCAATCATTAGTGGACCCAGTAGTTGTGGAAAAACATTTTTTATAAAAGAATTTTTAAAAAGCCGCCAAAAAGTTTGTGATACATCATTTTTTGAAATAATTTGGTGTTATGATGAAAAACAATCTGTGGACAATGATATCCAAGGTGTCCATTTTCATCAAGGTTTACCTGAACTATCTATGTTCGTAGATACAAAACCGAGACTGATAATAATTGATGACCTAATGAGAGAATCAGACAGTAGAGTAGTTGATATATTTACTAAGGGAAGTCATCACAGAAATTTGAGTGTATTTTATATAACACAAAACATGTTTCATCAAGGGCGAGGTCAGCGAGACATATCTTTAAATGCAAATTATATAGTTTGTTTCAAAAATCCTCGCGACAAAACACAAATCCAGTATATGGCCAGACAAGTACTTCCAGAAAACAGTAAGTTTGTGCAGGAAGCATTCAAGGATGCAACAGAACGACCTCATGGCTATTTGTTAATTGACCTTAAGCAGGGTACTCCTGATTGGTGCAGGTTCAGAACAAATATTTTGCCAACTGATAAACATTGTATTATATATTTACCGAAAAAGGGATTTAAATACGATAGTCAAACGATGCCGAACTTTATTCATAAATAATGTCTAGAGCTGTCAGTACACATTCTGAGTATTTAAGAGCTATCTGCAAATTAAAACCAAGTTATAGAAAAATACTCTTGAAAGCTGCTGATAGTAAAGCAATCAAATGCATTTGTGAATGTATTTATAATGTGTTGAAAGGAACTGTACCAATTTCTACAGAAGAAAAAGTTAAACTAGGTAAACATAAGAAAATTTTACGTGAACTTGTTAAAAAGGGAAGTATTAAAAGAAAAAAGACTATCATTGTTCAAAAAGGAGGTGCTTTCCTACCTATTATATTGGGGACATTATTGAGTGGAGTTCTAAGTTCATTACTAAAGTAAGTGTTACACATCTGAAATGGAACACACTAGGAAAATGTTCCTCATCGAGCCGGAGGCAGTGGAGAGATTTCAAAGACCAATTAAAACCAATAACCCTTTGTCATCTTTAGATATAGAGATGGAGAAAATTTTAAAGTCTACTGATAACGATTATGAAAAATGGAAAATGTATCAACAAACTCTACAGAGATACTTACATTTTACAAGTATGGATCGAAAACCAGTACAAATACCTATGGTCGATTTGAATGCTCCAAACGATGAAGATACAGCCCACCAGAACTATGAAAAGCCCATAGATACCCATGACACAGATAATCAAAACCTTGATTTGAGACACTTGAATGATATTTTAAAATACATACCAAAGTCTTATCACAATCGAAGTACGTTAGTTCTTACAACATTGCATTCAAACTCAGATAGAATAATTTGGGATAAAAAAGGAGTAGTTACAATTGATGGTAAGGTGATTCATGGTAGTAATATCACTGATTTGATAGGTGATATTGTAAGACCGCGAAAAAGAAGTGATCCGATAGGATGTGATAAGTTTTTGAATCTGTTGTTTGAACTAAATCTACCAATGGAGTGCGTTGGAAATCCAAAACGAAGTGAATACATCCACAAATTGCATATAAAAAAGTATAAAGATCATTTATCTATAACACCAATATCAGAGATCAAAATTCCTCAGAAGTCCTTGGAAGTGCTTAATGAATTCAAAAGGAAAAAAGCACAATATAAAATTGAATCTGATGAAACACCAAAGTTGACTAATACAGCTCAACCAAGAAGGAAACTAAATTTGCAAACTGCATGGGAAAAATGGACTCCTTGAACAAACTTTCTAGTATATATTATGATTCATCTCATCCGGCAGGATACAGTAGTGTAGATAAATTAACAAAAGCTGTTAAAGGACAATTAAGTAAAGGAGAAGTGCAAACATGGTTACAATCTCAAGACGCATATACTTTACATAAAATGTCTCAAAAGCGTTTCCCTAGAAATAGATATATTATTTCTGATATGAACTATCTATGGCAAGCAGATTTAAGTGATATGCGAAGTCTATGTAAATATAATGATGGATATAACTATATTTTATGTGTAATTGATGTTTTTAGCAAGATGGCTTTTGCAAGAGCTTTAAAGAAAAAAGACTCAAGAACAATTATTTCAGCTTTTAAATCAATCTTTAATGAATACGAATCAAGCCCTAGAAATTTACAAACTGACAAAGGAACTGAGTTCACGTCAAAGTCTGTTAGAGAATTTTTAAAAACTCAAAAAATTAATTACTATGTTACAAATAATCCGGATATAAAAGCAAGTATTGTAGAACGCTTTCAAAGAACACTTAAGGGTAAAATGTGGCGTTACTTCACTCACAAGAATACGTTTCGATATATTGACATCCTAGAAGATTTAATTAATTCGTATAACCATTCTAAACATTCTAGTATAAAAATGTGTCCCATAGAAGTTAATTCTAGCAATGTATCTAAAGTTTGGCAAAATTTGTATGATTGCAATAGAAGAAAGGTTAATAAACTTTCTTCAATTCCCAAATTTAGCGTAGGGGATTATGTACGAATAACTAAATTAAAATATACATTTGAAAAGGGATACGAAACTAATTGGAGTGATGAAATCTTTCAAATCACATCAGTTATTCACAGACTTCCTTATGTTGTTTATACCATCAAAGATTTAAACAACGAACCTATTCAGGGAACATTTTATGAGAAAGAATTACAAAAAGTTGTGATGAATACTGATTCGTTATATAAAATTGAAACAATATTGAAAACAAGATTTAAGGGATCTAGAAAAGAAGTTGATATCCAAATAAATTTAACTCTTGGATACCATATTCTGACATAAGTAGTGTATAATTTTTATTTTCTTGTTTGATATGATAATAAATTGGTTGTAAATGGTAATGCTATCCTTATTTACATTTATTGTTCTTAATTTTGTAACTTCTATAAAATAACAGTTCTGAAGTAAAAATCTCGCATTCAGCATTTTGTTATCGTTAAGGTCAGTGTTTTTTAACGAAGATGTTGGAAGATAATTTTTATCTCACTCTCCTGAGCAATTGTTCCATGGATTATTTCCCGCTCAACATGACATCACACTTTGTAACTAAACTACCAAAAATCATTAAATTGGATGGAGAGTGGACTGTTAGTCTTGTAGAATTCAACTATCCTTGTTCAATGCTTACCGTACAAGAAAAGGAAAATGAAATAACTATTTTCAAAAAACCACCTGGCAAGGGCTTGGATTCTGTTTATAAGGAGACTACAACAATACCCGCAACTAGCTATGATACAGTCGAAAATCTTATCACAGCATTAAATACAAATAGGGATCTAAAAGATCGTGTCAAGTTTACTTACAATAATGCTACAAAATTTGTGTCCGTGGCAGTACCTGATGATAATATTACAACTTTAAAATTATCACCTAGATTAAGTCTTCAGCTTGGTTTTGAGCCAAACGTTGATCTTGTTGTCAGACCACTAGGAAAGTATCCTTGTAACTTATATTTGGGTCTACCATCACAAATATTTGTTTACTGCGATATATGTGACCCTCAAATCGTAGGAGATGTAATGACATCATTATTACGGAATGTTCCATTAGATTCCTCTAAGTATATTTATGGTGTTAACAAATTGAATATATTTTCACATCCTTACTATATTCCAATAATGAGAAGGGAGTTCGATACAATAGAAATCGATATAAGGTCAGAAACTGGTCAACCCGTACCATTTGAATTCGGTACTACATGCGTTAAACTACATTTTAAACGCTTAGGTATAAAAGATTAGCTGAGAATAGCATCAGGAGCGAAATTAAAAATGAGATATTTAAAAATGAGATATTTAAATAGGAATCATAGTTATCCATGTCCGTATGAACATTATTACTTACAACAAGCTGGAACTGGTATTGGAACAATCTACAAGGGTGCTATTCATCAGAGGGGACATGGCATTGGAAGTTTTCGTGGAGGATTGTTTAGAAGCATTATGCCATTGTTGAAAAGTGGAGCAAGAGTACTAGGGAAAGAAGCCTTAAGTACAGGAGTGGGAATATTGGGTGATATGTTTCAAGCTAGACCTTTCGAAGAATCTGTAAAAGATAGAGTAAAAGAAGCAACAGGTAATTTGAAACGTAAAGCAGATGAAAAGATTGAAAGTGTAATGAGAGGTTCGGGATATAAAATAAAAAGAAATAAAATTAAACGTTCAGTTGTTCAACGATCAGCCAAATTGATACAACGTTTAAAAAAAGGTTCTTCAAGTGATATTATATCAGATATTTTTGAATAATGTCATTTTTACATAGTCAATCGTGTGAGTGTGCTAAGTCTGAGTTGGATTTGTTTGCATTACCATCAACACAAACAAGTATAGAGTCAGGACAGTGGGTACATTATAAGTCAATATCATCACTTACTGACGAAGGACCTATTGAATTTCTTGTTCCTGGGAGTGGAGAAGAGTACTTAGACTTATCGCATACTTTGATTCATATAAGAGCAAAAATCATCAAGTCTACTGGAACTCTAGCTGCGACAGACATAGTGGCACCTGTTAATAATTGGCTTCATTCACTTTTTAATCAACTTGATATATACTTGAACCAAAAGCTTATATCTCCTCCAAATAATACATACGCATACAGGTCGTATATAGAGACTTTACTAAACTATGGCCCTGCGGCAAAATCTTCCCATCTAACATGTGGATTATGGTATGCTGATACGGCAAACAATATGCACGTAATGACAGATAATAATAAGGGATTTAAAAGCAGAAAACATATTAGTAAAGAGAGCAAGGAAATCGAAATGGTTGGACATCTACATGGTGATATATTTAATCAAGAAAAGTTTTTATTGAACGGTGTCGAAATGAGACTTAAATTAGTCCGATCCAGAGACACATTTAGTTTAATGGCCGACAACGTAACTCCAAAGGTTTCTATCCTCGATGCGACCCTTCTGGTTAGAAGAACACGTTTGAATCCAAGTATTTTGTTAGCACATAGTAAAGTTCTAGCTACAACCACCGCTAAATATCCGATTACACGAGTTGAAGTAAAAGTACTTACTATACCTTCTGGCGTTCAAGGAAAAACCTTAGATAATGTATTCCTCGGTCAGATACCTAAAAGATGTGTCGTAGGTTTCGTTGATAATTCTGCGTTTAATGGTGATTTTAAACAAAATCCTTACAACTTTAATAACTTCAATATGAACTACTTTAGCTTATACATCGATGGTCAACAAATACCTTCCAAACCACTACAACCAAGTTACAGTAATAATAAATATTTATATACGCTACCATTTCACACATTATTTTCTGGTACAGGAATACATTTTTTAAATGAAGGGAACGATGTGTCTTGGGCTGACTATCCTAACGGCTATTGTTTACTTGCATTTGATCTGACACCGGACTTGTCTGCTAATGTTTCATCTCACTGGAATCTGATAAAACATGGCAGCTTGCGTATGGAAGTACGGTTTGATTCAGCTTTAGATAAAACTGTCAATTGCATAGTTTATGCTGAATTCGATAATGTAATTGAAATTGATAAAAATAGAAATGTTGCGGTTGACTACAGTAGTTAAAAAAAAAAGATTTTAATATCTAAAACAGATACTTATTAAGTACAGTAACACTGATTAATTCTTTCAAAATAGTTGTCTATTAAGTTGAACAGAACAATATTTTAAGAAAAAAAAGTATGAATACCTTTACAATTAAACATGATTTAAGAAAAATTGTTGGACATTTAGATGTTGAAAATAATGTTTATGCAGCGAATCGTTTACCAATGTTTGTATCCAAACCCACATATATAGTTGTAAATATGGATCCAGACACAAAACCGGGATCTCATTGGGTTGCAATTTATATAAATAAGTATCGTATTGGAGAATATTTTGATAGCTATGGTAGAAGACCAATAGGGTACCATTTGCATTTCATGAAAAGGAATTGTAGAATTTGGAAGCATAACAACAAAGTCATACAGAATATTTTTACATCTGTTTGTGGAAAATATTGTTTAGTATACCTGTACTTTAAATTAAGAGGATATTCAATGGATTACTTTGTCAGCATGTTTAAGAGAGAAAATACAATGTTAAATGATTTTTTGATTAACTTCCTTTATAATAAAATATATAGATGTAATGTTAAGTTTTAAAAAACATATTGTGTATTGTTGCTAATGATTATTGATGTTCTAATGTTTGTTAAGTTATTTTATAAGTGAGTTCAATAAAAGAAAGATTACAATGAAAAAGAAAAGTTTTTATTTATTCATAAAATTATTAGAAATAGGTAGGTACATAAAACCAAATATAAAAAAAATACAAAAAGTTAGTCAAAACAATTTTCACATAGACGCCCCGATATTTTGCGTATAAGAGTTTGGGCATCATCAAGTATATCGTCGTAAGTGTTTTTTACACAATATTGAACACCAATGATTTCATTGTCTTCATCACTTTCATGTTCCTTTAAATCAAGCACTTTAATAATTATTAATTTGGAGCCTTTATGAGCGTCCTTTGTGCTCACATATGACTTCAGCTTGCTTAATTTCCTCTTCGTATCCTGCTTTCGTTTAACGATACCTTCCACTCGTTGTCGGCTTCTACTAAGTTCAGGATGCAATTGGCTGAAGTCTGCTAGCACATCTTGTCCACACGGCAGATCATCATCGTACGACGAAGTTCCAGAAGAATTTTGGATGCTGATCATATCCTTTAAAATGAAATATTACATTAAAAAAATCGCATTTTCTGATGTAACGAATCTTAACAAATCCAAATATAAAACAACTTACTTACCATTTTTTAAATAAATCACGGTTTTTCTTGTCTAACGAAATTCGAAACTAATGTGAAGATGTCTGATGATGATTTCTATGTGCTTTTAAACGGAAATCTTTGAGATTTTATACCATTTGTATTTACTTTAAACTTATTAACTCTCATTAAACTAATGTTATTTGCTGATCAATCTAATGATAGTTTTCTTAGAATATAAGTAAGTAATAATTTTAAAACCAACAACCCTAACCTAATCACCGTGCTAGCCCATTTCCTAACAAAATAACATTAGGTCACGTGGACAAATTAATTAAAGAAATAATATTATATTTAGATAGATAGATAATTTGTTTATTTAGGAAAGATAAGTCAGCAAATTATGATTTCGTTCAAATCAATACACTATCCCAGAACCGGAATTACTAGACATGTGATGACTTTCACATGATCACTATAAGCAAATATAAGTTCTAAACCATCACATAAATAAAAACTACTACTAAAGTTTCGATCAAATCAATAACTAAGGTACTTATTCTGGTTAAGAACAAGGTACCAAAATAACATGAGGTTCACATGATCATTCATAATGAAACGTATTTTATAAGCCATACAGCACATTATTCATTGGCTAATTACCTCCTGATACTACCCTATCGCACTCGTAAGCTAATCACTATCTGTATTTCTAGGTCACTGATGACGTCACTGTCCTAGAACCGAAATTACTGGGTCAGCGATGACATTCATATGATCACCATAAGCAAACATAAGTCCTAAACCATCAACGTAAGAAAAGTTGACAATGTATGATTCATTACCGAATCACCGCCGACTCTACCCCATCGCACTAGTTAGCAAATATTATGACTCATTAACTAATCACCATCTGTATTTCTGGGTCACTGATGATGTCATGGTCCAGAAACGGCGAATCCCTACTACTGACACTGTCACACAAAAATCCCTTTCTGCGACCTCCCCAGTTTGGTTAGGACATTGCAGGATGAATCACCTGATTGTCCGAAAAGTTAGATGATTCCGTGCTTCGGAAGGCACGTTAAGCCGTTGGTCCCGACTACTATCTAAGGATGTAGTCGTTAATGAGCCATGTCAGAGGCCTTTGGCGGCTCAACAACTCTGACACCAGGGTTAGTGAGGTCGGTCATCGACCTTGCTACCCACACGATATGATGATGACCTCCCGAGACCACCTGGGTCAAAGAGATTATAATTAGAAAAGAGTGGCAGCTTTATGCATACTGTCTTGAACCGCCATCTGTAAATTTTCCTTAACAACTTCAAGACAACAAATGCCAAAACAAAATGGCTGACACTCTATGGCGTGGCGTCTTCAAAATGTTGCCATGATTCCGCATTTCACGACGTTCGCGACAAGAGTATTGTGTCACATATTATGTTCACTTCTGCCACTCGCCAGCCGCTGCTGCGGCAGGCTCCCTTGCTCGCTCGGCTCGTGCGTTGTGGTCGCAAGAAAACCTAACTCAACCTACCGTTTACGGTTAAGTTGAGTTCACTTTACCTAACAGACCTATGAACAGACTCAATCGTCGTAGGTATTTATTATTTTATTTATTTTATTTTATCCAAGATAAGATAAGATGTTTAAGATACAGCAAACAAACACAACTTTTGAGGTTATCTAAAAGTGTGAACCAAGGGACCATAGATTAAACAATGGAACATAATTAAACAAATGTCAAAATGACATCTCTGGTAACCGTTCCACTAATTGACGTTTGCCGGCAAAGAAAAAGTATGTTGCCGCCTCCAGCAGCAGAGACACGATAGACGTAGTTTTGCTTACCGAAGTTCCTTGTAGTACACAAGGAACTTCGGTACCTACTGACGCGACAAAAGGTTCGAATCCAGCTTTTTACCATATTTACAAAGTAGAAAATCGCACAACACTTTCTGTTTTCGTCGGACATGGACGAACAATAAGAAGGACTAACCATCCCCTTTTATCGTAAACCGGAAAAGTATAGCACTAGATGGCGCTAATAAATAGTCCAGGAAGTTATTATGATTTATCGAGTATTCTGCTAAAAAAATAAACCTAATTTCAATGTTAGCGTTTCTTTACATTGAAACTATGATTTTTTTGGCAGAATACTCGGTAGACCATAATTATTAATTTCCAGATTAAGTATTTGAAGGCGCCATCTAGTTTCCAGGAGTTTTATGCTTTTCCGGATGACGTTTTCTAGTATGGGGATTGCCAGTCTTATTATTATTCGTCCATGGTTTGGATAAATCTACAAAGTAGAAAATTGCAAAATTTCACAACCACAGGCAGGATTCGAACCTGCGTCTTCTCCGACAGTACCCGAGACGCTTTACCAACTTTTCTACTGCGTTCCTGCACAAAACGCAACGTTGAAATGCGTATAGAGGTCGCAAATTTCAAAGATAAAGATAGATAAAGATAAATCGATTTTTCATTATTTTTTTAGAATATCTCGTCGACGAGTTACTAGAGATAGGACCGACATTAAGCACTCCGAAAGCTCTGTACTTCGTATTTCAACAGCGATTCAAGAATGAGTTTTTATATTTCTTCGCAATTTGGCTGTGGCACTACATCCCTGGGTATATGATCGATGTGGTCCTGAGATTGCTGGGCAAACGACCAATGTGAGTACAACACTGAATAGCTTTCCGTGGAATATACTTAGGTTCATTTTTAGGGTTCCGTTCCCAAAGGGTAAAAAACGGGACACTATTAATATGCCTCCGGTGTCCGTCCGTCTCTCAGCGGGCTGTATCTCATGAACCGTATTAAGTAGGTAGTTAGTTGATTTTTTACAGATAAAGTATTTCTGTTGCCGCTATAACAACAAATAAAAAAATAGAAAATTATAGAGGGATTGCCTACTACAAACGTGTTTTAGGCGTATCTTAAAAACGGGAACACTTACAAACAAATATCTTGCAAATATGGGGCAAATATCTTGAAAATGGAAGGGCGTATAAAACTACATTTGGCCTCCTTGATATTCGATGTAATTTCGACTAAGCAACCGGAGTATTTATATCGCAAACTCACCTGGCGTTATTCGGGTCATCGTTAAGCAGCGCGTTTCTTGTCTATTGCGCTGGATATTCCGAAACATAGAACTGCGCTTTTCCGGGGTAGTTTTGGGTACGCGGCAAAAAAAATCTGGAACGATATACCGCCCCCTATTCGTTCTCTCACATCCAAAGTCACTTTTAAAACGCATTACCGTAAATATTTAGTTTTCACGGTTTTTATTATTATTTTATTTGCTCTTTTAAAATTTGAATTTCTTTTTAAGTTCAGAGTATAGTGGTTATAGTCTGTTTGCTCTGTGTCGACGAGAGTGACGTTTATGGTTCTGGCAGAATATCAGCGCAACAGCGTCGCTGCCGGTGTTGTATGCATTATGCTGAGCCAGCGCCTATACAATAGGCATACCACATACAGCATGCAAAAGGTCGGCTATACCTGTATTTTTGATGTTTTACCTATCTGTTATGTATGTTAATACTTGTAAACCTATGTGATTTGTTTTGTGTGTTATGTTTATTGAATAATGGTTATATCTATCTATCTAAACGTAAACATTTGTACGTGTATAGTACATAAAGTATAAAATAACAATCATCACTATCACTACATATTATAAAATAAAGTCCCCCGAAACGTTTTTCTGTCGTCATGCATGCATGCATGCGTGCGTCATGTCTGTCTGTGATCGCTAAACTCAGGAACTGCTGTATGGATTTTGATCCGGTTTTCACTAATGGATAGATTAATTAAATAGAAAGGTTGGAAGCTATAATTTATAAATATTTATTGCAAATTACTTGAACTATGATGATGTTTGTCGATCGAGTCGGAATAAAACGTGCCTCTTGAGAGCTTTCTGGGCGTGCGCTGCGTAAATGGTTTCATTTATATAAGAGTTGTGTATGAAAGAATTGTTGCTCTCTAAGAGCTCTAAAGAAAAGTTTGCGAGAGTATTTATCTATCTTTTAAGGATTACCCATAGTAACCAACTTTTTATAGCAAAAAAGTAAATTTTCAAAATAAGGTATTTTTGAACGTATTTTTGCCCTTAAGGTACGGATCGTTATTAAATTTAAAAGGTTAGTAATAATAAGCAATAAACATAGATCAAAATTGTCCTTGACACCATGTTGTTTAAATCAATATCTTAGAAGATATAACAATATTAAAATGACTCTAATTAAAGTCCTAGAATGAGCTTCACACTCGATGCGCATTTCCGTTGATAGTCGACTCGACGGGACACCGGGGGCACACACGGAGGGTACATGTTGTTGCGACTGGTCGTCCGAAGCCTGGTTTTAAAAATTTTAGATATCTGCAACCATTCACGACTTTTACAGATAGTTCAAAATGAGTGTCGTTTGAATCCAGAACAAAAAAATGTATACGATTCGATAATGTCATCAGTCAACAGCGGTTTCAGATACCGCGCGTCTAAATGCTGGAATGACATTCCACCGCCTCTCCGTAATATTAAATCGAAGTGGACCTTTAGGAAACGTTTACGTCAATATTTACTTGATTTACAAAAAGAAATTCCGTAAGATTTGGCGCCGGTTCGATTTCTCCTTTATAATATTTTCTTATTAATATTACCTCAGGTTTTATATTTGGCACTCCTGATTTATTTGTTTTGTTTATTTGTTCTATTTTCTATTCTAAGTTTTCATCTCAATCGGCATCTCTGACCAAAAACTTATTCTATTGATTTGTTATTATTTTTGAATTGTTGTTTTTCTAGGACACTGACTGTACTATTATTATGTAAACTAATTTATGTTTGCGCGTAATCTCCTGGTGATGGCAGAATAGGTACCAGTGTCACAAGTTTCTACCTGGTAGGCTCTTGCGGCAAGATGCTGAGTCATCACCTTTTCCGGCAGTGTACATAGTTGCCTCACATTAACTGTATCGTTAGGTATAGTGTTATTTATTTGTTTGTTCCGTATGGTAGCTATGTATTCTGTTATGAATAAATTATTTTTATTTCTTTCTTTCAACAATAATATAGGGAAAATAATTTTCTTAAATGCTCCTGTCTTTCACACGGGCAATTGTATGTGGCCCCATAGACATAAGCATCCTAAGCTGCCGTTATTCATAATCTAAGTGTGGCCCTGTCACGTGTGACATCAAAACTCAATATGTTCATTTTTGCACCTAATCCTGAAGAAGTTATAAATGTTGTGTACAACGAAATATTTTCCAATGTTTTAAAAATTGTGTATCAAGTTGAAGACTACGTCATAATATCGTAATAAAAGGCAACACTCTACCCGTAGATTAGTACCCGTGCGAAGCCGGGGCGGGCCGCTAGTAAATAATAAAAATTGGTCCGTGTAGCGCCGGCAAAGAATAGTACCAACCCATCTCTACCCGTGGCTGTCGTAAAAGGCGACTAAGGGTTAATGACCCAGAGGATGGGCAGCAACATGTGTATCATCTTACATACTGTAGTTACCAACAACAGCGGTCGCCAGCCACAACGCCATACGTTTTTGCTGGAGTTCTGGAGGGAGTCCCTGTCCTGCAGACCCTGCAGTGGACGTTTCATGGGATGTTGTGATGATTTCTTATGACGTTATCTTTTTTCACTCGCAAATAAAGAGACAAATAGCTAGAACCTATCTAACCGTCACGATGAATAAAAACTGATCAAGTGCATGTCCGACTCGCGCGCATTTAATACACTTCTGCGTGACTGCGCGTCCACAACTAAGACGGTATTTTTGACACAGTGGCACGAAACCCTCGGTGCGCGAGTCCGACTTGCACTTGGCCCATCAAACTGCAGAACTATACCCGTGAAACAAGTCGAAACATGAAAAATTAAATTTGACCTCCCATACAAAATGCGCTATCAGCTGATGCAGTTTCAATGGGATTTTTTTTTCATATTTAAACCTATAAAGTCCTTAGGGAAACTTGTTCAGTTTCATGGGTAGATCCATCCTTCAGACATTGAAAATGTCTTTTCGTTCGTTCCAGTATAGGCCCCGATTTCACGAAAAAGTGCGATCCCCTTATATCTCGGAGAGTTGTGAAGATATGATATTCAAAAAACCGGTCAAGTGCGAGTCGGACTCGCGCGCCGAGGGTTCCGATATACCTATAGTATTTTTGGAAGCAATAAAGTCCATTTTCAGGACCGCAAAACTAAATTTGTTTGTAAAGGTTTTTTGCAGATTTCTGAAAAACTGTGCAACTTAGAAAGATCGTTTTATTTTTGCTGTAAAGTTTATATAAACTTCTGTCAACTGTAATTAATTCAGATTTTTCCTTACTCAAACTTCGGAGATAAGGGGGGGGGAATGGTATTTTTCTTGACATTTTTCATCATAACTTTAAAACTAAGAAATTTAAAAAAATACAAAAATATATTTTAAAATGTACAAGTAAAGCCCTTTCATATGATACCCCACTCGACCTAGTAGCGACAATTTGAAATTTGGCCCCCCCTATTTTGGCCCCCTTTATATTAATAATCATACTTTTTTCAAAATTTTTTCTTGTGCAATTAAGTTGGGCAACTATATTCTAAAACTATTCCAAATTTCAGGTTGATAGCATAAGTGGTTGCTGAGATATAGAGGTGTGACAGACAGACGGACAGACAGAGCGGCACCATAAGGGTTCCTTTTTTTTACCATTTTGGTATCGGAACCCTAAAAAGGCCCAAAAGACGCGTATTTACGAGAACTGTAAGATGCAAAAAGAATTATTCGAGAAAATGAAAAACTAAAAAAGTTATGGATGAAGTAGTAAAAAAAAATTCAATTTTTTCCGGATTTTTAATTTTGGAGCTCGATATTTTGGAAACGAAGAATGATATCAAAAATTTGAGCAAAAATCCTCTGGACAGTTTAATCAGCTACAATTTGAGCCTAAAATAAAGACGATCGGGTTAAAGGTTTGCCCTGTAGCCTAACCTTTTTATTACAAGCTTTTATTAAACTTGCCTTGTTATTGCCATCAGGCCGACGCGGTAGAGGAAGGCCTAAAGGACAGTGGCGCGACGACCTCGATGCCTTCATGAAGGGTTGGCAGGGCATGGCTTATGACTTTATGACCGTGACAATTGGAAAAAAAGGGCAGGCGTTTGCCCTGCAGTGGGACACTCCAGGCTAAAAAAAAAAACAAAATCTAAAATTGTGCTATTTCACAAAACCATTTTTAAGTACAAGTACCAGTTCTCCAAGTACAATCATGTTAAAAAGGGGGGAGTTTGAGTAGCTCATGCATTAAATGCCACGCGTGCGCAAGATAGTTGTAAGGAACCCTCGGTGCGCGAGTCCGACTCATACTTGGCTGGCTTTTTCAGGGCTGTGAAAATCTACACAAAAATCGAAAAGCACAGCAGAGCCCTCTCCTACTTCACGTGTAACCAATGGATATCGAAAGACAACAACACGCAAGACATGCTAGCAAGTATGAATCAAACAGACAAACAGATCTTCAACTGCGACGTTGCATGTATTTTATGGAAGGAGGAAGTTACCCTTTGGGCCTTAGGTAAGAGTAATAAAAAAAACCTTTACTACCTATACAAAGTTCTACAAACAGAAAGTTGTAGAGGCTGGAGCCTGAACTAGGATACCCTGTGTCTTAGGTGGAAACAAAGCTTAGAAGTGTCTAATTACGCTACAATCTCAATCACAATCAGTTGTGGCAACCTGCAGATTGCCATCAGATTGCAACGTAAGTAGGCAGATTGGATTGGGGCTCACTTCCGTCCATGCATACATTTCAATACTTTTAAGATGTTTTTCCTAGTCTCACAGCTTGCTGCTAAGTTCCAGGTAGCCTATATCTGCTATATATTTCTGTCAGATAGTAAATATGTTTTGTTTCAAGTGCCTGATTGCTCTAACTGACAAATTAGACAGGCCGGTATTACACTGGGACACTGTCAGCGCGACTGGTTGCGCCACTGGTGTCCGTAACAAGACACCAGTAAAGACACCAGAGTCGCTACACCCTGCGGCCACAGTATTAAGGGCTATATTTATATGGTCGCGCTACCACTCCCAGTGAAATATAGCTCTTAGTACTGTGGCAACCAGTCGCGCCACAAGTCGCGCCACCATGGTGTCACAGTGAAATACCGGCCTAAGAGCACTGTATGTTATCCTACGTCATCGAGTACAAGAATTTGTTTAACCTTAACTTTGTGGTCCGACTAGCGAAACTGCCAAGAGGATGCAAGGCAGACCTTTTGTTTTTTACTTATATAGGTGCCTTCTATTTCTACGAATAGGTTTTATACTTGTACTCTTTCTCGTAACCACTTTTCGCTCCAACTGTACAAAACCTGCCAGGTTGCGGATTGGCAGACCAACGTTTTGTGGACCTAGTAGGCCTATACTCTCGCTACATAGTAGCAAATTTCTTGTACTCGATGACGTAGGATAACAAGTCTAACACAGGCAATAATTCGGACTTTTTTATTTTTATTTCTTTTTATTTATTTAGGAAACATACAGTCATATACAAAGAATAGGCAAAGACGAAATTATAACTAAAAGACCTAGAGTTCCATGAAGGAGGTAAATACTAATAAGCGAGATCGAGATCTAATAATAGTACATAAGTAATACATATCGCAAGGATAATAAATACAAAGTTATATTATTCTAAACTAAGTAACAGAGTAGGTAATAATACAATAACAATACCTTATTCATATATTTAAATAACAGTGTAAAACAATATTATCTATGTCAACAATACCTTATTTATATCTTTTTAAAACAACTCAAAGACAACCTAAATATATCACAATTGGAAAAAATATTATCATAATTGAATAAAGCACGTAGAAAAAAGCTATCCTTATTTATAGTTTGTCCCATAGAATACATGAAACAGAGGTTTGTCCTTTATTAGGCAGATGTTTTATATGTCAGCTTACTATCGGGTAAATTAGGAGCAAGCAGTGAGACAGGCTCTAAGGCCGGTATTTCACTGGGACACCACGGTGGCGCGACTGGTTGCGCCTCTGGTGTCCGTAACTAGACACCAGTAAAGACACACCCTGCGGCCACAGTATTAAGGGCTCTATTTCAATGGGAGTGGTAGCGCAACCAGCATACGAACTGGTTGCGCGGCTAAACTGGTTGCGTAACCAAATGGACACCAGGTGAGTAACTCTCTATAGAGCTGTATACATTTTGTTGGTAGCGGCGACTGGTTGCGTTGCCATGGTGTCCCAGTGAAATACCGGCCTAAATCTTTTGTTTAATCTAAATAATTAAGTAACTAAAAATTTATTTCAGGTGTAAGAAAATATTTAATAAAAGACGGACTCCAGGGAACAGAATATGCAATAAAAAAGCAATATTGGTTGAAGATATTACATTACGCTGTTATAACTCCTTTATATTTCTACATTCTGTATAAATTCGTCGCTTTAACATTAACTATCTTGTTTAACGTTTTTGGTATTTTTATGAACTAGGTTTTTATGTAAAAGGATCAATTATTGGCAAATGGATTTCGGTGATAGGGTTCTGTTGTATATAAGGTGCTGATAAAAAGTCTGCCACCGCTTCAAAGGGTGTGTCTACTCGTGAAACAGAACAACTTTCCCCATGGAACTCATAGTCAAATCCAAAGTCCAAATTTTGACTTCCCATACTAAGTAGGCCGATCAGCTGATCGAGTTAGTAAGGGAGAGCCATTTTTTTTTTGAGATTTGACTATGGGTTCCTTGGGAAAAGTTGTTCAATTTCACGAGTAGAAACACCCCTTGAAGCAGTGGCAGACTTTCAGTAAATAAAACTTTCAGGAAATGAAAATAAATATCCCAAACCATACAAACTATCCAATCCACAGGGTGACTTTTAAGACATTCGACAAACTTAAGGATAAGTGCTGTTATCGATAAAGATAAATTTTGTATAGGTCTAAGGATTTTTTTATAGGTAATAAAATAAATATTCTTGAAACTGATACTCTAACGTATTTACCTAAAAAATATAAAATAAGCATGCATTTTAATTTTTTAGCATAAATCAAGCTTATTTTATTATTAATATTTGTATGCAAGTACGTTTCTGTGTAGATTTCAAGTATGTTTAACTTAATAATATTTAAAAAAAATTACAACTTCAAATATCCTTAGATCTAAGTATACAAAACTGATCTATATCGATAACAAAACTTACCCTCAAAATTTGTTGAATGCCATCAAAGTCACCCTGTAGTTTGCAGTTTTGTGAAAGTTGTTCAGTTACGTTGACTGATCATGCCCTTTCAGTTTTTGGACACCTGTCCCTTTCACCCTATTTTGATAGTGAAATACGTATCAAACTCGTTAGTTAGTTCCTAATGTATCCACCAACGGCCAACAGAAATGTCGCTCTATAAGTAAAACTTTTAAAAATCTAAATTCATTAGTTTTATTTTTGTTTCCATTTATTTTAGTTTATTAATTTTGTTTTTGGCTGTGTGGTGCCGGACTAGAATAGTACCAATCCAAGATGGATGGGTGTCGTAAAAGGCGACTAAGGGACGAAATCCAGAGGATGGGCAGCAGCGTCCTTCTGTGTCATTATAACATCCCAAGAAACGTCCACTACACTGCCGTACTAAAAAATAACCCTAAGTGCAGGGTACAGTGAAAATTCGTTACGATTTATCCCGAAATCACGAAAAGTAGGGCTATTTTTCTGTCTAGGAACGGTTTCAATTCAGCCAAAACTTATCGTTTTAGAACCACCTAAGTACACTCATTATTATTAATTCAATAACCCTTCAGAGAAAGAACCCAAGTGCACTATTATAAGAAAAAAAACCACAACTACAAAATTTGTGCTTTTTTATCAGACTAACGTAATTTAATTTGCTGCCAATACTTACTAGAAAAATAATCCTCACTACCTTATACTAAAAAAGAAAGCCACAACTTCTGCACTTATGGTTTTTTTTTCAATTACACTCATTCTGAATATTGGCGTCGTACTAAATAAAAAACATAAGTTCAAATTATATCGCATGCTCACTCGCACCTTTCCCTCCATCACCCCCGCCGCGGCTTGCCGGCGCATCTATATTCCGTTTTCCCCGCCGCGCCGGTCCCGCAACCTTCTTCAGTCTTGTTCACTGACTGCGAGGTCTGCGAGGGAGTGCACGCGTCACTTGTCCGCATAATTTGAGTCTCGTCAACTAGCAAGCTCGACAAATGATTAATGTTTGACTAAAAGTGAGTAAATATTTGTTTGACCTATTGTAATTTGTGTTTTGTGCTGCCACCTAGTAAGCATTTGCTGTACTAGCTCAACTAGTCCACTGTTGCGGGTGGAATTCAAGTCAAAAATTGATAACACTACGTGTAATCGATAATGATTATATTTTACACTTCCTGTGTGCGGATGAATCTACAAAGTCTACACAGACAAGATTCGAACCTTCGTCTTCTCGGACAGTAGGTACCCGAGACGCTTTACCAACTATTCTACTGCGTTTCTGCACCAAACGCAACGTTGAGATGCGTAAAGAGGTCGCAAATTTCAAAGATAAAGATAGATAAAGATAAATCGATTTTTCATTATTTTTTTTCAATATCTTGTCGACGAGTTACTAGAGATAGGACCGACATTGACCTCTCCGAAAGCTCTGTACTTCGTATTTGTCCAGCGATTCAAGAATGAGTTTTTATATTTCTTCGCAATTTGACTGTGGCACTACATCCCTGGGTATGTTACTCGTATCGATGTGTTCCTCAGATTGCTGGGCAAACGACCAATGTGAGTATGAAACTGAAAAGCTTTCCGTGGAGTATAGGTTTATTTTTAGGGTTCAAAAAGTCAAAATCGTTTATTCATTGTTGGATATTAAAATCTCTTAATGACGTCAGCTAAACTACATCGCTTCACAAATAATGTGGCGCCATTGTGGGAAAAAAGCGACAATAAAAACCCACGCGCTCTTTTAAATATGTTCTGTACCCAAAGTCTAAAAAACGGGACCCTATATTATTATGCCTCCGATGTCCATCCGTCTCTCAGCGTGCTGTATCTCATGAACCGTAATAAGTAGTTAGACAGTTGAAATTTTCACAGATAAAGTATTTCTGTTGCCGCGATAACAAAAAAAAAACCATTTTTAGGGTTCCGTACCTCCAAAGAAAAAAACGGAACCCTTATAGGATCACTTTGTTGTCCGTCTGTCTGTCTGTCTGTCAAGACCCTTTATCTCACGGACGGGTAAAGGTATAAGGTTGAAATTAATACCATATATTAGGATCCATGAACCACACAAGATCAGAAAATTTAAATTTTTTACAATAACGCAAACAAAAGATATGGCATTTTATGTCCTCATCTCCACACATTTATGCAAAAAAGCAAAACCTACAGGGTACTTCCCGTTGACCTAAAATTATGAAATTTGGCAAGAAGCTAGGTCTCACAGTACAAATAATGGGAAAATAGATAGATAGATAGATAGATAAAAATGTTTATTCATACACATATTCGACACACAATATACGAGGGACAGTAAACTATGAAAGACAAAAACAAAAGATACAAATTTCTAAATTTTTTAAAACTGGCGCGAGTACATGTGTGCCGCAGCGGTACAAAAAGGCCGTAGCTCAGTGTATTATACTGCCGCACAAATCGTAAGTGCAGTATGGAACATCTTAGTACTTTTGAGTAAAACGCGCTCAAAGTTTCGAATTTTAATCTTATAATATAACCCTTTTATGTATCGTTTTAATAAATTTTAATTAGTATTTCTATGGAAACGAGGACGGGGAATTCATTTTTATCGTAAAATATTTAAAAATATTTTTATTAAGTGCTCTAAAGTTTAAAAAACATGTTATGACTAGGACTAGCATGTATATTTTATAGTTGTAGTTTTCACATAAATGCAGTAAAGAACCTTTATAACGTACTTTACTGCGCTTCTAAATTGTCATTTCTGTACTTACTGCGTTAGTGATAACATAATTGTTTTCGTGATTTAAAAACATTCGTAAATATAAGCTTATTAGGACTAAATTTACTGTTTTGGTTTTGAAATAAAATTATGAGACAAATACAAGAATCACATTTTTATTTATTTATTACACTGAACTGACAAAAACAAAGATGAAGAACATTTACTGAACATTAATCCACGAACAAACTATCTTTATCACCATTATCATGATCTTCATCATTATTAGTCGGCAGATTCATCCAAAACGTTCTCCTATTTTCTGGCATGAGCGGTACTAATTTTTTTAAAATATTTTCCTTTCTGCTTTTAGTTATTCCTTTTAAGGATTTTTTTTTGTTTATTTCAGGAAATTTGCGTGATTTGACAATTTTCAGAGGAAGAAAATCCAAAGTGGCTTGTATCTGCTCACTAGAGCTATATTCTAGGAAAAAATTGCCTCTCTGTGCTTTAACACACACAATATTTTTTAAATAGCATCGAGGCGTTATTTTGCGGACTTTTGTTTGTGAAGAAAAGTCTTTATATTCGTAGAAGTCATCAATCGTCATTATCTTTACTACGTTCTTCTTAGAATTAGACTGCTGAACAGCAGATACAAAATCGTCAAAGTCATAAACTTTGCTTTTGCGTTTTAGGGACAGTTCAACCTGGTGATGAAAACTGTCAGCGCTCATAAAGGAATGTCCAGACTCAAAATATTTTATCGTTATTGTTTCAGCTGAAATTAAGTCGCTGTTAATGATGTTAACGAGAAATGAAAAAAATGCCCAGTTTTTATTTTGCGATGAGCAATTATCAGCCCAAAGTACAAAGTCTTTAGCGTCTCGGTTATGAACAAGAAATGCCCTAAAAGTTGATATTATATCCTCTTGGTTTCGACCGGCTATAGTTTCCGGCCAAACTGTTGCAAATGGAAGATTTTTCTCTGAAGCTGTTCCCAATGGGACAAATGTTTCATTAAACACGATCACGCGCGGGCAGAATATGGCTGCTTTAAATTGGTCTATACGTGGCAACATGATCACTTTCTGCAAATCTACTGAACAATAAACAATTTCATCATTCAATTTCTTCGATTTTTCGACATCACGCTGATAATCCGCTCGAGAAGTCTTATATCTTTCATGATGTATTTGGTATGTGTAACAAACTTCACATTCTTTATCAGGATTAAGAACATGGTTTTTATTATGCTGGTGAAAATAAGCGCATTGTTCGCATTCTTCGTGACCTAAATTTGCAAATGAAATATTAAAATCAACTCTTACGATCCTCCTGTAATATTCCGAGGATATTTGGATATTGGGATATTCATTACAAAAATCTGTGTACATAGAAGCTATGTTTATGTCACTGGGCAGGTATAAACGATTGGGAGCATGCTTTCGCCTGTAATGTGAAATAGATGGTTGATATTTCTGAATATGTTGCTTTATAATTTCTTTGTTTATTTTGTTTTCCCTGATGTACTTTCCTCTTAGAATTGTTTGTTGATCAACCGGTTTTCTTATAGCCTGCAAAACCCTGCGATCATTCTTTGGATTAAAACCTAAAGTAGTTAGAAAAAAATATTTACACACTTCAATTCTTTGATCGTCTTCTGAAATAAGATGGTAAGCATGAGAAACTTTTCTTTTTAAAATGTTCTTTGTACTAGTTTTTCTTCGCTCTACTTGCAATACGTCTACCAGTCCCTTAATAAATAGTCCTTGCGACTCCCAGTTCAATTTTCTGAAGCGGCTGTGAATATTTTTTCTAAAATCTTCATCAAATTTCTCTGAACAATTTTTATTGCAAGAGCAGGGTGGTTTTATGACAAATTTTACATCGTTCAACTTTTCACGTTTTTTTATTCTGGTCTCCAAATTCTCTTCGAACAGTTTTCTCTTCCTTAAATTTCCATCTTTGGTTAGTGCAGGACCTTCTGCTACTAAGTCGGTGCTGTTTGGTTTGTGTTGAGAGCATTTAATATCCGATTTTAAGTTAGGAAAATGATCGACACATAACAAACAAAAACAAGTGTCACAAGTGGTAAAAACTTTTTTCTTACAGTCAATAAACTCACAATGCTGCTCATCTTTCGAATCATTATCAAGACTTTTATTACTGTTTGATTCAGAATCACTTTTTTCACATAATTTAGATATCTCAGCCAATTTTTTTACACATTTTTTATTCTCGCGCTGTTTTCTATCGTCGTTATTTATTATACAAGTTGCAGGAGGTATGTGTTCATTACATTTGTTTTCTGTTTTTATACTATCGAAATGATTAAGGCATAACAGACACGAGCAGTCGTCACAAGTGGTAAAAACAGTATCTTTGCAGTCGCGATATTCACAATGCTGAGAACGAGATTCACTAAAACAACTCTTTTGTTTTTCCTTAGTAAAGGTTTTTTGCGCTTCCATCTTATGGTTAGTTATATTGTTAATAATGTTAGCTTCATTAGCCTTTTTTACAATTTCGTTAGATATTATATGAAACTTTTTTTGTTGGGAACTATCATGGCCGGTTATCGTAGATGGAAAAATGTTTTCTTTGTTGGTCGACTTAGACTGTTTCTTAGGCATGAAAACATTATGGCGTTTACAGTCAGTATAAGCAACATCATCATCAAAATGTTCCCAGCAAAGAAAGCATAGGCAGTGACCACAAGTACTAAATATTTCTTTTTTGCAGTCTTCATAATCACAGTGCGGGTTATCATTTTTATTCGATGAAATATTTCCTAGTAACACAATCTTTTTTACTGGGCTCTTACAAATTGTTACGTCCGAGTCATCTGAATCTTCAGGATCCGGAACATAATCAGCATCATTACTATGATCATCGGAATTTGCGTAAGGATCGACTGGACTCTGACAGTCTAAGTCCGAAACATGATCTTCTTCTGACGGTAGCAACACTTCATCGCAGTATAGTGCGCTGATCCAATCATTATTACTCTTTTCCAAATCATTTAACATGTCGTTCTGTATTTTAACCTGATCATTTGAAACAGACCCTGAAAAAAAAATCCCCTATTGTATTTTGCTACTTAAATACCTACACCTACTTAGCAATTTGTAGTAAATAGATAGGTACAAATATTATTAAGTCATTAAAATTTTACTCCTACTAGGTATTTTTATTTTTTTAATACGTACGTATGTCACAAACTGTAGATAATTATTCGAAATATAGATGTAACATGGCAAAGTTATTACAGTTTGTACAACCGTAAAATAAATTTAATGAGTGTAAGTTGTGCGAAGGTTATTTAGCTAGATTTTTTTACCACATAAAATTCACTAAAAAAGAAAAATAATATACATTATTTTGTAGGTACAGGTATTTGGCCTAACAAATTATTATGGTCTACCACCCTAAACCTTCGTTTTAATTCGTGCGTCATCTCATCATAGAACAACAAGCTCAACAAAAAAAAAATTGTCACACCAGCTCCTTTAATACCTACCTTGCACCTACATAAACAGCAGACAGACGGAATTACTTTTACCAGTTATATTTAATCATCATCATCATATCATCCCATTAAACGTCCACTGCAGGACAGGGAGCTCCCTCCAGAACTAGATACTAGCATCTTGTATAACTACAATTATTTTAATTAGCAAGGCTGTAAGTTATCCGAATAAAATAAAATAAAATAAAAGGGGATTTACCATAGTCACCACGCTTGTTAGCGTTGCGGGTGGCGACCGCTGTTGTTAGTGACCTCAGTTTGTAAGATGGTACGATACACAAAAGGATGCTGCTGCCCATCCTCCAGTTTATAATCCCTTAGTCGCCTTTTACGACACCCACGTGTATTTATGGGTTGGTACTATTCTTTGCCGGCACCACACGGGTGTATATTTAATGTAACTATGTAAATACCTACCTATACACTTTATTGACCTACCGAACTACCTGTCGCCATCTACCTACCTGCTCGTCTAAGGGTTATAGGTAAACAAGTACTTGCGCTTGCGCTGGCACTCACAGCCGCTTCCACACATAAAGATGTTCATAATTGCCTACCCGACCAAATACCTAGCCGCCTACGAATATCTAGATAAGTAAACTAAACAGGTAAGTCACTTACCTTTAGAATCCTTGCTTTCACTAAGCGATTGGAGGGGTTCGTCCTGACGCATTTTCTCTTTGGCCTGAGCTTGTTGCATTAAGGTATTTCTAAACTGTTGTCTAGTACCTAAAGCTTTTTTTCTCTCCTCCATATTTTATCTATCGCTTGCATATATTACAATTTAATCCAAACACAAGGTCGTTAAAAACGGTCGTTGAAAGCGATAACAGAACTGTGTCAAGGTCAAAGGATAGTAAGCAACTGCGAAAAAAATACGATGGGAAACACTTGCTGACCCGCGGCATTCATCTCGCTTTAACAAGTCAAATTACCCTAATTAGCTTTCCTACTTGCACACGCCTACTATCTGCAACGCGCACCCACACAACTACACGGACATAACGTTTCTTATACGCGCTAAAACCTAAAATCAACACACAAACAAGATCAAATATTTCGCGTGCGCGGTAAGCGCGATACCCGCAAATCGAATAGAAAAGCAATTTGTAAATAATAAAAAATGTAATGTAGCTTGTGTCATCAGTTATCACTGTGTTTATGTTATGACCCTCCTTTCTTTACTTTTTATAATTCCTTAGAATAAGCGCCATAAATGTGCTTACTGCAAATGTGATATGCAAATCCACTGCATTAGCTCTAAATATGCATTATTATAAATGCAGTAAAGTCCTACTTTAAGTACTTACTGCACATATATTATGCATCACAAGAATTATTTAAGAGCTGTTTAATAAAAATTTGCAGCAAGTGCATTTACTGCAGTAATATTAACTGGTCGTAAAAAAACTCGAGCCATACTGCGGTTATGATTTTTGAATTTCACCTTTATAATGTAGATATTAAAAAACGGGTCTTTGATTCTTGTAGACCTTACTGCAAGCATTTCGCGCCTATTCTCAACTCTTTTGGCGCGAAAATGCGACTTACTGCGTTTATGTTTTGTGCGGCAGTATATCGCCCGGAAGGGCAAAACACCGTTTTTCAGCTACTACCTATAACCTAAACTATGAGGAAACGCGAGTGCCGCGAGTACGCAAGAAAAAACAATAAAGTTGGTAAATTTGTGTGTGTGTGTGTGCGAGTTTAAAAATGACAAAAAGTACTTTGTGACTGGTTAATGTTATGTATAAGGATAAATAGTGTGTAATGTATATATGTATTTATTATAGAAGTAGGTATACCTAAGATTTGTGAAAGAAAGGAATAGTAATAAGTACTAATAAATAAAACAGATATGCCCCAGAAGTCGAATCAGCGTGCAACACAAGCGACAAAGTGATCTGGAATACCTAGTTTTTGGTTTTGTAATAAATAAGATTTAAATTTACTTTTAAAACTGAATTTAGACACTGAATTTCTTATTGGTGGTGGTATGTTATTCCAGCACTTTGTCGCATGGTAACGGAAACTGCCCCTAAATGCAACAGTTTTATGATTGTGAACTGCAAGAGGCAATCGCATATATCTATCGTTATACCTATTTAGGAACGTTGAGACTTTTATCTTTGAGTAAAGATATTCAGGCTCTTTAAAATGGATGACATCGAACATCAAGCAAGCAAGATGAAGGTGACACCTTGATTGCATATTAAGCATACCTGCTTGGTTTAAATATGGTGAGATATGTGTTCTAGGAGGAACCGTGAAGCAAAATCTACAACATGCATTTTGCACCCTCTGTATCAGACGCTTAGTTGTGGAGAGCAAGCGAGGGCTAAAAACTATATCTCCGTAGTTAAGTCTAGATAAAACTAACGCCTCGCATAGTGTTATTCTAGCCTTTTCATTGAGCATATTTCTGATCTTATACAGTATTTTTAAACGATAAAAGCAATTTTTTACCAAGTTAGCGACATGTTTCTCAAATCTAAGGGTACTATCTAATGTTATACCCAAGTTTTTTGCCTCTTGAGTAAATGATATGGGAAGCCCTAAGATTTTGACAGATGGTTTTTGTTCCAGTATTTTATCGACCTGAAGTTTGAGCCTAAGACCATAAATTTTGATTTGACTGGATTAAGGACGAGAGCATTCCGATGTGACCACCGAGCAATACTGTCCAGATCCTCGTTCATTTTAATTTGTGCTGAGGACAAATTATTTGGCACTGTCGATATATAAAGTTGTACATCATCCGCATAACAATGATAATGGCAGTGTTTTATTGCACCTACAAGATCTGCACTATATATAAGAAATAGTAATGGTCCAAGGATTGATCCTTGAGGGACCCCACGGGTTACCAGTCTGCGTTGTGAGTCTACCTGCAATCCATTACTTTTCATAATCCGCACAAATTGGAATCGACCTCTCAGATAGCTGTCAAACCACGTCAGTACGCAAGGCGCAACGCCATAGAAAGAAAGCTTGGACAGAAGCAGCGAAATACTAAGACTGTCAAAAGCACGGGAAAAGTCTAACAAACTGAGAATAGTACCCCTACCCGCATCCTGCTCAGCAAGGATGTTATCAACAACATCTAACAGAGCTGTTATGGTACCCTTACCTTTTCGAAATCCTGACTGATATACAGGCAAAATGTTTTGGCTCTCAACATAATCGCTCAGTTGGGCATGTACTACCTTCTCCATTACCTTTGACATAAAGGGCAATATACTTATGGGTCTGAGCTCTTGTAAATCTTTAGGATCGTCAACTTTTGGCAAAGGCTTGATGATTGCTTCTTTCCACTGCTTTGGAACCTGACCAGTGCGTATCGATATATTTATAATCTTTGTTATTACACTAAGCGTCCGTGGCATGGTAAGGAGTACCATATCTCTTGATATACCATCGCTACCCATGGCGTTCGTCTTTATTGAAGATATAAACTTTGAAATCACAGTTTCGCTTACCGCATGCAGCAGGAATACTGCACTACCGTGACGGTTGAATTCGAAGTATGTCAAATCAGATATACTAATATACTCTGATCCAGGAATATTTAGAAAATGCGAATTGATTGTATCGGGGTCATTAAAACAATCTGGCAGATAGTCACTCTTATTTGGTTGTACTAAAATTTTATCTTTGATATTCTTCCAAAAAGATTTACTATTTGTCACTTGTGAATTAACTAAATGATTAAAATATGCCTGTTTTTCGTAAGTTAAACTCGTTTTGTAAAGGTTTTTGAGGTCCTTTAGGTATTGTTTGTCTACATCCGATTTAGTTATTCTGTATTTATTAAGGGCTTCACTACGTAAATCCATCATATATTTTATATTATCTGTTACCCATGGTAGTGCATGTTCAATTTTAATTAAAATAGTCCTAATAGGTGCATGCCTGTTAAATAGACCAAGCAACATATCATTGAACCCCTCAACCATGTCATCGACTGTAGGAAAACCACAGACAGATTCCCAATCTAAGGAATTCAAGTCAACGTTAAAAGATTTTAAGTCAATGTCTCTAATGGGCCTGTATGTGACTGTTTTTGGCGGAATATTTTGCTTTTTAAATGAAAGAGTTACATTAATCATAGCATGACCAAGTCTGCCCGTAATATTGGTAACAGATACATTACGTACTCGAGTATTCGTACATACTAAGTCTATAAGCGTCTCAGCACTGACAGAAAAATGCGTAGGTTGCGTCACCACCTGATTAAGGTCCATGCATTGTAAAAACGTAATTAGTTTGTTATAATAACTATTATTCGTGTCTAAAAAATTAATATTAAAATCTCCTAATAAAATCATATAATCATTGTGTGAAAAATAAGATATCGACTCTGTTAGTGAATCAAGGAATGTATCAACATTTTGCCAAGGGGGCCTGTACGCCGTACCAATAATGATATTACATCCATTCATCTTCATTGTTAGCCACATCTGCTCTATACTGTCACAATTAGGAGGTTTACGGAAACGTATACGCATATTGTTTTTGTAGTAAAAGGCGACCCCCCCGCCACGCCCCCCGCGGACATGAGCCGGTCGCGGAGTGCACCGCAATCTATAGCCAGGCACGGCCGGCGCGCGCGCCTCTTGCCCCTGTGGCAACCAACTTTCATTTATTGCTACAATATCCGAATTAAAATTGTTCATAGCCACCTGAAAATCGTCATGTCCTGTATTCAAGGAACCTGCATTATAAAGACCTAACTTTAAAAAGTTTGTGCCAGACATTGTTATGAGAAAACGGTGTAAATAGTTAAAACATTACTTTGTTGGTGCAATGAACATAACAACAAAAGATACAGGACAAAAGTCTTCGGCAGCCAGCACGGGCAAGATAGAATGTAAGTCAAGTGATTATTATCGCAGCTAGAAACTTTAAAATAGCAGATAATAATTGGGACTGATGTTTTGAAAATTGGATAAGTCTTGTAACTTGTTACTGTGTGTAATGTTTTGTGTTGTGACTTGTGTAATTGTTTTATGGCAACTTTCTCGCTTTTTTGTACCACTACCGCAAGCCACAAAAATGCATTATCAAGACGAATATTACATAATAAAAGGGGTTTTATACATACGTCGCTCATACAAGAACAGTCGCAGGATGTTATTATATAAACCAATAATGATTTCAGATCGGCAGCCAGTCGCAAAAACAAATAAACCATAATTATAACGGTGAAAATTAAATTACAGTATATACAAAATTTTACAAGAAACAAAAAGGCAAGTATGACATAAATAACATTAAGTAAGGATAGACTACAAGCGTTTTGACGGATATAGTTATTTGCGTTTGTTTCCAGGAGATCAAATAACATTAACTCCAAAAACCCGCTCAAGATCGGCCTCTGTACGGATCCGGTGGCGGGGCGCCTGCTTGTGTTGACGCACGAATACCCTACCGTCCCTCGTCCAGATGTAACGCCACTCCAACCGCTTGCCAATGTCACGTGCTCGGTGAAACAGCTGCCGGTTCACACGAGATAGCCTCTCGTTTACATAAAAACGGCCATGAGGTCCGGGGAGATTGGTGTCTTCTGTAGAAGCAGTACGGCGGACGCGCGCTTCACGCAGCAGCTGGTCGCGCACAGCCCGGCGGGCCAAACGGACGACTATCGGCCTCGGGCGAGACGCCCTGCCATCCTCCGGGGCATCCTGTAGCTTTCCTACTCTAGAAGCGCTGACAATATCGTTATCTGTAAGATTAACGCCCAGTTTAGTTGCTAGCGCCATAACTATATGCGGCACACTTTCAATTTTTTGCTCTGGGATACATGTGATCTCAACATCGTTTAATAAAGTTTCCTGTTCTCGCTCATTTAAATCTGTTTTTAATTGCTCTATTGTTTTTATTAAGCTATCCGTACTCTCTAATTTCGTCTTCTCTAACGCTTCTACACGATTAGTTAATTTTTCAATATTATCTTCTGCATTTTCTACTCTAATTATAAAGTCTGATCGCAATTCTCTAATTTCATGCAACAGTTCTAATCTTTCCTTCCTCCATTCCTCTCTAAACTGCCTAAGCTCTTCAGCAAGCATCCGGATATCACTCATCTGAGTACATTTTACCACGTTACTCGAGTCCTCATGGGACTTATCGGGCTCACTGCTCGTGAGATTCGGTACAGATGAGCAAGATTGCACAACGGGCGAGTAAGAGGAAGCTCCTCGACGACGGTTAACATTGCAATCTTCAGATGGACGAACGGGCGTATTTAAGTTGCCAGTTTTAGGTTCAGCACTTAAACACTGAATGCATATCCAGGCAGATTTATGTTCTGGCGTCATAGTATTATAGAACCGCTTCTCAGAAACATTGGCACATAAAAGATCGTATGGCACAGTGCATTTACTGCATATCAAATACCTCCTGTCTTCGATTAAATTTGCGCAACCACCACATACCAGTTGAGGCGACATTATTTTTATTGCAGTTGAGAATAGCTGGAAATTCCCGCTAACCCACAATATTCTTCTCGCTGCTCGGTGCGTGCGAATGTAACGTACAAGTTGGGTCAATAAACTTCAAGGTCGCGGACCGGACCGGTTGTATTAGCACTACACTTATAACAACGGCTTTTTAGCACTGGTTTCTGGATGATTTACGTTAATAACACTTTACTTTCATTAAAGTTATGACGTCACTGCACAGCTCATGAAATGAGGAATCGAATGATACTAATTTTGCCCAGTATCGATAACTTTTTCAATTTAAAATAATTAAAAATACGCAACACAAACAAAACACGTCAGGTTGCAAAGCAGCTCCCCGCGCCTCTCTCCTGAAATACTGAAATTATTAAATATAACAACTTTTCTTACAACTAATGGTCACCAATTGTGGTGAGCTCCCGTTTCAAGAACATTCATATAAGAGAGGGGTCAAGTTGGATGGTCGCGGAGGCGATTTTTGTTTTAGTTCTATTTTATAAACTGGAACACTTACAAACTTGAAAATTAGTATGTTTATAGTGCTTATGCAGCTTATGCTATAAAATAACAACAAATAATAAAATTTGGTCAAGCGCGTGCTGGACTCAAAAAATCTAGCACATTAACTTACTGAAATTTCAACTAATACAATTATGATTATGTGGTGGTACGGAACCCTCGGTGCGCGATTCCGACTCGCACTTGGCCGGTTTTTAAGTACAAGTACCAGTTCTGCAAGTAGATACATTCATGTTAAAAAGGGATCAAGTTTGAGTAGCCCATGCATTAGATGCCACGCGTGCACAAGCTTAGTAGTACGGAACCCTCGGTGCGCGAGTCCGACTCACACTTGGCTGGCTTTTCAGGGCTGTGAAAATCTACACCAAAATCGAAAAGCACAGCAGAGCCGTCTCCTACTTCACGTGTAACCAAAGACTACAACACGCAAGCCATGCTAGCAAGTATGAATCAAACAGACAAACAAATCTTCAACTGCGACGTTGCATGTATTTGCTGGAAGGAGGAAGTTACGCTTTGGGCCTTAGGTAAGAAACACAGGGGATGATAAACAACACAGAGCTTTGGGGCACCCTGACACAGTTAGTTAGGCTCGCTTCGCTCGCCGCCGCTCAATTCCGCCATACCCTTCAGGTTAGGTTGATATGAATGTATGCGCATGTCTGCTTGCCTGCATGCATGCATGCTTGCTTGCTTGTTTTCTTGGTTGCTTGCATGCATGCCTGCATGCCTTTGCCGCTTTTTGAAAGCCCCCATATCGTAACTACTAGGGGAAACCACAGGGGGAAGTTCATTCCACACTATAATTGGCTGTTAGTCTGCCGTAATTATGATAGAAGCGGCTAAGTACTTTACCGCCTGTTGCACAGAACGCCTTTAAACTTAAAGCTCCTTCAAATCTATTGCTGACTCTTAATATTTCGTTAATAATTATAGTGTCAGATATGGTTTTAAAAGAGCTTTACCTTTAAAGATGCTTTGTGCAATTCGCTGTTAAACTGCCCTATAAGTCATTTAGTGACGGCAGATCTTAGTCAACTAAAGTCTGCCGTCTCTTTATATCGTTATATACTCTGTTTCATGTATTCTATGGTTATATATCACAGAGCAGTAAATATTGTTAAGCGTCGCGCCCCGCCGCTAGAGACGGCAAGTTCAACACTTTTCACAAACTTTTCATACAAACAAAACCATGTCAGTGGGCGTCACCACAGATTTATAAAGGAGTGTGGGCGTCACCCATTTGCGCACACAAGTAGACGTGAAGAAGACAAATCTGGGAGCCAATTTTGAAAGTGATTGACCGGGTGATTTTGAGATTCTTAAAATTGAAAAAAGCCACGATATACTCATAAAACTCAAATTGTTACGAGTATGTTGTAAGGGTGCACATCACTTTGTAAAAATATTATTCGTATACCAACGTTTATATAACATTGAATTGATATAATTTACGTTTCATATAGGGTGACTTTTAATATTCGGATCATTTACGAAGCTTCTTTGTCAGATTCGTAACATGAATCAGAGGTCTCATCTTATTTACTATTATTCAAATAATAGTAAAACATTTCTGTATTGTATTGTGGTATTTATAGTTTCAAAACTATAAATACCACAATACAATACAGAAATGTTTTCTCATGTATGTTTTATACTGGGTGTTAGGTTAGGATTACTAGACAGGGTGTTAGGGTAAGTATACAGGGTGTTAGATTAGGATCACTATGTACAGGGTCTTAGGGTAAGTATACAGGGTATTAAGATAGGATAACTATTAGAGATGAAGCGGATAGTTGTTTGGCCGGATACCGGATATCCGGCCACTGAGAAAGCCGGATAGCCGGATATCCGGCGGCCGGATATCCGGCCGAACATTGCCACTTCGTAAAGTGCTCGCGAGGCGCGCCACATTCGATGTCTCTCAACACAGAATCCTCAGACAAAAAAACTGCATAAAAATTTATTTTGACGATGCCAAAAAATAGTCATAAATAGTCACCATAAGGAAAAAAATAGTCGCGTTACAATTCTAGAGTTATAGCTATGGTTTGCTGAGGATTATGGGCATAGGCTATAGACAGAATCCTCAGTTCTGATGCAAGCAAACCGTGGGGACTATCGACTTGGTTTTTATTTAAAAAAATTGTCATGAAATAGTCGTCATGACTTCCAAATTCTCGAAAATAGGACACGTGTCCTGGAAGCAGAAAACGCTCGACAGAAGATTCTTATAGAATGTCTTAAAATGTCTTGTGAATGTGATGAATCTTCAACTAATAGTGGTTCTCGTGATCCATCACCAGCATCAAAAATAAGGAGAAGAGATGACACCAGCTCGACTCTTACTCGCGAAGCTCACGACACGTTTTGGAATTGCTTTGATGAGGTAGCAAATGAAGATAATAGCAGTCAAGGTCAACAAAAGAACAAGATTGCAACCGAGCTTGACTACTTTTCAAAGATTGCCCAAATCGAACGTAATCGTGATCCATATGTTTGGTGGAGTGCTAACGCGTCACAATATCCAACTCTCACCAAGTTTTCGAGAATCTATCTTTCAGCGCCTTGCAGCAGTGTAGGTATACAGCAAAGGACTTTTTTCTGAAGCTGGTCTTGTTTACGAAGAAAAGCGCAATCGTTTGTTACCTCTCAATGCAGAAAAATTGGTATTTATACATCACAACCTTCCTTTAGTCAACTTTGATTACTAAATTGTTAATTTTTGTCAACATAGTTATTAATTAGTAAACATAAGACATTTAATTTTGCAATAAAATGTTGTTTTAATTTAATTACATAGCTATGCTGTAAAATTTTGATAAAATTGTCGTATAATTTTAGTATCCGGTATCCGGCCGGATAGTCACCTAATATTCGGTATCCGGCCGGATAGTAAAAACTAGGCCGGATAGGCCGGATACCGGATAGTTGCCGGATATCCGTTTCATCTCTAATAACTATACAGGGTGTTAGGATAGGAAAACAACACAGGGTGTTGGGTTAGGATCACTATTATGTATAGTGATAACTACACAGGGTGTTAGGTTAGGATCACTATAATAATAACCTAAGACCCTGTATAGTTATCCTATCCTTACACCCTGTATACTTACCCTATTATCCTGTGTAGTAACAACCTGTATACTTGCCCTAAGACCCTGTACATACAGTGATCCTAATCTAATACCCTGTGTAGTTACCATTACACCCTGTATAGTAATCCTAACCTAACACCCTGTATACTTACCCTAAAACCCTGGACATATAGTGATCCTAACCTAACACCCTGTATAAGTACCCTAACATCCTGTATAATAATAATAATCCTAACCTAACACCCTGCATGCACGTCCCAGTGTTGAATTACCGCTACAAATTAGTAACATGGCATGGCAACCCTGAGAAACTGCTCCGGACTGCTCGAGCATGCGCGAGCATTTTGCCGGTCGGTCTGCGCGGACCCGGCTCCGCGCACACCAAACGGCAGAGCAGACGAGAGCAGTTTTTGATAGCATTGCAAAATGGACTTTAAATTTATAGGAATAAAATGCAAAATTGCCTGAGAAGCAGGGAGCAGCAGCGCGGACGCAAGGTCGCAATGTTGCCTGCTTGAAGGGTTTAGGGCTAAATATAGCATTTTTTACAATTTGTAATAGATGAACATAAGTCTCGGTATTATCAAAAATGCTTCTAATGGTCATTATTTGTTAATATACAGGGTGTTAAGCCAGGATGTTAGGGTAAGTACACAAGGCGTTGGGTTCGGATGACTACTATATGTACAGGGTGTTAGGCCAGGATGTTAGGATAAGTACACTTAAGGTGTTAGGTTCGGATGACTACTATATGTACAGGGTGTTAGGGTAAGTATGCAGGGTGTTAGGATAGGATAACTATACAGGGTGTTAGGTTAGGATCACTATACGTGGGACACTCAGAAATATTTGCGACACTAAAAAAAATTGTTCTACAGGTACATATATTTTTATTAAATCTTTTCAAAGTACTCTCCACCAGCCTCTATACAAAGATTCATGCGTCTGAACCAGTTTTCAAAACACTTTTTCCAGTCCGCCGTAGACACCTCGTTTACAGCCTGCTCGAACGCAGCCAGCGCATCTTCCGGCGACGAAAATTGTATCCCCTTGAGCTGATTTTTTATTTTTGGAAATAAAAAGAAGTCACACGGTGCTAGATCAGGGCTGTAAGGAGGGTGACCCAGGAGTTTGACTGGTGTGCTGTCCAGGAAGTCCCTCGTTTTGAGCGCGGTGTGTGCAGGCGCATTGTCGTGGTGGAGCAGTAGTCCGCGGAGCCCTGTGTTTGGTCGCTTGTTGCTCACAACAGAAAAAACTTCTGGTAAACATTTGGTAGTATACCATTCGGCGTTGATGCTTCTTTGATCTCGTAAGGGAATTGAGGCCAAGTGGCCAGTCAAATTAAAAAAGCTGGCGATCAAAATCTTCCCCCCGCTTCGAGATCGCTTCACTTTGGTAGGCGTTGGTTCATTTTGAAACACCCAAACTGTCGACTGGCGCTTGGTTTCTGGATCGTATTGATAAATCCAGGACTCATCACCTGTTACGATGTCGTAAACACGCCGAGACGAGCCTGCTTCAAATTTGTTCAGCATATCACGGCACCATTCCACCCGGGCCTGCTTCTGAGCGTCGGTGAGGTAGTGCGGCACCCAGCGCGATACTATCCTCCTCACGCGAAGATGCCCGTGTAGAATCTCGTGAACGCTTCCCGATCCAATCTTTAATATGTGCTGAATCTCCTGATATGTAATTCGCCTATTATCTTGGATTAAATTTTTCACTGCTAGCACGTTTTCTTCCGTAATAGCCGTCAAAGGGCGACCGCTTCTTTCTTCATCCCCCATGGTTGGTCGACCGCGCCTAAATTCGTTATACCAACGATACACGGTTGCCTTGGAGGGGCCTTCATCCATAAATGCCATTTGAAGTCTATCGAACGATTCATCCGGTTTCAGGCGACACTTGAAATCGTAAAAAATCATAGCTCTAAAATGTTCCCGGCGCAGATCCATTTTTCAGTAAGACACGATTCTTTGAATTGGCTCGCAAAAAATGTGGAGGGAAATTTTGAAAATGGAACACACATATTTTTACTTACAAGTAATCATATTTTCGAAAAAGATTCTGACCGGCCAGTCTCCCATATATAAAAACTATTTTTCGCAATACTTTCTGAGTGGCCTGGTATGTACAGGATTTTAGGGTGAGTATACTGGGTGTTAAGTTAGGATTCTCTATACAGGGTGTTAGGGTAAGTATACAGGGTGTTAGATTAGGATCACTATATGCACAGGGTCTAAGGGTCTAATCTAACACCCTGTATACTAACCCGAACACCCTGTATAGTAATCCTAACCTAACACACAGTATACTTACCCTAAAATCCTGTACATATAGTGATCCTAACCTAACACCCTGTATGGTTATCCTATCCTAACACCCTGTATACTTACCCTAAGACCCTGTATATATAGTGATCCTAATCTAAAAACCTGTATACTTACCCTAACACTCTGTACATATAGTAGTCATCCTAACCTAACACCCTGTATACTTACCCTAACACCCTGTACATATAGTAGTCATCCTAACCTAACACCTTGTGTACTTACCCTATCATCCTAGCCTAATACCCTGTATATTAACAAATAATGACCATTAGAAGCATTTTTGATAATACGGAGAACTACAAATTGTAAAAAATGCTATATTTAGCCCTAAACCCTTCAAGCAGGCAACACTGCGACCTTGCGTCCACGCCGCGAGCAGTTTGTATGCCTCTCAGGCAATTTTGCATTTTATTCCTATGAATGTAAAGTCCATTTTACAATGCTATCAAAAACTGCTCTCGTCTGCTCTGCCTTTTGGTGTGCGCGGAGCCTCTAAAATACTTAGACACGAAAATAGGTAGTATAAATCAAAGAAAAACACCAACAATGCAGCCTACAAAATATTCCGTTGGATGGGCGGTGGACATAATGTTAGCAAATTTTAGTATTTTTTCTTGCACATATTCACTACGGATTGTTTCTTGAAATCAACGCACACATCACATTCACTGAATATAGTCGGTTTATTTCTATATGCGTGCATTCGTCGAATATCATCGAATACAGTTTTAAACCAGACTAGAGCGCGCTTATGTCAATGTCACTGAGAAAAATTAAAAGTTTGATTTTGTTTTGCGTTTTAAGAAATTATTGAGAGATAATGATTATTCGATAAGATAATTTAATCTAAAACCCCAAAAAAAGTTGAAAAAAATCTCTCGAAAACGAGATTGATGACAAATGTCTTATGAATTTGACGTTTCGCACACGCTGCACTACCTCATTTTCGTATGCAATGATAGCGCGCTAAAGTGACGTCACTGATGACGTCACGTCACTCAAACGAGTGAATACGAGCAAGTTTTGAACCGACTATTAGCGCGCTAAAACCGCACACAAAGCTCATGAGCAGGTTTTAATCCGTACTGATTGTGTTGTAAAACGTCGTAAGATGCATGTGCACGCTCGGCTCCTTTACACCCTCGGCTGCGGTTCGGGCTGTAATTCCTGCGCCTCGGGTGTTATGAGCAATTTAGCGCACTTGTATCTTAATGTACACTTAATAGTTTTTATTTATTTGACTGTTATTTAATGTATGTTTGTATTGTTTAATTTGACCTTAGTATAATAGATAATGTCCTAGTATAAAATTAATTTTCATTATTTCTCTACGTTGAAAACTGTTTGGTAAATAAAGTGCGTACAAAAAAAAGCTTTGACATATTTTGTTTTAATAAACTTATTGTGATATGTGTTTTTAGCAGGGACTAGATGTTTATAGTCATAGGACCCGAATGTACCTATATTTTATACAGGCATAAATTAAGTTTTTTTTTTTTATTGTCTCTTGACCTCGATCTAGTCTTGAGGAGAGTGATGAGGTCGACGATGGAACGAGCTTGCCCAGAAGAAGCCTATTCACTCGCGACTTATATAGATTCGGGTAATATGAACTTGGGAACACAAACGCAGCTGTGCGCATTATACAAGATGTTTCAAGCACTTTGTGCGAATGTGCGGAATATCAACCAAGTTATGGGTGATTATTAAGACGAAGACCTCCTGCTCTAGAGCTCCACGAGCTTATTCCACCATCTCCCTTCTACCATCGGGAGTCCAGACGCACCGCAGGATATCACCCATACTTGGTTGATGTTCCGCACATTCGCACAAAGCGCTTTGAAACATCTTTTTTTTTTTGAGCAGTTTTTATACATTTATTTAGTAATTTAGAAAATATTCTGAATCTTTTCTTAATTTTCATTGATTTATTTATATAATAAGAGAAACGTAATTTTCGCTTTGTTTTACAAGAGGTTCTGAGGCCTCTAGTCACCCAGTTAAGCTTCGATTTTTTATTATTTGTTACTCTAAGTCTATATTTTGGAAAACAAAGATTGTAGAGGAGTCTTAATTCTGAATGGAAGTAACTGAAAGCTTTTTCAGTATCATCACATGTGTATACGTCTGACCATGCATAACTCATCAAGTAATTCCTGAAATTTTCATTATTTTCGGGGCTAAAATCTCTTAAGCTACGATACCAGAACTTAACTGGTTTAACACGATTTTGTATCGGTATAGTTAAAATTTGTGCAGTTTCATGGTCTGAAAGTGAAACCGGTAGCGTATAACCCTGTGCGTCTTTGATGTTGCTTGCAAAGTGATCCAAACATGACTCTTGTCGTGTAGGTGTTTTGATATGTAGGTCAAGGTCATAGCTCTCAAGTAATTCTTGCAGGTCGCGTGAAAGTTTTGTATCTTGTAATGTATCAATATTCCAGTCTCCAGTTAAAATTATAGACTTGTTAGATTTCCGTTTTAATTTGTCAAGCAAGATCAACATTTTATAAAAAAATATGCGAGTATTATTAGCCTTAGAAATCCTGTAGATAAAAATACGATTATATTGTAGTTTTTAATTTCTATACCGCAGCATTCGAAGGTAAGTTCAGATGACAAATCTTTAACAAAACGTAGCTCCTTAATTTCAATTGAATCGTGATGCAATATGCAAACTCCACCCCGTTTTTTGTACCTACAGAAAACGATAAACTTAGGTTTCGTTTTCTGTACGTACAAAAAACGGGGTGGTAGTCTTTTAATTTTATATTTTATTCGTGGGTACGTTGAACAAATGTTTCTTAAAGACACAATAGGTCAATTGATTGTTTGAATATCATTCCTAATTCTTGCAAAGTTAATTCTAACAGTTCTTTCTTACTCAATAATCCTGCAATATTTTGGTGCATAATTCTTAAGACGTTATCATTATTATTGATTAATTCTGACAAACGTTGTGTTGCAGAAACCCTGACATAATTAATAATTCATAATTATTTATTTGACAGTTACATGGTACATAATAGGTGTTATAACGATACAAGTCCAGCATGTAACACTCCGTCGGAGCACTGCAAATATTGAGAGAGCACTTACTTACATGCAGTTCAAATATACAAAATTAACAAACAAAGCATGCAATAATCTTACATCAATAGAATATATATCTATACATATAATAAAAGAGTAGAAACCGCGTGTCTGTACTTTTGATAAATTTATAAAAAAATTAGTGTGGGCGATAAGAAACGACTAATATAACTCAAAAATATGTTTTCTGAACTTTTTATCTGTCTGTCTGTATGTTTTCGATAAACTCCGAAACTACGGAACGGATTTTCTCGCGGTTTTTGCAGATAGATTCAACTTAGCTCTGAGCAACATAAAGGCTATGTTTCATTCAAATCGGTTCACTCAATCAGAAGCTACACTAATGTAAAGTATCGAATTGCCTGTACGATAATAACTCACAAACCGATTCAAACTGATTTTCCAATTACGAGTTTGGCTTACTTTTGTGCAACATAAAAGTTTAGTTTCATTGCAAACGGTTCACTTCAGGCAGAAGGTACGCTAAGAGTCATATAACTCACAAACTATTGAAAGGATTCAAACGAGGTTTTCAATAAACTGTTAAGCTTACTTATTTGCAACATATTAGCTTACTTTCATTGAAAACGGCTCACTCAGACAGTTGCGCGAAATTTCCAGCGGAGGCGCCAATATCTCACAAACAACTGAACCAATTAAAACGAGGTTTTCAGTAACGTATTTGGCTTACTCTATGCAACATGTATGCTTAGTTTCATTGCAAACGGTTCACTCAGACATAAAATACTCTAAGTTTCAAGCGGCGGCACCAATAACTCACAAACTACTAAACGGATTTAACCTTTGGCTGACGTCCTGGTCTAAATGTAACTCTAACGCCGCGGTACCGTCTCACAGACGTAAAAAAATTAATTGAAATAAAATTAAATAAATTGAACAATACTATACTGTTAGGGTTTAACAAATTGATTAAAACATGTTTTAGGTGAATTTATTACAGATAAAATAAAACTACCGACCTAATTTTAAGAATAATCAACATTTATTCATGAATTGACAATAATTGCTAATTTAGGAACTTACTTCAGTATCATTTTTTTTACTCTACTCATTAATCAACAAATGAACTTAAATAATCTTTACTTCTTTGTATTATAATTAAAAAATAACAAAAATAATTAGTCTTCCTTCAATAATAAAAAAAAATGACAAGGCACATATTTGGTACATTTTCAACGACGTATTATACAGTCATTGCATATTTGAAGACAGCAAGTAAGACACATTGGCTTTTTGCATTGATGGCAATAGTACGTTGTCCTTCTTTTTAGGCGACTTGGACAAATTGCACATGTCTTCCGTGTTCCAGGTTCCTGATTAGCTTGGTTTTGTAAATTAAAACCGATGTAACGTCAACGAGACCCTATGTGGCTACCTACGTAAACACAGAGGTGACGACCAAGAGACATGGTCAGTTTTTGTACATAAACACCGTACTTACGTCTGTGAGACGGTGATCGCTCCTGCGTGGACACCTGTGCACTCGGCGCGCTCGCAGCCGCGAGTGGCGGCAACAAGATGGCGGGATGGGAAGGTAGCGGAAGGGGTATCGCCGCGCGTCGCGTGGTTTGCAAAATATTGTCTTAATAAAAATAATGACGTCTGTGAGACGTATACCACGTCAGCAGAAGCGGGGTTTTCAATAACGTGTTTAGCTTAATTCTTTGCAATGTATTAGCTTACTTTCATTGAAAACGGTTCAGTCAGACAGAAAATGCCCGAAGTTTCAATAGGCGGCGCCATAAGGTCCAAAAGTGTTTCTACTGACGTGCTGTTGAGTGTACTTCCGTGCAACATATAAGCTTAGGTTGGTTGAAAACGGTTCACTCAGATAGAAGTTACGCAAAGTTTCAAGCGAAGGCGCGAATAATTCAAAAACTTTTGAGCAGATTCAAACGTGGCTTTCAATAACGCGTTTGGCTTACTCCTGTGCAATAAATAAGCTTAGTTTCATTGCGGTAGGTAGGTTCACTCTGACAGAAGATACGCAAAGTTTCAAGCTGCAGAACCAAAAACTCACCTACTGAACTAGTTCCGAGTCAAACGAGGTTTTCAATGACGCATCGGGCTTCTTTCTGTCCAACATATAAGCTTTATTTCATTGCAAACGGTTTACTCAGACAGAAGGTTCGCGAAATTTTAAACGGGGTTGTTAAAGCTTATAAAAAAGCTTAAAATTTTGTACGGAAGAAAGCCCAATACGTTGTTGAAAATTCTGTTTGATCCGGTCCTGTTGTTTGTGTAAAAGTCGTGGGTACAGCTAAAGATTCGTAAAATCTAGATTTAGTTTTATTGTAAAAATAATAATAAAAAATTCCTGTTTCGGCATGGCGGTGCAACAAATGTAAAAAAAAATATGAAAGTTCTAAAGTTTTGAAAACTTAGGAAGTAGGTACTTATAAACGAAATACTTCAAAAAATAAAGAGAGAAGTGAATAATTGTTTTTTAGGAATTGTCATTGTTACAAAGATTGTACGGAATTGAAGTCCAATAGTTTTGTATGTAGGTACATGTAGAGTTAAAAGCATGTGAAGCTAGACACGTTGGACTTTGTACCGCTCTTTCTCTTTTCTTTCGCAGTAGCCCTAGAAGCTAAAGTGACTGAGCCTCAGATTTAATTAGGCTTTGTTTTGTATAAGAAATAACGAAACCCGTATCATAGTTACTCCGCGTGGAATTCGAATAAGATTTTACACTTACGAGGATAGTGGGCGACCTAACAGTCCGCACGTAAACAAGAAGTGTTTAATTTACAGAAATCCGTATTATCGGTACTCTGTATACCTAATAATATTAAGGCGAGAACTGCACTGTCTGTCTGTCTGTTACAATTTTATGACTAATCCGATAAACCGATTGTGATAAAAACTTGGTACGAAGATAGTTTGAACCATGGGAAAAGTTATTAGCTACGTTTTCTGAACCCCACGCGGACAGAGTCGCGGGCAACAGCTAGTATATATATATATATTTTCTTCTTCTTACCAATGGAATATTGAAAATAATTGTTTAAAAATGTCAAAATATATATTTCAATTAATTATGTCTTAAAATTAGAAAATATCATATCATCTTTATATCGTAATTGACATTATAGTTATACATATATTTTCATTACGAGGTAATCCACATACAACAATCATCATCATCATATCAGCCGAAAGACGTCCATTGCTGGACATAGGCCTCCCCTAAAGATCTCCCCGCGACCTTGACCAGATCTTCGGTCCACCTTGTGGGGGGCCTTCAACAATACAACAATATTAGTATTTAAAGTAGAGCTAAGCAATTTAAGTAAGCTAGATTTCAGTTCAAATCCCCGAATCTCTTCAAGTCGCAAGTGAATTGGCTTCTTCTGGGCAAGCTCGTTCCATTGTCAACCTCATCTATGTCTTCAGGACTAGATCGAGGTAAAGAGTAAGCCCATTTTCAATAAAAAAAAAGTTCTATAGGATTTCTATCATTTACACCTCCAATCAAAACAATAAAGTCCTCGTTCGTTAAAGTGTTGATTTCGTCTTGACAAGTGTTCAACACATCAATTAAGTTCGCTTGGCTCTTCCAAAAACAGCATACCTATTTCATAATCATCACCAGTTAAGGTTTGTAGTGCTTGTTGCATTCCCCGTCCTTGTTGGTCTGCTAATATAAATATTTTTTCCCTCTTAATTAAAGATTCGCTAGGTTCATCTCTAGGTATTGCCTGTATTAAAATTTTCTTTCTCTAACTCTGTATGCGATGTATCCTCTTCTAGTGTTATCTTGTTGATATCAACTGCCTTTTTCTTCCTTCTGGATTTTTTACATGTGCTGGAGTTCTTCGTCTTAATAATCACCCATACTTGGTTGATATTCCGCACATTCGCACAAAGCGCTTTGAAACATCTTGTATAATGCGCACAGCTAAAGAGTGAAATTCTCTGCCTGCGTTTGTGTTCCCGAGTTCATATAACCCGAATCTATACAATTCGCGAGTGAATAGGCTTCTTCTGGGCAAGCTCGTTCCATCGTCGACCTCATATCTCTCCTCAAGACTAGATCGAGGTCAAGAGTAAGCCCATAGACAACAAAAAATAAAAAACTTAATTTACGCCTGTATAAAATACATTCGGGTCCTATGACTGTAAACATCTAGTCCCTGCTAAAAACACAATAAGTTTATTAAAACAACTAGCTGTTGCCCGCCACTCCGTCCGCGTGGCGTTCAGAAAAGTAGCTAATGACTTTTCCCATGGTTAAAACTATCTTCGTACCAAGTTTTTATAATAATAATATATCTTTATTTAAAGGCAATAAACCCAATAAAATTTTACATTAAAATTATAAAACTAAATACAAATTAAATTTTATAATAATAAAATAAAATAACTTATAATAAAAATAACCGTAAAGGTAACAAAGTATCACAGTCACTTTTTGTTTGCGTCCCGGTGTACTGAGAGCCAGTAATTAAAAATAGGACTGGAAATGCCCTCGCACACCGTCTTTAGGATAATATTGCTAGAGGCTCGTAATCTTGACCAGAAGGATGCTATGCGCGACCTGATAAGGGCAAAAAAGTCTGGCACTCGCTGTTCGGCAAACATGCCCGACGCACTGCACCACCGCGGATACCTCATGAGGATGCGGAACGCATCATTGTACTGCACCCTCATGTGGCTGTACGTTTTCTTCCGGTAATTGGTCCATAGTTGACAGGTATAGAAGCACTGGCAGTAAGCCTGAAAAAGCGTTACTTTGACAGCGCCACTACACCTGCCAAATCTCCGCGCGAGCATGTTGCACCGAACAGACAGTGCCCTCCTCTCACGCTCGATGTCTAAGTCATCCTTCCTGTCCTCCGACAATATATGGCCCAAATATTTAAATTGTTTGACAACCCTAACTGCTGAACCATTCAAAACAACATCTGGAACTCTCGTCGGACCCTTCCCAGCCCTAAAGACCATCATCTCCGTTTTAGCGACATTGTATTTCAGCCCATGGGCGTTCGCATAACGCTCACAGACTGAAACCAACTTTCTTAGTGCACTGATTGAGGGGCTGAGAAGCACCATGTTATCAGCATAACTTAAATTGTTTACACATACGCCACCTATGTGACATCCAATTTCGGTGCTTCTCAGCTCCTCAATAAGACCATTGATATAAAAGCTGAAAAGGTCCGGCGAGGTCAATCCCCCCTGGCGTACTCCGCATTCTAACCTATAAACGTTAGAGGTCGCGTCGCCCCACTTTACGTAGTTGGTTTGGCCTCCGTACCAAAATTTCAACAGACTCACCACGCTTCTCGGAATGTTTGAGTCGAGCATCCTCTTCCAGAGAATTCCATAGTTCACTAGATCAAATGCCCGACTCAAGTCCAAGAAGCATGCATATACGGATGTATTCCTATCAACATAGTAGTTGACGATATGCTTAAGGCTGACAATGGCTGAATCCGTTGAAAGACCTGGACGGAAGCCAAACTGTGCGTCATCTAGCTTCAAATGGTTCAGCAGCTTTGGCTGCAGCAGCTTTTCAAAAACTTTGCCTATCACAGTACCAAGTGAGATGGGACGATAATTAGTTGGAGCGCTGAGATCTCCAGTCCTATTCTTAACGATAGGAACCACAACCGTTTCCATCAATGCTTCTGGAAGGTGCGTATGTTGTAAGCACAGGTTATAAAATAACGCCAACTTATCAAAAAGAGGTTCGCCAGCCGCGAGGACGTGCTCAATACTAAGTCCGTCATGACCGGGTGACTTGCCACGCTTCATCAGCCGCACTGCCTTGGCGACATCATCATTTGTAAATATAATATCTGTTTCGGAAACATCCTCCTCCTCGTCGGTCATGCCGGACTCAGTAGTGAGCACAGGTTCCGTAGCTAACGGCTGTGGTTTCACTTTGAACTGGCGGGCAAACAATTCTGCTATCTGTCTGTGGTCTTGAAGGCCACCAACATTGATCATTGATGCTTTATGACTAATCTGATAAACCGATTTATCACAATCGGTTTATCAGATTAGTCATAAAGCGTAACAGACAGACAAACAGACAGTGCAGCTCTTGATTAGGTATACAGAGTACAGATAGTACGGATTTTATTGTAAATTAAACACCACTTGTGTACGTGTGGACTGTTATGTCGCCCACTATCCGCGTAAGTGTAATATTATAGTCGAATTCCACGCGGACGAACTATGATACGGGTTTCGTTATTTCTTATACAAAACAAAGCCTAACTTAATCTGAGGCGCAGTCACTTTAGCTTCTGTGGCTACTAAAAAAAGAGCAGGGCCCTGAGTCAAGTGGCTTTCTACAATCGCAAACGCTAGTAGAATAGAATGAAAATATATGGGATTGACATTAGCTTACGAAATGTTGCGTGAGAGCTAATGTCAATCCCATACATTTTTATTCTATTCCATAGCGTTTGCGATAGTAGAAAGACACTTGACTCAGGGCCCAGTACAAAGTCCAACGTGTCTAGCTTCATATGTTTTTAACTGTACATACATACATAACATCACGCCTCTTTCCCGTCGGGGTAGGCAGAGACCACATTCCTCCACCTGCTACAATCTTGACATACTTCCCTTGCTTCCTGTACTTTCATCAATCCTTTCATACATGCTCGTCGGTTTAGGGTACTTTTAAACTGCCCTTCATTCAGAACGTCCTGAATTTATTCCTGGTACATTATATTACTCTATGCTGGTACGTTCGTCTAGGCCTTCCCCTTCCAACGTTTCCATCATTGACGTAAGAAAAACGCTGCGTAGTTTCCAAAATCTTTGGTTTCCATACACTCTCGCTTGGTAGATCTCTTTCGTCAATCTTCGTTCATTCATCCTCTCTACATGACCAAACTGTACATGCCTACCTACATACAAAACTGTTGGACTTCACTTCTGTACAATCTTTGTAACTTATTTCTCCCCTTTAAAGACAATTCCTAAAAAACAATGATTCACATCTCTCTTTATTTTTCGAAGTATTTTGTTTATAAGTACCTACTTATCTAAGTTTTAAAAGCTCTAGAACTTTCATAATTTTATTATTAACATTTTTTGCACCTCTATGACGAAACAGATAGGATTTTTTTTATTATTATTTTTATCATAAAACTAAATCTAGATTTTACCAATCTTTAACTGTACCCACGACTTTTACACAAACAACTGGACCAGATCAAACGGAATTTTCAACAACGTATTTGGCTTTCTTCCGTTCAAAATTATAAGCTTTGTTTGATTTCGGCTCGGCTTCACCGCATGAAACTTTGAACTAGCCTATTTTCTGTTTGAGTGAACCGATTGCAATAAAAAAGTTTAAATAATGCACGAAAGCAACCCAAATACGTTATTGAAAACCCCGTTTGAGTCGTTTAAGTAGTTTGTGAGGTATTGGTGCGGCTGCTTAAAATTTCGCGAACCTTCTGTCTGAGTGAACCGTTTGCAATGAAATAAAGCTTATATGTTGCGCAGAAAGAAGCCCGACGAGTCATTGAAAACCTCGTTTAAATCAGTTCAGTAGGTGAGTTCTTAGTTCTGCAGCTTGAAACTTTGCTTATCTTCTGTCAAAGTGAACCTATCGCAATGAAACTAATCTTATATATTGCACAGGTTCAAAAGTTTGTAAGTTATTCGCGCCTTCGCTTGAAACTTAGTGAAACTTCTATCCGAGTGAACCGTTTTCAACTAACCTAAGCTTTTATGCTGCACGGAAGTACCTAATCCAAGCACGTCATGGAAATGCCAGTTGGAATCGGTACAGTAGTTTGTGAGCTATTGGAGCCGCAGTTTGAAACTTCGTGCACCTTCTGTCTGAGTGAACCGTTTTCAATGAAAGTAAGCTAATACATTGCAAAGAATAAAGCTAAACACGTTATTGAAAACCCCGTTTAAATCCGTTTAGTAGTTTGTGAGTTATTAGGGCCGCCGCTTGAAACTTAGTGAATCTTCTGTCTGAGTGAACCGTGTGCAATGAAACTAAGCATACCTGTTGCACGGAGTAAGCCAAATACGTTACTTAAAACCTCGGTTTAATCGGTTCAGTTGTTTGTGAGTTATTGGCGCCGCCGCTTGAAATTTCGCGCACCTTCTGTCTGAGAAGAAGTAAGCCTGACAGGTTATTGAAAACCCCGTTTGAATCCGTTCAATAGTTTGTGAGATATTTGCGCCGCCGCATGAAACTTCGCGTACCTTCTGTCTGAGTGAACCGTTTGCAACGAAACTTAACTTTTATGTTGTAAAAAAGTTAGCCAAACTTGTAATTTAAAACCTTGTTTGAATCGGTTTGGTAGTTTGTGAGTTATAGGCGCACAGGCAGTTTGATATTTTACATTAGTGTAGCTTCTAATTAAATGAACCGATTCGAATGAATCGTAGCCTATATAGAAAATCAGTTCAGTAGTTTCGGAGTTTATCGAAAACATACAGACAGACAGACAAAAAATTTGATAAATTTATTTTTGTGTTCTATTAGTCCTTTCTTATTGCCCACACTCATTTTTTTATAAATTCATCAAAAGTACAGACACACGATTTTTACTCTTTTATTATATGTATAGATATGTCAAAGCTTTTTTTGTACGCACTTTATTTACCAAACAGTTTTCAACGTAGAGAAATTAATGTAAATTAATTTTATACTAGGACATTATCTATTCTACTAAGGTCCAATTAAACAATACAAACATACATTAAATAACAGTGTAATAAATAAAAACTATTAAGTGTACATTAAGATACAAGTGCGCTAAATTGCTCATAACACCCGAGGCGCAGGAATTGCAGCCCGAACCGCAGGCGAGGGTGTAATGGAGCCGAGAGTGTAACGACAATGCGCACATGCATCTCACGACGTTTTACAACACAATATGTGCAAGAAAATATACAAAAATTTGCTAACATTATGTCCACCGCACATCCAACGGAATATTTTGTAGGCTGCACTGTTAGTGTTTTCCTTTGATTTTTGTGTCTAAGTATTTTATTATAATGCAAAATTGCCTGAGAGGCATAAAAACTGCTCGCGGCTGCTCGAGCATGCTCGAGCAGCCGCGCGGACGCAAGGTCGCAGTGTTGCCTGCTTGAAGGGTTTAGGGCTAAATATAGCATTTTTTACAATTTGTAGTTCTCGGTATTATCAAAAATGCTTCTAATGGTCATTATTTGTTAATATACAAGGTATTAGGCTAGGATGTTGAGGTAAGTACACAAGGTGTTAAGTTAGGATGACTACTATATGTACAGGGTGTTAGGGTAAGTATACAGGGTGTTAGGTTAGGATGACTATATGTACAGGATTTTAGGGTAAGTATACTGGGTGTTAGGTTAGGATCACTATATGTACAGGATTTTAGGGTAAGTATACTGTGTGTTAGGTTAGGATTACTATACAGGGTGTTAGGGTAAGTATACAGGGTGTTTGATTAGACCCTGAGACCCTGTGCATGTAGTGATCCTAATCTAATTCATTACAGTTATTTATTTGTAGGAAGTTGACACTTTTAGAAATAATTATAATAATAAACACAAAATAATTTGTAAATATGGCGCGCATTATTTCATTTTCAGCGGGCACAGATTATACGCGTATTTGTGTGGCACAGACTAAACTGCCAAACAGGCTATTCCATGAACCTTGCAATAAATATCTTATTACGTAAATGACTAATTTTTGTTGATCATATTATCTCGAATACAGCCTAATTTCATGAAAATTTTACTAATAATAAGCGTAAAAACTTCTTGCTCCTCGCCGAGATAAAAAGAAAACAAAAATAAAACACTAGTGCGGAAAAAAAAGCCGGCCAAGTGCGAGTCGGACTCGCGCCCTAAGGGTTCCGTACCTATCTACCATATGATATACTAAAAGCTTTTGCTCTTTGATTTTAAAAACTCCGCGACAATCCAACTTGACCCCTCTTTTATAGAAAAGTTCTTTAAACGGGAGCTCACCTTAATTGGTTACTATTAGTTGTGAGAAAAACTGTAATATTTAATGATTTAAGACTTTTCCCTTTATTTGTACTGTGAGACCCAGCTTCTTGCCAAATTTCATAATTTTAGGTCAACGGGAAGTACCCTCTAGGTTTTGCTATAGTGCATAAATGTATGGAGATGAGGACATTAAAAGCCATATCTTTTGATTGCGTCGTTGTAAAAAATTTAAATTTTCAGATCTTGTGTGGTTCATGGACCTTAACATTCGTTATCAATTTCAACCTGATACCTATACCCGTTCATGAGAAAAAGGGTCTTGACAGACAGACAGACAGACTGACCTGACAGAAGGACAACAAAGTGATCCTATAAGGGTTCCGTTTTTTATTTTGAGGTACGGAACCCTAAAAAGCACGCGTGTTTAATAAGCTGGATTACGGACCTAATTATAGTGCAAATAGAGCTGTTTTATAAGCAAATGTGTTGAAAACTAAATTAAAATAACCCACCCCTTATCTTTCCAGTTATTTATAGCATTTTTTTGTTATTCTGTTTATTAGGTTTCTATAGCGTTCCGAAGATCGTCGGTGTACAGTCAAGATCAGGTTAAGTTTGACACTCGCAGCGCAACTTTCGAATCTATGATTTAAGAAATAAGAACGGCACAAAGTCCAATGTGTCCACCTTGACGTTCTTTTGACTGTACCTATTTCTTATGCTTAGGTAATCGATTATTCGATATAAATTATTAAAAAACAAACCAGAAGTAGAATGACAGTGAAAATCACGCAATTTAAACCACCTGACGCAATTGAATAATTGTTTGGTAAATAAATCTAAAAATAAATAAATAAAAGATTATAATTACAAATTGCTTTCGAGTGTTCGTATGGGCGTGTCTTGAATTAGCTTCAGTTACAGTTCTTGAGTGGTATCAGAACGTTCGTCACTTGGTGTGTAACTTTTTATTATTATATTTAATCGAAACGTGCTTGAAAAAAAAACCTTTTTTTAAATGATTAATTTAGTGTGAGTGAAGTCAAATGCTGGTAATTTAATTCTAAACCTGTTAAGTTGTATTGTATTCTGTTTTGACTGGAAATTAGTAAATTGCTTTTTTTATTTGAGTAGTTTGGGAAGTTTTTTTTTTTCGATTGCCCTAAATCAGAAGGGCTATGTTTTTCGAGTGTATGTATGAACCTATGTATGTATGTCGATTTCTTTGTCGCACTCTGCAGCCTAAACGGCTTGATAGATTTCAACATGTGAGGTGTCGTTAGATTTGTTGTGGGAGTGTCATAGGGTATAAAAAAAATCAAATATTCATCGTAGAGCTTATTTACTTACTTACCAATGCATTAAATTCTCAACTGAACGAATCTTTCATGAATGAAACTAAAAAGTACAAAATTAAAGAATAAAAATTCAAAAAACAAAATACCCGACTGTGTAGAGAAAATATGAACTGAAAAGAGAAAAAACCGGTCAAGTGCGAGTCGGACTCGCGCGCCGAGGGTTCCGATATACCTATAGTATTTTTGGAAGCAATAAAGTCCATTTTCAGGACCGCAAAACTAAATTTGTTTGTAAAGGTTTTTTGCAGATTTCTGAAAAACTGTGCAACTTAGAAAGATCGTTTTATTTTTGCTGTAAAGTTTATATAAACTTCTGTCAACTGTAATTAATTCAGATTTTTCCTTACTCAAACTTCGGAGATAAGGGGGGGGGGAATGGTATTTTTCTTGACATTTTTCATCATAACTTTAAAACTAAGAAATTTAAAAAAATACAAAAATATATTTTAAAATGTACAAGTAAAGCCCTTTCATATGATACCCCACTCGACCTAGTAGCGACAATTTGAAATTTGGCCCCCCCTATTTTGGCCCCCTTTATATTAATAATAATCATGCTTTTTTCAAAATTTTTTCTTGTGCAATTAAGTTGGGCAACTATATTCTAAAACTATTCCAAATTTCAGGTTGATAGCATAAGTGGTTGCTGAGATATAGAGGTGTGACAGACAGACGGACAGACAGACAGACAGACAGAGCGGCACCATAAGGGTTCCTTTTTTTTACCATTTTGGTATCGGAACCCTAAAAACAAGTTCTAAAATCTAAGATAACGTAAATATAACTTAAATTTCATGAGGTATTGCAAGCGGGGGACAGGAGGGTTTTTCAGCAATTTCACAGGTCTCTTTTTGAGATACTCACTGAAATTAAAAGTTAACCGATAGATAAATTAAAAACTGTTCATCATAACATCCCATGAAACGTCCACTACAGGACAGGGAGCTCCCTCCAGAATTCTAGCTTGTGCTGTAAAAATGTAGAGGGGAAGTACCATAGTCACCTCGCTTGTTAGCGTTACGGCCGGCACCATGGACCGCGGTTGTAGGTGACCGCAGTAAGTAAGATGTAAGGTACAAAGGAGGATGCTGCTGCCCATCCTCCAGTTTATAACCCTTAGTCGCCTTTTATGACACCCACGGGTATGTATGGGTTGGAACCATTCTTTGCCGGCACCACACGGGACAAAACTGTTTACAAGCAAAAATTATACAAGACAAATTATTATAAAATATCAGATTACTTAGAAGAGAAAAATCCATGGGATTGGACTACGGTTCTAACAGGATGATTCAATGTTTACTGAATCGTACAGGGTTGATTCAACCCAGGGGACCAATTCTTGAATATCACCGGGTGATAGAATATCACTCAAAAAATTCAAAATTACATATTTTTCTTTTCAAAAGTTGAGATTGATCTTCGTAAAATATAAAGCAGTCCTTGATTGTTAATTTTCATGTATTCTGATTAACCTTTTAACAGTTAATCAAGGTAAATGTGAATTTTTAAAGTCTCAAAAGTGATATTTTATCACCCGGTGGTTTTCAAGAATCGAGTCCCTGTACATCAAACGCGTGGGTTTCTTTATTGGCGCTTCTTTTTTCTACTTTGTTTGTAAATTTAACTGTCGTCATTAAGAGGTTTAAATATCCTACAATGAATAGAGAATATTTATTTTTTTTTAGATGGAAAAATATTTTTTTAAGTTCGCTAGTTGACTTCGGGTCACAAAATTACCAGGGCAAACGCTAGTAGAATAGAATGAAAATGTATGGGATTGACATTAGCTAACGAAATGTTGCGTGACAGCTAATGTCAAACCCATAAACTTTTATTATATTCTATAGCGTTTGCGAAAATAGAAAGTCACTTGCCTCAGGGCCCAGGGACTCAATTCTTGAAAATCACCGGGTGATAAAATATCACTCATTTGCCGTGATAAACTGTTGAAAGGTAAATCAAAATACATGAAAATTAACAATCAATCACTGCTTTATATTTTACGAACATCAATCTTCATTTTTGAAAAGAAACATCTATGATTTTTAATTTTTTGAGTGATATTTTATCACCCAGTGCTATTCAAGAATTGGCTCCCAGTACTTATTAGGAAGTTATGTGGTTTGCTGTCGTAATATTGTTGCCAATATGCGTCACTATTAAGTAGTAGGTGCAAAGGCAAAGCGGCCACTTCTCACGTCCCTCGTTTGTATGTTTTCTTACGTAAAAAAAAAATGCTAAATTGTCATAAAAGCACGTTTTCTCTTACGAATCAGTTCTTTCTATCACGTGACTATTCAAGTCTTACAGTATTGTTTATTTTAAGGTCTCGATAAAAATAGTATAAAGAATATTATCATTATTATTGTAATGAAGGCCCAAATAAGGCAAAAAGATGCACCGCAGGATATCACCCATAATTGGTTGATATTCCGCACATTCGCACAAAGCGAACATCTTATATAGTGTGCACAGCTAAAGAGTGGAATTCTCTGCCTGCGTCTGTGTTCCCGAGTTCATATAACCCGAGTCTATTCAAGTCGCGAGTGAATAGGCTTCTTCTGGGCAAGCTCGTTCCATCATCTACCTCATCTCTGTCTTCAAGACTAGATTGAGGTCAAGAGTTTGACAATAAAGAAATGTAGTTACGAGAAACAAAGTAAACACAAAATAACTTATTATTAACTGTATAATAAGATGTATCGTAATAGGATGTATCGTGGGCAGTGAGCAGGGACTCAATTCCTGAATATCACTCAATTAATTGATTTTGATTAAAAAAAAATTTCACTTATCATTTTTATGACCGCAAATCTAATTTTATTTGTTGGTTTTAAGCAGATTTCTAAAAAACTGTGCTAATTAGAAAGATTTTTAAATAAAGTATCGATTATAAATAATTCAGATTTTTGTCCCGCATACTTTGGAGATAAAGGGGAGGGAATATTTTTAGACATTATGTTTTTATTAATAATTTTTCATACAAATTTGAAAACTAAGAGTCATACAAAAATACGAAAAATGTACAAGTATAGCCCATTCATTTATGATACCCCACTTGATCTAGTAAGGACAATTTGTTTTTTTTTAGTGTTCCGTACCTCAAAAGAAAAAAACGGAACCCTTATAGGATCACTTTGTTGTCCGTCTGTCTGTCCGTCTGTCTGTCTGTCTGTCTGTCTGTCAAGACCCTTTATCTCACGAACGGGTAAAGGTATCAGGTTGAAATTAATACCATATATTAGGATCCACGAACCACACAAGATCTGAAAATTTAAATTTTTTACAACGACGCAATCAAAAGATATAGCATTTTATGTCCTCATCTCCATACATTTATTCAAAAATGCAAAACCTACAGGGTACTTCCCGTTGACCTAAAATTATGAAATTTGGCAAGAAGCTAGGTCTCACAGTACAAATAATGGGAAAAGTCTGAAATCATTAAATATTACAACTTTTTTCACAACTAATGGAAACCAATTGTGGTGAGCTCCCGTTTGAAGAACATTCATATAAGAGAGGGGTCAAGTTGGATGGTCGCTGAGGCGATTTTTGTTTTAGTTCTTTTTAAAAACGGGAACACTTACAAACTTGAAAATTGGTATGTTTATAGTGCATAAGCTATAAAATAACAACAAATAATAAAATTTGGTCAAGCGCGTGTCGGACTCAAAAAATCTAGCACATTAACTTACTGAAATTTCAACTAATACTATTATGTTTATGTGGTGGTACGGAACCCTCAGTGCGCGAGTCCGACTCGCACTTGGCCGGTTTTTTTTATCGTCAATGGGCTTACTCTAGACCTCGATCTAGTCTTGAGGGCAGAGATGAGGTCGACGATGGAACGAGTTTGCCCAGAAGAAGCCTATTCACTCGCGACTTCAATAGATGTTATATGAACTCGGGAACAAAGACGCAGGCAGAGAATTCCACTCTTTGGCCGTGCGCATTATAAATGACGTTTCAAAGCGTTTTGTTTGAATGTGTGGAATATCAACCAAGTGTGGTTGATATCCTGCGGTGCGTCTGGACTCCCGATGGTAGTAGGGGGATGGAGAAATAATCTCGTGTAGCACTTGAGCACACTCTCCATACATTAAATATTAAAGTATATTAAATATTTTTTTTGTGTTTTTTTTTGTATGTGTCAAAAATTTTAAAGTAAACACCAAAGACAGAATCTTAAAGCGTGTGCGTCAATAGTCAATCAAACAAACTTAAATTTTGCTGACACATTAAATTACGAAAACAAATTTATTCGTAGGTAAGCAGTAAAAACTCTCTAGTCACGTATGGTTAACAGTTGATTAGGTATTTAAATAAATAATTTATTTTTTACAAGTCGCGAGTATAAGTTCATGACCCTCGGCCAAGTGCGAGTCGGACTCACGCAATGTGGGTTACGCACTATTTGCTAACTTTGCATACGTTGCAACTAAATTAAGGGGCTGATAAGAACTAAATTACCTCCCTTTCTAACAAAGCGCGTGTTAGAACAGAACGGATTCGCGCTGTTTTACGTTTTTCGCTTATTTTTGCATTTTTTGTTAAAAAACTGCTCAAGTGAAGCGTATTTAGCTCTTATCAGCCAAAGCCATCATATTAATAGGTGTTTGTGACAGCTATCAAACATATAAAAAATTATGACATGCAAACGAAAATGAACTCTGTGTGTGAGTGATAAGGAAATGTCAAAACGGACTTCTCACATTGGCTCTACTTTAATTTATAATCCCTATCCCCTTTTTATCCGTGTTGTGCCGATAAAAAATAGTACCAACCCATCTCTACCCGAGGGTGTCGTAAGAGGCGACTAAGGGCTTATGAACTGGAGGATGGGCAGCAGTATCTTCCTGTGTATCGTACAATCTTACCCACATTCCTACTGCGGTCACCAACAACAGCGGTCGCCAGCCGCAACGCTAACAAGTAAAGTGGTGACTATTGACCGTAAATCCCCTTTTAAGTACCGCGTTTGCTAAAGTTCTGGAAGGAGCTTCCTGTCCTGCAGTAGACGTTTCATGGGTTTTAGTTTCGGTGGCGCTTGTTTAGTTTCTTGGTGGCTAGTCGTGTAATTTACGCTACCGAAACTGAGACACGGAAACTAAAACAATCTACACTAATATTATAAAGAGGAAAGATTTGTACCTATTTTTGTATGTTTGTAATGAATAGGCTCCGAAACTACTGAACCGATTTGAAAAATTCTTTCACCATTAGAAACCTGCATTATCCGGGATGAACATAGGCTATAAAATATTTAAAAAAAAGTTAGGGTTCCGTATGAAAACTTCGATAATGTAACCCAAGGTGTGAAAAAAATACTAAATAGCATCCTTATATCGAGTACGCTGCCGAAACTATTAACAATAGAGCAAAGTAATGTACCACAGAATTATAGAAGCCATCAATATCTACAAAAAAGTCCGCGATACCATATGTCTAACTGTTACAGTTATGTCACAATAACTACTTTTTTATGTTAAAATATGTAATAGTAACGTCGGTACAAACTATATAGGCCACATTATTCGTACCTATTAATCCTTATCCAAATAAATGATTTCGTATTCAAGGCTATATCAGTAGCTGTAAATAACTTTTTGAATTATTCAAATCGGACATACCATTCAAAAGTTATCATGAGTGTAATCGTTATCAAAATTGAAATTAAAGAAACAGCGCCCTAAGTGACTGTAATGGTTTTATTTACAACAGAGAATAGACACGAAAAATTTGACTGGTCAAGTGCGTGTCGTTCCGTGTGGTAGCGGCAAAGAATAGTGCCAACCCATCTCAACCTGTAGGTGTCGTAAGAGGCGACTAAGGGTTTACAAACCGGAAGATGGGCAGCGACATCTTTCCGTGTATCGCACCATCTTACATACTGCGGTCACCAACAACCGCAGTCCATGGTGCCAGCCTTAATGCTAACAAGCGTGGTGACTAAGATACTTCCCCTCCACATTCTTCTAGCAAGGGCTCGAATTCTGGAGGGAGCTCCCTGTCCTGTAGTGGACGTATTATGGGATGTTATGATGGTTTTGATGAAGTGCGTGTCGCCTCGAGCGAATTTAATGCACTTCTGCGTGACTAAGATGGTATGACTGCCCATAACTAGGACAGTATTTTTACCTTAGTGGTACGGAACCCTCGGTGGGAGTCTTTAGTAACCCCCGATGCAACAAGAACCTATATCTACCCGTGCGAAGCCGGGGCGAACGGCTAGTACTAAATAAAATCGCAAAAATTAAGAGAGTTAGTTTATTATTACAATTTTTATGATTGTGGTGTAGTTTAACACAAAAAGTATTTAGACAAATCATACATTTTACACCGGGTTTCTCAACCCGGACACGCAAAAAAAAGTACGCGATTGGGATAATCATTCTGGTATTTTTGTTAGTAAAATAATATGTAATAATAAACAGTACCTGGATGACCGAGCTTCGCTCTATAATGGCCACTTCAACATTAAATATCATCGGGTGAGCAGCTATGCTATCCGCCTACAGATGGCGCTGTAGGCTTTACAAAAAATGTTTAAAAACACCGGAAAAACGAATTTTCCCAGACATGAGACCTAGCTAGACCGATCTTTAGCCCCCAAAAAACCCGGTATGGTAAATTTCATCGAAATTGTGAGAGCCGGTTTCGAGAAACCGATTACAAATATAAAGGGACGAAGTAGCGAACACTGAAAGGGCGTGCTCAGACAACGAAACTGAACAGCTTTCCCGAAGAAAAATGTTTGGAATAGAAAAAAAGTATTGACCTCTCTATACAAAATGTTCGATCAGAGTAAGCAATTTGTATGGAGAGGTAAAATGTTTTTTAATTTCCCAAAAATGTTTCTTTGGGAAAGTTGTTCAGTTTTGTTGTCTGAACACGCCCTTTAAGTTTTCGGTACACCGTCCCTTACACCCTGTATATTTATATAGGGTGACTTTTAATTATATAGGGTGACTTTTAATTATATAGGGTGACTTTTAATTAGTTCTTGATAGCAAAATATATGCATCCTACTCATGATACTGAACAACTTTTCCCAAGGAACAGGTCGAAATACGAAAAGCAAAATTTGACCTCCCATACAAATTGCGCTATCAGCTGATGCAGTTTCTATGCGAGGTCAAAACTTGATTTTCGTATTTCGACCTATGTTCCTTGGGGAAAGTTGTGCAGTATCATGAGTACATGCATACCTTTTTCTATCAAGAACTAATTAAAAGTCACCCTATACAGCATAGGGTTGAACCAACAGTGATCAGCGTACAACCCATTGACACTTTGAAAAACGTAGTTGACAAACGTTAGGGCAATATTTCACTAGGACACCATGGCGGCGCAACCAGTCACCCGCTACCAACAAAATGTATACAGCTCTAAAGAGAGTTACGTTACTCGCCTGGTGTCCGTTGGTTGCGCAACCGACACATACATTTTGTAGGTCGCGGGCTACTGGTTGCGCCGCCATGGTGTCCCAGTGAAATATTGCCCTTAAGGAAAACTCCCTACTTATTTAAAACATAGTTGAGAAACGCCAAGGAAAACTCCGTATTAAAAAACCAACGTCATTTTGTTTACAAAACGAATTTAATTGAAATAGGTTTACGTAACGTTAATTCCGTGTGTAAGTACTTATACTTATATAAATATTCACACGTTTTTTTACAACTAGGTATATTATACACAATGTATACAGGGTGTTAATTTAATTGCGTGCCATAGCTTAAGGGTTGGTTCAGTAACGATAAAGGAACTCAATAAAATTATAAAAAAAATCCTACTTATTATTTTTTTTTTAACTCCATTGAAACTAAACTAACGTGGAAGGCAATGACCCGGAGCACCGCGCCATCAAACGCGCGCGAAAGAGTTTCAGTCGTTTCAGTTATGTATGTGCCTACCTTATCCACTGATACTCGCGCGCTGGCTCGGTGATAGCGCGGTGCTCCTTGTTAGTTAAAATTTCAATGGAGTTTTAGTTTTCTTTTTCAGTAGAATTTTTTTTATATTTTTTTTGTGTTCCTTTATCGTAACTGAAACACCCCTTAAGCTATGGCACGCAATTAAATTAACACCCTGTATAGTGTTATGTTTGTATGTATATTTATTTATACTATGTTTATTTATTTTCACGCGCGGGCTTAAGGCGATCCGTTTTTCATACTAAATTCAAATGACTTGCATTCTTATGCGGGACATAAAATGCTGTTAAAAAACGAGTGTATACTGCTATTTTTAGTTATATTTTTCGCTGATTAATACAAAGATATAGCTAATGCACTGAAAGTACTACTGTGTAGATCGCACACCCACAATGATAATATTGAACCATAATTGCAAACACAAAACTAGTACTTTCGGTGCATTAGCTGTACCTTTGTATTAATCAGCGAAAAATTAAGCTAAAAATAGCAGTATACACTCGTTTTTCATCAGCATTTTATGTCCCGCATAAGAATGCAAGTCATTTGAATTTAGTATGGAAAACGGATAACCTTAAGCGGTTTGAGGCATTGCTCTTAGGCAATTTTTTTTATGGACGAGTATCAAGTGAGCAAGCGAGCTTGTGGACCACCTGATGGTAAGTGGTCACCACCGCCCCTAGCGCCCCTGTCTTATTAGTAGCATAATTGACAGTAAAGCGCGTCGCCCACCCTGAGAACAAAGATGGCGTGTCTCATGTGCCAGTTATTTCCCTGACTTGCCCTACTCGTACCACTACTAGCACTATCAAGGGTGTAAGGGTCAGGTTTCCCAAAAATTAAAAAGCATGATCAGTTAACGTAACTGAACAACTTTCAGTGAATAAAACTTCTCCAAACGAACTGTCCAATGAAGTTTACAATTTAGTATGGAGAGGCCGATTTAATTTTCGTTTCCCTGAAAGATTATTTACGTTGACTAATCATGACCTTTCAGTTTTTGGAAGTCTGTCCCTTACATCCCTTAATCATGAAATTTGAAATACTTACTTATACTGGCTCAGCGACCTGAAGAGGATCTTGACCACAGAACTATATATAAGCTGTGATCTTGACCTCCGACACTAAGAGCCGCCATTCTTCTCTGTTGCGTACAGCTTGTTGCCAGTCGGCTATTTGAATCTCCAACAGGTCTTTCTTGACTTGGTCGATCCAACGATACCTAGGACGTCCGACAGGGCGTCTACCAGTCGGACGTCCCAGATAATAATATGCTCTCTTGAAAATTAGAAATAAATAAATACAGGGTGTTAATTTGATTGCGTGCCATGCTCGTAGCTTCAGTATGGCCAATGAGTGATCACAAGGGGTATGTGGATGGAAAAGTCAAAAGCAGAAAGTTTGACTTAAGAACTTTGTTGGGGCTAGTTAGGAGATAAACATACTAAAAGTCCTTGCCCCTCCGAGGTCCGCTCGAGGGGGGGAAGGGCACAAAGAACGACCCGTTTTTATGTTTTTTGCTTACATCTCAAAAACGATGCGTCGAACGAAATTTTGTTGTACTACTTGATAAAATAAAAGCTGATAAAATTCTCTACAACTTTGGCTTTCACACTTTTTATCTATCTCTTATCTTTGCCTAACTATGAGCTTCGACAAATGGTTGATTTTCAAAAATGTTTTCTATAGTCTTACGTTTTTTTTTTTGCTTCATAACTTTTCTCAAGTGCTACCGTAGATTTCAGGATACACATCTAAATTAAATAAATGGTACAGCAGCACTGCACTTACTTTCTCGCAATACTCAAGGAAAAACTATTAACCGCAAACTTAAATTTGTAATGCCATACACATAGTATGGAAATACAAACTTTTATTTACGTTTTTCCAAAAAAATGTTCGAATGAAATATACAGATCAATTTAGAATTCAAATTGTCAAACATTAAAACAAACAAACATCAAACGATTTCGAGTAAATAACATGTTTAACTTTTGGTAGTACTGGAACACCCTTTATATGAATTTTCAAAGATCAATAGATACTACTGTAGGATACTTGCATGGAGATTTTTTTAATTTCCCAACACATGTTCCTTATGGATTATTGTTCAGTTTAGTCTACTGAGCAAACCCTTTCAGTTCTTGGTACACCCTGTGTACTAAATTTTATAAAAAAAATCATAAAGGATATCCAGTCAGGTAGACAACCAATCCAGGAGTAATATTATAGAAAATTTTAATAAACTCAATGGAACCAATTTTGGGTAAATCACATATATACGATTTGGTGGTACAGGAACACCCCTTATATGAAATTACACAGATCATTTGATACTGGCGCAAGATATCTTACATGGAGATGCTTGGTCATGCAAAGTTTCATAAAGATTCTATGAGCCTTTTTTGAGAAAATTACAATTTATCATTTTCGTTGTATGACAGCTACCCTCAAAATGAGAGCCAGCCAGAAACCACTTAGAACCCTTCGATGGATTTGCATAAAACTCCTATATTCCAAATATGGTGTCAATCGGATCATTCGTTTAGCCGCTAGGCCAAAGCGTGACGGACAGACCGACCGACGCGACGGATGGACCTTTTTGGAAGACTTGTTTTTTATGATGTATAAGTGATATACCTAGAACACATTTTTGAGAAAATTAGAAAACTTTTTTTTTCACGAATACAATATTTACCTTTCTCGCTCCGCTCGAAAGTAAAAAGTGTAAAAGACAAAGTTGTAGAAAATTTTATCAGCTTTCATTATGTAGTAAAATTTAAAATTTATTTTCGTACGACGCACCGTTTTCGAGATGTAAGCAAAATATAAAAAAAAGCTACCTTCTTTGTGCCCCCCCCCCTCCACCCCTCGAGCGGACCTCGGAGGGGCAAGGACTTTTAGTACGTTTATCTCCTAACTGGTCCAAACAAAGTTCCTTATTCAAACTTTCTGCTTTCGACTTTTCCATCCACAAATTATTCGTTGCTTAAGTTACTTAGAGGGTGGTTCAGTAACGATGAAGGAACTCAAAAAAAAATATAAAAAAATCCTACATAATTTTTTTTTTAACTCCATTGAAACTAAACTAACGCGGAGGGCAATGATCTTGAGCACCGCACTATCAAAAGCGCGCGAAAGAGTTTCAGTTATGTATGTGCCTACCTTATCCACTGATACTGCGTACCACTGATGCTCCGTCCGGGTCATTGCCCTCCGCGTTCGTTAAGTTTCAATGGAGTTTTAGTTTTTTTTTAAGTACGATTTTTTTAAATATTCTTTTGTGTTACTTTATCGTTACTCAAACACCACCTAAGCTATGGCACGCATTCAAATTAACACCCTGTATAATAGTGCAATAGTTAAATTAATAACAGTTTTTGTTTTTTTCCAGACCATGGATCCAGCCCTAGCAAGGGAGGTAGCAGCCCTCCAAGAGTCCAGACTGATCAATGAAGCCATAAAGAAGGGTGACTCCGAGGTCCAGCAGTTTTATAAAGACACCACTGTACTCATCACAGGAGGATCCGGGTTTATGGGCAAGCAGATACTTGAGAAACTATTCAGGTTTGTCATAAAAAAATATATTGGGGACATTTCACACAAGGTCATCGAGGCGTACTCCGAAATGAAAGTGCGATGATATTGCACCGATATCGGTGCGATACCATAGACTAGGTTCGGCCTTTGACAGCGAACAGCAAGTGTTCATCGTCGGAGGTGAGGAAAATGGATCCCAAACTAGACAAACCCTGTACTATGGGTATCAGAGGCTGATAAGAGCTAAATACGCTTCACTTGAGCAGGTTTTTAACGAAAAGTGATGAATATATGGCCGTGAATTTATGTGATAATTAAGCATCTTTCCAAGATTATAACCGACACCGAAACACGATTAAATATATTTTGTTCGCCATAAAAAAAATCCAAAGTTATCTTTGCTTTTTGCTTTTAAACCGTTTTTCTTAAGTACCCATTTATCTATGATGCCAAAACTTTTACACATTATTCAATACATTATGCATAATAATAAAGCTTTTAGATTTTTAATATTATGGGTACAGATTTTGAGGAAAAATGAAAAAATAAGCGAAAAACGTAAAACAGTGCTATTCCGCTCCGTTCTAGCACGCGCATTCTGCACTTTGTTAGAAAGGGAGGTAATTCAGCTCTTATCAGCCCCTTAACACCCACACTCAGAAAAAACCCAAATGTCCATCAAAGTCAAAGTCAAAATCGTTTATTCATTGTTAGATATTAAAATCTCTGAATGACGTCAGCTAAACTACATTGCATCACAAACAATGTGGCGCCATAGTGGAAAAAAAAAGAAGCGACAGTAAAAACCACATCACACAAAATCACACAAATGTTCCCTGGAATCCCTGGGCGGGGATCGAACCCGCAGCCCACGGCGTGAAAGGCAGGCTTACTACCAACCACACCAAAGGGCCTGTCCACAGATCATCATAACATCATTTGAAACGTCCAATACAGGAGCTCCCACCAGAATTCCAGTAAAGACGTGTGCGCCTCTAGGTTGGGGAGGTCAGATCGTAAAAACCAGTGTCTTATGTCCAAGGTTGAGCCGACTCCTACAAGAGTTCATCATAACATCCCATGAAACGTCCACTGCAGGACAGGGAGCTTCCTCCAGAACTCCAGCAAAAACGCATGGTACATTCGAGGGGATTTACCATAGTCACCACCCTTCTGAGCGTTGCGGCTGGCAACCGCTGTTGTTGGTGACCGCAGAAAGATGCTGCTACCAACCATCCGGTTCATCGCCACCTAAATAAACTTCAACGACCCTTCTCCAAATTAGAATTATACACATCCGCTCCCCACTCTATGATGATTAAAATATGGAATCACATTCCGAACTATATTAAAAACATAACTAAAACCGCAACGTTTGAAAACCAACTAAAAGAATTTCTAGTCAAAAAAAGTTACTACAGCATAACTGAATTTTTTACTGACAAATTAGAATAAAGTATAATAAAATTAAGTAAATAAATACACAATCTTATAAATAAATATTCTAATATTTTAAAATAAATAATTTAATAACAAATGAATAAATTATGATAATAACTATGAATGGGTAATAATATTATAAAATAAATACATAGAAATAATGACGTAGATAATTTTATGATTGTATTGTTAAATTATTATAATAATTTTTTTATGAAGTTAAATTATTGCGTACTAACATTCACTAATATAATATAGGTACTTAACATATACTAATAAATACTAACGTACATAAATTTTATTTTTATTGTGGCAACTAGTCCTCTCATGTTTGCTGTGCCCTTGCAGGGTGTCACCTGTACTTATTTTATAATTTTAACATCTTTTATACCTGTGACTGCATTAAATAAAATATGAAAAAAATATGAAAATCATAAACCCTTAGTCGCCTCTTACGATACCCACGGTTAGAAAGGGGTTGGTACTATTCTTTGCTGGCACCACACGGGTCAGTTAGAAGTTAGTTATAGTTAATAGTTCCATAAGGTTAAGCGTATGCTGAGGGAACGCAAATGGACCAGGGTAGGGCAGATCGCGTCTTCCCTCTCGCTTTATTACGAGGAAAACAGACAGATGCCCTGCGCCTTCTACGTCTCAACTTACGCTCACCCTAATTGATTAAAACGGAAAAAGGCTTCACAGCTCATAAATAGGCTTAGAGTGACATTCCACTAGAGCTTTGTGTGGTAACTAACCTGTACGCTGGAAAAAAATATCCATTTCTCCATTTCCTTAGCTTATCTCTTCGCTGTGCTAAGAGTTAGAATTTTTCCAGCTCACGGTTTAACTACCTCGCAAAGATTGCAGTGGATGCCCGCTGGGCCCATAACCTGTTCGCAAGGATCAGCGCAGAGGGTGGCGGTCGAAATAAAAACTAGTTAACAACTAAATTATAGGGAAGTCCGGGATAGTTGAACCCCATTTTACAAAAAGGCTCCCAATTTTCTCACTATATGTCATACCAAACCAATTCATGTAGGTACAAATGGACAGCTTAAAAAAATGGATATCTTTTACCTACTCGTATTATATTCAAAAATTATGCGAGATTTAAAAAAAAAGTGGGAATGTTTCAAATCACCGCATTCTTACTTAAACCCTTTTTTAAAACAAAGAGCCTAAACCCAAAACAAAGGTACTCTCATTTACGTAGGACTGTACTTATTACTTACCTCGTCTATAAGATTAAGTTTCAATCATAAATTGTATAATGAACAATACTAAAAGTATGAGAAACAATAACAGACATTATCTTCAACTGCAATTACAACATATTAAATTATTATCATGCGAAGTTATAATTTAATTATTATTTTTTCTGCAGGGCCTGTGACGTCAAAAAAGTATTTTTACTGATGAGGGCGAAGAAGAAAAAGTCTTTCCATGAACGATTGGAGTTCATTCTACAGGATCCGGTAAGTCAAAAATCAATGCAATCAAATAGACAGTTGCGAATTTACAAGGTCGTATTACATTGGCCTTGAACCCTGACAGCCTTTAGCCTACTCAAATCGGTAGTATAAGTACGGTCAACCGCTCGTCGGTAGAAACTTTTTCAACTCTATTACCACGCCATAAGGTCCAAAAGTGTTTCTACTGACGAGCTGTTGAGTGTACATAAAGAAGAAGTTATTAGCTAGCGTCAGAGAGCAGAATGATGTTTTAGTTTGAACGACCTACGACTTGGAGCTTTTCTTATTTCCTCAGCAAGTGCATTCCAATATTTCAAATACAGGGTGTAACAAAAAGGGTATACCAACCCTGAAGGATGTGATTCTGCCCATGAAACTGAACAACTTTCCCTAAGGAACATAGGTCGAAATACAATTTTTGACCTCCCGTAGAAACTGAATCAGTTGATAGCGCATTTAATGCGAGGTCAAAAAAATTTTTTTTTTCGTTTTTAAACCTATGTTCCTTAGGAAAAGTTGTTCAGTTTCATATGCGGAATTCATCCTTCAGGGTTGGTATACCCTTTCTGTTACACCTTGTATATAGGGTGACTTTTAATTAGTTCTTGATAGAAAAAGGTATGCATGTACTCATGATACTGAACAACTTTCCCCAAGGAACATAGGTCGAAATACGAAAATCAAGTTTTGACCTCCCATAGAAACTGCATTAGCTGATAGCGCATTTTATATGGGAGGTCAAATTTGGTTTTTGCTATATCGACCTTCCTTGGGAAAAGTTGTTCAATATCATGAGTACATGCATATATATTTTGCTATCAAGAACTAATTAAAAGTCACCCTAATTGTTATTCAATCATGCGATGTTAATAACATTTACCTGCCTATCTACAATACAATCGTAATATATGCCATGTATTGCACTTAAATTAAAATTGCAAAAAATGTTAAAAAAAACATAGGGATTCATAAAATAAGCATAAATTAAATATTAATAGGTAATTATAATTCTTATGAATAGGAAACTAACCCCGACATCTGTTTGAATACACTGAACTACTTATATATTACTATTATGCTGTATTGAACAAATGTAATTGCTTACTTAGATCAATTTTTGGATTCCGTACCCAAAGGGTAAAAAACGAAACCCTATTAATATGCCTCCATTGTCTGTCAGTCTATCAGCGGGCTGTATCTCATGAACCGTAATAGGTAGACAGTACCTACAGTTGAAATTTTAACAGATTATGTATTTCTGTCGTCGCTATAACAAAAAATAAAAAAAATAAGGGGGCTCTCCCTATTAAAAACGTGTTTTTAGGCAATTATTGCTCGATTTCTTCTTTAAGCTCTATCGTAAAAACAGGAACACTTAAAAGTCTGAAAATTGGTATTTTTATAGAACACTGGTGTCGATTCTGGCAGACCCAAACTAAAACTAAACTAAATTTGACAGGTCTAAAAGTGTTGCTGGCTTTGTTACTTTCTACAGACTAATAAAAGACAGCATCATTTTTATACCTGTCAAATTTAGTTTAGTTTTAGTTTGGGTCTGCCAGAATCGACATCAATAGCTGACCCGGCGAACTTTGTTGCGCCTTACAGGCAATAAATAAGCAGATTTTATTTACCCTTACCCCTACCCCACCCCTACCCCACCCCTAACCATACCCCTACCCTTACCCAACCCCTACCCCTACCCTACCTTACACCTACCCTACCCCTACCCCTAACATACACCTACCCCTACCCTACCCCTACCCCTACCTCTACGCCCACCCCTACCCCTACACCTACCTAAGAACCTTCTCCTGACAATAACAAATACAACAAAAAAAGCATTAGAGAAATCTTGGTTAGTGTACGGCTCATGATTCGGGACTCGGTCGTGCTCCAGTGGAATTTTGCCATTTCTTTTACGCTGCTATAGCACGCATCCAAAGCAGTTGTAGACTCACTCTATAGTAAGGGTGCTGACCGATAAAATTTCAATATGATTTGCTCATGTCTGCCTCTTTGACTGATGATAAGAAGCATCCTCTAAAAGATACAAAAAATATTGCCAGACATCCACACCCCTGCGTTTTTAATGAATTAAGATTTAACTATTTTGATATTTGACAATGAAACGTACACCTGGCAGACTATGGCTGTCTGATTAAACATAAGTGATAGGACCCCAGAAAAATGGTCTGCCACCATAATAGCCCTGCGTTGTAAAGTTACAGCGTTTCAAAATGCAAAAAAAACCACTACTTCGTCCCGTTATAATGCAGAGCCCTGCATATCCGATTACTCTTCGATATTCTACATCTTCAGAAGTATTTTAAACAGCAGCCACAAAGGCAGAAAAAAAACATTATTATCTTATTTTGTTTTTTTTTGCTTTAACTCAAAAACGCAGCGACGCACAGAAAAACTTTTAAGGTCCAAATAGATTCGTATTGAGCTGATCTATCATTCCTTTTATTATGAATCATGAGCAAATCATATACCCAAATGGCAGCCAGCACCCTAACTACTATTTCAATAGTTCTCTGCTTGTTACGTTAAGTTTTCTTAAAAGAATTAACTTTATATAAACGCAACAAAACACTACGTATCTATATGTTGCAAGAAAATTGTATAATTTGCCGTTTCACATAATGCCTTGGCATAATTAACATATGACGCGTAATTCGCTTCGTTCGCTTACTTCGTTATGGTTGAAAGATAACCTGCCGGCTTAGCACGTTGCAGTTGTCAGTTTAGGCCCATAGATTAAAGAACCAGTGTTGCCAATTTACTGACTTTCTTCTTCGTTTTGTAGTTTGTGGCTGCTGCTGATTTGCAATTCAGCCAATGTCAGGTAAATCAGCTTATCACGTTTATCACAATGAAAATAAAAAGGAAAGATTATTATTATTTAAGAAAGAAAGAACCTGATGTTTTCTGAAATAAAAACGAAAAAGACAATGTTATGGACATCACAACACAAATAGATTACTTACATAGATTATAGTTTAATATTGTTATTATTAATAAATTTTGCCAGGATAGAGAAGGACTTAACAGTGGGGATTGTTAATAAATATTTAGTATTAAGGGGGAACAAAACATCATCACATTTAAGCAACAACACATACAAAGGGGGACATTTATTATTTAAGGGGCATTGGAAGAAGATGTGATCAATTGTACCCTCGTCTTCACCACAGGGGCAAGATGGATTATCTTTTAAGCGGAATCTATATAGTTGAACTGGAGAGCAAGTGTGACCCAGTCTCAGTCTAACCAAGACACTTGTGACTCTTTTACAGAACCTGCGAAGGGCTGGGTTAAAGAACCAAGGGCGAGGAGTTATACAAGGCTGAATAGATGAGTATTGATACGTGGAGGAAGACCATTTACTTTTCCAATCGGAGTTCAAATATTTGATTGGCAAAGAGATCAAATCATGTGAAAAGTTTTGATAAAATAAACGATCACCACCAGTAACAGCCTCTTTCGCCAGGCTATCAACAGTTTCGTTTCCATTAATACCGACGTGGCTAGGCACCCAAGCCAAAATAACATCTAGATTTTAGATTTTACAGAGGAACAGCAACTCTTTAATTTTGCATATCATAACATTTCGAGCGCAATTTTTAAAAGGATTTTGGTGTATTGTTTGTAAGGCACTGAGAGAGTCGGTGAATATTATAGACTGTTTGAGGGACTGATTGGCTACAAACATAAGAGCGCTAAGGATAGCGAGGCATTCTCCGGAGTAAACTGAAGACTCCGGGGGTAACTTGTGCTGGGAGATGTGATTCAATGAGGGGCAAAAAACAGCACATCCAACACAGCTGTCATCTGATAGTTTTGAGGCATCAGTGTATATGTAAGACCAGCCCGGCCACCTAGTGTTTACAATTTGAAGGAAAGACTGATTAGCATTTGTAGTATTTTTGTGGATACCTACGGATTCTAAAATTTTGGGCACTGAAACAAGAGCATCGAATGTTGTGTTATAAATTGGTAATTTATCCGATTTAAATATAGGAGCTTCTAAATCTTTAAGTCGGTTCCAGCTGTTGACTATGAGTGGAGGGGATTTGTGGCTCCAGTATGTTTCTGATTCAATAAGGTGGGCTAGCATATTTAATCTTGGAAAGAGGGGGTGCGTACTTAATTGGATTGATCTGAAGATGTACCGATCCGCTAGATATTGACGGCGAAGTAGTAATGGTGGATCAGCGCACTCTACCTGCAGACCAGCTATAGGGGACGACTTCATAGCCCCTGTTACTATTCTCAATGCTTTGGCTTGAATTTTATCTAAGATGGACAAGCCTGTCCTGTTACACGGTTCTAAGATGAAAGACGCAAAGTCCAGATTACTCCTGATTAAAGCATTGTATAGCAATTTTTGAGAATATGGGTGCGCCCCCCACCAGGATCCTGACAGGGCACGCAGAATATTAATCATCTTTTCACATTTATTCGCGGTATATTCCAAATGAGCAATGCCTGTCAAGCGTGAGTCCAAAAATAAGCCAAGGAATCGGACTTTATTCTGTTGTGGGATGATTTGACCTTTGTATTCAATTACGACATTAGGTGTGCGGTACGAGCGTCTAAAAACAGTGCAGACGCTTTTTGATGGGGATAGTTGGAGACCATGATCATCCAGCCACTTCCCAAGTCTGTTCAGGGATATATTCAAACAGTCAGCTGCTACGTTCGTGTCTTTATTCTCCGAATAAATACAAATGTCATCCGCATATTGCAATATTTTACAGTCTACATCTATAACGGACCCAATGTCAGACGAGTAGATATTGAATAACAATGGGCTCAGAACCGAACCTTGTGGGAGTCCCTTCCAAATGCTACGCGAAGCAACCACTTCTCCATCAAGTCTTAATTTGATTTTTCGGCAGACTAGCAGATTGCAAATGAATTGAACTAATTTATGAGGTAACCCCAAGTTAAATAGTTTATTACGGAGAGTTGGTAGTAGAACATTATCATATGCAGCGGAGATATCTAAGAATGCGCCAACAACAGATTTATTTAATGAAAAAGCTAAACGGATGTCTGTGTACAGTGTGCAATGGCTGTCTGTTGTCCCTTTACCCTTTCTAAAACCCATCTGGTGATCAGGGAGCAGTTTATTATGTTCAACGAACCAATCCAATCTATTTTTAAGGAGATGTTCAACAATTTTGCATAAGGCAGAAGATAGGGCAATTGGCCTGTATGATGCTGCTAGACTAGCCTCCTTTCCAGGCTTTAATAGTGGAATAACCAGTTGCTCTTTCCAAGCGTCGGGGACAATACCCGAGGAGAAAAAAATATTGATGATAGATAAGAAATAAGTATGAACGTCCTCGGAAGCATTCCGAAGGAATGCATATGATACACCATCCAAACCTGGAGCCGTGTTAGGTAGGTTAGAGATAACCGCGGTTAATTCGGATAATATAAACGGGCGAGACATAGGATCTTCTGAGACTGAATAAGAATAGAACATTGGAAATTCTGTAGGTATAGGTGCATGGGGGGGGGCAAGCTTATCTAGGAAATCATCAACCCATAGTGTAAGGTTAGAAGTCGGAGAGGGGGGATCTGCAACACCAGATCTATATCTCCTGATATTGCGCCAAACCACTTTAGGATGTGTAGTCGGGGAAATAGAAGTGCAAAAGTTTGTCCAACCGTTGAATTTGGTAGATGATAATAAGCGTTTGCATTTGGCTTGAATACGTCTGAATTCCAAGAAAACATCCATGGCGCTCATATTCCCATTGTATTCCAATTCAGCCTCATTACGATCCTTGACAGCCCGGGTGCATTGGTTATTCCACCATGGGGGGGAAGGAATGTTTAGGAGCGGTTTCTTTAGGGGGATCGCGACTGAAGCGACTGATAAAATGCACTCGACATACAGATTATAAACCTCTAGGCAATTCTGGGTAGTGACTGTACCAGGTAAGTTCCTAACCTTGTCGTCCAGTAGGCGGGAATATTGATCCCAATCGGCCTTATTTAAACAGAACTTTTGAAGGGGATTGAAAGGGATAGAGGGAGGATGGGTGAAGCTTGGCATCGTCAAAAGAATGGGAGCATGATCGCTACCGTATGTTAACGGTAAGACATTCCATAAAATAGATGAAGCTAGGGAAGCTGAACAAATTGACAGGTCTACAGCTGAAGGGTTTTGGTTGGGGGAGGTTCTGAACGTCGGGCGGCCATCATTTAGGATGCACAAATTGAGTTCGTCCAGTATATCAACTAAATGACTACCGTACGAACTACCATCTCGATCCCAAAGTCGATGGTGACAGTTAAAATCACCTACAATAATAACTGGGCCGGTGAGGTAGTTCATAATGATCTTCAGGTTATCTAAAATAGGAATAGAAGGGTGGGGGATATAAATACTCGCAATTGAGAATGTCGTAGTCTTAACAGCAACGGCATATATACCACTAAAAACAGGCAGATTAATTTTGACAAATTTAAAATTATTACGAATTATTAACGCAGCTCCATCCCAGCCATTGTCTCCGTCATGACGGAGACATGAGAAACCAGGTAAAGAAAATTTATTTCCTGGTTTGAGTAGGGTTTCTGATATGGCTAGGATGGCTGGTTTGTGTTTATTTATAAGGTAAATAAGATCGCTTTTGCGACGGCGGATACTCTTAGTGTTCCATTGAAGCACTAGAGCCATTGTTGAAAAGGGAAATTAAAGCAGTTAATAATGTTGACATTTCTTGCAATTTGTAGACCACGTTAACAGGCACAGAGGATGGGGAAGGAGTACTATTTAAGAAGTAGGACATAATTTTATTGAGTTGGTCACATACTACGGATGGGTCAATATCAATAGGTTCGGTGGGCTGTGATGGGTAACCACAGCCATTGCGCAGAGGGGGGGGAGTGAATTCATTTAGAATAGCTTGGTGACTTTGACGGTCATAACCAGGCTGTAGGGGAGCATGGGGGCGTCTTTGTTGAAATACTGTCTTCCGGTAAGACTTGTTTGGTGACGACATGTTAAGTACTGGTTGACTAGATTGACTATTGAGGTATAGTGGGTTCTCAGGTGCTGCACTCTTTGCAATGGAGGCATATGATTTTCTGAAAGGAACATGTTTTTTCGCAGCTTCAACAAATGAAATGCCTTCATCTGTCATGGTGGTTTTGATATTTCTTTGCCGAGCATGTTCGGGACAGACTTTGCTGATAGCTTCATGGTTTTCCGAGCAGAATATACATTTAATAACCCCTACCGTGCATTCGCCGCCCGAGTGGTCATCGCCACTACATTTGAAGCAGCGGGGACGAGACCTGCACTGGTCTCTGGTGTGGCCAAATCGGCAGCATTTAAAACATTGAATGACCGGGAGATTGTATGGCTCGACTTTTAAGGAATTGTTCATGTAGAAAATGCGCTCAGGGGTCGTTTGGCCATCAAACGTCAGAACTATGGTTTCAGAGTCTGCTCGGGAAGTAGTTCTGCTTTCGATATCGAATTTTCGGTATTTTAGGCGCCTTGCTTTGATGATCTTTCCTACGTAGTGGAACGGAAAATCAACCCCTTCTAAGAATTCTTCAACTGATAGTTCAGTGGGAACCCCCCTGATTACACCCAAACGGGTGATGTTATATGTTGGGATAAATGTTTTGAATTTATCACCAATCGAGTTATTGAGGAAAGCATTAGCACCCTCAGCTGACTCAAATTCAACTGAAAGGCGATTCCGGCCAATCTTTTTAATACCATCAGTTTTTATGTTTTTAATGTTTTTGGAGAAGAGAAACTTCCCAAACATTATTGGGTGGACTGGGCGGTCAGACTCACCTTCCCGGACAGCATGTACAATGTAAGGGCCCTTATCACTAAGTCTGTAGTGTTCCCTACCAATGCGTTTGGCTTGGGTGCCTTGAGTGTCTTGAGTAGACTGCTGAGTTGACTGGCTTTGATGATGTGTAGTAGCCGAAGAGGTAGCTGAAACTTCCGCAGGCCGATCTGCGGGTGAAGACGAGGGGGTAGCAGTTTTTTTGGCAGGACTACTGTCCACTAAATCATCTGAGGGACGTTTTACAGTTGATGCATCAACTTCCATCCGTGTATCACCAAAGGTCTGATTCACATTTTCCTCATTCAGTACTTGGGAAGCCAGGGCTAATACTGATAAGGGACTCTCAGGACTTGCAAAAAGGTCCGCCCCATCACTATAGGGATCGGGGGGTTTAGGTTCAGGCGGTTTATAGCCGTTCATTCTTCAGGCTGTCCGGCAACGGATAACCCAAAAAACAAAAGGCCCAAAAACCCAAATAATAAGCAAAACGGCACAAAACTTACCACCACCTTAACAATTCGTTATCACATAAGCAAAACGTTCAAGAAAAACTCAGTAATAGCAGGTTTTAACGCCGAAAACAGGGAAGTAAGACAAAACACGTGATTCACCTCAGAGTTCCCGACATCGACCTACTGACTTTGAGCATAGTCACGTTTTTTTGACAGCTGAGCAGTGCAACTCATTTTGAAAGACAAGGACGGCTACATGTACGAGTATTCGTGTATAAAGCTATCTCGGTATAAAATATCAAAAACGTTATTTGTGGGTTTGCTAATCATTTTCTTCCACTGATATTTCTTCGCTTTTACAGGCGATAGAATAGATGACATCATTCCTCAAATAAAATGACATTTCTTCGAAATATATTTTCTCTCGGGCAGCGTGCTAAGCCTGCTGAGCCAGACCCAGTGAGATTGGGTTTGCCTTTAAAAAGGTCTCCTCACGCGACAATTTCCATCACAATTAGTTGTGACAATCTGTAGAATCGAGATTGTCTGTACTCTACTCACAAAGCAATTTCATCATAATTTCATGCCGCGTAATTTCAAAATATTCAAAACTATCGCAATTTCAACATGCGGGACTTGTGCTTACCATCGATTCATCAAATTACTAGCAATTAGAGTCGAAAAGAAGATGATAGTGGCTAAAAACATTGCTTTTATCGCTTTTATCTAACAACAATAATAAACGATAGCCACAGATTAGATAGAATTCGTCCTATAGATAGAGTCGCAAAATTGCGACCATAGAGCTAAATGTATGAAAATTGCATGCAATCACGCTCAATTTGGACACAATTTGTTTGACAGATTGTAGATTGCTAAGATTGGATTGTACAATTTGACAATTAGTTGGAAGTCAGCCCCAATCTGCCTACTTACGTTGCAATATGTTGACAATCTGCAGATTGCGACAACTGATTGTGATTTCTAATATTGTACTTTTCACAAAATTTCGTGTGCAATAAAGAATATTGTATTGTATTGTATTGTATTGTATTGTATTGTATTGTATTGTATTGTATTGTATTGTATTGTATTGTATTGTATTGTATTGTATTGTATTGTATTGTATTGTATTGTATTGTATTGTATTGTATTGTATTGTATTGTATTGTTTTGAGATTGTTGCGTGAGTAGAGCCCATAAGACTGCACCGAGCGCACACTAGCGCCCTCATAAGAATTTAATTAATTTCTTTGAATTGGAGACAAAAATGAAAAATTATAGGCGGACAAAGTGTTCATTATCAGGATAACGTTATTTTAAACTATTACAATAATGTCTTGTTTATTCAAAATCCTTTGAACAGAACGCGGTGGCCACCAATTTCCGTTTAAAGGATTTTGAATATAATAAACAAGATAACATAAAGCTTATTGTAATAGTTTAGAATAACGCAATCCTGACAACCGATGGCCGATGGGGCGTGAGGGTTCTAGAGTGGCGACCACGTACCGGAAGACGAAGCGTTGGCAGGCCCCCCACAAGGTGGACCGACGATCTGGTCAAGGTCGCGGGAAGCCGCTGGATGCGAGCAGCGCAGGACCGGTCGTCATGGAGTTCTTTAGGGGAGGCCTATGTCCAGCAGTGGACGTCTTTCGGCTGATATGATGAATCCTGACAAAGAACACTTTGTACGTCTTAAATTTTTCATTTTTGTCTCCATATCAAAGAAATTAATTAAATTCTTATGAGGGCGCTAGTCTGCGCATGGTGCAGTCTTAACTAACTGTCCTAAAATGCACCAGTATAGTGATCTAAACTCGTTTACAATCTGCCAACATTTTACAATTTGCCTGCGACATAAATAAGACAATTACACTTCCGTTTATCAACTAAGTATTTTCACTGTTTTCAGGTATTCGATGCAGTGAAGAAAATTAATCCTGGGTTCGAGAAGAAGATTTACCCGATTCAGGGAGACGTGTCTGAACTCCAGCTCGGGATCAGTATTGAGGATCAACCCATTATTGTCGAAGAAGTGAGTCGTGTACCTAAAAAAAAGCTATATACAGGGTGTTAATTTAAGAACTGAAGAACTTTTCGAAATCGTTGTCAAAATGCGAAAATAAATTTTTGAGCACCCTTAGAAACTGCATCAGCTCAAAGGAAGGTCAAATTTGGTTTTTCGTATTCCGACCTATGTTCCTTGGGAAAAGTTGTTCAGTATCATGAGTACATGCATATCTTTTGCTATCAAGAACTAATTAAAAGTCACCCTATATAGGTATATCGATATACCTATATAGCGGTACCCTCGGCGCGCGAGTCCCTCTCGCTTTTGATCGTTTCTTTTTATATATGGAATAAAATGTTGCGTCTACGTTTTCAGACTGAAATTATCATACACGGGGCAGCTACTATAAACTTCGACGAACCGTTAAAAGTCGCAGTGAACACGAATGTTCGAGGAACCGTCGAGATGCTGAAACTCGCAAAACAGTGCAAAAAGCTCAGGTAAGTAATTTCCGCCTGCAGTTTCACCCGCATTAAATGCGTTTTCCCGTGGGAATGAAGAATTTTCCCGCGGTTAAAAGTAGCCTATGTGCTATACCACGACCTAACCTAATTGCCTGTGTGCCAAATTTCATTAAAATCCATTTAGTAGTTTTTGCGTGAAAGAGTAACAAACATCCACCCATCCATCCATACTTACAAACTTTCGCGTTTATAATATTAGTAGGATGTATAATTATACTGTGTAAATTTTTATTGATTTTGCTCCTGAGTTGTTCTACTCACGGTAACAAACAACTTTCCCTAAGAAAAAAAATATTTACTCCAAAAATATTGTCAACTCTCCATGGTGGTCAAATGATCTACTTATTTTGTATAGGTAGGCGAAAAATTTTTTCGAGTACAGTATTTTTTCTTCCGGAATGTTGCTTGTTTTCATGAGTATTGTATAAAAACACATGATTCGTATTCAAGCCCAAGATTTGAAAGAAACAGTTGCCGTACTCCGAAGTGAAACTACGATAATATCACTCCGATAATTAGTCTATGGTTCGGATAGTAAATTTCCGAAAGTAATTATTGTCAATGTGATAATATCGGAGCTCCGATAAGACTTCGGAGTACGCACCCAGGAGTACTTTAATCTGCAAGAGGATGTTTGACAGTAACTTTTCCCTTTAAAGAAAAATACAAAGCACCACGCAGTCACGGTAGCCAAGTTCGAATCCTGCCTGTGGTTGTGAAATTTTGCGATTTTTTACTTTGTAAAAATCCAAAGTAATGATATAAATTTGTATGCAACTGCACACAATTAGGTACGAGTATTAAGAGACTCATGTGATACAATTATGGTGCTCGCCTTCGCTCTACTCGCCTCGTCCCATTCGACGCACGAGTTGGATTATCCCTCTCTGTTTTTAGGGTTCCGTACCTCAAAAGAACAAAACGGAACCCTTATAGGATCACTTTGTTGTCCGTCTGTATGTCTGTCTGTCTGTCAAGACCCTATATCTCACGAACGGGTAAAGGTATCAGGTTAAAATTGATACCATATATTAGGGTCCATGAACCACATAAGATCTGAAAATCTTAAATTTTTTACAACGACGCAATCAAAAGATATGGCATTTTATGTCCTCATCTCCATACATTTATGCACTAAATAAAAACCTATAGGGTACTTCCCGTTGACCTAAAATTATGAAATTTGGCAAGAAGCTAGGTATCACAGTACAAATAAGTCTGAAATCATTAAATATTACAACTTTTCTCACAACTAATAATGTCCAATTGAGGTGAGCTTCCGTTTCAAGAACATTCATTCAAGTTGAATGGTCGCGGAGGCGATTTTTGTTTTAGTTCTATTTTAAAAACGGGAACACTTACAAACTTGAAAATTGGTTTGTTTATAGTGCATGAGCTATAAAATAACAACAAATAATAAAATTTGGTCAAGCGCGTGTCGGACTCAACAAATCTAGCACATTAACTTACTGAAATTTCAACTAATACAATTATGTTTATGTGGTGGTACGGAACCCTCAGTGCGCGAGTCCGACTCGCACTTGGCCGTTTTTTTTTAAATGTAACAAGTGAACAAGCGAGCTCGTGGGCCACCTGATGGTAAGTGGTCACCACTGCCCATAGCGCCCACTGTCTTATTAGTTCAGAAATTAGTTGGGTGATCCTGGATTGTAATTAGACCATATCAAATAGATGTGAATACGAAGGCTCTGGGTTCGATTCCCATTGCGGACACTCTTTGTGAGACTTTCTTAGTTTGATTCAGACATTTTGAGATAAATCACCTCGCACCTGTCTGCCTGAAAAGTAATTCTGAAAGGCATGTTAAACCGGTGGTAGCGGAAGTAATCAATCGTAGGTACATACATACATAATATCACGCTTTGTTCCCGTCGGGGTAGGCAGAGACCACAGTTCTCCACCTGCTACGATTGTGACATACTTCCCTTGCTTCCTGAACTTTCATCAATCCTTTCATACATGCTCGTCGGTTTAGGGTACTTTTAACCTGGCCTTTATTCAAAACGTCCTGACTTTGGTCCTGGTACGTTCGCCAAGGCCTTCCCCTTCCAACGTTTCCATTCACTCTCGCCTTGTAGATCTCTTTCGTCAATCTTCCTTCATTCATCCTCTCTACATGACCAAACCATCTCAGCATCCCTTTCTCAATTTTAGTCACTACGGCTTCTTTTACGCCATAATCGTCAATGAGCCATATCAGAGCAACTGACGCTGGGTTTGTGAGTTCGGTCAACCGAACTACAACTCACACGAAATGACGATGAGTCCAGACCTTTGCTTGGTAGGTCCAAGGGGTCCAAGCATAAACATCACACCTCTTTTATGTCTTGACATACCTATTGCACTACATCATCATCATCATCTACATCATCCTCTACTATCATCAGTTTCAAACAAGCTCGTCGGTTTAGAGTGCTTGGAACATTCGTCTTCCCCTTCATATGTCTCCTTTACTTGCTGTATCTTTCATTGATTAATTCTCTCTTCATGACCAAACCACTTCCACGTCGTCCCTTCTCAAAAGTCACTACGTCTTCTTTCACACCACAACGTTATTTTATCTATCACACTTATTCTAACCGCTCAGCGCCTCAAATTTACGCAACATTTGTTACGCAAAGCGCTGTACTGCATAGTGCTTCGCGTAACTAATGTTGCGCAGAACGCGCCAGAGGTATCCTGTTGATGCTCAATTTATTTATTTTTTATTATTATTTGTAGATCTTTCGTCCACGTTTCAACCGCGTACAGCAATACGACAGTGAGCAGGATCAACCAGGAGGTGCTGGAGAAATTCTATGACGCTCCGCTCTCGCCAAAACTAATTATCGAGATGGTGGCTTCACTAGACGAGCAGAGAATCAACAAAATCACTCCTAAGTAAGAAACTTACTCATCATAACATCCCATGAAATGATTCACTTCAGGACAGGGAGCTCCCTCCAGAATTCTAGTTTTTGCTGGAAAGATGTGGAGGGGAAGTACCACAGTCACCTCGCTTGTCAGCGTTACGGCTGGTACTTTGGACCGCGGTTGTTGTTGTAGGTGAGCGCCGCAGTAAGTAAGATGGTATGATACACAGGAGGATGCAGCTGCCCATCCTCCAGTTTGTAACCCTTAGTCGCGTCTTACGACACCCGCGGGTATTATGGGATGGTACTATTCTTTGCCGGAACCCTTATGGTACGACTTTGTCTGTCTGTCTGTCCGTCTGTCTGTCTGTCACACCTCTATATCTCAGCAGACACTCATGCTATCGACCTGAAATTTGGAATAGTTTTAGAATATAGTTGCCGAACTTAGTTGGACATGAAATAATTTTGAAAAAATTATGATTATTAATGTAAAGGGGGCCAAAAAAGGGGGCGCCAAATTTCAAATTGTCACTACTAGTTCGAGTGGGGTATCATATGAAAGGGCTTTACTTGAAAATTTAAAAAAATATTTTTGTATTTTTTTACGTCTCTTAGTTTTCAAGTTATGAAAAATGTCAAAAAAAATACCACACCCCCCCCCCCCCCCCCCTTATCTCCGAAAAATGATCTTTTTTAGAAATCTGCAAATAACCTTCACAAACAAATTTAGTTTTGCGGTCCTAAAAATAGACTTTATTTTTTCCAAAAATACAAAAAGTGTTCCGGAACCCTCGGTGCGCGATTCCGACTCGCACTTGACCGGTTTTTTTTATGGGTAATAGTTGAGAATTTGACCCCGATCTCACCTGGCAGGATGATATTGTTCGGGAAAAGGATCGGTAGACAAGGAGTTCCACTCCTTAACGCATTAGGAACGTAGAAGCACGGCGCTTCGTGCGCATAAGAGGTATGTCCCCAACCCCAACCCACGTCTAGTGGTGCCGTAAGGTCGTGTCATCCAGACCCACACTCACCGAAATCACTGGACTCATAAAAAAATAAGAGATTTTGAACTCGAGGATGGGCAGTAGCGCTATTCTGCTTGTGATGAACAACCGCGATCCAATGTGCTGCAAGCGAGGTGACTATGGGACTTCTCCTGCATAGTATACCACGCATTTTTACCATGAAATCCTGGAGAGAGCTTATCCAGCAGTTGACTTTTTATTGGGATTTCATTTGTCAACCTATTATAAAATGATCACAAGGGTTCTTGGCTTCGATAGGAAGTCGAAGACCGTTGAGGACTTGAAATCTTTGATTATTTGTAACAGGTTTACGACTGGACTAATGGACGGGGAATACCTCAACACAATACCTCTTTAACAGAAGGTATCACATAAAAAGTACTTTACGAGCTGGTCTTGACCCACTGCAATGCACAGACCTGAAACTTAACTCCAAACTACCTGCTAAATCCAAAACTGCTTAGTCATAATGTTTTATTATAAGCCTCCGTGGTCAGAACGTTCGATGGCTCAATCAATCAATCTGGGTTTGATTCGCGCTGCAGACCCTTTCAGACTAAATTAATTTGCCAGGACGTCCGCTTAAACTAGTTCGTGGAAGGCTCTGAAGTTTATTTTTACATGGTTCTTATAATAAAGAGTGTAGACACCTGAAATGATGTACAACTAGCGAACCGCCCCGGCTTCGCACGGGTGAAATGCTGATACTCAATATTATGCTATTTATAGGCACGCGCCGCCGCCCGGCCCCCCTGCTATGGGCTATGTCCCTGCATTTTAAATCTGTAATATTATCGAAAATATTTATTTAAATTACATACTGTAAAGAGCCATATTGATCTATTTTAAATGCACAATATATTTAAGATACTTAACTGGATAAGACATATTGTGGGTTATCCCTAAGAGATAGGTATATACCATCACGAATTTTTTTGTAGACCTTTTTAAGGTGTACAATATTGTACTCGTAGTACATTATTTTGATCTATCTCGTACGGTTCAGCCAGCGTTTGCAATGTAAGCGCAAAAAATGAGATTATTTACGACATCACATTAGAACCCTCTAAAATTATCAGTGTTCCTCTACTATATTGTGCATGTTTTATACATACAAACCTTCCTCTTGAATCACTCTATCTATTTTAAAAAACCACATCAAAATCCGTTGCGTAGTTTTAAAGATCTAAGCATACATACAGACAGACAGCGGGAAGCGACTTTGTTTTATACTAAGTACCTATGTAGTGATAGTGAAGTTTTAGAGGTCACTGATAATTTTGCTAAAGATACATACATACATAACATCACGCCTCTTTCCCGTTGGGTAGGCAGAGACCACAGTCCTCCACCTGCTACGATCTTGACATACTTCCCTTGCTTCCTGTACTTTCATCAATCCTTTCATACATGCTCGTCGGTTTAGGGTACTTTTAACCTGGCCTTTATTCAGAACGTCCTGATAAACGAAGTAATAAGCAAGCACTTACCAATACTGGTGTCTACAAACATTTCTAATACAGATATTAAAATTAAAAAGTAGATTTATCGATCTATAAACGATCGATCGATGCCAAGTGATGAAAAACGTCAAAACATTGCGAGCGCGCAGAATAAATTTGAATTTAGAACGTCAGCTGATTGAAACCGACACTGGATGTAAGAATTTTGACAAAACGCAAGCGCTTCGTTACAACCTTAAACTCGACGACTTATGACGACTGTTTCATTTCAGACTTATTGCCGACTGGCCCAATACATACACCTTTACGAAGGTGATAGCTGAGGAGGCAGTCAGGCAAGTAGGCTCGGAGCTTCCTGTGAGCATCGTCAGACCAGCCATTGTGATCGCGTCGCTCCGTGAGCCCTCGCCAGGGTGGATGGACCCTAGTTGCGCGTTTGGACCTAGTGGGGTGAGTTGTCACACATGGACGAATAATAAGACACTGACAATACCCATACTAGAAAACGTAACCCGGAAAGGCATAAAACTCATGGAAACTAGATGGCGCTATCAAATAATCTGGAAATTAATTATGGTCTAACGAGTATTCTGCCAAAAAATCATTCAAAATTTCAACATAGTTTCAATGTAAAGAAACGCTAACATTATTCGGTTTATTTTTTTAGCAGAATACTCGATAAATCATTATAACTTCCCAGACTATTTATTAGCGCCATCTAGTTTTATACTTTTCCGGGTTACGATTTCTAAAAGAGGATGGTCAGTTCTTCTTATTGTTCGTCCATGGTTGTCACACATAACTTCGCTCTTTTTAACCAAACCCTACCAACAGATGGCGCTGTATGGCTTCTGAAAGATTATTATAAAAAAAAATGCTCAAAAAAACGGAGAAAACTACTGTTCCTAGACATGAGACCTAACTAGATCGATTTTTCGCCCCCGAAAATCCCCGTAGGTAAATTTCATTGAAATCGTTAGAGCCGTTTTCGAGAAACCGATTACAAATATACACAAAGGGAGGATAGAACAAGGAGGTTTTAGCCCACGCTTCACTAAAACCTCCTTGGTATACAGGGTCTTAGGAAAACCGATTTCCTTTAAACCACATGTTCTATAAGTAGAATAAAGAACAATAAGCATGTTTAAACAATAAAAAAATAACAGAAATACATAATTAATATTAAAGTTTAATTGTGTCAACCCTAGCCAGACTCGCAGCGTACCTATTTTACTTGTTTACAATTTAATTGGTGCGCCGGGTGCGCGTTGTGATTCTTAGAATAGGGTTGGCAACTTAAACTTTTTTTTTCATAGGAAGACTATTTTATTTTTATGTTATTTTTTTTTACTATCAATATGTGTTTAAAAGGAAATCAGTACTTTTCCTTACACCCTTTTCCTGTATAGTGAAGGACTATAGAGTCCGTCATATATGTTAGTGAAAACTGCACAAGTTATAGACTATTTTTTCCTTGCTTTCAGCTTATTCTCGGGTGCGGTTTGGGTGTCATCCACGTTTTGCTCGGCGATCAAGACATCAAAATAGATTTGGTTCCTGTGGACTTAGTGAACAATGCTATCATAGCCGCTGGTATGTTAATATTTAGTACCTGGGTGACCGAGCTTCGCTCTATAATAGCCGGCTCAACATTAAAATATCATCGGGTGAGCAAGCTATGCTACTCGCCAACAATGGCGCTGTAGGTTTTTGTCTAAAACGGAAATGCTAAAAACACGGGGAAAATGAATTTTCCCAGACATGAGACCTAGCTAGATCAATTTTTTGCCCCCAAAAACCCCCGTGTGGTAAAATTCATCGAAATCGTTAGAGCCGTTTTCGAGAAACCGATTACAAATATATATATACAAATATTGCTCGTTTAATAGGATAGTAGTCTAGGCAACTGTCACATAAGGAATGGTACTAAAACTCGTGTCTGGGTTTATGGAACGAAACGAGCGAAGCGACGGAAAGTTCCATAATAGTATCACACGAGTCTTTTAAATAAGTATCTACTTACTTAGGCGCAGCTGCATACACAATTTTATCTACCTAAAATCTAGTCGTGTGTTTTAGATTCCTTTATGAGAGCTTAAGAATTAAAGTCCCTGTCTTTACATGAGACAAGCCTGCAACGCCCCAATTGCTGTCCGCATCTCTAGCAGATGGAGCTTCTATGCGACTATCCCTGATTTTAGTACTAAAAGTCAGATATTGCAAAAAAGGAATTCTCATACATTTTTGCGTTTTTAGGGTTCCGTACCTCAAAAGAAAAAAACGGAACCCTTATAGGATCACTTTGTTGTCCGTCTGTCTGTCTGTCAAGACCCTTTATCTCACGAACGGGTAAAGGTATCAAATTGAAATTAATACCATATATTAGAGTCCATGAACCACACAAGATCTGAAAATTTCAATATTTTACAACAACGCAATCAAAAGATTTTATGTCCTCATCTCCATACATTTATGCTAAAATGCAAAACCTACAGGGTACTTCCCGTTGACCTAAAATTATGAAATTTGGCAAGAAGCTAGGTCTCACAGTACAAATAAAGGGAAAAGTCTGAAATCATTAAATATTACAACTTTCCTCACAACTAATAGTAACCAATTGTGGTGAGCTCCCGTTTCAAGAACATTCATATAAGAGAGGAGTCAAGTTGGATGGTCGCGAAGGCGATTTTTGTTTTAGTTCTATTTTAAAAACGGGAACACTTACAAACTTGAAAATTGGTATGTTTATACTGCATAAGCTATAAAATAACAACAAATAATAAAATTTGGTCAATCGCGTGTCGGACTCAAAAAAATTAACACATTAACTTACTGAAATTTCAACTAATACAATTATGATTATGAGTTGGTACGGAACCCTCGGTGCGCGAGTCCGACTCGCACTTGGCCGGTTTTTTTTTATTTTTTAACTTTTTTTTTCTATGATTTTAAGTAACAGGCTCTCTTGACATTAAAACGAAATTTGAGTAAAATTTTCACACATAATGTATCAGGATAAGTTTTGCAATTTTTGTCTTTTTTTTAGTACCTACTCCAACCTGGGTGGGTTAGTCCCATAGAAGTTTTTGATCGGTATTAGAATCGGTCATGCTGTACTATCAAATTACTATTATAGTTCATCCATCTTAAGAATGCAGTGAGTCGTCGCTTTCCGCCGCTGGTAGCCAAGCTCCGTAACCAATCTGGTCGCTTAAAATTATAAAGTCAAAGGCAAACCGTTTGTGTTAACTAAAAAACAAAAAAATCTATAAAAATTAAGTAAAATATTTTATTTTTGCATTTTATTCCATTATGAATACACTTTTACCCTGCATCTGCATAACCTGGCCTAAAGGCCAAATAAATAAATAAATTTAGGACGTTCTGCATAAAGGCCAGGTTAAAAGTACCCTAAACCGACGAGCATGTATGAAAGGATTGATGAAAGTTTAGGAAGCGAGGGAAGTATGTCAAGATCGTAGCAGGTGGAGGACTGTGGTCTCTGCCTACCCCGACGGGAAAGAGGCGTGATGTTATGTATGTATGTATGTTGCATAGGACGAACCACAGATCACCGTTTGTATGAAAACGAAGCGTGTCACAGTTCTCGGTGATATGACAAGCCCATGACAAGTAAACTAAGAATTTTGAGCTTAGTTTGGGCCACGGGTTTGGGCACGCAAAGTAGGTACACTTGAGTCATCTAGACTTATTTCTGATCTGTGGGACGAACTATAGGTATTTTGCACGACAGTGTATAATTTAATTATTTTATGTTTTCCAGCGTATAATTTAATTATTTTATGTTTTCCAGTGTAAAATTTAATTATTTTATGTTTTTCAGCCTGGTTGACCGATAAAAGAAGGTCTCGTGGTGAATACGACCCAAAAATCTATACCATTACTAGCATGAGGAACTACATACAATGGAGTAAGTAATAAAAGATAAGTGCGAAGGCCTCGAGCGTGAGGATGAGATAGATAGATAAATACAGGGTGTTAATGTAATTGCGTGCCATAGTTTAGGGGGTGTTTCAGTAACGATAAAGGAACACAAAAAATATATTTAAAAAAATCCTGCTAAAAAAAATTCAAACTTTATTGAAACTTAAAACTAACGCGGAGGGCAATGACCCGGCGCACCGCGCTCGCTATCAAAAGCGCGTGACAAATTTTCAGTTATGTACCTATGTGTCTACCTTCTACATTGATACTCGCACGCTGGCTCGGTGATAGCGCAGTGCTCCGTCCGAGTCATTGCCCTCGCGTTAGTAAAGTTTCAATGAATTTTTAGTTTTTTTAGACAGGGTTTATTTTTATATTTTTTGTGTGTTTCTTTATCGTTACTGAAACACCTCCTAAGCTATGGCACGCAATTAAATTAACACCCTGTATAATTATGTACTTCAACGGATAAACTCAGTTTTTATATTGACGGCTTGGACCGACAGGGTTCGATCCTGTTCGAGGATCTTCTTCATGGTCAGCAGTTCAAGTGTGCTATTTGATAACGCCCGAGGTCCTAGAATTACAGCCCGAGCCGCAGGCGAGGGCGTAATGGAGCTAAGAGCGTAATGATAATGACCAAAGCGCACACGCTTCTTACGGCGTTTTTCAACACATTTGCGAATAAAAACAAATAAAATTTACTAACCTTTTTTTTTCTAAGGAAAATTTTGTCCAGGGAAATTATTATATTTGACCTGGAAGTAATTAAGTATGGCTGTTTTTTCTCGGATTCTTGTTAAACAACTAATCTCTCCTATAAATGTATAATTGTTAATAGAACTATAATCATAGGTAGTTTACCTAAAAATTAAAATGTTTTCCCATTGGAATTGCTGAAATTAGAAGTTTCAGTAAGGTAATAAGTTAACTCGAAATTGCACTTAAAGGATAATATGTAATGGAAGTAAGTTTAATGTTTTACTTCTTAAATATTATTTTAAATACATTTTATACAAAATTAAAATGTCAACTGTACCTATAATGATAAACTTTATTTTTGAATTTTTCGGTTTTAAATGTATTTTTCCTCATCTTCCCTATATTTTTTTTCTTTAATACTATTTTTCAACACATTTGCTCATAAAACAGCTCTATTTGCACTGTATTAAGGTCCATAATCCAGCTTATTAAACACGCGTGCTTTTTTCATTACTATAATTTCACTAGTGTTGTAATTTTTGTCTTTTTTTTAATCGGAAAGATGCAAGGAGTTTCTATATCTACCATTCATAATATTTTCATGAAAAAGTAAACTGTGTTCGATAATATGATAAATAAATGTTAATTACATGGAAATACTTATATTAATCAACCAACTTACTACAAATATGTCTTTAAAGTTACAAAATATTCAATATTAAATAATTCATGGGAGTGAACCTCAGAACAAACACCTCCTTGCTGAGTAAGCTGTTTGACAGGTTAGTGTTTTATTTTTGTTTTGTTTTTTAAAGCGGCAAGGTGCAAGGAGTTTCTATATCTATAACATTCATAATAATTTAATGAATTAAGAAACTGTGTTCGATAATATGATAAATAAACGTTAATTTAACGAAAATATTGATTTTAATCAACTAACTAACTACAAATTTGTCTTTAAAGTGACAAAATATTCAATTTTAAAATAAATTGAAAAGTAGTCTGTTTGATAGCTTAGTCATTGTCTCCTGCGCGCGCATGTATAATCTGTGTCTTCGAAAAAAGTAATACGCGCGCCATTTTAACAGATATTTCTTGATGTGAAATGTGTTTAATATAATTAAAAAATAAATGACTTCTACAAATAAGAAAAACAGTGATAAGTGTAGAACGTCGAAAATACTTGAACAAAAACACAAGTCCGGTGTATAGGGTGACCTAGAAATGTGAGGAAAACGTCCACGAAATTTCCTTAGGAAAAAAAGGTAAGCGATTTTGATTCGTTTTTATTCGCAAATGTGTTGAAAAACGTCGTAAGAAGCTTGTGCGCTTTGGTGATAACACCCTCGGCTCCATTACGCCCTCGCCTGCGGCTCGGGCTGCAATTTCTGAGCCTCGGCCGTAATATCCAAAATAGCGCACGTGCATCTTAATGTACTATTTCATATTATGTATTTAAACTTAATTTTGTAAATAATAATAAAAAAGTCACATTTAGGCTGCCCGCACACGACCGAGAATCGGTGGCCGATTTTTTGTCGGCATCCCGCTCTGACGTGTTATCACCTGGATCTTCCGTCCTTGTCCTGGCCGATAATCGCCCACCGATTCTCGGTCGTGTGCGGGAGCCCTTATATTTACTTCAAACCCACTCATATTAAAGTTTCTAAATACCCTGGAGTAATTCTTACCGGAAGGTATTTTTCCTTAGATATCTACGTACACCCTATACTCCAAACTTGTGTTTTGTGACTAAGTATGGTGAGAAACTAGATTAATTTCTGTTTTTAGGGTTCCGATACCAAAATGGTAAAAAAAGGAACCCTTATGGTGCCGCTTTGTCTGTCTGTCTGTCACACCTGTATATCTCAGCAACCACTCATGCTATCGACTTGAAATTTGGAATAGTTTTAGAATATGATTGTCCAACTTAATTGCACTACAACAGTTTTTAAATCCAACGTGGTGGACGTGAAATACCATCATCCCCTGGGGATGGGGTTGAGGTGCGATAGGGTTGAAATGTCTTAAAATCAATATGGGTGTCGTTTCTATATTTATATGAAGATAGGGAAGCGGTTAAGATGGCGTTAGGGGTAGGGATAGGGGTAGAGAGAGGGACAGGGAGAGGAAGAGGGACAGGGAGAGGGAAGGGAAGGAGGAGAGGGAGGGGGAGAGGGAGAGGGGTAGGGACAAGGATGGTTTGACGGACGGTTGGACAATGGTTGGACGGACGGACGGATGGACGACAGATAGACGGAAGGGTGGATGGATGGATGGTCAGATAGATAGAGTCCCTCGCGGACAAAGTCGCGGGCAACAGCTAGTGGTACCAATATAATGGAAAAGCATGCGTGTTTAATAAGCTGGATTATGGACCTTAATACAGTGCAAATATAGCTGTTTTATGAGCAAATGTGTTGAAAAATAATTAATAACTCGAAAACTACAAATAATTGCGGAACATACATGGGGGTGATTTGGATACCCCTAAGCATGAGGCATCGATTTTTTTCTTTTGGGCGCCTTTCAATGGGCCACTCTTATTGGCTGGTCCGAGAAGTGAAACTCATATCTCCTTCCTTAAATATATTTAATATTTACATATTATTTACCGAGACACAGTATAACATTTAAGCACAACCTTACACGCTAAGAGCTATCGACCCACTGATTTGCCTTTCACTTTACGATCATTATCTCTCCCTACCATCGACATGTAGCCAACTTCATATGTAGCAAACTTCGCATCGTGCTCGCTGACATCCGATTGGCTGGACTCGGACGCTGCGCTACTAGCCAATGAGAAAGAGGAATGTAGTATTGTCCACAAAAACAACTTAAGTAACCATACTATTGACTGCTAACACATCCAAGCACTTAATTAGTATTATAAACAACTATACCCAATCACAAATATTTACCATAAGTTTAGAAAAAGCCAACACTATTTTTAACCCCTTTGTGCATTTTTTTTACAGGACAGTTGTTAGATATATTTCAAAGCTTAAAAGAGACGTACTCCACACCTATGGCACTATATTACGTATGTATGCTGCGGCTCAAAAGTCAATTGATGTACTTCTTCGCCACTTGGCTGTTTCACTACATTCCGGGTTACATAGTGGATGTGGTTCTCAGATTGCTTGGGAGACGACCAATGTAAGTATAAATAACAAATAATAATATAGTACCTCGGCGACCGAGCTATGCTCTGTACGATTAAAATATCATTGGGTGAGCAAGCTATGTTACTCAACAACAGATGGCGCTGTTAGTTTCTTGAACGCACTAAAACACGCTAAGAAATATTTAAAAAGACGGTGAAATCGAAATCGTTAGAGCCGTTTGCGAGAAACCGATTACAAATATATATATATATATATATATATATATATATATATATTTATTTATTTTTTATTTGGGAAGCAAACAGTCATACACAAGTATTACAATACATTTCTAATTACATAGATCTAGAGCTCCACTTAAAAAACTTAAACATGCGAAGAAGAGCTCAAATATAAAGTAACGGTAGTACAGCTAACAATAAAAATAAACATGAGAAAAAAAAAATAATAATAATAAAGACAGAGAAATGCTATACATAGCACCTAACCACAGTAAATATATAAGCTAAAGCAGTATGGAAACCAAAGATTTTGGAAACTACGAAGCGCAGCGTTTTTCTTACGTCAATGACCTAACCACAGTAAATATATAAGCTAAAGCAGTATGGAAACTCGGGCCTTTTTTTGAAAAAAGAACTAGGTATTCTGCGTCGGAGCGTCAGGGTTGTAACCCAGATGTTTTGAAATAAGAATAGATGTTTGATGTTTGATGTTTTGAACTCAAATATTGGGGTGCTTCTATCAACTTAGTTCCTTTCAGCATGTTTTCGGACCGTAAAACTAAACAAATTTTTCCGAAACCCTTAGTCGCTTTTTACGACACAAGGAAAGGTTAAGAAGTCACTTAGTCGCCTTTTACGACACACGGGAAGGTTAAGTCACTTAGTCGTCTTTTATGACACTAGGGCAGATAAAGACACTTAGTCGCCTTTTATGACACAAGGGTAAATGAGGACACTTAGTCGCCTTTTATCACGCAAGGGCAGATTAAGATACTTAGTCGCCTTTTATCGCACAAGGACAGGGACATACTTATAGGAACTCTATATATGTACCTATTTGTTTGTATTATGGTTTTAGCACCCACGACTTACTTCAGCGCGAAAACTGCTTATTTTCCTGTAGCGGTGTGTGCATGTGTGAGTGCGCCAGTTTTGGACGTTTGTTAGGAGTTTCCATACTGCTTTAGCTTATATATTTACTGTGACCTAACTGAGACAAGTCGTATACAAGCCTAGGCACTCGCAGATTTGAGATTTGAATCTACTCAACGATAGCCCAAATATATCTATTTCTGATATATAAATATTGCTCGTTTAATAATATAGGATATGACCTCGATGCCTTCGTGAAGGGTTGGCAAGGAATGGCTATAACTGTGACGATTGGAAATATGAGTAGTCTAGGCAACGAAGCGGATCGTTGTATGAAGACCCCCGCATTAAATCCTCAGTCTATGAAACTTTGCAGGGGATTACACTACTTGAGACAAACCTTCTATAAAAAATCCAAAAAAAAATCTGTACTTCTAATTCTTCCATACAAAAATTACAAAAAATGTATGAAAAAAAATCTGTTATTTTTTTTGGATATTTTTTATTTACATTTAATTCATTATTCTTAATCATCCTGTCAAATAAAATCTGCCTGAGAAATTTATGTTGGGGTCAACTGCTTCGTTGCCTACACTAAAAGAAAAAGGTCTGCAGTGGGACAGTCCAGGCTAAAAAATATACAATATGGGTAAATTATTGATAGTGGATTTACTCTTGACCTCGATCTACAGGATGACTTTGAAACTTCTGTTATCGATATAAGTAGATCAATTTTGTATAGCTCCAAGGCTATTTGGAGTTGTAATAAAATATACAGGATGTTAATTTGATTGCGTGCCATAGCTCAGGGGCGGGATCAGTATCAGTAAAGGAACATAGGTTGAAATATGAAAATCAATTTTTGACCTCCCATAGAAACTGCATGAGCTGATAGCGTAATTTGTATGGGTGGTCTTTGGTTTTTCGTATTTCGACCTATGTTCCTTCCCAGCTCCCCTCGCACAGAACAAGTGTAAATTCACCCGTTTTGGACAAAACCACTTATGTAAGTTTAGTTTCATTTATTAACTGTGTATTTTTAAATAAAACGTCTCATACGTCCATAATAATCTGCGGGTACCTATAAATGGCTGTGTACTAATTCACCTATGTTTATAATTAGATTTAAGTATCTGTTGGTACTCTGAATAAAATTAAATAAAAATAATAAACCGAAAACCAGGCGAAAATAAAAAATAGGGGCCCGTTTTTTTTCAACGCCATTTTTTTCGTTATGCCGTCGTATAAACCGGTTGTGTAAACAAACCATACTCGAGAACCACTTTGTGTATAATTTATTAGAACGCTGACATCATTAGCTTACAAAAAACAAACACTTTAAAGAACCCATATGTAAACATTGTGACTGGCGAGCGATAAATCTCAAGTGGGTCGTAAACACCGTGGCGTTACATGTTTTCTGCGCGCGCAGCAGAGTGGCGGGAGATAGGTTAAACGCCGCAGGCTGTATATGAGTTTTTTTTTGTTTCAGGGCCGTGAAAATCTATTCAAAAATTGAAAAACACAGCAAAGTTCTTTCCTACTTTACGAGTAACAATTGGATTTCAAAAGACAACAACACTCAAGAAATGTTAGCAAGCATGAGTCCAATAGACAGAGAGATCTTCAACTGTGACATCGCATGCGTTAACTGGAGGGAACAGATCATTCTTTGGGCTTTAGGTAAGACAGTTTTCTCAAACATGCATGGAAACTCGATCATTATTTTGACAAACTTCTTCGAGATAAATCGAAATAGCTGTACTGATTAAATGCCGGCGAGCGCCGCCGCCGCGCCGGCCAGAAAAGTTAGTATGAAAATCTATTTCTATGGTGTTTTGTGGCCGAATAATTTACTATGAAAACGTATATCTGTCGAGTTATTTAAAAGTGCAATGTACCAACAAGTATAACAAAGATTTTGTTTAAATTTCCAACTGGCTTGATTTGGCTGGCTGGATTTTTAGGGTTCCGTAGTCAAAAAGGAACCCTTATAGTTTCTTCATGTCCGTCTGCCTGTCCGCGGTTTAGCTCAGAGACCGTTAGTACTGCAAAACTGTAATTTTGTACTTATACATTTTATGCACGCCGACAGTGGTAAAAAAAAATCTTGAAAAAAAATTATGGTACCTCAAGTAAAGTGGGGGTAATTTTTTTTTCCCTGTCTACCCCATCGTGTAGTACGTCGTTAGATAGGTGTTTTAAAAATAATACGAGGTCATTTTTCGATTTAGAGATCTGTTTGCGAAATATTTCGCTTAAAAGCACAATTTTTGCTGGTGTCAATTGTCCCCCCTGCCAGCTAAACGGCTGTTGCTGAAAATGTGAAAATATCCACAGTAGTAGTATATGATGACATTAAAAGGGAAAATTATCACAGCTAAGTAGGCTTAGCCGAAAAACCAAAAATAATAAAAATGACAATAGTAATCAGGCGCGCGAAGGTAAAAAGTTTATGTTATGAACGTTATAAAATAGGTACTTATGATGCATTTATCGTTTACTAAATGTTACCCGCGACTTCGTCTGCGTAGATTTTATGAAAAAACAGAACTCGAACTTAACTGAAACATATTTTGTGTAACGCTTCTTCTTGATCCCTAAAAAAAAGAGCCATTTGTACTTATCCAAGTTGAATGCTATCTTACTACAAATTTAATTATCTTTTGAATTTATTCAATTGGTCAATCGTTACAGGCGAACCTTAAAAGAAGGCGAGTATCCCTTTTTACCCCTATGTGTCCCCATTCATCCCTGTCTATCCTTTTCTATACCTATACATCCTTTTTTATCCCTATCTATTCCTCTCATGCCCTATCTATCTGTATTCCTTTCTGTTCATGTATATCCCTATTTATCCCTATGTATCCATATCTCTACCCCTATCCCCACACCTATCCCCACCCCTGTCCCCAACTCTATCCCAACCCCTGCCCCCTCCCCTGTCCCAACTTCTGTCCCCACTCCTGTCCCCACTCCTGTCCCAACCTTATACTGCGCGTGGCCCGACACACACTTGGTCGGTTTTTTTTTATTTAATATTTAAAAATATATTTAGGTAAATACATACTTCGACGGATAAACTCACGTTTTATATTGACGGCATATAACTGACACGTTTTACGTCCGTGAAACTCAACAGTGCCGTAAACAGCAATAACTTCTTTTTAGGGTTCCGATACCAAAATGGTAAGAAAAGGAACCCTTATGGTGCGACTTTGTCTGGCTGTCTGTCACAACGTGTAACGGAATAAGCGAAACTCAGAAAATAGTTTGTTCAAAATCGAGAGTAGAATTAATTTCACGGGTTTTGGATAGGGGTAATTTTTTTATTTTTATTATTTAAATTCTTGCCGCTTCTATTCTGTGGACACATGCGCTGGCGGCCGAGTGAGGAGTGAGGAGGGGAGGGAAGTGGGCGTGGCGTGCGCGGAGTGCGCGGACTAGAACAACGATGAAACTAGAACAGTGATAAAACTTTAAAGTAACAATATCTAGATAAAAAAGCTTTTTTCAAGATTTTTTTCACGGGAATGGATTTATTTTAATAAAAATCAGTTGGAGTGTATGAGGGTTTCGCTTATTCCATTAACACGTTGTATATCTCAGCAACCACTCATGCTATACCTAGACTTGAAATTTAATAATTTATTTTCAGGTGTAAGGAAATACATAGTGAAAGACGGGCTCCAAGGCACAGAATATGCAAACAAGAAGCAGTACTGGTTAAGAATAATTCACTACACAATTGTAATGCCTTTATATTTCTTCTTGCTGTATAAAGTTGCTGCTTTATCTTTTACTTTCTTGTTTTACGCTTTTAGTATTGTTATGGACTTAGTAAAGTTTTAAAAAAAATATTTTATTGGTTTATTTTAAATCCTCATATTTGTGGGGTAAGGTGGGGACTTTTTTTATTGTCAATGGGCTTATAGTACAGTCAACGACATGTCAAGCTTGACACTCGCAGCGCGACTCAAGTCCGTATGTCTATTGAAATAAGAACGGTACAAAGTCCAATGTGTCAAGCTTGATGTGCTCTTGACTGTACAAGCCATATATAGGGTGACTTTTAAATTAGTTCTTGATAGCAAAAGATATGCATGTACTCATGATACTGAACAACTTTCCCTTAGGAACATAGGTCGAAATACGAAAATCAAGTTTTGACCTCCCATAGAAACTGCATCAGCTTATAGCGCATTTTGTATGGGAGGTCAAATTTGGTTTTTCGTATTCCAACCTATGTTTCTTGGGGAAAGTTGTTCAGTTTCATGGTTCAAGTAATACCTATGCTAAAAATTTGTTCACTATTTCATTAGGGCCCTATATAGGGTGACTTTTAATTAGTTCTTGATAGCAAAAGATATGAATGTACTCATGATACTGAACAACTTTCCCTTAGGAACATAGGTCGAAATACGAAAATCAATTTTCGACATCCCATAGAAACTGCATCAGCTGATAGCGCATTTTGTATGGGAGGTCAAATTTGGTTTTTCGTATTCCAACCTATGTTTCTTGGGGAAAGTTGTTCAGTTTCATGATTCAAGTAATACCTATGCTAAAATTATGTTCACTATTTCATTAGGACCCTATATAGGGTGACTTTTAATTAGTTCTTGATAGAAAAAGGTATGAATGTACTCATGATCCTGAACAACTTTCCCCAAGGAACATAGGTCGAAATACGAAGATCAAGTTTTGACCTCCCATAGAAACTGCATCAGCTGATAGCGCATTTTGTATGGGAGGTAACATTTAGTTTTTCGTATTTCGACCTATGTTCCTTGGGAAAAGTTGTTCAGTATTATGAGTACATTCATATCTTTTGCTATCAAGAACTAATAAAAAGTCACCCTATATAGGTAGGGTGACTTTTAATTAAGTAGTACATTCATATCTTTTGCTATCAAGAACTAATAAAAAGTCACCCTATATAGGTAGGGTGACTTTTAATTAAGTAGTACATTCATATCTTTTGCTATCAAGAACTAATAAAAAGTCACCCTATATAGGTAGGGTGACTTTTAATTAAGTAGTTCTTGATAGCAAAAGATATGCATGTACTCATGATACTGAACAACTTTTCCCAAGGAACATAGGTCGAAATACAAAAAACCAAATTTGACCTCCCATACAAAATGCGCTGTCAGCTGATGCAGTTTCTATGGGAGGTCAAAACTAGATTTTCGTATTTCGACCTATGTTCCTTGGGGATAGTTGTTCAGTATCATGAGTACATTCAAACCTTTTTCTATAAAGAACTAATTAAAAGTCGCCCTAAATATAACGAATATAAATCTTCACTTTGATTTGTTTGTTTGAGTGATATTTTATCACTCAATGATATTCATCAATTGGTTCCCAATATGGTAAATAATACTTACATGTAGGCATATTATATTATTTTCAAAACATTTGCTCATAAAACAGCTCTATTTGCACTGTATTAAGGTCCATAATCCAGCTCATTAAACACGCGTGTTTTACTTAACTAGTGTTATTTTTGTTTTTATTTTAATAGGCCAAGAGCAAGGGCTTTTTATGCTTATTATGTTACTAAAATTTTCAAGCTGACTTCGAGAAAATATCATAAATGAATGTTGATTTTATGAAATTATTTATAGTAATTAACTAATGGATAATTGTTTGATTGATCTGAAAGAGAGTATGTGTGGACTGAGAATGAATGAGTTACTCATCAAATGTCTTCTCTACGCTGATGACCAAGTTGTACTTGCGTCATCTGCTGACGAGTTGCAGGAGATGGTAACAATGATGAATGTGGCTTTGGACAGGAAAGGAATGAAAGTAAATGTAAGCAAGACGAAAGTAATGGTACTTGAAAGAGAAGAATGTATGACAGAGTGTACTATATTAATAGGTGGTGAACAAGTCGAACAGGTGAAGGAGTTTGTGTATCTGGGCTCAAAGTTTACGAGAGATGCAAAGTGTGAAAGTAATATTGAAAGAAGAGTGAATGCTGGAAACATGGTGAATGGTGCCCTGAACGCCTTTATGAGGAGTCAGAAGGTGTCTCACAAGGCTCGTTTGGCTGTTCATAGGGGTGTTTTGGTACCAACACTGATGTATGGCAGTGAAAGCTGGGTATGGCAGCAGAAGAAGCATGAAAGTAGAATTAATGCAGTGGAAATGAGAGCGCTAAGGAGTATGAGTGGTATTAAATTGAGTGACAGGATTAGAAATAGTGTGATAAGAGAACGGTGTGGCGTAAAAGAAGACGTAGTGACCAAAATCGAGAAAGGGATGCTGAGATGGTTTGGTCATGTAGAGAGGATGAATGAACGAAGATTGACGAAAGAGATCTACCAGGCGAGAGTGAATGGAAACGTTGGAAGGGGAAGGCCTAGGCGAACGTACCAGGACCAAATTCAGGACGTTCTGAATAAAGGCCAGGTTAAAAGTACCCTAAACCGACGAGCATGTATGAAAGGATTGATGAAAGTACAGGAAGCAAGGGAAGTATGTCAAGATCGTAGCAGGTGGAGGACTGTGGTCTCTGCCTACCCCAACAAGAGGCGTGATGTTATGTATGTAATTAACTAATTAACAATAAATTTGTCATTTACGTAACAAGATATTCAATTTTTGATAATTTATTTCAAGGTTAATAGAATAGGACGTTTGGGTACCGAGTGACAATTATTTTTTTTAATAGCTACTAGATTGACTAATAATTGATAAAAGATACATGGTGTAAGATAACACAGTTAGTAATGTTTTGGGGGCTCCTCACGCGACGTATAATCTGTGACCGCTGAAAAAGAAGGAATGCGCGCCATTTTACAAATATTTGTAGTGTTTATTATTGTAATTATTTACAATAGAATTATGATAAGAGGGTGGCTAAAGTGGGAAATCAAACTCGGAATTCATGCAGTCGGTATCATATGGTTTTAAAAATACTTAATTGACATAACAAATTTGGAATGCGACCGATGCGAGGTTCGCTAAGTCAAAAAGTGAGCTCTGAGGGAAGAATGCTGACGCTGCAACACATGCCAGCGTGTCACGTTGCCGACGCGATCGATGACCGCTGGTAGATAGGTACGTAATAATAGTGTCGACTTTTACAAATAAAAAACTGTTCCTGAACCGTCTAAAATACTCATACACGAAATACAATTTTGAAATTTGGTAATAAATAAAGGGAAACATGAACATAGGTATGCAGACGACAAAATGTTCCGGTGGACAAAGTTTAGTATTTTAAAGGTAACCAATTTGATTTGTTTTTATTCGCAAATGTGTTGAAAAACGTCGTAAAAAGCTCGTGCGCAAAGTTTAGTATTTTAAAGGTAACCAATTTGATTTGTTTTTATTCGCAAATGTGTTGAAAAACGTCGTAAAAAGGTCGTGCGCGTTGGAGATGACACACTCGGCTCCATTACGCCCTCGCCTGCGGCTCGGGCTGCAATTTCTGAGCCTCGGGTATAATATCGAAAATAGCGCACTTGCATTTTAATATACTATTATGTTATCGACTAGCGTAACCTTGAATTACAAATGTTACAATAGCAATTTTTTTTGAAGTGTAAACTTCTTTAGCGGCGCTTGGCAATTTTTGTATGGGGAAAAATTATCTCGCATCAGATGTCGCGTCAGATCTTGGATGAAGTATAGAAATGGATTTGCAAATAATCATACCAAGTTAGAGCAGGCTCAATATATACAAAAGTTCTACAGTGTGATAAAAAACAAAACATCTTTTTAGGGTTCCGATACCAAAATGGTAAAAAAAAGGAACCCTTATGGTGCCGCTCTGTCTGTCTGTCTGTCCGTCTGTCTGTCACACCTCTATATCTCAGCAACCACTTACGCTATCGAGCTGAAATTTGGAATAGTTTTAGAATATAGTTGCCCAACTTAATTGCACATGAAATTTTTTTGAAAAAAGTATGATTATTAATGTAAAGGGGGCCAAAATAGGGGGGGCCAAATTTCAAATTGTCGCTACTAGGTCGAGTGGGGTATCATATGAAAGGGCTTTACTTGTACATTTTAAAATATATTTTTGTATTTTTTTAAGTTTCTTAGTTTTCAAGTTATGATGAAAAATGTCAAAAAAAATACCATTCCCCCCCCCTTATCTCCGAAGTTTGAGTAAGGGAAAATCTGAATTAAATACAGTTGACAGAGGTTTATGTAAACTTTACAGCAAAAATAAAACGATCTTTCTAAGTTGCACAGTTTTTCAGAAATCTGCAAAAAACCTTTACAAACAAATTTAGTTTTGCGGTCCTGAAAATGGACTTTATTGCTTCCAAAAATACTATAGGTATATCGGAACCCTCGGCGCGCGAGTCCGACTCGCACTTGACCGGTTTTTTGTCTTTGTCGCGTCAGATCTCGGATGAAGTAGGTAAGTATAGAAATGGATTTGCAAATAATTATACCAAGTTAGAGCAGGCTCAAATATACAAAAGTTCTAAAGTGTGATAAAGACCAAAACATCTTTTTTGTCTTTGTCATAGTCTCGTCTTTTTTGTTGTGTGTCAAACTAAAAATCGATATAACTCGAAAACTACTGACCCTCGTGTGCTGGGTCCCGATGAGATCTACATTTCGGATGGCAGCTGTCAAAGTAAAAATCGCCATAACTTGAAAACTACTGACCACAGATCAGAAATAAGTCTAGATGACTCAAGTGTACCTACTTTGCATGCCCAAACCCGTGGCCCAAACTAAGCTCAAAACCAAAGAAATTCGAGCGAAGCAAGGAGGTTTTTGTTCTGAGCTCAAAACGATTAGTTTGCTTGTCATGGGCTTGTCATATCACCGAGAACTGTGACACGCTTCGTTTTCATATAAACGGCGGAGTTTGCGTTATCTAGACTTATTTCTAATCTGTGCTACTGACCCTAGACTACTCGTGTGCTGAGACAAATGATAGGTCTCGATGAGGTCTACATTTCGTATGACAGCTGTCAAAGTAAAAATCGCTATAACTTGAAAACTACTGACCCTAGACTACTCGTGCTGAGACAAATGATAGGTCTCGATGAAGTACGCGAGCAATGGCGCGATTGGCCCTTACAAAAAGCATAATATTCAAAAATTCAAGTTTTCACTTCTGCCGGCACTCCCGGAGTGCAAACCGTCCTTTTTTTATGTCACAAGTGGGCAAACGAGCAGGTGGGCCACCTGGTGGTAAGTGGTCATGACACCCACTGTCTAATTAGTGAAATAATTTGACACTAATAAGACTGCAAACCGCGTTACCCACCCTGAGAACTAAGATGGTAAGTCTCGTGTACCGGTAATGTCACTGGCTCCCGTACCCTTCAAACCGAAAGACAGCAGTGCAAACAGTGCTGCTTTACGACAGAAAAGGCAAGGGGGTGGTACTTCCCCAGACAGACTAGGTATGCACAAAAGCCCACCACCTATTGATGTTCCTATAGGAAAGATTATACCTGAACCCACTATATCCTAGATGATTCTGATGAACGCGGCCTTCCTGCGCCTACATAAATAATAAAATTAACAATTAAACCCAGGGAGTCAATTCTTGAATATCACCGGGTGATAAAACATCACTCAAAAAATTCAAAACCAGAGGTTTTTCTTTCCAAAAATATAAAGCACTCCTTGAATGTTAATTTTCATTTATTCTTATTTACCTTTACCTATTTAACAGTTTATCAGGGCAATTGTGAATTTTTAAAGTCTCAAAAGTGATATTTTATCACCTCGTGATTTTCAAGAATTGAGTCCCTGGGAGCCAATTCTTAAATATCACCAAGTGATAAAATATTGAATCACTAAAATAATCCAAAATCACTGATTTTCCGTAACAAAAGTGAAGATTGATATTCGTTAGGTAAATATAAAGTACTTAGGTAGAGTATAATTGTAAATTTTCATAACATTTAATTTTTATTAATAAATTTGGATTTTTAATAGCCGAAAAGTGACAATTTATCACCCGGTGATATTCAAGAATTGGCTCCCTGGGAAGTTAAAATTTCACTTTTGGGACACCTCACTTGTTGAAATCTATCAAGCTGTTTAGGTTGCAGAGCGCGACAAAGAAATCGACATACATACGAGTACTTATACTACTCAAAACAAAATAAGGGCCAGCAGGTTTTTTTGATATATGTATAATTAAAATGACAAGGCTCGTCTGGCTGTTCATAGAGGCGTTTTGGTACCAACACTGATGTACGGCAGTGAAAGCTGGGTATGGCAGAAAAAGCATGAAAGTAGAATTAATGCAGTAGAAATGAGAGCGTTGAGGAGTATGATTGGTGTGAAATTGAGTGACAGGATTAGAAATAGTGTGATAAGAGAACGTTGTGGCGTAAAAGACGACGTAGTGACTAAAATTGAGAAAGGGATGCTGAGATGGTTTGGTCATGTAGAGAGGATGAATGAAGGAAGATTGACGAAAGAGATCCACAAGGCGAGAGTGAATGGAAACGTTGGAAGGGGAAGGCCTCGGCGAACGTACCAGGACCAAATTCAGGACGTTCTGAATAAAGGCCAGGTTAAAAGTACCTACCCTAAGCCGACGAGCATGTATGAAAGGATTGATGAAAGTTCAGGAAGCAAGGGAAGTATGTCAAGATCGTAGCAGGTGGAGAACTGTGGTCTCTGCCTACCCCGACGGGAACAAGGCGTGATGTTATGTATGTATGTAAAATGACAAAAGTAGTGTTAATTTTTATGTACGATTTATTTAGCTTATTCCAAAGAAATTTGACCTCCGAGCGAAGCAAGGAGGTTTTTGTTCTGAGGCTTATTCTATTGTTAACAATTTAAACTAATAAATGTTTCAAATAATGTTCAGTGGAAATTTTTATGGAACTTTAATTCAAAAATCACAATTAATGATATATTAAAAAAACCTGCTGGCCCTTATTTTCTTTTGAGTAGTATATATACACTAGAAAAACATAACCCTCCTGTTTTAGGGCAGTCGGTAGAAAAAAAATATAAAGGGGTAACGGACGGGTTGGCAAATACTGAAAGGGCATGATCAAATCAAAAGAGAAATCGCCTCTCCATACAAAACTGCAAACTTGATTGGACAGGCGATGGAGGAGAGGCGATTTTGTTTTCATTTCCTGAAAATTTTATTCATTGAAAGTTGTTCAGTTACGTTGACTGATCATGCCCTTTTAGTATTTGCCAAACTGTCCCTTGCACCCTGTATACAGGGTGTTAATTAATTTAATTTTAAATAAAAAAAAAAAGTGCGCCATAGCTCAGGGGCGGAATCAGTAACTGACAACTTTTCCCAAGGAACATAGGTAGAAATACAAAAAAACAAATTTGACCTTCCACACAACATGCGAGGTCAAAATTTTTTATGGCAGGTCAAAAATTGAATTTCTTATTTCGACCTGTTAGTCTAGACAACGAAGCGGATCGTTGTATGAAGACCAAATTTGACCTTCCACACAATATGCGAGGTCAAAAATTGTTATGGCAGGTCAAAAATTGAATTTCGTATTTCGACTGTTAGTCTAGGCAACGAAGCGGATCGTTGTATGAAGACCCCCGCATTAAATCCTCAGTCGATGAAACTTTGCACTTTGTGAGACAAACCTATAAAAAAACCAAAAAAAAAAATATCGGTACTTTTAATTCTTCCATACAAAAATTACAAAAAATCGGTACTTTTAAGTCTTCCATACAAAAATTACAAAAAAATGTTTTTTTTTTACGAAAATAAATTCTTGACATTCCACAGAAACTGCATCAGCTGATAAGTGCTAGCGCATTTGGTATGGAATGTCAAATTTGGTTTTTCGTATTTAAGTTCATTGGGAAAAGTTGTTCAGTTACTGAAACTGATCCCGCCCCTGAGCTATGGCACGCAATCGAATTAACACCCTGTATAAAAAGAAAAAAAAAACTTGTAAAAAGAAAGAAAACAAAAATTGTTCGCTTTTGATGAACTTTATTTTAAATCAAACCATCTATTACTCATTTACAAATGTATTGTAACAGCTGATATACAAGTAATACAGAACTTTATTCACCAAATAATAAAAAACCGGTCAAGTGCGAGTCGGACTCGCGCGCCGAGGGTTCCGATATACCTATAGTATTTTTGGAAGCAATAAAGTCCATTTTCAGGACCGCAAAACTAAATTTGTTTGTAAAGGTTTTTTGCAGATTTCTGAAAAACTGTGCAACTTAGAAAGATCGTTTTATTTTTGCTGTAAAGTTTATATAAACTTCTGTCAACTGTAATTAATTCAGATTTTTCCTTACTCAAACTTCGGAGATAAGGGGGGGGGAATGGTATTTTTCTTGACATTTTTCATCATAACTGTAAAACTAAGAAATTTAAAAAAATACAAAAATATATTTTAAAATGTACAAGTAAAGCCCTTTCATATGATACCCCACTCGACCTAGTAGCGACAATTTGAAATTTGGCCCCCCCTATTTTGGCCCCCTTTATATTAATAATCATACTTTTTTCAAAAATTTTTCTTGTGCAATTAAGTTTGGCAACTATATTCTAAAATTATTCCAAATTTCAGGTTGATAGCATAAGTGGTTGCTGAGATATAGAGGTGTGACAGACAGACGGACAGACAGACAGACAGAGCGGCACCATAAGGGTTCCTTTTTTTTACCATTTTGGTATCGGAACCCTAAAAAGGGCTTTTGTTAGCATTCAAAAATGGCGGTCGTGTAACCGTTTCAATTTTAATTACTTCTATTTATTTGAGTAATTTTTATTTATTCACACACACACACACACTACATAAGAATTTCAGAATTTGATATTGGAAGGTCGCTAGGCTCGCATATTCAGTACAAAAGACCCTCATAGACCGTAAGGGCACTGCATGTTATCCTACGTCATCTAGTACACGAAATTTGCAACTTTGCAGCGATAGTAGTGGCCTAATAGGTCCACAAAACGTTGGTCTGCCAATCCGAAACCAAACCTGCCAGGTTTCAGATTGGCAGACCAACGTTTTGTGGACCTATTAGGCCACTACTATCGCTACAAAGTTGCAAATTTCGTGTACTAGATGACGTAGGATAACATGCAGTGCCCTTAGTCTATCAGAAGGACCACGAGAATCTAGCGGGCGGGTGCGGGGTGGGGGCGGAGAGTATCCGTTCTGTATGATAGTAGGTACGGTCTACCGCACGTCGGTAGAAACTTTTTCAACTCTATTACCACGCCGTAAAGCTCAAGTGTTTCTACTGACGTGCTGTCGAGTGCACTATTACTTTATTCTGTGGTTAAGTTCCGTGTCCTGTTTGTTTTTAAAGCGATATTGTTAATTAGTAGAAAATTTAGACAATCTCATAAGATTTTTTTAATAAAATAAATTATTATAAATTTTCATCACGTTAAGCCTTTTTAATAATAACAGAAAACTAAAAATGCTGAATACAATACGTCTCAGAGTTGCAAGTACAGTCACGGGAATCAAATTGTTGTGGAGATAATGGGGGGGGGGGGGGGGGAAATGGTATTTTTTTTGACATTTTTCATCATAACTTGAAAACTAAGAGTAAAAAAATACAAAAACATATTTTAGAACGACAATTTGAAATCTTGCCCCCGTATTTGGGCCCCCTTTAAATTACAATAAATAATCATATTTTTTTAAATTCTTTCATGTGCAAGTAAGTTAGGCAACCATATTCTAACTATTCCAAATTTTAAGTCGATAGCATGAGTGGTTGCTGAGATACACAGGTGTGACAGTAAACTTCTGTCAACTGTAATTAATTTAGATTTTTCCTTTCACAAACTATTTTTTTTGACATTTTTTATCATTACTTGAAAACTAAGACACGTAAAAAAATACAAAAATATTTTTTTGAATTTTCAAGTAAAGCCCTTTCATATGATACCCCACTCGAACTAGTAGTGACAATTTGAAATTTGGCGCCCCCTATTTTGGCCCCCTTTACATTAATAATCATAATTTTTTCAAAATTCTTTCATGTCCAACTAAGTTGGGCAACTATATTCTAAAACTATTCCAAATTTCAGGTCGATGGCATGAGTGTTTGCTGAGATATAGAGGTGTGACAGACAGACAGACAAAGTCGCACCATAAGGGTTCCTTTTTTACCATTTTGGTATCGGCACCCTAAAAACGACTTTTGGTAATTTGATTAAAAAAATAAAACATAAACTTCTTATACTTAATGGTGAATAAAATTTCTGTTTTTTGCAACTTAAACACTAAAATTTACAAATAACAAATTATTAAGATAAATATGTTACAATAAACTAAACAGGTTTTTAAACATAAATATATGTTACAATTTATTATTTACACATTATACAATATGCAGTTTTTTTATACTTTAAAAATAAATAAATTTCTTTGAACACAAACATAGGTAATGTACTTTTTTTATATATTAATTAAATATTTAGCTTTAAACCAAGAAGATTATCAAGAGACGCAATGATTAGAGATAATTCGCTAGGGAAACTTATATGTAAGGTACCTTGAAACTTGGCTCATAAACAGGAATAGGGTCATTAAAGATAAATAAAAAATACCAATTTTTTTTGGCCATGAATGACGGGGTTTAAAAAAATATCGCTTTCGTCCAATATCGATAGGTCGTATGGCAGAATGTGATGAGTAGTCATTGCCTATCATAAAAAAAAACTAACAGCTGTATAAACCGACCACAGACTACTTAGAACGGTTGTCAGTTTTTATTAAGACTGGCCATGGCTACTTTTCATTCTGCCATACGACCTATCGATATTTGACAAAAACAAAATTATTTTTTAACTTTATTATTTGAAACCGAAAAAATTTCGTATTTTTTATTTTTACTTATTGACCTTATCCCTGTCTATGAGCCAAGTTTCGAGGTACCTTACACATACGTTTCCTATGCGAGTTCCACGAAATAATATATTGTTAATTTTGGATGTAAAAATGTTATAAAGGGTGTGAGGGACGGTGTACCGAAAACTGAAAGGGCGTGCTCAGTCAACGAAACTGAACAAATTTCCCATTGAAACATTTTTGGGAAATGAAAAAAATATTTGACCTTCCCATACAAACTGTTCGATTAGAGTGAGCAATTTGTATGGAGGTCAAAATTTTTTTCCATTTCCCAAAACTGTTTCTTTTGGAAAGTTGTTCAGTTTCGTTGACTGAGCACGCCCTTTCAGTTTTCGTTACATCGTCCCTACACCCTGCATTTTGCCGCAGACGCTTTACCAACTAGGCTACTATTCTGCCTGTAATTGTGAAATTTTGCGATTTTATACTTTGTAGATTTATCCGAATTCCGAACACTGGAAGTGTGAAAATAAAATCATTAAAAAAAAAATAATGGCAAGAATAGCAACTTAATGAAAATGCTTTAAGATTTAGTTACGAGTATACAAAACATTACAATAACCACCAGTCTCAGGAAGTTTCTTTAAAGTTACACCTGCATTAAATGTGAGTTTCTATTAGTTTCGCTCCCGAAGCTCAGTGATTAGTAAACCAAGCCACTTTCCTGAATAAAAAAAAAATACTCAAAACTTTTCCCATACAAAATGAGTCAATCACGTGCCCACTTTAGTATGGAGTCGATTTTTTTTCTTTGGGAAAGTTGCTTGTTTATTTGAGCAGAAACCAATAAAAAAAATCAAGGTGTATATGTCGCAGGTAAATTGTCAAGAGCCGTTAAATTGTAATTTACCTAGTTAAAGGGCGATGCGGGAGTGCCGCTGGGTCTTTTAAGTGGGTACCCGGTTGTACCGGGAGTCCCACCCGGGAGTCATTATATTCCCTGGGAAAAGAATTTCAGTTACTGATACTGAACCCGCCCCTGAGCTATGGAACGCAATGAAATTAACACTGCATTTAAGGGCACCCGCCGTCCACTAGCTCCCCCATCAGTTAAAAAAATAATACTCTAAACAAAACTTATCGAAAATCCGGAAAGACAGATTGAAGTAAAGGTAACCTTGTTTATTTAGAACCTATCAACTCTGTAAAATAAAGTTCACTGTAGAATTTAAAAACCGGTCAAGTGCGAGTCGAACTCGCGCGCCGAGGGTTCCGATATACCTTAAGTATTTTTGGAAGCAATAAAGTCCATTTTTAGGACCGCAGAACTAAATTTGTTGTAAAGGTTTTTTGCAGATTTCTAAAAAACTGTGCAACTTAGAAAGATCGTATAATATAAACTTCTATCGACTGTAATTAATACAGATTTTTCCTACCACAAACTTCGGAGATAATGGAGAATGGAATCGTATTTTTTTGAAATTTTTCATCATAACTTGAGTCGTAAAAAAGTACAAAAATATATTTTAGAATGTTCAAGTAAAGCCCTTTTATACGATACCCCACTCAACCTAGTAGCAACAATTTGAAATTTGTCCCCCCCTATTTGGGCCCCCTTTACATCAATAATCATAATTTTTTTTATATTCTTTCATGTGCAATTTAGTTGGGCAACCATATTCTACAACAATTCCAAATTTCAAGTCTATAGCGTGAGTGGTTGCCGAGATATACAGGTATGACAGACAGACAGACAGACAAAGTCGCACCATAAGGGTTCCTTTTTTTACCATTTTGGTATCGGAACCCTAAAAATTGCTAAAAGAGGCCGATTTTCGCACTTTTTGTATCTGTAACTACAGTGCTATATTTGACAGAATTGATGGGTTCTAAATAAACTAGGGTACTTTTACTTCAACTTCAGATTTACGATAAGTTTTGTATTTAGCGAGTAATATTTTTTTAACCGATGGGGACGCTAGTTGACGGCGAGTAGCCTCTAAAAGCAATTTTAACTTTAAAGAAGATTGCAGCAACTGGCGCTAAGTATCACACAAATGTTACAAAAGTGATCGTTTACGGTTGAGGTACAGTCAAAACCAGATTAACTTTGATAGATTGGATTGTACCTTCAAATATTGACATGTCCCCGACTGTATTTTCAAAATAACTGTTAAATAAAGTGACAGGTTTCCGAAAACTGAAAGGACATGATCAGTCAACGTAACTGAACAAATATCAGTAAAAAAAACCAGCTTCCCCATACAAAATTGCAAACTTAATTAGAAAGTTTTATTTACTGAAAGTTGAGTTATGTGTGTTACGGAAACCTGGCTAATCATCTTTTTTCAGGTATAGATGGTGTTAGGAAAATTACTACGATCCATTAACCATATGCTCAAACCATGAAATTAAATAACATTGCTCAAGGGAAATAGGCACAGATTAGATAATAGTAAACTGAATTTTACAGATCCGTCAGGTGGGGGGCTGACCAATTTCAACCTTAAGCACCACACACAAAGTCGATAATTGCAATGTACCGTTTAGAACACGTTTTCGAATCGCTGCTGCACAGCAGAACAGATTGTCACTTTACCGGATCATGAGCGAAACGCAAGTAGGTAGGTATGTAATATAAAATATTGTTATGTATATGTAAATAACAATTTTGCTGACTTGCATAACAAATAACCGTGCATTTATTTATTTACTTTAGATTTTTAATGAATATTCGTAATCGGCGAAACCCATGTTCGGCCGACCACTAAGTAGAACATTTGATTTGAATGATCGCAGAGCTTTTCCTATCCTAACACCCTCCATATTAATAGATCTTTTTCAAAATACCCACATCTGATTTCTTGCAATTTTCATACCTTGAAAAAATTATCGACACCACAGCGTGAGATTTCCTTCCCCGGGGACAGATTTTCTCGCATTATTTTCGGCGATTTTCTTTTCTGCTTCCAATCTTCTCTTTTCTCTATTCCTCTTGTTCTCTTTTCTCTTCTCCAACTTCGCTTTGGCCTTATCTGTGATTTCTTGTATTCTTCTTAAGCGTTCCAGTTTGATTTCTTCTAGAGTCTTCTTGAAATACGTCACTAGCTCTTCTTCATAATTTTGTAGTAAATCTATTTCTTTGAGGATTTCCTGAAAAACAGAAAGAATAATATGTAAAAACTCAAAACACATAAAATTAGTACCTAGCCCACCAATAGATGGCGCTGTAGGATTTCTAAAACGCGCTGTTTATAAGAAATATTTTAAAAACGTAGAAAATGAGTTTTCCTAGACATATGACTTAGCTAAATCGATTTACCGCCCCCAGAAACCCATGGATAGTAAATTTCATCGAGCCTAAGCCTCAAAAACAAATCATCATCATCATGAGTCATGACATCCCATGAAACGTCCACTACAGGACAGGGAACTCCCTCCAAAAATCTAGCTCTAGCTGAAACAATGTGGAGGGGAAGTACCATATTCACCACGCTTGTTAGCGTTACGGCTGGCACCATGGACCGCGGTTGTTGGTGACCGCAGAATGTAAGATGTAAGATACAGAAAAGGATGCTGCTGCCCATCCTCTGGTTCATTAACCCTTAGTCGCCTCTTACGACAGCCACGGGTAGAGGGCTCCGCACGGGGCCAAAACAAATATTGCTCGTTTAATACTTCGGGATTTATGAAGTTTTTTTTCATACATACAATTCTACCCCTTTGCCTGTTTCTGCCAGGTGTTTGCACTTTGGTTTGAAAGTTAAATTATCGGGACATGAGACATGCCATTGTCGTTCTCAGGGAGGGCAACGTACTTTGCTGTCGTGTCAAAGTACGCCACAGACAGGTGCTATGGGCGGTGGTGACCCATTACAATCAGGTGGTCCCAGTTTGCTCACATGTGCCATAAATAAACAATAATACAAACCTCTTCAATAATTGCTTCCCTTTCCTTCCTCATCCGCTCCTCTTCTTGTCTAATCTTCTCTTCTGCTTCCCTCTGCTTCCTCTCGACTGCTTCTTGGCGTTTCAGTTTGTTCCACCACGGCATGAACCGTTGGAACATTACTCTGTTTCTATGTTGAGGTTTGAGCACCCAAGATATGGCCATGTCCACGTCTGCTATCCTGAAGTTAAGAGAAAAGTAAGGTAACTTACAGTCGAAACAATGTGGCTTGATTCATCAGCATAACATACCACGAAACGTCCACTGCCTAAAATTTGTGACAGGCATAATTTTAATACTAGAAATAAGCACAAAATTGATCAACCATATACTAGATTAACTAAAGTCAATACATCTTTCGTTGGTCTGTGTGTACGATACTACAACAAAATACCTGACAATATAGTGCAATTACCTGAGAGAAAGTTTAAAGAATGTGTAAAACAAACTTTATGTAAAAAAGCTTACTATAGATTAGATGACTATATGAATGACAAAGAGGTATGGTGCTCTGATATTCCAGCGAAACACAAGAAACACATTGTAAAAAGCCGACTCTTAAAGTAGGCCGTGCTGCAGTGGTTTCTTGCCGTTTCTTTTACGCTGCCATAGCACGATCCGAAACGGCGTAGACTCGCTCTATTTGAATTGTATTCTGCATGACATTCAATAAGTATTCTGTAAAGAATCTACATTGAATAAATTATCTGAATCTGAAATCTGAATCTGCAGGACAGGGAGCTCCCTCCAGACCTCCAGCAAAAACGCGTGGTACTTAGGAGGGGATTTACCATAGTCACCACGCTTGTAAGCGTTGCGGCTGGCGACCGCTGTATGTAAGATGGTGCGATACTCAGAAAGATGCTGCTGCCCATCCTCCGGTTCATAAGCCATTAGTCGCCTCTTACGACACCCACGGGTAGAGATGGGTTGGTACTAATCTTTGCCGGCACTAAACTGGTAATTAAATTGAAGCAGGTTGATTGAGCTTTCCGAAATGGATCTGTACCGATTATCAGACCATCTTGAGCTCCTTGGTGTGCACTTATCGGCCAATCTGAACTATGGCACAGATTACATAATAATAAACTAACGATTACAGATCCGACACTCTCAGGCGGGGTGCCGACAAATTTCAACCTTACGGTCTAAGCATAAAGTCGATACTTGCAGTGTACCACTTTGGACACGTTTTTAAATCGCGGGTGATTGCGGACAGGTGGGCTAAGGCGATGATTTTGTCACTTTATGAGATACTGAGCGAGATGCAAGTAGGTATGTAATATTGTTCAATCAAAAATGCAAATACATACTTACCTATTTTGCCGCCATAAGCTTAAGATGACATAAAAAAGTTAAATCGACTGCCTCATCCAGTCGACTTCCAGCGCCGCGTTGCATACCTAGAGTGCGGAGTGTCACAGACCTGACTATGGGCATATTATCGAGTCATTGGCCAAAACTGCAGCTAGGAATAGCATATATACTCTCCAAGGCTAGGCGGTACTTCACACCGGGGCAGCTTCTACAGCAGCTATACTGAACCTGCGGCCCGCCGCGCTTTTCTATGTGGCCCACCTGGCACAGAAGTTAATTTGTCGACCACTTTAAATTTCACTCGGATTCATAGAAATGTGGGCATAAGTATCTGAATAACCCCTACCGTGCGCTGCGTTCACAGTGAGTGAGAGAAACAGTTCCTTTCTAATACATGGAATTTCAGAGCATTGCACTCAAAAAATTGCTCAAAGAAGTGCCCAAATTCTATAAAGTTTTTTTGGATCCACATGTTTCAGAATTCTCGCAAAGAATGTTTACAGTAACAAACTTACTGACTCCAGCAGACAAGCCATATCTTGACAAAGTTTTGACGAAGTGTTCACTATTTTTGAGAAGTCTCATTAAAAGTTTAATTTTGGATTGACACCATAATATTTATAACATCATACAGCCAGATTCATAGTGGACACTTCTTCTTTATTTATTCATGTAAATAAGCAGTAAAAATTATGTTTGTTTACTAGCACCAAACATATTTGTTGTGGCCCGCGGCACCACAATTGAACCCTTTTCCTGGCCCTTATAAAAAAAGGACTGTTCTATAGCTATATCAATCACAAGTCTGATCGGGTATGGAGTACTGCTGCCACCTATGGAATGGGTCTGCAAAATACCAGCTGGCCAATCTAACTGCAGTGCAATCGACAAGCGCGCTAAGAAGAACATTGGTGACGAGACTGTAGAGCCTTGTACACCGTCGCAAAGTGGATTGCTTGTCGGTATTCTATAGAATACATTTCGGTGAATATGCGTCTGATTTGCACGATCTGGTGCAACCATTCCCGTCCCTACTGCGTAAGGCTAAACGAGGGTTGGGGTTCCACCCCTATTATGTCGTCATACCACCTATTCGCACAAAGCCCTTTGATTCTTCATACTTAATAGGCGGGTTCACACCGGACGATCCATTGCGCTCCTATCGCGCGCGGCAGGAGCGCGATCCAAAAGTTCAGGCGATCCCTAGTTCCTAGTTCAAGAGATCCCTAGAGAAGCTTTTACCGCCTCTATAATATCGACGCATCTCTCGAGACTAGACTTAAGGTAAGTAAGGTGAGAGAGAGAGAAGAAGAAGAGAGAGAAGAGATGACGATGATGATGGTGTCTCTTTAAGAGATCTCTAGAGAAGCTCTTACCTTCTCTTGAACCGTTCTCTGTCAAGAGTGTATCTCTCCCAATGGCCAGCTCTCGCCTGTCTCGCTGCAAAAGTCCAGACCCGCATCACGTGGACTTTCGGTGGTTTCTCTGAGAAGGATACCTGGAATAGATAATTATTCAATTTAAAATAGGAAAGTATATTCATATATTCATATTTATTTGCATATTGTACAGTGAAAGGATCTTAAATTTATGTATAAGTGCTAGTACAATAACCCTGTTGAGGGTGTCGCAATAATGGAGTACACAATTAGCTAATTCATAAATAAAACAGTAGAGTCAAACATATCTCAAGACGTAATACATAGCAAATTCAATTTCATAGTCAATAAATACAATAACAAAATAATACTCTTTTAAAAATGCGTCATATAATACTAAGGCTTAAAACTAAAATCTAAAAATTTACATTCCCTACCTTACCTATTAGTCAATATTTAATATCACAGTTAGTCACAATATATTTTCATTTTCAATCTAATTATTATCACATTTTAATTGTTTAGTTAGTACATAATAAGAAAATATAAAAAATTGTATGTCATTTTATCAAATAAAATTATTGTAATAGGTTAAGAATTATATCATTTTGTCATTTATAAATTCATTTATTGAGTAGTACGCTTTTTTAATCAGTAGACGTTTTACTGATTTATTAAAAGTATTTTCGTTAGGCTCTTTTTTTATTGTGTCGGGTAACTTATTGTATATTTGAATAGCTCGATAATGAGGGCTTTCTTTAAAAATTTGCAGTTTAGGTGGAGGGGCAGCTAATTGGTTTTGACGTCGCTTACTCTTGCAAAATTCAAATTTATTCAGGTTTCTTCTTACAAATCTTACAATTTCCAATATATAAATACCCGTAAATGTAAGTAGGTTCTGTGCAATAAAATGGGGTTTGCAACTGTCCCTAGGCCGTAAATTAAGCAATATTCTTACACATTTCTTTTGCAATATAAAAATGTCCTTTGCATCTGTACTTTGACCCCACAAGATAACACCGTATCGCATCCAAGCATATGCGTAAGCATAGTATGCGCTTAGCGCAGCTTCGTACTGGACGGTACGCTTTAAGACCGATAACGCGTAGGTGAATTGCGACAGTTTTGTTTTGATTTTTTCAACATGTTTTTTCCAATTTAAGTTGGTATCAATAGACATTCCTAGTAAATTAAAATCGCTGACCTCTTCGATTCCTAGCTTTTCGGTTATAGGTTTTAGATTTATGTCCTTTTTTTGATACGGTTTGAATTGGATAATACGAGTCTTTTTTAAATTTATTTCTAAGTTATTCTCGCCTAACCATTGTCGAACCGTTTCAAACGTGTCTATTATGTGGTTGTATGTGTTTGGGCTTTCATCTCTACATTGAAACAGTAGTGAGACATCATCTGCAAAAAGAACGCATCGCGGTTCCACTACGTCGGGCAAGCTGTTAAGGTAGGTCAGGAACAGGACACATCCCAATACGCTGCCTTGCGGAATGGAACAGTTCGTGGTAAGTACTTCAGATTGTATTTTCTCTAGCTCTCCGGAAGCTTCGTTGTAGTGCTCGAGTTCTACATATTGTTTTCTATTAGACAGATATGATTGAAACCATCTATGTGGTTTACCTCTAATTCCCAGTTCGTGTAGTTTTCTTAACAAAATAACGTGAGAGACTTTATCATAAGCTTTTGTCATATCAAGCAGGATCCCTACTCCATATAAGTATGTCATGATCGTAGCAGTTGGGTCTCTGCCTACCCCACAGGGAAAGAGGCGTGTGATTTTATGTTATTAAAATTTAAATGTAGACCGTGTGGTCTAGGCTAAGAATCATCATCATAGCATTCAATGAAAAGTCCACTACAGAACAGGGAGCTCCCTCCAGAATTCCAAGAAGTACCATAGTCAGCTCGCTTGACAGCGTTACGGCTGGCACCTTGGACCGCGTTTTTAGGTGACCGCAGTAAAGGAGATAGTATGATACACAAGAGGATGCTGCTGCCCACCCTCCAGTTTATAACCCTTAGTCGCCTCTTACGACACCCACGGGTATGTATGGGATGGTACTATTATTTGCCGACACCACTCGGGACCCAAATCGTAAAAGGCGACTAAGGGTTTTGGAACCAGAGTACGGGCAGCAGAAGAAGCGATGGAAGTGTTTCAAGATCGTAGCAGGTGAAAGGATGTGGGCTCCTATAAATTATTTAATAGGCGGGTCCACACCGGTCGATCCATCGCGCTCCGATCGCGCTCGCCAGGAGCGCGATCCAAATGTGCAGGCGGTGTGGACGTGACGCGAGCGATCCATGCACACGTTTTGGAGCGCGCGCTCCCTGATGTGCCCGATCCGAACGTTGTCGGTTTTTAGCCAGCCTCAAAGGTGCCTCAGTTGCGTGGCGCGCGCGTTGTGGACGGTTGTGTGTGGTTCGCGCGATCCACTACACCATGGACATCTCGCAAAGTCACCGCCTGATATCGGTTTATAAGGAATTTAAATGTTTATGGGACCCAAAAAATGTTAATTGGGTCAATCAACTTTTTCTTGTATCAAATGTTCAAAGAGCAAAAAAGTTTATTATAAAAATGTCACAATTTTTTATCATAAATGAATGCAAAATTTAATAAGTGTTTCGATGATATAATGTGCAGTTAAGTTATCCTTGAATAAATATTGTTTTCACTCAAAATTTAGAGATGATCATCTAATTTTGTCTATTGGCTAACCAGTTATAAAACAACTAGTTTCTCCTGTTCTAATGGAGATTTGTTACATATTTTGATATTAATGCATTATTAAACCTTTAAAAATGGTCATACAAAAACAAAATAGTATGGCCAATGAGTGATTACAAGGGGTATGTGGATGGAAAAGTCGAAAGCTGAAAGTTTGACTTAAGAACTTTGTTGGGGCTAGTTAGGAGATAAACATACTAAAAGTCCTTGCCCCTCCGAGGTCCGCTGCTTTCGACTTTTCCATCCACAAATTATTCGTTGCTTAAGTTAAAATGCTCAGAGAATTGTGAAAATTTTAAGAAAAATACAAATGTTGAGTCTTTTGAGTAACCAATGACAAAAACGTATAACTATTTTTTTCTGTTATTTGCGGTACTGCTGTTGAATCGAATTGCTTTTTTTGGCTCATATAAGTCTTAGTATAAATAATAACTCTCCATAAACAAAAATAGGATACTATGGTCAAACGAAAAAATATCTTAAGAAAACGTTCTGGAAGTTGAGGGACACAGTGACCCAAGATAGTCCAGTCAATCTACGAAAGTTTGTACGGAGAAAATGGAATAAATGCACATTAGGTGATAATTTGTTAAAACACCAGTAATACATTCAAAATTTTAAAACCACAGTAATCCCCGACATAACGTTGATATTTTTAATACCAGTATAAGGTGAACTCAACTTGTATAATAATTACCATGTAGCACAAGTCAGCTTATACTGGTACTTTAACAAAAAATGTGTTTTAATAAAATTGCCGGATTTAGTTATTTATAGCTTCAAATAGCTTATATTACTATTTAAAATTAATTTCTCTAAATGTGCATTTAATGCATCCGCATATCGTAGATTGACTGGACTAAGAGTCCAAAATTGAGTCACCCAAGAGACGGTATTAGACAGAATTTTAAACTTTCATGCATAGGATTGTGATAAGTACAAAGACTGTGATTTATACAAAAAACTAACTTAAAAATAATCTGCAGTGAATATATTCATTAAGAAGATTTTTTTTATTATTTTAGTTTAAAACCAATTATTGTAGTTTATTAAGCTTTATTATTAAACATGAAAACAAATAAACTTTGCTTTTTATAACACAATTAATTATATTGCATGGGTTCCAAATACATAAAAAAAAATTCAAGTACCTAACTAAACAGTTACCATCAAAGATGATATGCATTTTGAACACGACTGTACTTGAGTTGAAAAATGTATGGCGAAGTTAACATGCATTTTTAACATACTTCTACTAGGTAAACCAGACCGAAGTTATTATGGTTTGAGACGACTATTTGTTGACTATTTTTTGACATGAGTATCAAACAGAAAAACCTAAACGTTCTGCAGGAATCTGCGTCCGTGAAATGCTATGCACAGAATCCTCAGCAAGCTACCCCTGTAACTCTGAAATCCTTGAACGACTATTTTCGAGAATTTGGAAGTCAAGATGACTATTTCATGACTATTTTTTAAAATAAAAACCAAGTCGATAGTCCCCATGGTTTGCTTGCATCAAAGCTGAGGATTCTGTCTATAGCCTATGGCCATAATCCTCAGCAAACCATAGCTATAACTCTAGAATTGTAACGCGACTATTTTTTTCCTTATGGTGACTATTTATGACTATTTCATGACTATTTTTTGGCAGCGTCAAAATATTTTTTATGCAGTTTTTTTCTCTGAGGATTCTGTGTTGAGAGACATATAATGATGCAGTAGACGTGATAAATTAAACAACAGATCTAAGAAATGCTTGTTTTATTAAATTATTAAGCATAAGAAGTCTGTGGGGTAACCAAAAAAAGTCTCTTGGTTCACCGAAAGTGACTCCATGGATGGGTTACTCAGAAGACATTTGGCAATTGCAATTAATTAGGGGGAGAAATTGATAAACTTTGCGAAAAAAATGCCTCTTGCTACTATTTCAGAACAAAGTACCTTACAATAAGTCATGCCAATTTATCAGACTAACAGTATAAATAGATAAAACTGTGAATATATTATTTGGTCTTAAGTCAACACTTGCATAATCGTGAGGACACCCCTTGAACAAGAAAAAGTTGATTGACCCAATTATACTACGAGGGCCAAACCGAAAAGATCGGGAATAGAATACTCAGGAATAAATTAGAATAAAACCTTTTTGGTTTATGACATGTAGTATTATTTCAAACACAATTCCATTTTTGAATTTTAAAAAAATTAAAAAAGAAAAGAGTAGTAGCCATTTGAATTTGACAAGTCAGTGGGGAAAATGGAGCTTACGCGGGAACATTTCCGTGCCATAATTTTTCACAACTTTCGTCGAGGTTTATCTCAAGAAGGATGTCTCGCCGAGCTTGTTTCTGTTTATGATCTTGAAGCACCCAGTAAAACGACTATATATCGTTGGTATTCTGAGTTTCGTCGTGGACGTTCCTCTCTCACGACAGTTCCTTCTACTGGTCGACCAAAAACAGCGGTAACACAAGATAACATCGATGCTGGGCGCCAATTAATAAAAGAAGATAGACATGTGACATACGAGCAGATTCGGGCTTCTCTCAGCATTGGTATGACAGCGATTCAAACTATTTTACATGATGAACTGGGTGTCAAGAAGTTAGTTTCCCGCTGGGTGCCCCATCGTTTGACCGGGGAACAAAAGTCGGCTCGTGTTAATTGGTGTCGGTCTACTCTGCAACGGTTCAATAGAGGGAGCTCAAATGCAGTTTACAATATCGTCTCTGGTGATGAATCGTGGATTTATTCATATGAGCCCGAAAGAAAACATCAATCGGCTGTTTGGGTCTTCGAAGGCGAGGTCAAGCCAACAAAAGTTGTCCGCTCTCGTAGCGTGTCGAAAAAAATGGTCGCTTCGTTTGTATCGAAAACTGGTCATGTGGCTACGATTCCTTTACAAGAACGCAGAACGGTTACTGCTGATTGGTACACAATAGTTTGTTTGTCGGAAGTCATAAGAGAACTTCGTAAAATTAATCCGAATCGTCGCATCATTCTTCACCAGGATAATGCGAGCTCACATACCGCTCGCAAAACGATCGCGTTTTTAAATCAGGAAAACGTGGAGTTAATGGACCATCCACCGTATAGCCCTGACTTAAGCCCCAATGATTATTTTACATTCCCAAGAATTAAAGATATGCTACGTGGTCAACGATTTCAAGGCCCAGAAGAGGCAGTCGAAGCTTACAAATCGGCCGTTTCGACTATATCCACTTCAGACTGGAATTACTGTTATAATAATTGGTTTGATAGAATGCAAAAGTGCATCGATTGTCACGGAGAATACTTCGAAAAACAATGAAAGTAAATATTGTTGTATTATTTTTGTACTTTTTTCTATTCCCGATCATTTCGGTGTGGCCCTCGTAATAGAGGTGTAGGAGACGAAATAAACGTTACTCCTGTAACCGCAATTCGACGCCGCCGATGTCCATGGGGCCTACTACGAGCTCTTATAGCAGGACCTAAACTGAACTGCCCTGCTATTTCGTACCATGAGCTGTTATTAGCAGGCCTGCAACAAGCCTGTTTAGGTTGACTTTTAAAAACCGTTCACCTTTTTTTATATGGAGATTCCGTACCATGACGCTTGTTTTGACAGCTCAAAAACGGATTTTGCGCGTCCTAAACGTGAAATAAAGCGATATTGAAAAAGTTATTCTTGACTAGCTTTTTCAACTTGTTTTGTAAAATCGAGAGGTTTTATGTGCATTTTGACACTTGTGTTTGAGTTTCTTTTATTATTCAAGGTAAGTTAAGTACCACCAAATGCCATCCACTAGAAACTTGATAAGTGAACTATAAGTTTCAACATTCCAACATTAGGTTTTTGTTTGTGATATGCAGATGTGTGATGAATTGAAATTGAGTTTTTGGAGACAGAATACTGAACAGAAGAAAAAAGCAAAAGACGGTCTATAAGAGAGATGAATGACGCTTTTGAATTTGAAAGATGAAGCCTTGATACACAGCCTTCATACAACAATATATTCCATTATATTTTTGTAGCCTTGTAGCTTATGCATAATAAATAATATATACAACATAATAACATATAGGTGTTTGTTTAATATTTTATTTTACTCAAAATACCTTGCCATTGAATATTCATAAAAAATCCTATTGTTTGTGTATACTACCACCGAATGCGTTCAAAAACAGAACATCGAAGTAAAGTCATATTACAAATTGCGTCAAAATTATTTAATAGTGGAAATAATAGATTTAATAGTGGAAATAATAGTTTTAATAATAACATAGCATGTATTAGTTTAATAGTCTAAATCAATATTTGCCAAGTAATATATTTAAACGAGATTTTAATAAAAACCAGTTAAGTAAAAAAAAATATTTGATGTTAGTTTTTAAACCTGTTAATAGAAAAGAGACAGGCTTGTATAGCTCCGTCTCACTCTTACACACTGATGTTTAGCAGGCCAGAGACAAGCATAACCGTTCACCTTGCAAACAAACGATGCAATAGTCGTTCACCTTTTTGAGCGTCATGGTACGATTCTAAGCGATCCAGTTTAGGGCCTGCTTAAGAACTGCCTGGAACTTGGATGGTTTATTTAAAGCTCATGGTAGGCCCCCATGTCGTGCAAGCGTTAGACTGTCGGGTCGCCTTAGGATCGCTTGGAGCGTATTTTTAGGATCGCAAGTTTGTTTTTAGGACTGTGGTCTCTGCCTACCCCGACTTAAAAGAGGCGTAATGTTATGTATGTCTGTAAGTTTCCAAAACTGGATCGGTCTAACACGATCCACGCTCTGTGCTCTTGGATCGCGGATCGCGGGATCGCAGATCCAAAACGGATCGTTCGGTGTGGACCCGCCTAATGACGTCGTTATGATTTCATCAACCCTTTCATTCACACTCGTCTGTCCATGATAAATGTACCCTAAACCGACGAGCGTGTAGGTACAGGAAGCGAGGGAAGTGTTCAAGATCGTAGCAGGTGGAGGGCTGTGGTCTCTGCCTATCTCTCAGGGAAAGAGGCGTGATTTTGTATATGTTATGTTAACACAAATTATGTTATGCTTATAGATTTTTGAACTGAAAACTTCTTTAGCGGCGCTTGGCACTTTTTTAGACGGGTAAAAAATGTTTAACTCGCGTCAGATGTCGCGTCAGATCCGTAGCCTGATCGAAAAAGCGTCAACTGTCAACCGTATTGTTATTACAATACGGGTTTTTATTCAGTGACATCAAAGAAGTACGCGAGCAATGGCGCAATTGACCCTTACAAAAAGCATAATATTAAAAAATTCAAGTTTTCACTTCTGCCGGCACTCCCGGAGTGCAACCCGTCCTTATTTTAATTGAAATTTAATTATAGATTTTTTAATTAAAAACAAAATAACGATTGTTTTCAACTGCAATGTTTAGAAATATGCATCTATGGTACAAACTATATTATGAACAAGCGATATGAGGTTTAATGTGTCATCACTATTGTCTAATTATAATTAAATCACTCATTGTGTTGGCTTTTATTATGCTATGTCCGCCTATTGTTTTATTTTAACCGGACTAAAGCAAACTTCCTAAAATGTACAAAGCCAGTACAAGCTGGACCAGCGCTACAACTACAAAGACCCGAAACCAGAGACCTGCTCAGGTGTACTGACGTGCGACCGACTGTACATACCACAGACAGAAGTAATAGACTGTGGTCCCATCCTGAATGACCAACTCTTAAGATACATAAACAAAACTAGTTTTTGTCATATTAGTAGCTTACTAACACACTTCTACCCAATATGCTGATGATCTTGCACTCGCATATCAAGGGAAAAGATTTAGAACACACACAAAAGACCTTAAAGATCTATTAGGTAGAGAATTTTATGTATATTAATGATGTGCTAGGACGTTTTTTTGCTGCGTCGCTGTTTCCGAGATGTTCTCGAAATAAAAAAAAACCGACCAAGTGCGAGTCGGACTCGCGCACCGAGGAGGGTTGCGTACCACCACATAATCATAATTGTATTAGTTGAAATTTCAGTAAGTTAATGTGCTAGATTTTTTTAGTCCGACACGCGCTTGACCAAATTTTATTATTTTATAGCTTATGCACTATAAACATACCAATTTTCAAGTTTGTAAGTGTTCCCGTTTTTAAAATAGAACTAAAACAATAATCACCTCCGGGACCATTCAACTTGACCCCTCTCTTATATGAATTTTCTTGAAACGGGAGCTCACCTCAATTGGTTACCATTAGTTGTGAGAAAAGTTGTAATATTTAATGATTTCAGACTTTTCCCTTTAGGTTTTGCTTTAGTGCATAAATGTATGGAGATGAGGACATAAAATGCCATATCTTGTGATTGCGTCGTTGTAAAAAATTAAAATTTTCAGATCTTGTGTGGTTCATGGACCCTTATATATGATATCAATTTCAACTTGATACCTCTACCCGTTCGTGAGATAAAGGGTCTTGACAGACAGACAAACAGACGGACAACAAAGTGATCCTATAAGGGTACCGTTTTTTTATTTTGAGGTACGAAACCCTAAAAAGGTTTAGCATGTTAACCTCCTAACTAGTCCAACCCATTTTGGAAGGGGAAGGCCTAGGCGAACGTTCCAGGAACAAATTCATGACATTCTAAATAAAGGCCAGGTTAAAAGTACCTTGAACTAACGAGCATGTATGCATATAAAGGTATGTATGTAAAGGTTTAAAAGAAAAAAGAAATTTAAGGTAACTTTGGATATTTTTATGGCGTATAAAATATATTTAATCGTGTTTCAGAGTCAGCCATCTTCATGGAAAGATGCTTAATTATCACATAATTTTTTTCCGCGGTCCATAATATTATTATATTCATCACTTTTCATAAAAAAACTGCTCAAGTGCAGCGTATTTAGCTCTTATCAGCCCCTTAATAAGCCATGCCAGTCAGATACTTTGGCGGCTCAACGAGGGTTTGTGAGGTGCATACCCATAGGATATGATGATGACCTCTTGACCACGATAGCTATTTCTATAGTGGTCATCATTAAACATCTGCCGTATTAAGAGTTAGTTTACAGTTTTAATATAACATTATAATCTAATTTTACAACCGACACGCCAAAACATTTAAGTTTAAACGAATTTGGCTTAATTCCAGTTTTTTTCTGCAACCGAAGGTCATCATTAATACACTATAAATAAAACACGTTCTTTGTTTTAACAATATTCGATGTGTAGTTTTTTCTAAATCACAAATTATCAGAAATTTTACTAACGCATACAACGTGTGGTGCCGGCAATGAATAGTATACCAACCCATAAATACCCGTGGATATCGTAAGAGGCGACTAAGGGTTATAAACTGGAGGATGGGCACTAGCATCCTCCTTTGTATCCTAGGCCGATATTTCACTAGGACACCATGGCGGCGCAACCAGTCGCGTCACCGTGGTGTCCGTAACTAGACACCAGTAAAGACACCAGAGTCACCACACCCTGCGACCACAGTATTAAGGGCTATATTTCACTGCGAGTGGTAGCGCGACCAGCATCCTCAAATTGGTTGCGCAACCAAACGGAAACCAGGTGAGTAACTCTCTATAGAGCTGTATACATTTTGTTGGTAGCGGCGACTGGTTGCGCTGCCATGGTGTCCCAGTGAAATATCGGCTTTACTTACTGCAGTCACCTACAACTGCGTTCTATGGTGCCAGCCGTAACGCTAACAAGCGAGGGGACTATGGTACTTCCCCTCTACATTTTTCCAGCAAAAGCTAGAATTCTGGAGGGAGCTCCCTGTCCTGTAGTGGACGTTTCATGGGATGTTATGATAATGATGATACAGCGTGTAGCCGGTAAAGAAAAGGTGTGATAATACTAAAGGGTGTGAATCTGCCCATGAAACTGAACAACTTCTCCCAAAGAACATATAGGTCATAACATAAAACAAAATCAATTTTTGACCTCCCATAGAAACTGCATCAGCTCATAGCGCATTTTGCATTGGAGGTCAAATTTGGTTTTTCGTATTTCGACCTATGTTCCTTGGGAAAAGTAGTTAAGTTAAACATTCACACCCTTCAGTAGTAATTAGGTGTGAACCTTTCCGTTAAGCGAAACTGAGAAAAAAGTTTGTTCAGAATCAAGAGTAGAATCAATTTCACGGGTTTTTGATAGGGATAATTTTATTATTCAAATTAATTCTTATGGCCTAAAGATCAATCGTTGAGGTTTTCATATATTTAACACCATTGCAGAATTTTACTGAATTTCGGGGTGTACCGCTAGGACTATAATAGATGCCTTGTCTTTTGCGCCACCTTGTATTTCATATTGTCGATCAAGTACACACGGCAGCAAGCGTGTAGAAACAACACTAGTATAAGCTGAACCAGTGCTACGCTACAAATGCCCGAAACCAGGGACCAGCTCAAGGTCAAAGTGTTTCCACCGACGTGCGGCCGTGTGTACCTTTCTGTTGGACAATAAGTAGGTACTAATCACCTTCTATGACTAGGCCAAGAGCGATTAAATAATTTCCTAACACTACTGTGAAATAACTTCTAACAAATATTTCGCAATTAGAATTGCTTACGACAGAACGTAGGGACCAAGCAGGTATTGGTATTTTTTTAGGGTTCCGTAGCCAAATGGCAAAAAACGGAACCCTTATAGATTCGTCATGTCTGTCTGTATGTCCGTCCGTATGTCACAACCACTTTTTTCCGAAAAAAATTCTTTTTCATCCAACCCATACGTGTGGGGTATCTATGGATAGGTCTTGAAAAATTATATTGAGGTTTCTAAAATATTTTTTTTCTAAACTGAATAGTTTGCGCGAGAGACACTTCCAAAGTGGTAAAATGTGTGTCCCCCCCCCCCGTAACTTGTAAAATAAGAGAATGATAAAACTAAAAAAATATATGATGTACATTACCATGCAAACTTCCACCGAATATTGGTTTGAACGAGATTGAGTAAGTAGTTTTTTTTTAATACGTCATAAATCGTAACCGATTAAGATGAGCTTCCGTTTCAAGAACTTTTCTATTCAAGAGGGGTCAAGTTGGATGGTCGCGGAGTTTTTAAAGTCAAAAAGCAAAAGATCTTAGTATATCATATGGTAAATAGGTACGGAACCGGTGCGCGAGTCCGACTCGCACTTGGCCGGTTTTTTTTTTATGTTACGAGTGAGCAAACGAGCAGGTGGACCATCTGTGGTGGCCCGTCTTGGACACTAACAAGACGGCAAAGCGCGTTGCCCACCCTGAGAACTAAGACGGCATGTTCCGGTCGGTAATTTCACTGGGTCCCTTACCCTTCAAACCGAAACACAGCAGTGCGAACATTGTTGCTTTACGGCAGAATCAGGCAATGGGGTGGTACTTTCCCATACGGACTTTGCACAAAAGCCCTACCATCTATGTAAGTGTATTCCACGAAAAAGGCTTGCAGGCAAGAAGACATTTCTCTCACGATGGGCACACATTTTAGTACCACATTAGACGCACAGCAAACCATTAGACTGTCTTTTAACATGTTGACTATTTGAGTAACATAATTTGTATTGTAGTCTCAGAGGCGGAAAAGCTTGTCTTATTTTAAAGTGGAGATAAATGGATAGAGCACCAACAAACTTCGGCTTCTTTGACCGATAGAGAAAGGCAACCAATAGAGAAATCTTCAGAGGAAGATGACAATTTCCTCGATGTGGAAGCACACAATGATTCGGTAGAGACTGACACCGATACTCCTAGAAGGGTGTTGCGTAAACGTCCCTCGCTTTTAGATTTTAGAAGGTTTTTCATAGAGGCGTTTTGGTACAGTTGGAGAGACAGAGGGATGGGGAGGGGGAGAGACAGAGGGATGGGAAGGGGGAGAGGAAGGGGGAGTGGGAGAGAGAGGGAGAGGGTTTCAGTTTTTCTCAATTACTTCTGCGAATTGGCTCTGTTTTGAAATATTACATAAAGGTGTCTCTCCTCTCTCTCTCTTTACATTTGTTAGGATACTGCTGCTAAGTTCCTCTGTTCTGATCTGAATTTATAAGTAACGTCTGTATATTATACAAAATTCAGCTGGATCTTGGAATTATACTCATTGATTTGCGCAGGGTTAGTTCTGTTTTTCCTTAGTTTAAAATTACCCCGATATGACGGGAAAATATCTCATTGCTTCGAAAAACCGGTAACAACATAAATACGAAATCCACGCGAGCGAAGCCGCGGACAACAGCTAGTATATATATATTTGTAATCGGTTTCTCGAAAACTGCTCTAAAGATTTCGATGAAATTTACCGTACGGGGGTTTTCGGGGGCGAAAAATCGACCTAGCTGGGTTTAGAATTAGAATTATTCTTAGAAAGAACAAAATTTGACATTATTTGTCTGACAGAACACTGGCAAAAAGACTATCAAATGTTGATAAATTATGAAAATTATTGTATAGCCAGTGCTTTCAATCGAAAGTCTGCTTTACACGGTGGATCACTGATTTTAGTTCGTAACAGTTTTAAGATAAAGAACCGTAAAGATATTGTTCGACTTTCGGTTGAAAGATGTATTGAAATATCTTGTGTTGAGCTGGACGAGCATGTTGTAGTGTGCGTATACAGACCTCCCGCTTTTCAAAAATTTTCAATGTTCGAGTTAGTAATGGAAGATGTTTTAAAAATAGTGACAAAAGAAAATAAGTTTGTGATAGTGTGTGGTGACTTAAACGTCAATATCTTAGAAAATAATACCTATAGTAACAAACTTATAAGTCTTTTCAAATGTTTTAATTTAGAGCATGTATTTTTTGAACCTACAAGGGTGACGTCATCCTCGGCTACCTGTATTGATAACGTCTTTTGTAATTGCGATTATTTTGAGAAAAGTATCATAAACTCGATTCAGTCTGACCACTCTGGTCAAAGTGTTACTTTTAATTATTCTCGAGTAACCCAGAAGATAGATATAGAAACCAGGAGCCTAACGAGCGGTAGGTTAGAAAAGTACAAAAACACGTTACTAGAAAAACTGCCCTGTCACAATTATAATACTAACAACCCTAATAACTCATATGAAGATTTATTCACATTGATTAATACTGAATTCAGTAAAATTTTCACTATTAGAAAAAAGCAAATTATTGTAAAATTCAAATTCAGTGACTGGGCTACCGCTGGTATTCGCAAAAGTAGAGAGAGACTTTTTGAATTATATGAGCTAAGAAATTATTCAAATGACGACAATTTCATTGAATATGTCAAAAAATATTCAAAATTGTTTAAATTAGTTTGTTCAAAAGCAAAGTCATTTTTTCTTCGGAAAAAAATACAGTCTGCTGATAACAAAATTAAGGCTGTATGGAATGTTATAAACAGTGAAACTGGAAAAGTGAAACCGCGTGACAATCAAATCACACTTCATACAAATCGCGGAACTATTAGTTCAAACGTAGAAGTGGCTCAAGAATTCGAAACCTTTTTTACTAATATTCCTTTGAAAACAACAGAGTCACTCAATTCTTCATCTTCACTTGCTAGCGATTTACTTCAAAAGAATGTGGACGCCTGCGAAACTGAATTTGGGTTCAATCATGTCACCCCTAACGAAATTATTAAAGCCTTTAAAAGTATTAAAATGAAAACTACTGAGGACCTATGGGGAATGTCAGTAAAAGTCTGTAGTGCGATCATTGATACTATATCTCCATATTTAGCTGTAATATTCAATGATTGTGTCGATCATGGTACATTTCCTGACTTAATGAAAAAAAGTAAAGTAGTTCCATTATTCAAAGCTGGTGACAAAAAGGATCCCAGTAATTTTAGACCAATATCAGTCTTACCTGTACTTAGTAAAATTTTTGAGAAGGTCATACTCAATCAAATGCTTTCACACTTCAATAGAAATAACTTACTACATGACCATCAATTTGGTTTCACGAAAGGGCGCAGTACAACGGATGCCGGGACTGCACTTTTAAAATACATCTTTTGCGCGTGGGAAAAATCTGAAGATGCTATTGGTATCTTCTGTGATCTATCCAAGGCATTTGATTGCGTAGATCATAGCACATTGTTGCTAAAACTTGAACATTACGGTGTTAAGAATAATTCACTTAAACTACTTAGGTCATATTTGGAAAACAGGATTCAAAAGGTACAAGTAAACAGGACGAAATCACTGGGATCTGTTGTCAAAATTGGCGTACCTCAAGGGTCCATATTAGGGCCATTTTTATTCCTTATTTATATTAATGACCTTCCTTCTGTGGTGAAGAATCTGTCAAAGATTGTGTTATTTGCTGATGATACTTCATTAATATTCAATGTAAGTAGGAAATCACAAAATTATAACGAAGTCAACGATGCACTTGGACAGATTCATGCATGGTTTACTGTTAACAATCTAGTCCTAAACGCCAAAAAAACTAAATGTATTAAATTTGCACTACCAAATGTAAGGTCTACTTCACATAACATAGTATTGAATAATGAGCCATTAGATTTTGAAAATAGTACAGTTTTCTTAGGGTTAACACTAGACTCTAAACTTCAATGGGGCCCTCATATAACGGCTCTTTCTGGTCGATTGAGCTCGGCTGCATATGCTGTTAGAAAAATCAGACAACTTACTGATGTAGCTACTGCAAGGCTGGTTTACTTTAGCTACTTCCATAGCATTATGTCTTATGGCATACTGCTTTGGGGCCGAGCAGCTGATATACATTCAATATTCGTTTTACAAAAGAGGGCTATAAGAGCAATTTATTGCCTGAAGACTCGTGATTCCCTGAGAGAACTGTTCAAGGAAATCAACATTATGACAGTGCCATGCCAGTATATCTATGAAAATATAATGTATGCTAGAAAGAACATTCATCAATTACCAAAAATTTGTGACAGGCATAATTTTAATACTAGAAATAAGCATAAAATTGATCAACCATATACTAGATTAACTAAAGTCAATACATCTTTCGTTGGTCTGTGTATACGATACTACAACAAAATACCTGACAATATAGTGCAATTACCTGAGAGAAAGTTTAAAGAATGTGTAAAGCAAACGTTATGTAAAAAAGCTTACTATAGATTGGATGACTATATGAATGACAAAGAGGTATGGTGCTCTGATATTCCAGCGAAACACAAGAAACACATTGTAAAAAGCCGACTCTTAAAGTAGGCCGTGCTGCAGTGGTTTCTTGCCGTTTCTTTTACGCTGCCATAGCACGATCCGAAAAGGCGTAGACTCGCTCTATTTGCATTGTATTCTGCATGACATTCAATAAGTATTCTGTAAAGAATCTACATTGAATAAAATTATCTGAATCTGAATCTGAATCTTCATGTCTGGGAAAATTCGTTTTCTCCGGTTTTTAAGCATTTGCGTTTTAGACAAAAACCTACAGCGCCATCTGTTAGCGGGTAGCATAGCTTGCTCACCCGATGTAATTTAATGTTGAGGCGGCTATTACAGAGCGAAGCTCGGTCGCCCAGGTACTGTACAGTTTAATCGAGTATACAATTAACTGCACACCATTTAGAAATACATGCAACACTACAGCTACTTTATAAAGGCGGCCTCAATGTCGAAGTACATAAAGTATCGCGGTTATCAGCTATTGACGTGACCGCAGAAAATGTTTCATCATCTTACTTACTAAACACTATGCACTTACAAATACTGCAAAGATATTTCAAGTAAACGTCGCACAAAATAACTTTGGCTATGTCAGTTGATGCGCAGAAGTCAAGTCATATGGAAATAAGTCATTTTTGACTTCAGCGCATCAATGACATCATCATCATAACATCCCATGAAACGTCCACTACAGGACAGGGAGCTCCCTCCAGAATTCTAGATTTTGCTGGAAAAAATGTAGAGGGGAAGTACCATAGTCACCTCGCTTGTTAGCGTTACGGCTGGCACCATGGACCGCGGTTGTAGGTGACCGCAGTAAGTAAGATACAAAGGAGGATGCTGCTGCCCATCCTCCAGTTTATAACCCTTAGACGTCTCTTACGACACCCACGGGTATGTATGGGTTGGTACTATTCTTTGCACCACACGGGACAATGACATAGCCAGAGTTATTTTCTACGCCGTTTACTCGTACTTATCTAACGATTGCAAAAAAGTATCTGACAACGTTTCACGGATATTTAAAATTCTTATTCAACGAATGGCAAAAAAAAGTCTGACAACGATTCCTTTGAACTTTCCGTCTAAAGCCGCTATCGAACCTTCCTTAATTGAGAAACTAATTCGGTATACATTGCGCGTTGAAGTAAGCATATTGGAATCAACAGAACCAAGCCTCCTAGCAATGTATGCCGAATTAGTCTTTGAAGTTAGGAAATTGTGGTTTCAGCTTTAATGGGCCTACATCTCTTTCAAGCTAAACATTAAGGATTAGTGACTAAAATTGAGAAAGGTATGCTGAGATGGTTTTGTCATGTAGAGAGGATGAATGAAGGAAGATTGACGAAAGAGATCTACAAGGCGAGAGTGAATGGAAACGTTGGAAGGGGAAGGCCTCGGCGAACGTACCAGGACCCAATTCAGGACGTTCTGAATAAAGGCCAGGTTAAAAGTACCCTAAACCGACGAGCATGTAGAGCTGCAGAGCTGAAGAGAGCAAGATCGTATAGCTGGTGGAGAACTGTGGTCTCTGCCTACCCTGACGGGAACAAGGCGTGATGTTATGTGTGTATTAGCCCAATCTACGTAAGTGTTATAATTGACAACAATCTTTTGTCAATGAACTTTTGAAGGTTGCTAAGATAAACGATATATAGTCGCAATAATAAAACAAAAAAAGATTTTCTAAACATATCTATAGATATTTCGTGTCGTAATCTACAAATTATCTTATCTTCATTACCCTATTACCAGCATTATGACTTTCTACCGAGTCGGCTAGGTAGCCGAGTGCCCCTAGGTAGGGGCACTCTGACTGATGTGGATTGTAATTGTCTGAATAAATATACTTTACATGTTTCATATTCGCTAAGTAGGTCCTTATTACCCCCAAATGGGGCTTGTATTGTAGGTGACCAATTAGCGAATTTGACTCTTCTTTATGTCATTTTAAGCTTATGGCGGAAAAATAGGTAAGTAAATATTTGCATTTTTGATTGAACAATATTACATACCTACTTGCATGTCGCTCAGTGTCTCATAAAGTGACAAAATCATCGCCTTAGCCCACCTGCCCGCGATCATCCGCGATTTAAAAACGTGTCCTAAGCGGTGCACTGCAAGTATCGACTTTATGCTTAGATCGTAAGGTTTGAATTTGTCGGCACCCCGACTGAGAGTGTCGGATCTGTAAACTTTAGTTTACTATTATGTAATCTGTGCTTATGAGCAGATTTTGTTACTGCTGTATTACTAAAAGTGGTAAACAGTCTTTATTATAATTTATAGTAAAAAGTCGAAAATACTTCTTGTAGCCACAAACGAAACTTTAGCTCGTACATCTTACATATATTGCAATAAGAGCTGTACAAAGTCCAATGTGTAAAGCTTGATGTTCTCTTGACTGTACAACGAGCAAGAATTAGAAATTGGAAGATTGCGAATGGCAAAAAACAATCCCACATATCCAATACAAAAGACCCTCAGGAGGACCACGCGAATCTCACGGGCGGGTGCGGGGTGGATTGCAAGGGGGGCGGAGAGTGTCCGTTATGTATGGTGGGATCTGTGACGTCTAATTCTACGAAGATGGAAGGGAACCACATTTGGTCTGACTGAGCCTATTTCACTACGTGCTAATCATAACTTTATGCACGTTTCATAATATTATTAGTGCAAACCGATTGGTCAACATTGATGAAGTAACTCATTTGTAACATTTTTTACTACAACTTGGAGTAAACTCTACTACACATGTAGTAACGCCAATTACAGTCATGCAAAAAGAAAGTTATTTATTTCTTATGTGCAAATAACTGTAAGATTGAGGTCCTCCCAGGAAGGAATTGAAAATGCTTGTGTTGGGAGAGTCTCGTATCTGCCCTTCTCGAGTCTATCATCATCTCTAGTCATGAATGTTTACTGCTACTAGTGCCCCCGTCAGACCCCTAGATAGATAGATTGATTCTTTATTGCACACATAATAAGAAATAAATTGTACTAGGTTAGATAGCTGTGGCAAAAACCGGCCTAGTGCGTGTCGGGCTACGCGCAATGTAGAGTTCCGTAGTAAAGTTGCTTTAGGAATTATTATTGTTAAACAGGTTTCGATTTTTTTTCATATTTTTAGGGTTCCGTACCTCAAAAGAAAAAAACGGAACCCTTATAGGATCACTTTGTTGTCCGTCTGTCTGTCTGTCTGTCTGTCAAGACCCTTTATCTCACGAACGGGTAAAGGTATCAGGTTGAAATTAATACCATATATTAGGATCCATGAACCACACAAGATCTGAAAATTTAAATTTTTTACAACGACGCAATCAAAAGATATTGCATTTTATGTCCTCATCTCCATACATTTATTCAAAAATGAAAAACCTACAGGGTACTTCCCGTTGACCTAAAATTATGAAATTTGGCAAGAAGCTAGGTCTCACAATACAAATAATGGGAAAAGTCTGAAATCATTAAATATTACAACTTTTCTCACAACTAATGGTAACCAATTGTGGTGAGCTCCCGTTTCAAGAACATTCATATAAGAGAGGGGTCAAGTTGGATGGTTGCTGAGGCGATTTTTGTTTTAGTTCTATTTAAAAACGGGAACACTTACAAACTTGAAAATTGGTGTTTATAGGGCATAGGCTATAAAATAACAACAAATAATAAAATTTGGTCAAGCGCGTGTCGGACTCAAAAAATCTAGCACATTAACTTACTGAAATTTCAACTAATACAATTATGTTTATGTGGTGGTACGGAACCCTCAGTGCGCGAGTCCGACTCGCACTTGGCCGGTTTTTTTCCGATCTAACGACCAGCGAAGCCCAGCGCCTATTTGCTATTTATTTACTTACTAGCTTTCCGCTTGCGGTTTCACCCGCATTAAATGCGTTTTCCCGTGGGAAGGAAGTGTTTTCCCGCGGTAAAAAGTAGCCTATGTGCTATTCCAGGACCTAGCCTTTATGTGTGCCAAGTTTAATTAAAATCTATTCAGTTGTTTTTGCGTGAAAGAGTAACCAACATCCATCCATCAATACTTACAAACTTTCGCATTTATAATATTAGTAGGAAGGATTTTCAGTTTTTCGTCTATTACTCCATAACCTGTAAAGCCTACTTAGCTGTGATAGTTTTCCTTTGAATTCAGTAAATATTAAAAATTTAAACACTGTATCTATGCGTGTAGTACACAATCATTCGTAATATCTTTGATGACGCATACGCATGGATATTTGTTGCTAGACTGGTAATATTTATTTGAATCTACCTTCAATGGAACTGATTGTCATAGCAAGCGAACTACCTACATATAATTTCACATTATAGACGAGTGTTTGTTCAAGTTTATTTTATAATAACATATGGACGATGAATACCGGTGTCCGTAAAAACCTGATTAAGGTTTAGGAGGCGCCGTTTCATTAATTATAAGTTCAGAAATTGTCAATGACTTTAATAAAAAAAAAAAAAATTTCTTCATATACGCTACTATTATGAATTTTTCCACATTTCCAGTAACTATACCGTTTAGCTAGCAGAGGGTTGGGACCAAGTTGGGACGGACACTTGACTCGAACAAAAGCGCTTTTAAGCTAAATATTTCTCAAACAGATCCCTAAATCGGGACACTTGACTGGAACAAAAATATGCGCTTCTAAGCTAAATATTTTCAAATCGTAAAGATAAATAAAAAACTCACAATATATTTAAAAGATTTATCTAAAGACACCCCCACACTATAGGGTCGACGAGAAAAAAAAATCCCTAGCTTACAAGAAAAAAAAATGTTATAATTCTTAAATAGTTTTACTATACCACTTTATTCACGTAAAAAATATGTATATTCATACCAAATTACAGCTTTTTAGTACTAAGGGTCGCTGAGCTAAGCCGCTGATAGACAGACAAACAGACCGACAGACAGACAGACGGACATGACGGAACTATAAGGGTTCCTTATTGACTACATTATGGAACCCTAAAAACGGAATAAAGCTAGGGCAATGATGGTGTAAATCATCATAACGAAACGTCCACTACAGGACAGGGAGCTCCCTCCAGAATTCTAGCTTTTGCTGGAAAAATATGGAGGGGGAGTACCATAGTCACCTCGCTTGTTAACGTTACGGCTGGCACCATGGACCGCGGTTGTAGGTGACCGCAGTAAGTAAGATGTAAGATACGAAGGAGGATGCTGCTGCCCATCCTCCAGTAAACCCTTAGTCGCCTTTTACGACACCCACGGGTATGTATGGGTTGGTACTATTCTTTGCCGGCCATGGTGTAAATAATAAAATAGAATTAAGCAAGTGAATTTTTCATCAAGCCGCAATTACACCTTCCTAAATTCAGACTAATTCGGCATACTTTGCTGATAGACTTGGTTTTGTTAATTCCAATATCCTTACTTCAACGAGCAATGTATGCCGAATTAGTTTCTAAATTAAGGAAGGTGTGATCGCGGCTTAAGCAAGGTCGCGAGGGCATTGACATAATAAATGCCGACTACGCACTACGCGTGATGACGTCACTCGTACAGTCAAGAGCAGCTGAGGCTTGACATTTGAAGAACGACCTTAACTCCTATGCGCTTAAAATAGTATGAACGGTACAAAGTCAAATGTGCCAACCTTGACGTGCTTTCTACTGAACCATTACGCTGAGTCTTTTTTAGCATACACAATACAACATCCCACGAAACGTCCACTGCAGGACAGGGAGCTCCCTCCAGAACTCCAGCAAAAACGCATGGTACTTAAGAGGGGATTTACCATAGTAACCACGCCTGTAAGCGTTGCGTCTGGCGACCGCTGTTGTTGGTGACGGCAGTATGTACGATGGTAAGATAAGAGTGGAATTCTCTGCCTGCGTCTGTGTTCCCGAGTTCATACAACCCGAATCTATTCAAGTCGCGATTGAATAGGCTTCTTCTGGGCAAGCTCGTTCCATCGTAGACCTCATCTCTGTCTTCAAGACTAGATTGAGGTCAAGAGTAAGCCCATTTACAATAAAAATAAAAAAGAGATACCCAGAAAGATGCTGCTGCCCATCCTCCGGTTCATAAGCCCTTAGTCGCCTCTTACGACACGCACGCGGGTAGAGATGGGTTGGTACTATTCTTTGCCGGCACCACACGGCGACCTGGGGACCAATTCTTGAATATCACCGGGTGATAAAATATCACTCAAAAAATTCAAAGTCACAGATTTTTCTTAAGATTGATCTTCGTAACATATAAAGCAGTCCTTGATTGTTAATTTTCATGTATTCTGATTTAACTTTCAACAGTTTATCTATCAGGGCAAATGTGAATTTTTGAAGTCTCAAAAGTGATATTTTATCCCCCGGTGATTTTCAAGAATAGAGTCCCTGTCCCTTACCCTGTCTGAAACTCGTAGTAAAGAGGCTTTGCCTACTTAGGAATCAGATGACTTCGTGTGTATTTTTCCTATATTTATACCGAATGACTACGCAGTTGCCTCTTGACCATGACGGAGTGCCCGTTTAAAATGACGTCACAATTAGGATGATTCCTCATTGCCTTACGTGGCTACGTCATACGCAAACCCGGCGTTTATTGTGCAAACAACAAACGGTTAGTCATAACAATCATTTAATGTAAATAAACTATCTTTTAGGAATTGCATGGAAAAAAACAAACAAGGAATTCCATAGGCTAATTAACTATAAAGATCGACGAGCATTAATAATCATATACTATTAAACAAGCAAGATTTTTGTATATATAAATTTGTATAAATATATATATATTTGTAATCGGTTTCTCGAAAATGGCTCTAACGATTTTGATGAGATTTACCTACAGCGCGTTCAGAACAAGTTAGTCCATGATGGTTATTTTCCGCGCATGGGTGACAGGCGGAGAGCCAATGAACGATTCGCTCGCCCCCTGGAGGAGCCGCGCTCACCCCAGCGACTTATTTTTTGACTTCTGCGCATTAACGGTCACGGACATGGTTATTTTGTACGCAGTATACTATACTGAGGTTTTTGGGGACAACAAATCGATCTAGTTAGGTACGAGGGCCACACCGAAATGATCGGGAATAGAAAAAAGTACAAAAATAATACAATAATATTTACTTTCATTGTTTTTCGAAGTATTCTCCGTGACAATCGATGCACTTTTGCATTCTATCAAACCAATTATTATAACAGTAATTCCAGTCTGAAGTGGATATAGTCGAAACGGCCGATTTGTAAGCTTCGACTGCCTCTTCTGGGCCTTGAAATCGTTGACCACGTAGCATATCTTTAATTCTTGGGAATGTAAAATAATCATTGGGGCTTAAGTCAGGGCTATACGGTGGATGGTCCATTAACTCCACGTTTTCCTGATTTAAAAACGCGATCGTTTTGCGAGCGGTATGTGAGCTCGCATTATCCTGGTGAAGAATGATGCGACGATTCGGATTAATTTTACGAAGTTCTCTTATGACTTCCGGCAAACAAACTATTGTGTACCAATCAGCAGTAACCGTTCTGCGTTCTTGTAAAGGAATCGTAGCCACATGACTGTGATGATTTCGATATTAGTAATATCCCAGATATTAATCATACTTCCAATCTTAACTTGAGTGATATACACATTAATAAAGAAGATATTCTTAAAGAGTTGCGAACCTTAGATATGTCTAAAGGTCCAGGTATTGATAACATTCAACCTGGGTTCTTCAAGCATACGGCTGATTCCCTCTGCGAGCCCCTACAGTATTTATTCAATAAATGCTTACGTGAAGGAGTTTTCCCTACTATATGGAAAACTGCCCGTATCGTACCGGTGCACAAGAGCGGCCCCAAAAATGACGTTGAAAATTACCGTCCCATTTCCATCTTATCTACCCTGTCAAAGCTTTTCGAAAGACTTGTTCATAAAAATATTTATCCGTCATTGCACACTAGTATTATAGAACAGCAGCACGGATTTGTTCAACGGCGATCAACTACTACAAACTTGTTAATTTACATGACATATCTTTTTGAAGGGTTAGACGCTAATAAGCAAACAGATGCTATATACACAGACTTTCGAAAAGCATTTGACAGGGTGGATCATAAGATACTTTTAGAAAAGTTAGCTTTTAATGGGATTAGGGGAAATCTGTGGCGTTGGTTTAAATCTTATATAAGCAATCGAACGCAAAAGGTTGTTATCCATGGGTATGAGTCTGTATTCGTGCCCGTAACGTCTGGAGTGCCCCAAGGGTCAATTTTGGGACCCTTACTCTTTATATTATTTATTAACGACGTACATGATTGTTTTAAATTTTCTAATATTTTATTGTATGCAGACGACCTAAAAATCTATCACACCATTGATGATGCTTCTGACCATATTAAAATACAAGAAGATTTGGATAGATTTTCTTTATACTGCGTTAAAAATAAACTAAAATTAAGTTTAAATAAATGCAAATCTATTTCCTTTACAAAGAAAATCAATATTAGTAGGCATCGTTACAAAATTAATGACATTCATATTGAAAATGTTCACTCCATTAGAGATCTCGGAGTAATCCTAGACTCAAAGTTGCACCTGGATCTGCATGTAGATCTTTTATCTTCATCTTCTTCTTCATCATCTTCATCTTTTCCTAGAGGTCGTTCTCCATCATAAGAAAATTATGCTTGGGGTTGTGTATAGTCCTAATGATAAAGTTGATTACTTTGGCTCTTTTGAAAAAACTCTTGAGCACCATAGCTCATTGTATGATCACTTTATTATTATGGGTGACCTCAACACTTGCATCCTGAAGGACGACCATAGGTCACGTAAATTATTGTCACTTTCATCTTCACTTAGTTTAAAAATCCTTCCACTCTCCCCAACACATCATTTCCCTAATTGTAGATCTTCTTTGATCGACTTAATTATTACTTCTAAACCTGAATCCATCATCACACATGGGCAAATGAGTGCTCCCTTTTCTTATCATGATCTTATTTTTCTTGCTTATAAAGTACGTCCTCCTAAAATCAAAAGTAAAGTTATACTTCAGCGTAATTTTCGCAATATGGATCTGAGTCGCTTAAGGGATGATGCTGAAAATATCGACTGGTCCCCGGTTCTGATGGCTGATAATGTAGATGCCAAAGTAGCTGCTTTTAGAATGATTCTAACCAAGCTTTTTGATTCTCATGCACCGGTCCGACCTGTGCGTGTGAGGCATGCTCCTGCTCCTTGGCTAACGGCAACAATTAAAAGAGTAATGGCTAAAAGGGATAGGGCTAAAAGCCGATTTAAAAAAGACCCGACAGATGAGAACCTAACAACGTACAAAAAGCTTCGGAACATCTGCAACAGGATGTGTAGGGATGCAAAGCGCCGCTATATTCATTCTTCTCTTGAAAACCTCTCTCAGGCTCTAACCTGGAGATTCTTAAAGTCGCTTGGGGTAGGCAAGGCCATGGAAGCTTGTAAAAGTACCATGGATGTCAATGATCTAAATATGCATTTCTCAACTCCACCCGTAATTCTTAGTGAAAATACTAAAGTCTCCTCTCTTTCCTATCTTTCGAACCTTGTTCTACCTGACTGTACCCCTTTCTCGTTTCAACCGGTTACTGAGGACGACGTCAAGAAGAGCATCCTTTCCATATCCACAAAGGCAGTGGGTAGCGATGACCTGAGCCTAGACATGCTTAAACCTATATTGGGAGTTGTTACACCTCTTATTACACATATTATAAATTTCTCACTGGAGGCTAATGTCTTCCCATCCACTTGGAAAAAGGCTTATGTTATCCCACTGCCTAAAGTTTCTACCCCAACTACCCTTTCTCAATATCGTCCTATCTCTATCCTACCGGTACTTTCGAAAGTTCTCGAAAGTGTCGTCCACAAGCAACTTTACTCCTATCTCATATCCAATAATCTCCTCTGTCCCTTCCAGTCCGGATTCCGCCCTTCCCACAGCACGGTTAGTGCGTTGCTGAATGTCACGGAAGATATCCGTTATGCTATGGACAATACTAAGCTTACTATTGTAACTCTTCTGGACTTCAGCAACGCATTTAACTCTGTTGATTTTGATATACTCCTTGGCTCCCTCCGCTCTCTTAACGTTGCTTCTCCAGTGATCGAGTGGTTCCGTTCTTATCTTCTTGGACGCCAGCAGAGTGTTAAGACCGATGACTTGTCTTCGAACTGGTTGGACCTTACCACTGGCGTACCACAAGGCGGTGTACTTTCTCCTTTATTATTTTCTATTTTTATAAGCAATATTTCGCGTGTTATTTCTTCTCCCTACCACCTGTATGCAGATGACTTGCAAATTTATAGACATTTCTCTCCATCTGAAGTCACCGAGGCTGTGAGTGCAGTAAACTCCGATCTTGCTGCTGTTCAGCAGTGGGCTGAGGATTTCGGGCTTCTAGTAAACCCAACCAAGTCCCAGGCCATGATAGTTGGTAGCAGTAGACTAAGGGGTAGGTTGGGGGATTTAGTGTTGCCAAAAGTGTTATACGACGGAGTCTGTATTCCCTACACTGACAAAGCAAAAAACCTAGGGATTATCATAGACCGTGACCTATCATGGTCAGCGCAGGTTAGTGAGGTGAGTAGGCGCATGCACTACTCTTTTCATTCCCTTAAGCGACTCCAGTACTTCCTTCCCTTTAAAACTAAAATCTTGCTTGCACAAGCTTTACTCCTTCCCATACTCGACTATGCTGATGTGTGCTACCTTGATGTGACTGAAGAATTGCTGAACAAACTTGAGCGCCTACAAAACCTGGCTATTCGTTTCATCTTTGGTCTTCGCAAATATGATCATGTATCCGAATTTCGCGCTCAACTAAAGTGGCTACCTATCCGACTTCGTCGTAATGTGCACATCCTTTCTGTCCTGTATAAGATCCTGAATGACCCTTCCACTCCTGACTATCTTCGCTCCCGCTTCCAACTTTTACCTCCTGATCCCCGCTCCAGGCGCGACTGCATCACTACGATGTTGGAGTGTCCTAGAGCGAACACCAAATTCTTTTTTAACTCCTTTTCTTCCCATGCTGTGCGACTATGGAACAAACTTCCAAAGGCTATACAAAGCAGTCCATCAACAGGGTGTCCACAGCTAATGCCTAAAAAATTTCCCTGACTTTTCCCTGATTTTCCCTGACCATTTTCAAAAATTTCCCTGACCAATTTTAATCATTTTAAAGAAAAATAAAGTATAAATGAATATATTTTCTAAAAAATGTTAAGACCAAAAACAATGTCATAATGTAGGTCACTCTTTGGAGAAAAAAAAAACCGGCCAAGTGCGAGTCGGACTCGCGCACTGAGGGCTCCGTACCACCACATAAACATAATTGTATTAGTTGAAATTTCACTAAGTTAATGTGCTAGATTTTTTGAGTCCGACACGCGCTTGACCAAATTTTATTATTTGTTGTTATTTTATAGCTTATGCACTATAAACATACCAATTTTCAAGTTTGTAAGTGTTCCCGTTTTTAAATAGAACTAAAACAAAAATCGCCTCAACGACCATCCCACTTGACCCCTCTCTTATATGAATGTTGTTGAAACGGGAGCTCACCACAATTGGTTACCATTAGTTGTGAGAAAAGTTGTAATTTTTAATGATTTCAGACTTTTCCCATTTGTACTAAGAGACCTAGCTTCTTGCCAAATTTCAAAATTTTAGGTCAACGGGAAGTACCCTGTAGGTTTTGCATTTTTGAATAAATGTATGGAGATGAGGACATAAAATGCCATATCTTTTGAATGCGTCATTGTAAAAAATTTAAATTTTCAGATCTTGTGTGGTTCATAGTAAAGTAAAGTAAAGTAAAAAGGTATTTATTCATGGATCCTAATATACGGTATTAATTTCAACCTGATACCTTTACCCGTTCGTAAGATAAAGGGTCTTGACAGACAGACAGACGGAGAACAAAGTGATCCTATAAGGGTTCCGTTTTTTTCTTTTGAGGTACGGAACCCTAAAAAATGCCTGAAAAATAATGCTTCACCAGTCTGGATTAAAGGGCTGATAAGAGCTAAATACGCTTCACTAGAGCATAGGTTTTTAACGAAAAGTGATGTATATATGGCCGTTGAAAAAAAAAATGTGATAATTAAGCATCTTTACTCGTACAATAATATGGCCGACTCAGAAACGCGATTAAATATATTTTGTACGCTATAAAAAAAAACAACCTCTACCCCTCTTTAGCTCTGATTTTTGCTTTTAAACCGTTTTTCTTACGAGTAAGTACCCATTAATCTATGCGTAATATTACAGCTGTTTAATAATTAATATTATGGGTACAGATTTTGAGAATAATGCAGAAATGAGCGAAAAACGTAAAACAGCGCAAATCCGCTCCGTTCTAGCACGCGCATTATGCCCTTCATTAGAAAGGGAGGTAATTCAGCTCTTATCAGCCCCTTAAAAGTCCGACTAGAGCATGAATTACAGGAGTAAATAAAAGATTTCACTGAACCAAAACTATTGGAATTTATAAAAATAAAAAGGAGTAATCTAATTATTGTGACCACAAATTATGCCTTATAAAGGAGTAATCTAATTATTGTGACCACAAATTATGCCTTATTGTAGGTCACTCGGAACCTGGAAAAAAAATGCTTCAATAGTCTGGATTAAGAGTCAGACTAGACTCTAGTCACTAGAGAATGATTTATCCCTTATTTTACAATCACTGGGACATTTTGGAAAGCAAACTGTAAATTCTTAATTTTTCCCTGACTTTCCAGGAGGCTCCTCGATTTCACTGACTTTCCCTGACCACCTTGAGCTTCCCTGACTTTTCCCTGACTTTCCCTGATTTTCAAGAATGTGGACACCCTGATCAATAACATCGTTTAAGATGCGATTAAGAGAGCACTACTTATCGCAATCATTTTGAGTAATGTATTTAGTTTATGTATTATGTCTATGTATTATTTTTATGTATTTTTAAGTAAGTTTATCAATTTTTATATATACCTTAATATAATGTGATTAGGTATAAGTATATTCGTGTGTAGTTTAAGTAGGTTTATCCCTATTTTTTATTTTTTTATTTTACTGTATTTTAAACTTTTATTTGAATTTAAAATTTCTTATCACGATTATTAACGCACATCCTTGTGCCCGTTTTAACGACATTCTTCCACACCTGATGGGTTGGCTGGAAGAGATCTCTAAAAGAGATAAGCTCGCCTTTGTGAACAATTTTCATTTGACAACTTTATGTTATTTGTGCGCAATAAAGAATATATATATAGATAGCATTATTAACCGTGCTTACAGAATGTATGGTTTTGTCATGCGGTACTGTTCGAAATTTACCCGCCCCGCCACTTACCTCTATATTTATAAGTGTCTTGTTAGGTCACAACTTGAGTATGCTGTGTCGGTATGGGATCCTCTGTATAATAAATATGCTGATGCTATCGAGTCGGTGCAAAAGAAATACCTACGGACTATGTACTACAAATGTCATCGTAGTCGCTTATCTTATGCGAATCTTTTGGATAAATTCAATTTGTTAAAGCTTAAATCTAGACGTTTACAGCTTCAAGCAATGTTACTTTATGATATATGTCATAATAAGTATGACTGTATTCCGCTCAACAATAAATTGAGCTATCGAATTCCGCTTAGGGGGCACTGCCGAAGAATACATCGGCTTTTTGCCACTGCTCCATGTCGTACTAATGCCGGTAAACGTTCCCCGATGAACCGTATTGTAGAAAATTACAATATACATTTTAACGCTATAGATATTATGAATGTGCGTGTCAGTACTTTTATAAAATCACTTCTGCAAGTGGTGCATGGTAGAGACTAAGGCAACGTTGTGTTGTTAACAACATATTTTATTGTAATTGTAATAAGTAACTTTTCATTATTATTGTTGTCAGAAACAAACATTACCTGTTTGGCATAGTTTAAAAAAAAAAAGTTTTTCTTATTAGTAACATGGGGTCAATGTTGTGGGTTTCACGATTATTTATTTTTTTATGTCTACTTTATAAGTAATAACTTATTGTGAAACTGTTTGTTGACCTAAATAAATAAAAAAAAAAAAATGACCAGTTTTCGATACAAACGAAGCGACCATTTTTTTCGACACGCTACGAGAGCGGACAACTTTTGTTGGCTTGACCTCGCCTTCGAAGACCCAAACAGCCGATTGATGTTTTCTTTTGGGCTCATATGAATAAATCCACGATTCATCACCAGAGACGATATTGTAAACTGCATTTGAGCTCCCTCTATTGAACCGTTGCAGAGTAAAGCGACACCAATTTACACGAGCCGACTTTTGTTCCTCGGTCAAACGATGGGGCACCCAGCGGGAAACTAACTTCTTGACACCCAGTTCATCATGTAAAATAGTTTGAATCGCTGTCATACCAATGCTGAGAGAAGCCCGAATCTTCTCGTATGTCACATGTCTATCTTCTTTTATTAATTGGCGCACAGCATCGATGTTATCTTGTGTTACCGCTGTTTTTGGTCGACCAGTAGAAGGAACTGTCGTGAGAGGAACGTCCACGACGAAACTCAGAATACCAACGATATATAGTCGTTTTACTGGGTGCTTCAAGTTCATAAACAGAAACAAGCTCGGCGAGACATTGTTCTTGAGATGAACCTCGACGAAAGTTGTGAAAAATTATGGCACGGAAATGTTCCCGCGTAAGCTCCATTTTCCCCACTGACTTATCAAATTCAAATGGCTACGACTCTTTTCTTTTTTACTTTTTTAAAATTCAAAAATGGAATTGTGTTTGAAATAATACTACATGTCATAAACCAAAAAGGTTTTAATCTAATTTATTCCTGAGTATTCTATTCCCGATCTTTTCGGTTTGGCCCTCGTATCATGTCTGGGAAAATTCGTTTTCCCCGTGTTTTAAGCATTGCAAGCAAGCAAGTTTTGGACGACAGCGCCATCTGTTAGCGGGTAGCATAGCTTGCACACCCGATGATATTTAAAACGCCTATCATAGAACGAAGCTTGGGCGCCCAGGTTCTAATAATAATAACTTTATTATTCTCTCACAAAGACAAATAGATTAGTAAAACACACTAGTCATCATCATCATCATATCGTGTGGGATGCAAGGTCGACGACCGACCTCACAAACCCTGGTGTCAGAGTTGTTGAGCCGCTAAAGGCCTCTGACAAGACTCTTTAACGACTACATTCGTAGATTGGGACCAACGGCTTAACGTGCCTTCCGAAGCACGGAATCATTTAACTTTTCGGACAATATTCTTTTTGGTCTATTAGGTCCAGTTCCGCGAACGTCCATTTCCGTGAACGTCCATTTCCGCGAAAGTCCATTTCTGTGAAAGTCCATTTTTTGAAGTCCGTATTTCAAACTTAAACTTAACCTAACCCCCACCCCTTTTCTACCAACATGAGAAGGGTTTCGAAACATCGTTATTTTTGAAGATGGAGATTTAAAGATTGGTATTTAGACGTACTAATGCAAATAAAATTATGTTTAAGCTATTTTTGAAATTCTCTCCTTATGGTGACCTTCGACGGGTTAAGAAACACGGACTTGAAAAAATAAGTTCACGGAAATGGTCGTTCGCGGAAATGGACGTTCGCGGAATGGGACCTAATAGACCGAAAGGGTCCTAACTGGGGACTTACACACAAGTAAATATGTGAGAGACTGGTGTCTATACTAGGAGACCTGTATGACAGACACCTGCCTCTCCTACACTGGCCCGGGAGCAAATACAAATTTAGTGAACGAGTACATTGTAAAGTCAACAACTTAAAGTGATTTGGCACCGGGAGCGTGCCGGAATAACAAAATTTTCACTGTGGGAGCGTAACGGTCTGAGCCATTTTATTTTATTTATTTATTGAAAACAATTTTATAAAACACAATTCGTCTACACTTAACACTCTATAAACCTCTTGAGGTTTTTCTGAGTGCTGCACACTTCTCATACACATTACATAAAAACTATAACTATGGACATTTTATGACAAATACAACAAAAATTACAATTTTAAAATTAGAGGATAAGTAGAATAAAAAACGTAAACATAATCCAAACAACATTTGATCTACGCAACCTAGTAGGGAGCACACTTGAATCAAATCTTAAGCTTTGCTAAGTTCGTGGCCGATCGGAGATTTAAGTTCACTGGTCTTTACACAGAACGACTGCCATCTGACGCAACTTGGGTGCAAACCAGACTCCAAACCTTAAGCTTATCTAAATTCCTCTTCAATCGGTCAGAGTTTTTAAGCCGCCAAATAGGCTGAATTGACGTAACATACAGTTCGAGTCGCCGCGAGAAACGCCTTATACTAGCTTTTTCTATTTACTGGTTAGCTGGTAGAAAACTCAGTTTTGAGTTAAGCTCGCCTTTGTTATATGTTTTCACTTGTGCTTGTCTTGTAAATGTTTTTGTGTACAATAAAGAAGAAAGAGATCTACCAGGCGAGAGTGAATGGAAACGTTGGAAGGGGAAGGCCTAGGCGAACATACCAGGACCAAATTCAGGACGTTCTGAAAAAAGGCCAGGTTAAAAGTACCCTAAACCGACGAGCATATATGAAAGGATTGATGAAAGTACAGGAAGCAAGGGAAGTATGTCAAGATCGTAGCAGGTGGAGGACTGTGGTCTCTGCCTACTCCGACGGGAAAGAGGCGTGATGTTATGTATGTATGTATGTATGTACAAAGAGGTGGACCGACGATCTGGGTGGACCGACGATCTGGTCAAGGTCGCGGGAAGCCGCTGGATGCGAGCAGCGCAGGACCGGTCGTCATGGAGATCTTTAGGGGAGGCCTATGTCCAGCAGTGGACGTCTTTCGGCTGATATGATGATGATGTATAAAGAATAAAGAAGGGTGCCTTATGAAGTAAGGAAAATGGCTCAAATAGTTGTACCACTACTTAGTGGTCGCCCATCCTTTGAAAAGAACGTAAATACGACAAAAAAATATTAGTATGGCGTGACGTCATCTGTTTACTAACTTGGACCTTCCTTTGGATGTTTTAGAGAAAAAAAAAAATAGAAACTTCTGTGGAAAAAATCTGTTCTTTATCATCATAAACAAATCCTACTAAATATTATAAACGCGAAAGTTTGTAAACATGTATGGATGTATGTTTGTTACTCTTTCACGTAAAAACTACAGAATGGATTTTAATGAAACTTGGCACACATATACTTTGGAATAACACATAGGCTACTTTTTACCGCGGGAAAATACTTCATTTCCACGGGAAAACGCATTTAATGCGGGTGAAACCACAGAATCTGTGCAGACGAAGTCGCGGGCACCAGCTAGTAGTTAATAATAACGTGGTGGAGAAATAAATAAACCGGTCAAGTGCGAGTTTGACTCGCATGCCGAGGGAACATTCAGAAAATGTTCCAATAAACACTAGTATTTTTAGAAGCAAAAAGTCCATGTTTATAACCGCAAGCAAAACCAGGTTTGATCATTTTTAAAGGTTGTTTTGCAAATTTAAAAAACCGGCCAAGTGCGAGTCTCTCGCCCTAAGGGTTCCGTACCTATCTACCATATGATATACTAAAAGCTTTTGCTCTTTGATTTTAAAAACTCCGCGACTATCCAACTTGACCCCTCTTTTATAGAAAAGTTCTTGAAACGGGAGCTCACCTTAATTGGTTAATATTAGTTGTGCGAAAAATTTACATATTTAATGATTTTAGACTTTTCCCTTTATTTGTACTGTGAGACCTAGCTTCTTGCCAAATTTAAATAAAATAAATAAAATAAAAAGAACTTTATTCACCAAATGCACAATATAAATATAGTGGTAAATAATTATGCTTACTCTAAGTTATACAATATGTGATTGGTGAAAAGGAAAGATACTCAGCATGCTGCTGGTTTTCAATATCCCCCTGAGACGCTTCTTTGATAACACCTCATTATGGTTAATGTTGAGATAATCTATGACGTAAATTTTATTAACATCATAAAGTGAATTAAAGCATCCTAATATGAATAAAGATATTTTGTTAAAGTCATCAAGTCATGCATTCACTGGATATCATCCTACATCACAATGCCACCCAATTACTCTCTGATTTCATAATTTCAGGTCAACAGGAAGTACCCTGTAGGTTTTGCTTTTTTGCATAAATGTATGGAGATGAGGACGTAAAAAGCTATATCTTTTGATTGCGTCGTTGTAAAAAATTTAAATTTTCAGATCTTGTGTGGTTTATGGACTTTAATATTTGTTATCAATTTCAACCTGATACTTCTTCTCGTTCGTGAGAAAAAGGGTCTTGACAGACGGACAACAAAGTGATCCTATAAGGGTTCCGTTTTTTTTTATTTTGAGGTACGGAACCCTAAAAACTATGTTACTTAGAGAGATTGTTATATTTTTGCTGTAATATTTAAACATAAACCTCTATGGACTGTAATTTGTACAGATTTTTCGTCTAGCAAACTTCGCACATAACCTGTCCTAAAGAATTTACCAAAAAATAAACCTATTGTGTCAAATTTAAAAGATGCAGAGTAACTTGTCTGCTTGGTATTCAATTTTCAAATTTAAACAGTAAAATAAATTTTTCCGCAGTTAACAAGTGGAAAATAAGCCTGAGCTACCACAACACAGCTGGTTTACTCACCGCAGACATGTCCTAGTTAATAAGATAGCTTTTGCCCTGGGGCAGTATAATACAACATTAAAAAACAAATATGTTTACTTACTTTATTTCTATTTTTGGGATATTATTTTCATTTTATTTATTATTTTATTGTAATTCGCACACAGTTATGTACTGTTTTATGAATAAAGATGATGGTTTACATTGTATTTTTTGTACAGCAAGCTAAAATATCCAATGCAACCCATCTCTTCCTTAGGCCTGAATTGGTGTAACAAATAGCGTATACCAATCCTGAAAGATGTGAATCTGACCATGAAACTGAACAACTCATATGGATAAAATAAACATGTATCAAAAGGGCGAAAGTTTAAAACATAAGAGACTACTCACTTTCTTTGGAGGCAGGACCTTTCTCTGAAGTTTCTTTGCTTCATCAATGAGCAGACCCCCTTTGACACTTTCACTTTCCACCTCCGGACTTTCCTCTCTCACCGGACTCAAATCCTTCACCAAAATTTCATCAATAGTCCTTACAGAACAATCAACCTCATCATTCTGAGTTAATTCTTGAACTATATTAGTATCTTCTAGTGGTTTATTCTCATCATATAGACTATTGTCAGTCAAATCACTAATGGTTCTGGACAGATTGTGGGAAAGTTTGCATGCATCAACAGCACAACCAGAATCACTGACATCAGATTCACTGTCTGATACACCAGAAGAGGAATGGTCATCAAACAAATCATTGGAAGTAAAACAGCTATCTGGAGAATCTTCAAAAACAATGAAAGAGTCTTCCGAGTCACAGTCTGAAGGTCTTCGCATTCGTGTAAACTTTGGGCTATCAGTAAAGACTATTTGGAAAGAATCATCGCTGTCTGTTGAAGCGGAATGGAATCTACCTTTCACTTCATCAAAATATTCTTTATCGGAGTGTATTGAATTTATTTGTGATGTTTCTGGTATACTTGGAATATTTGCTGGAGAACTACCCAGACTGGACAAGTCTTCAGAGTCTATTTCATGCGCAAAAACCATGTCATCTTGAATGTTTTTCCTAAGTTTTGTTTTTTTCCTCTTATCCGTTAGTTTGTGAGGGTTTTTGAACCTTTTATCATGTTTTTTGTCTATGGATATTACTTTTGTTTGTCTGATTGGTTTTTGTTGAATTTCCTTGCTTAGTTCTTGAACAGGTTCTTCTTGCAGGTTTATTACTAGCTCTGGGATTGTTATTTGAGGTTGTTCTGGTACTGATTCTACATTAGATTCTATATTAGAATCTAAATTTGAAGACCTTGTTGGTCTCTTACGCTTTTCAAGAAGCATTGCTTTCAGTTTCGCTAATTTATCTTCACAAGATGCTATAATCTCTTTTTTTGTGTCTATTTCTGGTTCCACATTGTTTATCACTGTGGGATTTGAAATTTGAACCGTCTGGGGCACATCTGGAATTGTTTTAATAATGTCAGTTTCCTCTGGTGCTGAATTTAGTTCAACCTTCATTTTAGGCGCTTCAACTTCACAAGTAATTTGATTTCTATTGTTTGGAACGGCAAAGTATTCAATATATTCATCATTTGCCAGGCTAACATAGCTCTCAACTGTGGTATCTTCCTCGCAGCACTCTGTAACCTGTCCAGGTTGAATAAAAGCTCTTTTAGGCCTTCTATTTTGGACTTTAATAGGTTTAGAACTTTTTGGGACACTCTTGTTTTTCAATAAATCCTTTACAACACTGATTTTATCCTCACATTGGGCCACAGCGGCCTTACAATTGTTCATATTGTCATTTATAACACCAGACTGCTCTCGAGCACTTTTATTTTGATCAACCATATTGGAAGTATGCCAGTTTTCCAATGCCATCTCTTGGGTTATATGTGAATCACAAACAAAACAATCATAATATTGGGAAACTGGTGATCTAGGTCTTCTGTTGAACATTGCACCAGATATAGAACCAAAAACATTTGATATGAAATTTGTAATACCAGTGAAAGAAGGGTAAAATTCTCTTCTTACTCCGTTTGTATGCTCAATTCTTTCTGTTGGAGGTACCATGTTCGTTTCAAAACAAAAATCTTTTTCATCCAAAGGAGTTTGTACGTTTTCGTCTTTGTTATTGCAAGTAATTACTGTATCTGCAAGGTTTTTCTTCAATGGGTCTGGTATTGTATGAATTTTGGTGAAAATTTCTTCCTCAAAATGTTTCATGTCTGTTTTCTTAACACTTTCCGTGTCTGTACTGTAATTTGCTATGTTAAACTGCATAGGACTATAGGGATTACCTTGATTCAGGAAAGTACGGCGGTCGCGCCAATCGTTAGTGAGGAAATTCATTTTATTTACAGCTAATCCAATATGTTTCAACTAACACTACAATCACAGTTTTGAAGTTTTCTACGCCATTTACACTCAAAACAATAATGTTTCTAAACAAAAACACTCTGAAAAGTCTGGAAAATGTTTGTAAATCGCCCTATGTCTGGTCAACTTAGGCGGGGTAGCAAACTCACTATCGACACGAGCACAGTTCAAACCTCTTGATGTCAACACTGTATCACTATTGTAAAATACGCTGGCAAGGTGGGAACAACTTACAAATTTGTTATTTTCGTAAAAATACGCGCTTTCGAGCTCCATTGTGAATAAAAATCCAAAACACGTCTTTACAATTCGGCCATTTTGTAAAACTTGTTTTTTAATTTTTTTTGTACAAGAGTTGCCAGAGCCCGTATCGGTCGGGTATCGAACGACTAGACACAAAAAGGTCGAACTGTGAACAAATCCTTTTTCATAAAGGGAAGAAACAAAAAAAAATGCGAACTAAATATAAAAAAAAATTAAACCAGCTTTTATTAAGTAATATACTTAGAACTAAATAAACTCAATAATTCTTATTTTAATTCTTTAATAGGTTGCGTAACTACAGACAGACAGAATAGAATAGACTTTCCTGGACAGGATTTGGATTCCCATGGAAATAAGAATTTAAAGAATGTGTCTATTCCAATTTCCGATCGGTGAAGGCATAAAAAACATTATGTCATTTTAATTTAACAGATAACTTTATTGTTGAATAAAATATTGTACATTGTTGAATAAAATATTGTACTCCACCGACAAGAGCGTAGCTCTTATATAAGAAGAAGTTCAGGGGACAAGATTGTGTTACAAAAATCGCATTGTTCCACCCAAGAGACAGAGTATGGAGACATCCAAGGGATGCACGCTTTGATTTTTATAGATACAGTAGTATGTACCGTAAGCAAGAAAAACCCACAAGGAGACCAGTTGAGCCATTTGAAAATGTTTATAAGCCGATTAATTATTACGGGGAGCGCACTTCTATGTTCATTATACCTAAACTTTTTAATAAACTCCCTGATTCTATTTTCTCAGGTAAGAAGCTGTCGCGAAACTGTTTAAAGAAAAGGCTTAAAACATTTTTCTTTCATAATCTTGATTAGATATTGTGTAGGTTATTTAGTTTTATTTATTTATATTTCTGAGCTATTTATGTAAGGTCCGTACAAGTATGCTTATTACCAGAAAGGTCTAGGACTACTTCATATTTAATAATAACCTAAAATTAACAAAATTTTATATGCATTCTGAAGTAGTCCTGGACACTGTTGCAAAGTGTAGGTATATTAGTGGTAACCTGAGAGCACTTTAGTCTGCCAACAAATTGCTTGCAGTTTGGCAGAGTGTTAAAATCTGTAATAATTTGTAATACTTTCCTGAATAAATGAGTTATATATATATATTTACAACGGCACAAAATTCGTTCCTTTTGGTATAGTCTGGCAACGCAGGTAACGACAGATGCATGCATGACAGTAGTATTTTATTATATTTCCTTTAGAGAAAGCAGAGGCAATAAATTATACAGCCTAGTCTTGAAAGCAGGAATTTCCGGTTTATTTGTTCTTTTAATTTTATTAAACTGCGAAGCTTTGAATATGTTACTCGGACCATAAAACTGATCAACTGGGGATTCTAGTACTAATACTTTGACCTAGATAAGAGTGGGTCTCAACCCTGCCGTGCGTACCGGCTATCGGCGGCATAGATCGTCACTATCTATATATAGTATCAAGTTGGTATCAAGTTTAAGGGCTCCCGCACACGACCGAGAATCGGTGGCCGATTTTTTGTCAGCATCCCGCTCTGACGTGTTATCACCTGAATCTTCCGTCCTTGTCCTGGCCGATAATCGCCCACCGATTCTCGGTCGTGTGCGGGAGCCCTAAACCCCAAAATGCGTTAAAAAAAGGTGAGGACCTATTTCATAAATAAGTTGATAATTTACTTATAGCAATACTTATAAAGCTGTTGTACCTATTGCATGAAAAACAATTCCTATACGAGTATTGTACGTAACCATTGCTGTCACTTTTAGAGTGCTAATAGACGATCGGATCGGACTGCTCTGAATTTAGCTCCGTACCACGATTTTGCCCAATAGCAAAATTGTCGTTGGGGTCAATCCGCAAAGCTATTGGACAAAATCGTGGTCCGGAGCTAAATTCAGAGCAGTCCGATCCGATCGTCTATTAGTACTCTGGGTGTCTACTCTCAACGTCCGATATATCGAAACGATACTACTCGAAACATGCAAATGCAAAACTTCGTCTCTTGACAATAGAGTAGAATATTGGTTGGATGCAGTTTGAAAATTCATCCAACCAATATTCTACTCTATTGTCAAGGGACGTAGTCTTGCATTTGCATGTTTCGAGTAGTATCGTTTCGATATATCGGACTTTGAGAGTAGACACCCTGGGAATAGCTTATCCTTGGGTTGTACGTATAGTACTTGCCTTGGCTCAGCCAAATACCAACTACCAGAAGCTCAATTCTTGAAAATCATCGGGTGATAAAATATTACTTTTGAGTCTGAAATTCAAATTTACCTTGTTAAACTGTGAAAAGGTAAATTAAACATTTGAAAAAAAAAAATCAGTGTGAATTTTTTGATTGATATTTTATCACCCTGTGATATTCAAGAATTGGCTCCCTGACCGCTTTCAACTCGATAGAATACAGAGCCAGAAGCTTTTTGGTGGCGAGAAGCTAGAGGAAACCAAGCTACGTGACCTGACTGCATGCCTGTTTGTTTTTATCAGAATGAGTGTGCTCAAGAGCTCAACAAGCTTATTTTGCCAATTTCGCCATCCCCCTTCTAGGTATACTTAATACTAAACTATTGATGTTGTCTGTGGTATATCCTAAACTATTAAACTAGCAATATTTTGATATATAATTGTAATCGGTTTCTCGAAAACGGCTCTAACAATTTCGATGTTTTTGATCTAGCTACATCTCATGTCTGGGAAAATTCGTGTTCCCCGTTTTTTTGGGCATTTCTTGAAAAAAGCGCGTTTCAAGCGCTGGTTTCGGTTAAGAATATTTATACAGAGCGAAGCTCGGTCATCAGGTACTTATAATAAAACTAAACATGTTCCGGGAACTAAAACCATTATTTTAATCTTTATTAGAATTTGTTTGTTAATATTATACAAGCCCTAATCCAGATCTACGTTTGACAGATCTTCTGTGATCTTCTTCACTTCTTGTTCAGTTCTCTTCTTACTACCGGTCTTCTTCTGCTCATCTGTCATTCTCTTAGCTTCTTCTTTTTTCTTGTTGTATAGCCTGGAAGTAAAATTCTGATCAGTGTTTAGTACGAGTGTGTGTAGGTATATGTAATGTAAGAGTGTGATGTATGTGCGAGCGAGAGTGTATTAAAACCAAAACAAACGCTACGTTGTTACCGTGTGCATCTTGTGTGTTCCCTCCCCCTATTTATTTATTTAGTTACCTCTGAAGTTCGTCCAAGACCCTCGGCGGCACGTGACCAGGCCTTGGCTGATGTATCTCATATTCTCCCTTCTCATTTCTTACTAGCTCCACAACTGAATCCTGGAAAAGAAACCATATCAACATCTTATGGAGGGCTGGCTTTTATCGGGTATGTATAGGCTGGGCTTTTATCCCATACATACCCGTGGGTGTCGTAAGAGACGACTAAGGGCTTTAAACTGGAGGATGGGCAGCAGCATCCCCCAGTGTATCATACCATCTCATACTTAGTGCGGTCACCTACCACCGCGGTCCATGGTGCCAGGTGCCAGCCGTAACGCTGACAAGCGAGGTGACTATGGTACTTCCCCTTCACATTTTTCCAGCATAAGCTAGAATTCTGGAGGGAGCTCCCTGTCCTGTAGTGGACATTTCATGGAATGTTATGATGATGATGGGCTTTTATCATAATATCCCATGAAATGTCCACTGCAGGCCAGGGAGCTCCCCCCAAAACTCCAGCAAAAATGCCTGGTACTTTGGAGGGAATTTACTGTAGTCACCAGTGTCACCACGCTTATAAGCGTTGTGGCTGGCGACCGCTGTTGTTGGTGACCGCAGTATGTAAGATGGCACGGTACACAGAACGATGCTGCTGCCCATCCTCCGGTTATTAGTCTTTATTTGGCCCTTATGCCAACCTCCTCTTTCAAGTTCATTTATGTAAAGGAAAGGTCAGGTTAGAATGGACAAGGAGTTTTCAAAATCAAATGGAGAATATGATGTGGTGGATGGGTAAGGAAACCCTTAGGGCGAGAGTCTGATACGCACTTGGCAGGTTTTTTAGGGTTCCGTACCTCAAAAGAAAAAAACGGAACCCTTATAGGATAACTTTGTTGTCCGTCTGTCTGTCTGTCTGTCTGTTAAGACCCTTTATCTCACGAACGGGTAAAGGTATCAGGTTGAAATTAATACCATATATTAGGATCCATGAACCACACAAGATCTGAAAATTTCAATTTTTTACAACGACGCAATCAAAAGATATGGCATTTTATGTCCTCATCTCCATACATTTATTCAAAAATGCAAAACCTACAGGGTACTTCCCGTAGACCTAAAATTATGAAATTTGGCAAGAAGCTAGGTCTCACAGTACAAATAATGGGAAAAGTCTAAAATCATTAAATATTACATCTTTTCTCCCAACTAATGGTAACCAATTGTGGTGAGCTCCCGTTTCAAGAACATTCATATAAGAGAGGGGTCAAGTTGGATGGTCGCTGAGGTGATTTTTGTTTTAGTTCTATTTAAAAACGGGAACACTTACAAACTTGAAAATTGGTATGTTTATAGTGCATAAGCTATAAAATAACAACAAATAATTGAATTTGGTCAAGCGCGTGTCGGACTCAAAAAATCTAGCACATTAACTTACTGAAATTTCAGCTAATACAATTATGTTTATGTGGTGGTACGGAACCCTCAGTGCGCGAGTCCGACTCGCACTTGGCCGGTTTTTTAATGTAACAGTTGAGCATACGAGCAGGTGAGCCACCTTATGGTGAGTGGTCATCACCGCCCATAGCACCCTCTGTCTTATTAGAGACATAAATTATTGTCACTAATAACACTGCAAAGCGCGTTGCCCAACCCAAGAACTAACATGGCGTGTCTCATGTGCTAGTAATTTCACTGGCTCCCATGCCCTTCAAACCGATATATAGCAGTGAAAACACTTCTGTTTTAAGGCAGAAATAGGCTTCCCCATTCGGACTTTGCACAAAAGCCCTACCACCTTCAAATACATGAATAATACAGGGTTATTTTCAGACCCCTTGCCAAATTTTAGTATGTTGCTTAAAACACGAATCTGAACAAATTTCCCAAAGGAAAAAGGTCGTAAAACGAGACAAAATTTTGGTCACCCATACCAAGGCCCATACATACGAGTAAATCTTGTGGCTATGGGATGACCAAATTTTTTTTTTCAAAGGTTTTCGACCCATGTTCCTGTTCCATGTTCAAATTTGGCCAGGGGTCCAAAAATAGCCCTGTATACACAGATTAATAAAGCCCGAGTCACACTGAGGCGGTAGCGGGAGCGTTCCGGGGGCGGTATTTTTTGAAAAGTATGAGTACTTATAAATGCACCCTGTCACATTGAAAACCGGTCGCGGCGCGGTATTTTCTTCCCGCAGGTCCGCCCCCGGACCGCTTTCGCAATCATACCGCCTCTGTGTGACTTGAACTTAAGGTACCTCTAAGTTTGGCACTTCTCCGGGACTCTTCTTACTAGGTTTGGGATTTTTCATCTTGTGAGCCCAGGTCTGAAGAAATTTCCCGGCTTCTGATTGGAGGAACTGGAATGATAAAAAATGAAGTTAAATGAATTAGTCCTTCATTGCTATGCACGGCAGGCCTATCGTTACATAGGCCTTAAGGATCCCTTACAAAAAAAATCGTCTAATAGGAAGAGCAAATGCAAATACAAGTATCGGCGCATAGCTCTGATCTGACCGTTATGCATGAAAACGGTGTAGCCAAACGCGATCCGCAGGTCTGCCCCCCAACGCACCGCTCTTTCTCCCCCGCGATACATTTTGTTGATATCGCAGGCATTTTGTTTAATTCACCGTTTATTTATAAAATTCTGAGAATTTTAAAAATTCTTAACTTTATTTTATATAATGCCTCCGCATTTTACATAACTACGCGTAATTCGTTGTGGTCGCAAGATAACCTAACCCAATTTAATCGATCTCGAAAAGGATTGGATTGCCTTAACCAACTGACCTAAAATAGTGTCTACTCACGCAACAATCTCAATCACAATCTGTTGTCACAATCTGCAGATTGACAACAGATTGCAACGTAAGTAGGCAGATTGGGGCTGACTTCCAACTAATTGTCAAATTGTACAATCCAATCTTAGCAATAGGGAGTATGCATGTCATATAAATTAACTTGATTTTTTTATTTCCGATACTTTATTGCCCTGACATTACACCTAAACCAATATTTTCTTGTTTAGTGTGGATATAAATGCACAAAATATTAATTAAAAAGTGATAAATAAGCGAGGGAAGTTCGAATTTGCAAAAAGCCTCGCCATTGGTCGAATCGAAACGTGACGTCACGCGCCATGTCGTAGTGTCGGTATTCATACTGTGCTGTTGTATTTGGAAGAAAAATTCGACTTAGCTCAGAGACCCTTCGTACAAGAAAGCTGAAATTTTGTATGAATACGTATTTTATTCACGCCGAGAAAGTGGTAAAATAAAATGTAACAAAATATATTTTTTTAGGGTACCTCCCCTACAAGTAAAGTGGGGGTGAATTTTTTTTGTTCACCCCATTGTGTGGAGTGTCGTTAGATAGGTCTTTTAAAAATAATGTGAGTTTGCGAAGATAATTTTTCGGTTTAGGTATCCGTTTGCGTAATATTTAGCTTGAAAGCGAAATTGTTTGTTGGAATCACCCCGCCTTTCCTGCCAGATAAACTGTTGTTATTGGAAATGTATAAAAAATCACAGTAGTAGTATATATGATGAAATTGAAAGGACAACTATCACAGACAGCTAAGTAGGCTTTACAGGTAAAGAAGGTAGCTATAGCGGAAATAATAAAAATTGTAATATCAGTCAGGCGCTTGGACCTTGCTGAGCATATTAGGAGGTAAAAAAGTTTATGTTATAAACGTTATGAAATACTTAAGCAAAACCTGCTCTGCGATAAAAAATCGTAAAAAAAACTACAGAACCCTATACTGCGCGTGACCCGATACGCACTTGGCCGGTTCTATGAATTAGGGAATCGTTTGCGAAAAAATTTGCTCAAAAGGGCAACTTATTGTCAGGGTCGTGTCCCCCTGCCAGCTAAACAGTTAATATGGAAACGTGGAAAAATATACAGTGCTTACCACCACATGAATATGAAGAATTTAAAAGAAAAACAACTAAGTTAGCTTTACAGGTTAACGAGAAATAGTCAAAATACTGAAAACAATGGAAATTGCAATCAGGCGCTGAATCTCGCTGTTCGTTAGGAACCTGCTTAACAATAATCATTTCTAAGATAACTATGGAACCCTATGCGCGTGGCTCGACACGCATGTTAACTATACAAACATTATAAACTTACATTAAAGTGATCTTCACAACAATTTTAATAGGATATTGAAAATACTTCAGTTCTTCTCATCACCTTATACCATTTTTTTCATGTTTTCACATCTCTCGGATCCGCAAAAACCACATTATCTGTAAACTTCTCATAGTATTTGGGCACTTTGGCATAAGACAATACCCTATAAAATGTATTTTTAGCATTTTCCATCATCTACTCGTAATAGCGATTAAAACTGAAGATCTTCAGGTTTTACCTTTACAAGCCTATAGTGAACAATACAGAACGCGGCATGTGACGTCATCCAAAACGCGCGAAAAATGGCGGCGTTTATCCATGTCAAATTTAATCGATTTTTCAAATATCACTTTATGAAAATATTTGAACATTTCTAACAGTATTTATATATTTAACCATGGTATAACGATGTAAGAAGTAAATTAAACAAATAAAAAAAATAGATGAAATATTTACAATCTGTCAAACAAATTGTGTCCAAATTGCAATGTGTGGAGCGTGATCACATGCAATTTTCCATTTGCGACTCTATCTATAGGACGAATTCTATCTAATCAGTGGCTGTCATTTATTATTGTTGTTAGATAAGCCACTATCATCTTCTTTTCGATGCTAATTGCTTGTAATTTGATGAATCGATGGTAAGCACAAGTCCCGCATATTGAAATTTCGTTAGTTTTGAAAATTTTGAAATTTCGCGGCATGAAATTGTGATGAAATTGCTTTGTGAGTAAAGTATAGACAATCTCGATTCTACAGATTGTCACAACTAATTGTGATGGAAATTGTCGCGTGAGGAGACCTTTTAATGCAGCAGTAGTGATTTGACCCCGTTTACAATCAGCCGGCGCAACGGCGAATTATACGATTTGCTTGCGACATTGCACATTTTAAGAGTTATTTCCACGATGCTCCACGCATCACGCCTTCTCTCTTTGAGTTCTGCTCAGTAACGGTCAGCACAAGTTAGTGTCGATCGGCGCAATGCTGATCCTACCTAGCTACAAAGCCTTCAAAACAAGTCTGTCTATGACGGTTATTTTCCCCGCATGGGTGACAGGCGGAGAGCCAATGAACGATTCGCTCGCCCCCAGGGGGGAGCCGCGCTCACCCCCGCGACTCATTTTTGGACTTCTGCGCATTAACGGTCACAGACAGAGTTATTTTGTACGCAGTATATCTATGTTACAAAATATTTTTCGGTCTTTTCAACGTCAGTTGGGTGGTACACACGGTCGCTCGTCAGAAACACTTTGACCTTGAGCGGTTCTCTGGTTTCGGGCTTTTGTAGCGTAGCGCTGGTTTAGCTTATTCTGGTTTTGTTTCTACTTGCTTGCTACTAGAGAGCGCTTTTGTTTTTAAAGCAAGCAAAAATAAGAGTTGGTTAAAAGTACTGCGCCTAGATGGTTTTAAAGAGCGCTTGTATTTTTTAAGTGACAACAAAAATGAGCTTTGCTGTGGCTAGGCGGAATTGTCCGTGATAGTAAAAAAGACGTTACAGGTCAAGCTTGACAACACTACGCGATTAAATCTTCTACGGCTATTGAAATAACAACAGTACAAAGTCCAACGTGTCAATCTTGATGTGTCCTTGACTGTACCTACTTACCTTTTCTTTATTCTTGTTAACCTTCGTTTGCGTCAGCTCGGGCGCCTGTCTTTTGCTGTTGGTTGAACTTTGGAAGCCTTGTCCACCTGTAACACAAATTTAAAAATGTTTTTTTAATCTATGAGCTGAATAAATTAATAGTTATGTAAGTACTATCAGCCTCTGTGGTCTAGTGGTTAGAGGGCTCGACTCTCGATCCGGAGGTTCTGGGTTCGATTCCCGGTGGGGACACTGTCAAACAAAAATCCCTTTGTGCGACCTCCCCAGTTTGGTTAGGACATTGCAGGATGAATCACCTGATTGTCCGAAAAGTTAGATGATTCCGTGCTTCGGAAGGCACGTTAAGCCGTTGGTCCCGACTACTATCTACGGATGTAGTCGTTAATGAGCCATGTCAGGCTCAACCACTCTGACACCAGGGTTTGTGAGGTCGGTCATCGACCTTGCAACCCACACGATATGATGATGACTATCATACAAAACAGATACTCTACGCCCCCCTTGCAATCCACCCCGCACTGATGTAGGGATTGTAGGGTACGAAAGCAAGTGTGTCATAGATTGCAAAATGCCGCACTCATACTTTTCGTAAGTAGAGAAGCCCCACCTCTTCTTGTGTTCTCCGTACCTGCCGCCCGACCGCGACTGGGCCAGGGAAGATCATGTCCTGGTGAAAGATTTTCAGCTATGGGGATATATGAGCTTTCGGGGGGTGAGGGGATGGGGGACCACAATTATATCCTAGCCTTCGATGCATCTGATTCGAGGGGCACGATCCAATCAATCCGACCGGCTCTTACGCATTGTTTTCCTGCTGTTATTATAATGAAGCTATTTTTATTCGATTGTAGGTACCACTTCTTGGCGTATCAATATGGTGTTGTCATATTTTCGTTTTCATATTTTTATCCCAGAATTCAGCCACATGAACTGTATTTGGTATAGCGTCTATTAATTCTAGCAGAGGGACGCAACGCAAGATGTTACATCCTCCATTGTTTGTACCATACCTTAAATCATGCTCGCTAAAAGATCTGTACAAGGCCAGGATAAATGCTATCTGCGTTGACGAATACTGGTCCAAATAAGCGTAGGTAAGAGTTGTCATTGACAAGAAAGAAGAAGTACCATACCGCGCACGTGCAGACCAGGTAAGGATCCTTTAAGAAAACCCACCAGGACATCTTGTCCTTCCTGAAGCCAACCTGAGTCCGAAATATATTTAGAAACTTTCAGGTCAGCTATGGCAAATCATGTCAAAGCGAAAGGCTCGGATGACTAGGTACGGTCAACCGCTCGTCGGTAGAAACTTTTTCAACTCTATTACCACTCCATAAGGTCCAAAAGTGTTTTTACCGACGTGCAGCCGTGTGTACGTTGAAGAACTCACTTAATTTTTGTGTGTTGGTCTGCGGGCCAAGCTCAAACATGACTTGGAAGTCAGCGTGGTTACCGAAAGCGAATCCGAAACCAACGCGGGAGTCTGTACCTGTAATGTAAACAAAAATCATCACAATACTATCATCATATATGGCCCAGAACCAAAGAGATTTCCCTCATATTCCACATATTATAATATATTTTTTTTTTTTTGTATGTTCTTTTGTATCCTCTGACATGGGATCAGAGACTTTTTCAAACGAACACGGACATGAGAGCATGCATTTATTTTTTAGTCCATAATAGGTTTTTGGTGTTGCAGGGCTCCGGATTTTCGTACGGGAGCCCTGGCAACGACAAGGGATCTGCGTATTGTTACAATATATTTTAAATTTCATGCGAAGTTAGAAGGAAGACAGTAGAAGGGTTACAAATTTTGTTTTTACAATATTGATCGTATTGCTAATTACATTTTCATTATATTCTAATTATTGGTATGCTTCAGAATAATATAAACATATATTATGTAAGCATATATTTAACACTAACTCTTATTTCTTTTTATCACAATTTTAGCTATATTCTTGCAAAAATCAATAAATTTTTCAATGTCCTTTCCCATCATTATTTCTTTTATATTTTCCTTCACAACTTTCACGTTTAATTCTTGTTCAATGTTATATCTTTCCTTCGCAAATGATGGGCACTCAAATAGGATGTGTGGGACAGATTCTGCTATATCTGAGTCACAGACACATGATGGGCTCCCCTTACACTTGAAGCGATTCAAGTATTCGGAGAACCCACCATGTCCTGTCATAATTTGTGTCGTCACATTATTTATCGTGATCTTCCTTACGAGTCTATATGCCGTTGCTGCGTCGGGGAAGAACATTTTGGTTACCGACGCCGTTTCACCGGAAGTATACCTTCGGTTCCACTCGTCAATCGTATCCATGCGTATGCTACGCCTCACGAATGAAATCGGACACTGATCATAATCTGGTGCTCTTTTCGTTTTGGTGGCAGCTTCCTTCGCTAGCTCGTCTGCTCTTTCGTTACCATCCAAACCTGCGTGAGCTTTGATCCAGAACAAGGTTACCATCTTGTTCTGGCGAGACGCTGATTTTAAATTCTCTCTTGTTTTCACGGCCAGGGGATGATAACATTCACAGTTTTTGACGGTCAGGAGGGCTGCCATTGAGTCGCTGTAAATTCCGAAGTTTACAGCGTCGGTATCCAAAATTTTGCCAGACGCTTCGCATATCGCGAGGAGCTCAGCCTGGTATACCGTACAGTATCTTTCGAGAGCAAGCTTGTGGGCCCTAGTTTCGGAACTGCCACTCCAAATGGATAGCGCAGCGCCAACTTTACCATTAATCTTGCTCCCGTCTGTAAATATACGAACATCTGGTTCGGTTTGAGCATCAAACTGTTCCTGGTTTACCAAGCTGATCACCTCTAGATTCATAAGCTCAGCTGGATGGGGTGCGTCGATAGCTGCTGTCATACGCTCCACATCCCTACCTCTCAATGCCGGCTGGGGCACCCCCCTCTTGGCCTCATATAGTAAAGCTGCTTCTCGCACCCGGAGGTCGAGTGGGAGTATCCCAGCCAGCAACAAGACAGAGTGAAGGGAGACTGTGCGATACGCCTTACACAGTTTTTGCGCTATCCCACGTTGCACAGCATTTAGCTGTTTAATCACCCCTAACTTGCTAGCAGCTGGCGCCCATACGCTAGCAGCGTATAAAATGACTGGTTCGACAGTCGCCGTATATATGACTCTGATCACTTCAGGATGTAACCCCCAACTTGTCTTAGCCGCTTTTATCAGTTGCTTATAAATTCCCAGAGCTTTTCTACATATGTTCGCGACATGGGTGTTAAATGTTAGTTTTTCGTCGATAGTGACGCCGAGAATTTTCATCTCTTTCGACATGCCAATGTCGACCCCGCACATACTCAGACGAGGGGTGTCATATTTAAGCTTGCGCGTTATTATCATAGCGTTGGTTTTTTGCGGTGCGAACTTGAGCTTATTCTTAATACCCCACGTCTGAACATGCCCAAGTGCGTCATTCGCACGTCGTTGGATCTCTTGTGCAGAGTCGGCATCAAACACCAGTACGATGTCGTCTGCGAACGCCTGGCAGTAATCTCCTCTGGCCTCGAGGCTTTTGAGGAGTGGATCTAGTAAGAGGTTCCATAGGATTGGTCCACCGATAGAGCCTTGCACGCAACCTTTGGTTGTTGCTTTGGAGTACTCCTCTCCGGCATATCTAACGTTGACTCTCCTGTCCCTCAAGTAGCTGTCCACTACTCTTCTTAAATTTTGAGGACATCTTTCCTCTGCCAGTCGGATCCTGATAGCTGGCCACCAGGCACTGTCAAAGGCTCCCTCTATATCCAACGATATCAGCAGTACAATTTTCTTTTGTTCCAATTTTTGCCGTATATGCTGCATCAGTGTATAGAGGGAGTCTTCGGTGCTCTTTTGTGGCATGAACCCGAACTGACGTGTACTCATCCTCGGCAGTAGATGAAACTTAAGGCGAGCTACCATCATCTTTTCGAAAATTTTTCCCAGTATAGGCAAAAGACCAATTGGCCTGTATGACTTTGGCATCGAGTATGTTTCTTTTCCTGGTTTTCTCAGGACGATGACGGTAGCTTCCTTCCAGGCCTTGGGGAAGTAGTGGTGCTCGAAACATTTATTGAGGAGAGCCAGAAATATAACCGGATTGGCTCCAATAGCGCGAGAGCAGATGTCGGCTGTGAAGCCATCAGATCCTGGAGCCTTCTTGGGATTGAAGGACTCGCATGCTTTCTTGAGTTCTGCCATCGTGAACGGAGGATCACCCAAGTCATCTTGTGTGCCAGCATTCACTTTATCGGCTTCTACTCTTACGCGACGGTGTTGAGCATTATCACTCTCCGTATGATCCTCAGGATAAAAGTTCTCCGCTAATAGTCTCACAGATCCCTTAGGATCTAATACCTTTCCGTCTTTTTGTAGCGGCAAGTCCTCCTCCCTGCGCGTAGTCCTCCCTATGACTCTATATATTCCCTCCCAGACCCCCTCCTTATCCTGTTTTTCACAGAAGTTCTTCCAGCTGTCGACAATAGCTCTGGACGCTTCGGCCTCGTAGTCTTCTTTCTGTTTCAGGTAATCCTCGACTACCTTCGTCCTTCTATGTGGAGCAGCGCATCTAATCCTGCGTTTTTTGGTGGCGACTTCGGCTTTCATCTTGGCGAGCTTTTCCGACCACCACGGCAATTTTAATTCCTCTTTTCTCCCCTTTTTTGGTATCGAATCTAGACATGTTTTTGTTAAGGCTTTGATATAGTTATCGGTTGCTGAATCTATTTCTTCTACTGTATTTATTCTTTCAATTTCTAAAATGTTTAAATTAAATTCTGCTAAATAATGTTTAAAATTTTCATGAAAAGTTGTCCAATTTGCTTTTTTAGTATTATATATTCTTGTAGTTCTTTCTACTTTAATCCCTTTCGCTTTTTTAAGTTTGATATTAAAAACTATGCCGTTGTGATCCGACGTCGTCAATCCTTCGTCTATCGCCCAGTCGTCCACCAAATGTAACAGGTCTGAGGAACACGCTGTTATATCCACGTGGCTCTTGTAGCGTTTGCCCCCTCTGACGGTGTCGAAAGTTGGGGTCACACCTCTGTTTAGAACATTGAGGTCCATTTCGTCCAGAGCTGCCGCCAAGTCGTTACCCCTGTGGTCCACCTCTAAGCTACCCCACCACGTGCTTTTTGCATTGGCATCTCCTCCAATTACCCACTTTTTCGATCCGAGGATATTTTCTACTCTTTTCAAATGGTCCAGATAAGGATCAATAGGTTGGTCTGGCTCAAAATAAAAGGATATGAGAGTGATCTCCCAAGCACTAGTCTGAAGCCCCACCACGACGATGTTGTTGGTGGTGAGGTTTGGGTATTGAATTATGTTCAAATCTTGATTAAAGACGACTATTGCCGCTTTGACGTTTCCATCTCCCACATCAGTGCTTTGAAAGACCCTTGCACCTCTGTAACTCCTCATGGACTTCTGTCCGCCGATGTAGGGTTCTTGGAGAAGTGCCGCCGCCACCCCGCGTTTGTTGGCTTCTATAAGAGCCTCCTCAGTAGCCAGCTTCTTTCGTTGAAGATTCGCTTGAATGAACTTGTATACAGTCTTTTCGCCAGGGTCGCCTTTAGCAATATGCTATAGTTAACCTGGCCAGATCATCGCGTTTCCTTCGTACCGGACAGTCCTGGCTAAAAGCGTTGTGTTCAGTTCTCTCCAACTCTGCCTGCACGCAGTTTCGACAGCTTGGTGGCGTGCCCGCGAGCCAGTCAGCGCACTCAGTTTTAACGTGCGGACCTCCGCAGTGGCAGCAAAGATCTGCTGGCTCTTTGCAGAAGCGCTTGCTGTGCCCGTACTCTAGACAGCGGGTGCACTGAACCAGCGGGGACTGGTCTTCCACCTTTATGCGCTGCAGATCGATGTGCACGCTCCCTAGTCCAACGCATCTCCTCCAAATCACCGGCGAAACGCTGAGCACAACGTGTCTCGTGTGCGGGTTTCTGGCTTTTCTCTGGAATTTGAATGCAAGTCTGTCGTCCTCCTTGTCAAGGCCCTGAAAAACATCACGATTTTGGTTTTTGAACGCCTTAAGGATGTCTTCGTCTGTGTTGACTAGTAAGACATCCTTAAGGATCAGAAGCGGGTCCCTATTTTTCATCTCCGCGACAACGAGGCCAGTTCCTTCTTTTTCCAGCCTATCTCTTATTTTATTTCTTTCCTCTGTCGTCCCGAATCCCATTATTACTTTTCGATCTTTGGCCTTTCTCACTCTTTCAACTTTAATCCAACCTTCTTTTGCGTCGACAGCTTTCCTCACTTTATCTAGCACTTCCTCCCCAGTTACTGTATCATCTTCGGAGCTCACTACGACAGAATGCAATGTGCTACGCGTCGGGGTATGTTTAGCGCTTTGGCTAGCTGCCACGCTTGCATAGGTGGGCATCGTTGCGTTTTCTAAGGCCTTTCTCTGCTTTCTCATACTCTCGTTCAGCTCTTCCATCTTTTTATTTGTTTCAATAAGCAGTTTTGCGTGCTCCTCTATTTTTTCTATGATTGGGCTAGTTTTGGGGTCAGTCTCAATTAGGAATGTGTTGTCACCAACAGGGGTCTTCAACTCTTCCTCCCTGACCTTCTTCTTTCCGCTCGCCGATTTTCTTTCTTTTGCTTCTGATTCGGCCTCCTTCACTAAATAGTAGAGTCGGTCGATTACTTCTATCACCACTAATTTTATTTCTCTCTTCATATTACTCGCGCCAACGCTATTCAGTTGGATCTTGGCTCTATCATGATGGGCCTTTGCTTCAGTTAATCTACTCATATATGTCTTACCTGACGTATTATGGGTTTTTACCAGTGGAGAAACGTCAGTTTTGTGGGTTTTGTCACGTTGTGACAGCGCCGTTTTTTGATCTGAGCTAGCACTTTGCTTCGTAGAGCCACTATCATGCGTCGTTTCCAGTGTGGTGGGAGTGGGGTCGGGATTCGCGGCCTCCCACTTGTCGATGCTAAGTCTCACATTCGAGGCCTCTGGCGGAGTTGCATTTGCTTCTGTCTTTTTGACAGGAGTCCTAATCCCAATCATTGCGGAGGTGTTGGATATCGTCAATAAAGTTTGTAAAAGTTGTAAAGGACAATATAAATACTCTTAATATAAAATATGTAAAATCTAGTAAAATAGAGTCACAGACTCTAGTCTTTAGTACTACTCAGTAGTACGTCCAAAAATATACTCCTAGGAAAAATTTGCCACTCCAGGGGTCAAAATTGAAAACTTTTGAGACAAAAGATTTTCAATCTCTACGTAGAGTCGATATTTATATCTCATTGAATAGATCTCCCCAAGCCCGCTTCAACGATACTAAATACAGCCGTCTTAATTAAGATGGTTTCCGAGATACAGGCCTACAGAGGCCCACAAGAAATAAGTCTACAGAGGTTGTCAAAGAAAATGGCAATATTCTGCAACCACACGTTCCGGAGATATTAAGGTTTAAAAATATTTAAAATGGCGTCACTCCTGTCAAAGTCAGACTTTGGGTAGTAATATCTCCCTTTACAGAAGTCGCAGAACACCGGTGTTTGGGCTTATTTTATTCTGTAAGACCTCTTCTTCCAGATGAACTGGTTTTCAGGAGCCTGAATTTTTTTTTTTTTTTTCTCTGAAGCTCCTGAAAATAGGGAGACTAGGTAAAGTTTGTACTCCTCTATATAAAAGTGGAAACCAGTCATGTGGAAACATACATACCTAATATCATATTATAATATTAGGTATGTATGTTTCCACATGACTGTCTGTATGGCTCACGTAAACGAGAGTTCCCGTCCCTAATAAAAACTATAATACAAGGTTATTTTTTTGAACCTGATATGCGTATGCCCACCTATTACAGAAACGCACAAAAAATTCTCAACTTCCCATAGAAAATGGGTTGGTCGCGTGACCACTTAGTATGGGGAGTCGAAATTTTTTTGTGCGTTGCTAGCAAAGTCGTAGAACAAAAGTTGTTGCTTTTGACCTCTGTAATAAGGTGGGCTTACGCATATCAAGTACAAAAAAATAACCTTGCATAAAGGCGCCTCCATCACTTTCTAGCAACAGTGCGAGCGGAATGTTTGAAAGAAATGGAGGACCATTTAGACGGAAAGTTACAAAGAAATCGGAAACCTTTGGGGGGAAAGTTAAAACAAAACATCAGGGACTTTCTACCATTCGTGTGTACGCTTCTTAATATACAGGGTGTTAGGGACAGCCTTCCGAATACTGAAGGGGCATGATCAGTCAACGACACTGAACAACTTTCAGTGAAGTAAACTTTCAGTTTCCTGTTGATTGAAACCAAAGCACAGATTAAATAATAGTCATTCTGTATATGGAATCCCTTGCCCCGTGTGGTGCCGGCAAAGAATAGTACCAACCCATACATACCCGTGGGTGTCGTAAGAGGCGACTAAGGGTTAACTGGAGGATGGGCAGCAGCATCCTCCTTTTTATATTACATCTTAGTTACTGCGGTCACCTACAACCGCGGTCCATGGTGCCAGCCGTAACGCTAAAAAGCGAGGTGACTATGGTACTTCCCCTCCACATTTTGCCAGCAAAAGCTAGAATTCTGGAGGGAGCTCCCTGTCCTGTAGTGGACGTTTCATGGGATGTTATGATGATATGGAATCCCTTTGCTCAGAGCATCCACTGACGGGCAAGCCGGAACCTCCTCACAGAATTGTTACAGCAAAGTGAGGTGCTGGCCAAATGGGGCTTCTTCTTCGTCTTCAGATCTTGATCCGAAGGATGGACAGCAGGATCCTAAACCGCGTTTCATTTTGTGCCAGCCGCAAATTCTAACAATCTTGGTATCTGCACGGTACTATATGAAACGATACGATATTTCAGTTAGAAAGATTTTAGACTTTAAGGGCACTGCATGTTATCCTACGTCATCTAGTACACGAAATTGGCAACTTTATAGCGATAGTAGTGGCCTAGTAGGTCCACAAAACGTTAGTCTGCCAATCCGAAACCTGGCAGGTTTTGTACAGTTGGAGAAAAAAGTGGTTAAATGACAGATTCTCCAACTGTACAAAACCTGCCAGGTTTCGGATTGGCAGACCAACGTTTTGTGGACGTACTAGGCCACTACTATCGCTACAAAGTTGCCAATTTCGTGTACTAGATGACGTAGGATAACATGCAGTGCCCTTACGGTCTATTTGTCTATTTAGACCTTTTCGTGCTTCAATCCACAATCTTTAATGAATTCATATAAGGTGCTTCCTATTCAAGTGCGCTTCTTCTACAGGATGAAATTGAAAACATCCGACTTTATTTTGAGATTGAGTTCAGACTGCGAAACTGAAAAAAAATCGCCTAGGAACATAGGTCATACGAGTACATTTTGTATGGGAGATCGATTTTTTTTTACGTCTAACGACCTATGTTCCTTGGGGAAAGTTGTTCAGTTTCGTGGTATGAACTCAATCTAAAAATTTGTCGAATGTTTTCAAATTCACCCTGTAGTATGTTACTCGGACCACAAAACTGAACCTTTAGAAAAAAAAAGTAAAAAAATAAATAAAATTATAATAAATAAAATTGCATCAGCTGATAACGCATTTTGTATGGGAGGTCAACATATTTTTTTCGTATTTTGACCTATGACTCAAAGGAACCCAGGAACTCACCCTATAAAGGGTGTAAAAAAAGTACGATTACCCTTCTAAGGGGTGATTCTACATCACTATAAGATTGTATAAAAAAATACTTTTCCCTAAAAAAAGTAGTTTTAGCTGAAGAAGTAGTGAAGCGCCTGGTGGGTTCAATGATATCTTTGACCAGCTGGTGAAGTAGACAAAGATGGTTTTTTGTTATAATATCTAGTCATTAGCAAGTACTTAGTAATTTCAAAAACACATTGTAATTTAATTCGAAGGAAAGCAAATTTCATGATCACCCAAACTAAAAAAAGGTAGTTATTATTTTTATGTTTTAAGACAATTTATTGGTGATATAGAATCATCCCTTTAAAAGATCATCATACTTTTTTAACACCCTGTATAGAAAACGAGAGCTTACCCTTTTTAATAGGTGGAATGTTGGAGTAAGCCACAGAGAGTAAGGAAGGCAGCTCTTCAGGAATGATGACACTGCACCAACCTGGAATTGAACACGGATGAGAGTTAAATATAGGCTTAAATAAGGCTTAAATAAAGGTTCAGTAAGGGCTTAAATAAAGGGTTCAATGAAGACTTAAATAAGGCTTAAATAAAAGGTGTAATAAGACTTAAATAAATGGTTACATAAGGCTTGAATAAAAGGTTCAATAAAGGGCTCAATAAAGGCTTAAATTAAGAGTTTTTATAAGACCTATATAAAGGTTTAAATAATGCTTAAATAAATAGTTAAATAAAGGATTAAATAAAGGCTTAAATAAAGGGTTTTTATAAGACCAAAATAAAAGGTTGAATAAGCCTTAAATAAATAATTCAATAAAGGGCCCAATGAAGGGTTCAGTAAATGCTTAAATAAAGGGTTCAATAAAGGCTTAAATAAAGAGTTCTATAAGTCTTAAATAAAGGATAAAATAATAATTAAATAAAGCGTTCAATAAAGGCTTAAATAAGGGCTTAAATTAGGACCGCCAGCAGTATTGGTGTTAAACTTACTTGTAGCATACATAGAGAAACGGTCTCACACCAAGACCTGATTAGGCGAGCACAACTCTCTAATTTAATTAAATAGTAATATAAGTAACTTTAAACTAATATAAAATTAGAACAGTGATCTAAATAAAGCACCAATTTAAATAAAAATAACGCTAGTTGTAGGTAAATACTCGTAAAGGGTTAAATAAAGGCTTTGATGACGACTTCAAGTAAAAGAGTTTTCTGTAAAAATGGTTAATTTAGATAATTGTTACAGAACCAAAAAATTCTTATAAAGAACACCTACGGTTTCGAATTAATTACTATATTAAAAAAAACCGGCCAAGTGCGAGTCGGACTCGCGCACCGAGGGTTCCGTACCACCACATAATCATAATTGTATTAGTTGAAATTTCAGTAAGTTATTGTGCTAGATTTTTTGAGTCCGACACGCGCTTGACCAAATTTTATTATTTGTTGTTATTTTATAGCTTATGCACTATAAACATACCAATTTTCAAGTTTGTAAGTGTTCCCGTTTTTAAATAGAACTAAAACAAAAATCGCCTCAGCGACCATCCAACTTGACCCCTCTCTTATATGAATATTCTTGAAACGGGAGCTCACCACAATTGGTTACCATTAGTTGTGAGAAAAGTTGTAATATTTAATGATTTCAGACTTTTCCCATTATTTGTACTGTGAGACCTAGCTTCTTGCCAAATTTCATAATTTTAGGTCAACGGGAAGTACCCTGTAGGTTTTGCATTTTTGAATAAATGTATGGAGATGAGGACATAAAATGCCATATCTTTTGATTGCGTCGTTGTAAAAAATTTAAATTTTCAGATCTTGTGTGGTTCATGGATCCTAATATGTGGTATTAATTTCAACCTGATACCTTTACCCGTTCGTGAGATAAAGGGTCTTGACAGACAGACAGACAGACAGACAGACAGACAGACAGACAGACAGACAGACAGACAGACAGACAGACAGACGGACAACAAAGTGATCCTATAAGGGTTCCGTTTTTTTCTTTTGAGGTACGGAACCCTAAAAACCCTTGGCCTACAAGTTTATCTCGTTTTTAACCTTACCGAATAATTATTTACATCCGAAGGAAGATCATAATTAACAGGGTTAACTTCTAGCTGCAACTGCAACTCACAAATATTGAAGAAATGCTTAAATGTGGCAGCTGTTAGAAAAAAAAGTTATTTAAACAAGAATACATTCGTTACTTTTTAGGGTTCCGTACCTCAAAAGAAAATAACGGAACCCTTATAGGATCACTTTGTTGTCCGTCTGTCTGTCTGTCTGTCTATCTGTCAAGACCCTTTATCTCACGAACGGGTAAAGGTATCAGGTTGAAATTAATAATATATATTAGAATCCATGAACCACATAAGATCTGAAAATTTCAATTTTTTACAACGACGCAATCAAAAGATATGGCATTTTATGTCCTCATCTCCATACATTTATGCAAAAATGCAAAACCTACAGGGTACTTCCCGTTGACCTAAAATTATGAAATTCGGCAAGTAAAAATAATGAGAAAAGTCTGAAATCATTAAATATTACAACTTTTCTCACAACTAATGCTAACCAATTGTGGTGAGCTCCCGTTTCAAGAACATTCATATAAGAGAGGGGTCAAGTTGGATGGTCGCTGAGGCGATTTTTGTTTTAGTTCTATATTAAAAACGGGAACACATGCAAACTTGAAAATTGGTATGTTTATAGTGCATAAGCTATAAAATAACAACAAATAATAAAATATAGTCAAGCGCGTGTCGGACTAAAAAAATCTAGCACATTCTGAAATTTCAACTAATACAATTATGATTATGTGGTGGTACGGAACCCTCTTTGAGCGAGTCCGACTCGCACTTGGCCGGTTTTTTATATAGTATATTTTATTGTATATTATATTTATATAATTTTTTTCAATAGACAAAGAGGAACCCAGATTAGTAATTTAATGTACAGAGAAGAGGAAGAAACAATTTAAAAGTGACACCTGCTGTGTCTGAATGTCAAAAATAAGTTTCATATATTTATAACTTTTTATATATTTATAACACCTGCCTATAAAACGTGTTTTAGCAAAGAATTTGGAAAACCAACGCGCAGTGCTTTGCTTACGTCAATGGGTGGTTTTTAGCGTTTCTTAGGATTAGCCTCAACACTATAACTATAGAGGAAAGAAATATTTATTTATAAATATTTATTTCCTCTATGCTAAAACCTACGCAATTCTTTTGTTAATCCTTTAATCAAAAGGCTGTAGTTATGTTTATTAGTAAGCAGTTGTTTATAAGTTTTTGTTATTACCTAGCCTCTTTTATCACTTTTTAGAATAGTTTTTAGATTACAGCTTTTCAAATTATATACAGTGCGACAAGGCTTATAATGAACGTGGGTGGGGGCGCTGGTTTGTATGAGGAGAACTGTCAAAAGTGACGTTACACAAGATGACGGTGTTAGTTCCTTTTTTTGCCACGTTCATTATAAGCCTTGTCATACAGTTATACTTAATCTTAGAGTTATACTTAACAAAAACATATTTAGAGTATTTTGGTGTCATAACACTTTCCTTAATTCAGAAACTAATTCGGCATAGGTACCTACATTGCTCGTTAAAGTAAGAATATCGGAAGTATTAGTACCAAGCCTCCTAGCAATGTATGCCGAATTAGTCTTTGAATTTAAAAAGGTGTGAATGCGGCTTTATAAGACATATAGACTCTACAAAGTACCTACTCTTCCCAAATGCGTACATTAACATGTGTTTTTACTAGTTTCTACAAAAAATACTTAAGAGGCTACCTTCCGCCCACTAGCGCCCCCATCAGTTTAAAAAATATTACTCACTAAATACAAAACTTATCGAAAATCTGGAAAGACAATTTGAAGTAAAGGTATCCTAGTTTATTCAGAACCTATCAATTCTGAAAAATATAATACACTGTAGTTACAGATACAAAAAGTGCGAAAAACGGCCACTTTTAGAAGTTTTTGTATCTGTAACTACAGTGAACTTTATTTTACAGAGTAAATAGTTCTTTATCTTTTTAAAAATAAAGGAATGATTCCTTTGAGTAAAATTTTCTATCTACTGCACTTAGAATACTTTACTTGCAGGTGGCGATAAAAAATTCCAGCCTGTATAATAGTTATCATATATTTTCAAAGTGGTAGGGCTTTTGTGAAAAGTCCGTCTGGGGAAGTACCACCCCCTTGCCTATTTCTGCCGTGAAGCAGCAGTGTTTGCACTGCTGTGTTTCGGTTTGAAGGGTGAGGGAGCCAGGGAAATTACCGGCACACGAGACACACCATCTTAGTTCTCGGGGTGGGTAACGTGCTTAGCTGTCTTATTAGTGTCAAGTTATGCCACTAATAAGACATTGAACTCTATGGGCGGTGGTGACCACTTTCCATCAGGTGGCCCACGTGCTCGTTTGTTCACTTGTCACAAAAAAAAAAAGTTTAACGTACTGGACCCTTACTGCGCGAGCCCGACTCATACTTTGCCGATTATGAAAGACTCACCCACCGGCCTTAGTAGGCATTAATGGCCTATTGGTAATTACCTAACTGCCACTAGATTAAGTATGTATTGTATAAAATTAATGCTTTACAAATTCGTATGCGTCAGTGGGTATTTTGTTGCATAATCAGCAGAAAACTCGTCAAGAGAAGTAAAGCCTAGGAAGCATACATTCAAAGACTAATTCGGCATACATTGATGGGAGGCTTGGTTCTGTTAATTCCAATATCCTTACTTCGACGAACAATGTATACCGAATTAGTTTCCGAAATAAAAATTAAAAATGAAAATTTTTTTTTTTTTGGAAACAATAACGTAAATAAGCATAATCTTAAGTCTAACGTAAAAAAATAAAAGTAGGTTATTCTGCTGACGTGTAAAGTGCCTGGTTCCCAAACTAAGATACCCTGTACTATGGGTGACCAGGTTTTCGTGTTCAGCACGTAACAGTCGAGTTAAGGAAGGTGTGATATCGGCTTAAGGCAGGTACGAGTATTATAGGACCTTACCTATGAAATTGTCGTTTTGTAGCTGATGCGATTTCTTTGAAACGTTGATTTTTAGGGTTCCGTACCACAAAAGAAAAAAACGGAACCCTTATAGGATCACTTTGTTGTCCGTCTGTCTGTCTGTTTGTCTGTCTGTCTGTCAAGACCCTTTATCTCACGAATGGGTAAAGGTATCAGGTTGAAATTAATACCACATATTAGGATCCATGAACCACACAAGATCTGAAAATTTCAATTTTTTTCAACGACGCAATCAAAAGATATGGCATTTTATGTCCTCATCTCCATACATTTATTCAAAAATGCAAAACCTCAAGGGTACTTCCCGTTGAACTAAAATTATGAAATTTGGCAAGAAGCTAGGTCTCACAGTACAAATAATGGGAAAAGTCTGAAATCATTAAATATTACAACTTTTCTCACAACTAATTTTAACCAATTGCGGTGAGCTCCCGTTTCAAGAACATTCATATAAGAGAGGGGTCAAGTTGGATGGTCACCGAGGCGATTTTTGTTTTAGTTCTATTTAAAAACGGGAACACTTACAAACTTGAAAATTGGTATGTTTATAGTGCATAAGCTATAAAATTACAACCAATAATAAAATTTGGTCAAGCGCGTGTCGGACTAAAAAAATCTAGCACATTAACTTACTGAAATTTCAAATAATACAATTATGTTCATGTGGTGGTACGGAACCCTCATTGCGCGAGTCCGACTCGCACTTGGCCGGTTTTTTAATTGTATTTAGACCTATGTTCCTTAGGAAAAGTTGTTCAGTGACATGGTCTGAATGCTCAGTTTCGAGGATATGGAAACTTGTGCCAACAAAAAAGGCTTCTTCTGGGCAAGCTCATTTCATCGTCGACCTTACGAGTATCTCTGTCCTCAATATATCGAGGTCAAGAGTAAGCCCATTGACAGTAAAAAAAAAAAAGCTATATAGTCCAAAATGGTTCTACTGAAGTGCTGTTGGGTCACCGTATCTGGTGTTGGGTGTACTCACAGAACAACGATAGGACCACTTCGCCTGCGCGCGCACCCCATAGAAGCGAATATATTAAAAATATTTGGTTCCTTATTGAAGAGTTATACTATCCAATTTTTGTAAGGGCTTATGTATGGTCGTATGGTTTCGTCCCACCCTACCCCCAGGGGTATGGCCAGGGGAATGGCCAGGGATATGGCCAGGGGTATGGCCAGGGGTATGGCCAGGGGTATGGCCAGGGGTATGGCCAGGGGTATGGCCAGGGGTATGGCCAGGGGTATGGCCAGGGGTATGGCCAGGGGTATGGCCAGGGGTATGGCCAGGGGTATGGCCAGGGGTATGGCCAGGGGTATGGCCAGGGGTATGGCCAGGGGTATGGCCAGGGGTATGGCCAGGGGTATGGCCAGGGGTATGGCCAGGGGTATGGCCAGGGGTATGGCCAGGGGTATGGCCAGGGGTATGGCCAGGGGTATGGTGGGTCCGGAGCGTTTTGAATCAACATCATAAACACATTCGTTGCCATAGAGACGCTGTCACTGGTTTTTAGGGTTCCGTACCTCAAAAGAAAAAAACGTAACCCTTATAGGATCACTTTGTTGTCCGTCTGTCTGTCTGTCTGTCTATCAAGACCCTTTATCTCACGAACGGGTAAAGGTATCAGGTTGAAATTAATACCATATATTAGGATCCATGAACCACACAAGATCTGAAAATTTCAATTTTTTACAACGACGCATTCAAAAGATATGGCATTTTACGTCCTCATCTCCGTACATTTATTCAAAAATGCAAAACCTACAGGGTACTTCCCGTTGACCTAAATTATTAAATTTGGCAAGAAGCTAGGTCTCACAGTACAAATAATGGGAAAAGTCTGAAATCATTAAATATTACAACTTTTCTCACAACTAATTTTAACCAATTGCGGTGAGCTCCCGTTTCAAGAACATTCATATAAGAGAGGGGTCAAGTTGGATGGTCACCGAGGCGATTTTTGTTTTAGTTCTATTTAAAAACGGGAACACTTACAAACTTGAAAATTGGTATGTTTATAGTGCATAAGCTATAAAATTACAACCAATAATAAAATTTGGTCAAGCGCGTGTCGGACTCAAGAAATCTAGCACATTAAATTTCAACTAATACAATTGAGGTGGTACGGAACCCTCAGTGCGCGAGTCTGACTTGCACTTGGCCGGTTTTTTGCATCTTACTCTCGCAATAATAGTACTATGTTTATCGCACTCAAATGACGCTAGTAGTGTGGGTGCGGAAATCGTGTTAGTTTTAGTAAATGGTGACACTGATTTGTATTGAATGACATAAAGAATTCGTCTATATCCTTAGTCATTGATAGATCTCAATAGTATAGAGCAAGACGCATGCGCTTCAGAGCTCTGTGGGTGTACTCTTGACCATCAAGGCCCCGTACAGATGAATTTTGCGCTTTCATAATGTTTTGCAAGATATTTCATACATATTATGGTATTTGTGGTTAAGTAAGCGTCTCTCTACTAAAACTACTTCGAGGCCCTTTTTATTTGCATTTTAGCGAATGATTTACGAGATAAAAAAATATATATATTATCCTACAATATTAAACAAGCAATATTGGTATATTTATATATTTTATATGTTTGTAATCGGTTTCTCGAAAACGGCTCTAACGATTTCAATGAAATTTACCATACGGAGGTTTTCGGGGGCGAAAAATCGATCTAGCTGGGTCTCATGTCTGGGCCAATTCGTACTCCACGTGTTTTTAAGCAATTTTTAAGTTCCGCGCCGGCTGGGTTGGCTGGAAGAAATCTCTTGCAGAGATAAGCCCGCCTTTGTAAATGTCCTGTTTTTTGTATATTTCTATGTATTAATTGTGCAATAAAGAATATATTAGGTTTTGTCTATAAAAACAACAACGTACAGCGCCATCTGTTGGCGGGTAGCATAGCTGGCTCACCCGATGATATTTTAATGTTGAGGTGGCTATTATAGAGCGAAGCTCGGTCGCCCAGGTGTTGCCCTATTAAACTCTTATTTTCGCTGTTTGGCATTCTTACATAAAGCCTACGGACCGGTGGCACAGTAAGATATCAAAAACGCTCTATTTTACAGAAATGCTCAATCAAATAGACCTAGCTAGATCGATTTTTCACCCCCATAAACCCTCGTATGGTAAATTTCATCAAAATCGTTGGAGCCGTTTTCGAGAAACCGATTAAGTACAAATCCTATATCCTCATCATAACATCCCATGAAACGTCCACTACAGGACAGGGAGCTCCCTCCAAAATTCCAGCATTTGCTGGAATAACGTGGAGGGGAAGGACCATAGTCACCGCGCTAGTTAGCTTTACGGCTGGCACCATGGACCGCGGTTGTTGGTGACCGCAGTAAGTAAGATGATGCGATACACAGAAGGATGGCTGCCAATCCTCTGGTTCATTAATATATATTTATATACGTACAAATGTTGCTCGTCTAATAGTATTTATTATTATTTATTATATTATTTCGTTAGTTAACAACAGAGTACTATTTCAAAATGTATGGAAAGAAAAAATTATGAGGCTCAGTATAAGCTATAGTACCTGGGCGACTGAGATTCGCACTATAGGAGCCGCCTCAACATTAAAATATCATCGGGTGAGCAAGCTATGCTACCCTCCAACAAATGGCGCTGTAGGTTTTTGACTAAAACGCGGAATTGAAAGTTAAACACAGGGAAATCGAATTTTTACAGAGACATGAGACCCAGCTATATTCAGACCCAGCTATATTTATTTTTTGCCCCCGAAAACCACCGTATGGTAAATTTCATTAACACATCACTTTTCACATCTTGTTTATTACTACGTTTTGTTTTGCTAAGATAAATACCATATTTATTATAAAAGTGGTTACAAAGTTATTCATTCTGAAGGTCATTCAGGGAGTATTAGCCATAAGTGGTACGGAACCCTCGGTGAGCGAGACCGACTCGCACTTGACCGGTTTTTTCAATTATAATCTACAATTGGTTATGAAGGTCTTTCAAAAATAGTACAATGCATCACACACGACAAAGATATATTTAAACTTTCTCACTTTGTCTACGTGTTTATTTAACAAACGAAACAAATAAAACTAAACTTGATGAAGGTAGAAACTTTCATATTGTAATTTTCTGAAGATATCCTAAAGATGCAATATACAGCTTGAATTTGTATTGGTTTTGCACCCGAAGCCCTGTGATTCTACTCATGAAAACAAGCAACTTTCCAGAAGAAAAAAATTTTTCGCCTTCCCATACAGAAAGGGTCGATCACGTGACCACTTAACTATGGAGACGAAAAAATATTTACAAGTAAAAATGTTTCTTCAGGAAAGTTGCTTGTTATCATGAGTAGAATCTGTGGGCCTCGGGAGCAAAATCAATGAAAATTCACGGTGTAGTATGTTCACCTTATGAAGACTCTACTCTATGACCTTAAGGACAAGACCCAGCCCAAGTAATGACGTTAAATCTTTTAAATTTCCTTAAATCTTTTGCTGTAGATAACTTTCTTTCATCAAAACAGAAAGTGACAATAATGGAATTTAAAAGAGATTTTACTTTAGATATGCTTTTATGAGCAACTGCCTGTTAGACTTTAAATATCACTCAATGAAGCATCACACACGATCAAGATTATGTTTTAAACTTTTGCACTTTGTCAACATGTTTATTTGACACACGAAACAAATTAAAACAAACTCTCAAATTGAAACAAATTGATGTTTATGAAGAAAATGTTCCAAAAAAGCAATAGTACCTACTCGCTATGTTCACCGTATGTAATGTGACGGCCTTAAGGATTAAGACCTAGCTTCAGTAATAACGTTAAATCTTAACTTACCCAAAGACAACTGATATGCAAGAAGAAATAGTTTAAAATCCATGTCTGCAAAGTCACATTGATACACTTCACTTGATTCAACTCAACAAACGCGAAACTTTTTAAGAATCGAATAAAATCTTTTTTAAGTATTTTTTAAATTTACTTTTTTTTCGAAAGGAGGATGTGTGTTGTGTTGAACTACTGATCAGTAAGTCAGTAAACATAATGTTCTGGCGCGCAACTTTCACTATGCGCAGGCACAAGGTTGGTAAGAAGTTACAAATCTCTGACATACTTACATGTAGATGGCGTTAGTTTCGCGACTTGAAGTGTGGCCTAGTGAGCAGTAAAAAAACCGGCCAAGTGCGTGTCGTGCCACGCACAGTGTGGGGTTCTGTAGTTGCCTAAGGAATCATTGTAAAGCTAGTTTAGATTTTTTCATAAACATTTTCCCTCCTAACGGAAAGCGAGCTCCAGGGACTCAATTCTTGAAAATCACCGGGTGATAAAATATCACTGTTGAGACTTAAAAATTCATATAAACCCTGATAAACTCTTGAAAGTTAAATCAGAATACATGAAAATTAACAATCAAGGACTGCTTTATATCTTACGAATATCAATCTTCACTTTTGAAAAGAAAAATCTGTGATCTTGAATTTTTTGAGTGATATTTTATCACTGAGTGATATTCAAGAATTGTCTCCCAACGCCTGATTGCTATCGCTAAACCTGTAAAGTGTACTTAGGTGTGATAGTTTTCCTTTTAAATTAAAATATAGCACTGTGATTTTTTTAACGATTCCGATATCAACCGTTTAACTGCTGCCGTATTCCGAAGTGAAACTACGATAATATCGCGCCGATAATTAGTCTATGGTCCTTAAAGGATTAAGTGTGGAAACCACACACTTAACTTAGAACTTAGTCTATGGTTCGGCCTTTGACAAGGAAATTCTCATACAAAGTAAATTTCCGAACGTAATTGTTGTTGTCAATTCGATAACATCGGAGTTTGCATCGGAGCTCCGATAAAATTTCGGAATACCAACCCTGGCAGGGCAGGGGGAGGCATCGGGACACATTTCGCAAATGCATAAGGCACAAAGTGTTCTCAAAATACAATCATTACTTTTAAAATACCTATTTAACGACGCCCCACACTATAGCTCCACTTTACGTCTAGGGAGCTAACACAATTTTTTTTTTTTTCAATATTTTATTTTACCACTTTGTCGTCATAATACCTACTAAAGGTCTCTGAGCTAAGCCGTGGACAGAAGACAGATGGACATGACGAAACCATTAAGGATTCCTTGTTGACTACGGAACCCTTAAAATCATGCCCACTTTTTGTGTAGGCTAAGGTACCCCAAAAAACGTTTTTTAAGATTTTATTTCACCAACGGGGGCGATTCTAGCGTGGCCGCTTTTATGATTAAAATTTGACAGGTCTAAAAGTGATGCTGTCTTTTTTCAGCCTATAGGCGGTAACAAAGGTGGCCACATTTTTAGACCTGTCAAATTATAGCGTTAAATTTAGCGGCCACGCTAGAATCGACCGGTAACAAAGATGGCCACATTTTTAGACCTGTCAAATTATAGCCTTAAATTTGGCGGCCACGCTAGAATCGACCGGTAACAAAGATGGCCACATTTTTAGACCTGTCAAATTATAGCCTTAAATTTAGCGGCCACGCTAGAATCGACAGGTAACAACATAGAGTAACACGATTTTGCGCGGTTTGACGCGTTGCCCTAAGGGTAACAAAGATGGCCACATTTTTAGACCTGTCAAATTATAGCCTTAAATTTAGCGGCCACGCTAGAATCGACCCCATTATGTCAATGTGTTCAAGGTATAGGATAGAAACCCGCACATCAGTGGAAACATTTCCAACTATATTGAAGTGCTATTTGGAAGGGCATCTGAGCTAAACGAAGGTCTATGATAAAATTATAACCGCCAGTTGCACAAAGCATATTTAAAATTAAAGCTGCGTTAAATCTATTGCTGACTCTTTCTGTTTTGTTGACAAAGAAAGTGACAGCAATAGATTTAAAGGAGATTTAAATTTAATTTAATTTAAGTGCAGTGACATACGAGTACGTGCGCATCTTTCCGACGCGGAAAGTTCCGCTCATGACGCTTGCAACACTTTTTAGGGTTCTGTACCCAAGGGGTGAAAACGGGACCCTATTAATATGCCTCCGATGTCTGTCTGTCAGCGGGTAGTATCTCATGAACCATAATAGGTAGATAGTTGAAATTTTCATAAACTAAGTATTTTTGTTGCCGCCGCTATAACAACAAATAATAAAAATACAAAATCATTATAAATCAAGGGAGCTTCCCTACTAAAAACATGTTTTTTAGGCATTTTGTTTGTAGCTCTATCGTAAATACGGGAACACTACAAGCGTGGAAATTGGTATGTTTATATACTCCAGTAAAATTACGAGAGATTGTATGGCGAAACGGAAATAATTGATAATAGCCGTGATTCTTTTTCAGATCGATAGATTATATTTCTGTGTAAAGCTTTTTAATGGAATCCACCTAAATTTACTACATTTATTTATTTATTTTGCCGTCCAAACATTAAAAAAATATGGAATTTCGGAAAAAAATGTTAATATAATAATTTTTGGCAAATCCAACATAAATGTTTACAAAATCATTGTAAACCAGCGATTACAAAAAACTTTTTTTTTATTTAGTATGGCATTTTTGTGAATATATATAAGAATCACTTACATTTAAAAAGGTTGAGTTTAGCTCAGTTTATTACTATTATTTTACCTCGACTTTATTGGCCCTTATATGTAAAAATAAGTGGAGATTTTATATTTTGAAATAAATTGATATTTTTAAATATATTTATGGTGGATTTTGATGCCTATATGTAAAGTATACGTTTATCTATGATATAAAGTATATAATTATCTATTACTATTTTTGCCTTAGCTGTTATTCGAAAAAAATATTCCGCTTTAAATTTTAGGTGGATTCGTAAATATTGCGTCTTAACATCATATTTAAATACGATATACACAAAAAAGTAGCTATTAGCATTTAATGTTTTGCAAAACCGTATTTTTACTGGACTAATAGTGCATAAGCTATTGAATAATAACAAATAATAAAAATTCGTCAAGTGCTTGTTATACACTTCCGTGATTGCGGTAGTGGTATTTTCACCTTGTGGTACGGAACTCTCGGTGTACAAGTCGACTCGCACTTAGCCGGTATTCAGGTTACTTATGATATATCTGGCGGAATTTCCGCTGGTATCATACTTGACGGACTTTTAGGGCTCGGAACTTTGCGCAGGAGTGGTTACGCTTAGTCACCAAGATAGTTTTTTTTTTTAACTTTATTCCTAAAAAATACAACAGTTAATATTATTACAAATTCCGCTAAACTGTATAACAGTTTGTTGGTAGAAATTGTTAGAATTGCGGCTAGTACGACGGACCACACGGTAGTTGCCAAGCACGTAGAAACAAAACCAGTATAAGCTGAACCAGCGCTTCGCTAGAAACGCCCGAAACCGGAGACCCACTCAAGGTCAAAGTGTCTCCACCGACGACGAGCGGCCGTGAGTACGATGGACCAATGATATTATTGACCGCAGTTTGGTAATTTATTTAGAAAGACGCTGCTGTCCATGCTTTAGTTCATCGTTCCTTGGTCGCCATTTACGATTTCTGCTCTGTGATCTAACCTAACCAGCTTTAAACTAATAAGTAGTTGAGATTTAATTGAGACTGATCCCACAGTTAAATTTTGAGCAGTTTTGTGTGACTTGTATCTGTTTTTAATAATAAACCTACCTTAATGCTAATGCAGAATCATTTTTTTCAATAAAACAGAAAGTCTCATCAATAGGTTTAAGTAGCTTTTATTTTAAAAATGTTACTTGCAACTGGCATTTAAAAATCATAATTAAAGTAACCAAACATTCCAATTTTCCTTCATTTATTTAATCTGATTACCCATACTCCATAATTTCTTATAACAAATTCTTAAAGTTATTAATTGTCACATTAAAGTTCATTAAATAATTTAACTAATACATTACTGATTGAAATCGTTTAGTCGCACACAATAATCCATTTTTAGGGTTCCGATACCGAAATGGTAAAAAAAGGAATCCTTATGGTGCGACTTTTTCTGTCCGTCTGTCTGTCTGTCCGTCTGTCACACCTGTTAATCTCAGCAACCACTCATGCTATCGACTTGAAATTTGGAAGAGTTTTAGAATATGGTTGCGATATACCTATAGTATTTTTGGAAGTAGTAAGAAATTTTCAAAATAGCTAAGCACCGCAATAAGCAAAACCTTGACTTCAAGCAAAATAAATACATAAATAACTCTATCGGAACACTACTAACTTCGGACGAAGACATAAATAAAAGATGGCGAGAGTACTTCAACCAACTCTTAAACGAGGAATTTCCGCAGGAACGCCTTATACCTCTACCCAGCGTCCTTGGGCCGAGGTGGGCAACGCGCTTTGCTGTGTTTATAATGTCACAGTATGTCATTAATTAGACAGTGGTGGGTGCTATGGGCGGTGGAGACCACGTACCATCAGGTGGCCCACCTGCTCGTTTGCTCACTTGTCACATAAAAAAAAGTTTGCAATTTTGTATGAAAAGGCAGATTTTTTTTCCTACTCACTGAAAGTCGTTCAGGTACTTCTGGGGGAAATGTACTGAACACTGGACCATAAATACCACACTAACACATCTAATTCTTTTTAACCTTTATGCTTTTTTCATTAGAACGACACAACTTTTTCAAAACGCACACCACAATAAAGATTAGTAATACTACACAGAGTAACAAATCGAGATAAATCTTCTGATAGAAGGCCAGCTGCAGCGCAGGAGACCGGAGATGCGTAGCGCCGCGCGTGCGCACCACGTGATTTATCCAATGAACCAACTCCGTACGAGGTGGAACCGTGCGATGATGATATACAAACGATAGCTCTTTTACTTTTTCACGGTACCTGAAATAGGTATTTTGAAATATAATACAACGTGAGATTAAAAGATGTAATAATTCTAAATAAAAGGAAAGGGAAGAAGAGGAAAAGAGAGGAAACGAAAGGAAAGGAAAGGAAAGGAAAGGAAAGGAAAGGAAAGGAAAGGAGAGGAATATTTATTGCAAAAGTTCATAATAAAACTTTTTATCTATTTATTAACTGTCTTATAAAATGACTTAACACAAAGAGCCTCATTGCCAGTTATGAGAAATTTGGAACTGGCAAATTGGTTCGTGTGGTACCGACTAAAAATAGTATAAACCCGTCTGTACCCGTGGGTATCGTAAGAGGCGACTATGGGCTAATGAACTGTAAGATGGGCAGCAGCATCTTTCTGTGTATCGTACCATCTTACATACTGCGTTCACCAGCAACAGCGGTGGCCAGCCGCAACGCTTACCTACAAGTATGGTGACTAATGGTAAATCCCCTTTTGTGGGGTAATTCAGTGGAAGCCAACACAGTGTTCAGGCTGCAAAAAAAAGTGTATTCGAGCAATTTACTTAGCATACTATCAAGACAGCTGTAAGCCATTATTCGGTGAACTAAGGATTCTCCCTTTACCATGTATGTATATTAGGGATGCATGCTGCTTTGTAAAGCAACACCCTGACTACTACAAGCTGATATCGGATGTCTCTACCCGTATAGTTAGATCACAGTACGCGTACTTACTACATAAGCCACCATCAAATACCTACATTTATCAAAAAAACGCGTACAACACAAGCATAGAACTATATAATAAGCTACCGGTTGCTTTTAAAGCATTAGATAGTAACCAGTTTAGGAAGACACTAACGGAATGGCTGAGTAAGAAGTGCTATTACTCTATAAAAGAATATTTAGACGATAGGATGGTCTAAGCTTATATTTATGCCAATTAGGACTACTTATTAGGAAAAAATATGTATTATTTGCACGCCTGAGAACAGGTAGAGTACATGGACGAATTGTAATTATAAGACCTTTGTAAAACTGTATTCATGCAAATAAATGTTTGATTTGATTTGAAATTAACACGCGTTTTTGCCGGATACCTCGAGGGAGCTCCCTGTCCAACAGTGGACGTTAATGGGATGTACCGGCAAATCAGGATCAACCAACATAAAACAACAGAAACAGTTAAATCGGTCAGCACTGCGCAGTTGGAATAATCTAACCACTAAAATATGTAAACGCAGGTCCCCAATAACTATCAAAATAGTAACCAAACGAGATTTACTAGTAAAGCAAAAGGAGAAGTAAATGGCAATAACGAATTACCTGACTCTCAACCTAATTTATACCTTTTGAAACTAAGTAATAGCATTGTTTTTGAATATAATGTTGGCATTATTATATTATTATTATATCTGCCTTATAATTTTTTAAAAAATCTTATGTTAACTGTTTTTTTACCGAATAATTGTCTTTTATGTTTTATAATAATTTTAATTTTATTTTTCTAATGATTCTTATTCATTTGTTTGTCTGTGCCAGTTGTCTACAACTTACTCTATTTTGATAAGAAACTACAACGGGCAGGCTGAAAATCAGTGCTGCGTGGCTATATATTATAGACACAAAGCGTACGCTGAGCCTGAACCCCTCACACATGCTGTGAATTTAGAAGTTCCCTCTATTTTGTACCTATTTTGTAAGTATGTGGAAATAAATGGTTTAAATAGTTGTGAATTCTTACCTAGGATTTTCGATTAGCTCAACAATTGCAGCCTTCAAAGTGTCAGGAGTTTGGAGATTAAGATCAACTCTCTGCCCAAAGCCCTTTGATTCGGCTTTGTTGACGTTATTGAACTGATCAGCGAACATCGGTATACCAACGACCGGGACACCAAAGTGCAAAGCCTCAATTGTTGACAAGAGACCCCCGTGAGTTATAAAAAGGATGCAGTTGGGATGTGCTGAAAAATAATTGTTATCTTTAAATAGGAATACACATTTAAATGTATACAGGGTGGATTTTTGAGATAGGACAGCCAGAAAAAGCAACTTAACAAACTTACAAAAATCTGGTGAGTTTCAACGCCACCAAAACACAGGCGTGTCTGTTCACCGCAAAAAGGAGTCCGTTCAATCTGGCTCCTACTGTTCGAGGTACAATTATTATTGTACCAGTTACCGACAGCCTCGAGCTACTTGGCATGAAGTTGTGTGAAAACCTGAACTTCGGCACTAACATTGAGTCAAAAGCACAAACTGCGGCAAGAAAGCTGGGCTTTCTCAATAGGGTTAGGCGTTACTTCACTCCTGGATAGCTTCTAGTTTTATATAAAGCCCAAGTCCGATCCAGCATGGAGAATTGCTGTCACCTTTGGGATGGCTCAGCCAAATACCAACTAGCCGCACTTGACTCGATAGATCGCAAAGCCAAGGAGCTTGTTGGTGATGAGATGCTGCGGTGAAAACCAAGTTTCACAGTCTAGCCCACCGTCGCAAAGTTGCGTTAGAAAAAAAAATCCACACATTCGCACAAAGTGCTTTGAAACATCTTTTATAATGCGCACGGCTAAAGAGTGGAATTCTCTGCCTGCGTATGTGTACTCGAGTTCATATAACCCGAATCTATTCAAGTCGCGAGTGAATAGGCTTCTTCTGGGCAAGCTCGTTCCATCGTCGACCTCATCTCGGTCTCCATGACTAGATCGAGGTCAAGAGTAAGCCCATTTCCAATAAAAAAAAAACTTAACTGCATATTTTTTCAATCAATCAATATGATATCCACAACCAAAGGAGAAAACGAGACCTAATCCTAGATTAAGCATTGCCAGTGAGTGTCCAATTTAGCCTTAATGGCCTATGACTTGACTTAAAGACAACTATCACTGACAAATAGCCAAGAGCAACGGCTTAACATGCCTTATAAACCATGCCACTACTCTGTGTAAGAGTCCTCGTGACATTTCCTAGGTCAGGAAGCAGACTCCGTTTAATCCATTGGAAAAACCACAGGTAATAACGGAGTTAGGAGAATAATTATATGGCCTATCTACTGCTTAAGGAAATGAGGTTTAAGCTCAAGTCAGACAGAGGCGGTATGATTGCGAAAGCGGTCCGGGGCGGTTTGGCGGGAACAAAATACCGCGCCGCGACCGCTTTTCAATGTGACAGGGTGCATAAGAACTCATACTTTACAAAAAATACCGGCCCCGGAACGCTTCCGCTACCGCCTCTGTGTGACGCAGGCTTTAAGGGGATTCCTGTAGTCAACTAGCTCCCCCATTAGTTAAAAAAATATTGCTCGCTAAACACAAAATTTATAGAAAATCCGGAAAGACAGATTGAAGTAAAGGTACCCTAGATTATTAAGACCCTATCAATTCTAAAAAATTTAGTTGACTGTAGTAACAGATACAAAAAGTGCCAAAAACGGCCACTTTTGGCTGTTTTTGTATCTATCTGTAACTATAGCAAACTTTATTTTACGGAGTAAATAGGTTCTACATAAACAATGGTACCTTTACTTCAATCTGTCTTTCCGGATTTTCGATAAGTTTTGTATTTAGCAAGTAATATTAAGAGAATTTAATATCCAACAATGAATAAACGATTTTGACTTTGACTTAACTTTGACTTTAATATTTTTTATTATTTAGCAAGTAACATTAAGAGATTTTAATAATATCCCCTATCAACTTATCGGAGTCATCATGGTGCACAGGCTTTCCTCGTCGTCGATCTTCGAGATGCGGATTCCTGTGTAAATAATTCTTTCACTGGACATTGGCGTGTCGCCATATTTTTGTAACAATTCCTTTTCTTTGTCATTGGCGAAATACGTTTTGTAATGAGATGTGATGCCATTAAATACATACAAATACAAGAGATTTTAATATCCAACAATAAATAAACGATTTTGACTTTGACTTTGACTTGACTTTGACTTTAATATTTTTTTAACTGATGGGGGTGCTAGTGGACCACAGGTAGATCCATAACAAAATTCCTTACCTAATATACTTTGTTGGGGAGCCCAGCTTACAATGTGTACATTTGGAGAAATATTTTGTAGCTGCTCTTCGAATTTCCAAATTATAGTCTGCTTTAATCCAGCAAACACATTTAATATACCTTGTTTTATCTCATTTGGCATATCAGCACTCTTTAGCATAGAGCCCATGCTAAAATATATAACGCCGTGTTGAGCACTATCCATAATATTCTGTAAATCCTGAAAACGGTTTTAATTTATAAATATTAAAGAGAAAGAAAACCTAATTTGACCTCCCATACAAAATGCGCTATCAGCTGATGCAGTTTCTATGGGAGGTCAAATCTTCGTATTTCGAGATATGTTCGTTAGGGAAAGTAGTTCAGTATCAAGAACTGATTAAAAGTCACCCTATATAATTAACCCTATATAAGAAAGGACAATTTGAAATTTTACCCTCCCTATTTCTGCCATGTATGTATGTATGTTCCAATAACGTATATATATATATATATATATATATTTTTCAGTTCTTTTGTTTGTAATATAGTCGGGCCAGCATATTCTAAAGCTTTTCTAAATTTCAAGTCGATAGCGTGAATAGTTGTTGAGATAAACAGGTGTGACAGATAGACAGACCGACCGACAGACGAAGTCGCACCATAAGGGTTCTGTTTTTACCCGACTGTCCCAAAACAGGATTTTGTCATTTTGGTACCGAACCCTCAAAGGAGATAATAAGAAGAAGATAGATGGATAAGAAAGAAGAAAATAAGAAGAGAAGAAAAAGATGAGATTGTACTGAAAAACTATGTACCTCCTTTTTGATCGAGTTGAGATATAAATGTAAGCTTACACATGGGTTTATGGCAAAGAATGTATAGGTAATATTATGCAGTAAGTAATATTAGCCTTGTAAGGCCCAACCAATGAAATTACATATTAGTGTCAGTAGCCGGGACCGACGGCTTAACGTGCTATCCAAAGCACGGCAAGGCTCTAGTTGTTGCTCAGAAGCAACTTCTACTATGTTAGCCGTCTCGAGAGTTTTTACCTTTGGTAATGGTGGGATATCTGCGTCTATGTGGTATCCTGCTATTGGAATGTAATTAGGTGGCAGTCGTAAAACCTGACCAGCTGATACATGAGAATTCCCAAACATCAAGGAACCGTTGTAGATCAACTCGTCATAGATGGGAAGCATGCGTCCTCTTTGGGCAAAGGCAGAACTATATGCTTTTTCGTATATTGTATTTTCTATATTTTTTATCATCCTGTAGAAAGAAATAATGAAATAAAAATTAATAATGATTTTTTGTGAATAATAATTTTGTGTATCAAGAAGTGTATATGTCGTAGGTCAATCGTTGAATTGTGCCAATCGAGATCCGCCTGGGCACATTACGATACGCCCATCCAATATACGCCCAATTTTATATTGGGCACATCATGATTGATCAGATCACGAAATGCCGGCACATCGTGATCGGCCCAGTTCAACGATTGGCCCACGACATATACGACGTATTAACGGAATAAGCGAAACTGAGCAAATAAGTACTTAGTTTGTTCAGGGTGTCTACTCTCAAAGTCCGATTTATCGAAACGATACTACTCAAAACATGCAACAGCAAAACTTCGTCCCTTGACAATAGAGTAGAATATTGGTTGGATGAATTTTCAAACTCCATCCAACCAAATTCTACTCTATTGTCAAGAGACGAAGTTTTGCATTTGCATGTTTCGAGTAGTATCGTTTCGATATATCGGACTTTTAGAGTAGACACCCAGAATCGAGAGTAGAATCGATTTCACGGGTTTTTAGTAAAGGGTAATTTTTTTTGTTAATTTATTTTATATCGCTTCTAAATATTCCTGTTTATACGCGCGCAGGCGGCTCGCAATTCATGAGGGCTGATGAGGGGAGGAAACACAGATTTAGAGGAAAGTAGGCGTGACGTGCGAGGACGCGAGGCGGAAGCGCCATGATACCTTAGAAGTCTTTTTTTAAGACATTTTTTCACGGGAATGGATTTATTTTGGAGTGTTTGAGGGTTTCGCTTATTCCATTATAACATTGTATAAAACTTACCATTTCTTGTACCTTGTCGTCAAATACGACCAAAGCTTTGATACTCGCTGAGCGAAAGTGTAAGGAGGATGCTCATCGGTGTACACATCAGCTGTGTAAGCAGGGTTCGTATCTTCATCGATAAGCGACAGCACCAGGTAATGGGGATCCATCGAGGAAGACCAGATCATGGGGCAATCAAATACTGACGCGAAGCTGAAAAAAATCATTGGGAAAATTTTGTTACAGTAGAAAGTACTTTTTAATTCAACGAAAGTAAAATCACATCGATATGGTTGACTCCTAGAGCTCTTACAGACTAGCGACCAGGCGAGGCGTCGACGCCGGCCGGCGACAACCGCGTGCGACACTTGACAACCGCCAACGGTGACCGTCGCCAGCAAGCAACAGTGAGTGGCAGCCCACGGCGGTCATCAGGGTCGCGCGCGGCTGAAGTTAACGGTCGTCGCCTCACCTTGCCGGCAGTCGTTAAGAATAAGAATGAAAATAAGAATGAGAATGGGAATGAAAATGGGAATGAGAATGAGAATGAAAATGAGAATGAGAGTGAAAATGGGAATGAGAATAAAAATGAGAATGAGAGTAAAAATGGGAATGAGAATGATTTATTGTAACCAAGTCGCGCGTGGCTGACATTGGCAGTCGTCGAAGGTCGTCGCCTCACATTGTTGCTGGTCTGTAAGAGCTCGAAAGTTCTCCATGCTATAGAAGCCACTTGAAGCCGTTGGTCTCGGCCCGGCTGCTATTACTGCTAGTAGTCTTTAAGCTAAGTCAGAACATGCGGCTGCTTGAAAACCCTGATGATTGGTTGGCCATCTAAACTGGAAAAGCCTTATCTAGGATTAAAAATAGTGTTCCTTATAGATTGTGGAAGTCAAATGACAGTCGCTCTTCGTTACGACTCAAAGCCTTCGTAAAACAGAGCAAGGCTTAGACAAAGATGACATAAAAAATTATAGGCCGATAGCCATTCTGTCTGTATTCGGCAAAATATTTGAATCGACCATTTACTATCATGTTTACAACCAAATGAAGGGATGGTTTTGCGACGAGCAGCACGGTTTCCTCCCCAAAAAATCTACAATGTCCAACTTACTAAGCATTACGACTTTGATTGCAGAAGGTATCGAAATCAAAAAACAAGTGGACGTTGCCTATCTAGACTTCAAAAAAGCCTTCGATAGAGTAAATAACGATATTTTACTTCAAAAAATGGCTAATGCAGGACTCTCTAGCCAACTTTTAAGACTATTTTCATCTTACTTTTCTAACAGAATTCAATATGTTGAATACATGGACGTTACATCATCTGAATATAACGTAACATCAGGCATTGGACAGGGAAGCTGTCTCGGTCCATTGCTGTTTTTAATACTAATTAACGACTTGCCGTCCGTCATCAATAATTCCACATGCCTAATGTTTGCCGACGATATAAAGTTAGCGCTTCCTATACAAAAACAAACTGACTGCCTACTCCTACAACAAGACCTTGACAGAGTCCATCAGTGGACCCAGGACAGTTGCCTTGACCTCAATCATCTGAATATAACGTAACATCAGGCATTGGACAGGGAAGCTGTCTCGGTCCATTGTTGTTTTTAATACTAATTAACGACTTGCCGTCCGTCATCAATAATTCCACATGCCTAATGTTTGCCGACGATATAAAGTTAGCGCTTCCTATACAAAAACAAACTGACTGCCTACTCCTACAACAAGATCTTGACAGAGTCCATCAGTGGACCCAGGACAGTTGCCTTGACCTTGACCAAAATGCACTATTGTTACATATACGCGATCTTAATCACTTATAAGTTGTTTTTATGTAATCAGTAACGAGACTATATCCCGCGAAACCAAAGTACGTGATCTCGGCACATCGTTCGACACTCAGTTAAAGTTCAACGAGCATATAATACAAGCTTGTGCCAGAGCCAGGAAATGTTTAGGTTTCATAATGCGTCAAACCAAATATTTTGACAACAAAGAAGCAATATGCTCAATTTATAACGCGTACGTTCGAAGTGTACTCGAAACCAATTCTGTTGTCTGGTCCCCTCATGAAAATTTTTATAATCTTCTGGTAGAGAAAGTGCAAAAATCTTTTCTGAGATATCTATATACCAAAATATACGGTTATTATCCATGTATGTACCCTACGCCGTTTATTCTAGGTATGGTTGAATATGTCACGTTAGAAATAAGACGCAAGTTGTCTCTGTTGAAATATTTCTATAGACTTTTGCGTGGCTTTACCTGCAACCCGTTCTTACTTGCCCAAATACCATTTCATGTACCTTACAACCTGCGCCCCCGTCAACGGACTCTTTTCGCTATACCCTGTGACCGTACCATTTCTTATACACACACTCCTCTTATGGAAGCACTAAAAATCCTGAATGTCTTGGTGCAATCTGATGTAGATATATTCAGAGATGCAGATAATGCCTTCTTGGCGTCTGCTGGGCGCTACTAATAAGGCTCGAATTTATAGTCGCGACTCAACCCTAAGTATAACTTAGCGCATGCGCAGCACGTTGCATCAGGACCTCAGCTAAAACTCAGCTATTCGATAGTCGTTGCCTTTCCTTCTGATTTGAGTTGAGGGTAAGTCGGGTCGATTCTTGACCGGGAGGATTATAACGAACACGTAAAGTCTATATTTGTCTCTTTCACTTATTTGGAGTTGTATGAAAAGAAGGATTATCTGACATAACTGTCATCAAAAATCTAGTAGAAATTTTTTCGAAGGGCACAAATCGCACAAATCCGTCAAAGAAATGTCATTATGAGATATGAAAACAACAATTTTTTACATATTCATTTTATTTAGTATTTAATTAGTATGTACCAAGCTAGGAACCTACTGGAAAGAACGAAAATAATCATATGCAATGTGCATTAGCGACCAGCGATATAAATTTATTCAATTATAATGTAATAATGGTAAGTGAAACATGATTTTAGTTCTCCATATATTTTCAAATTGTTTTCAAAGATTTAGCAGAAGATGAAGGGCTTGGTAGCCTTTTGTAAACTTTGAATATCTTATAAAACACTGCTTGGCCAGTTTCGCAAAATTTTCCTGCGTTCAAAGTGGAGAAATATGGGTGTTTACCCGTGGCCTATATGCCCTATATAATACGTATTTACATTCCATAAAATGGATCACAATTTGATCTGAGTACAATCCACTTGCTTACAAATGCTTTTGTAGTTTAACTGAACAATTTTATTTTATTTAGTCAAAACTTTTAAATACCTAAGTATTTTTATTTTTCAGGTTGTTTGCACGACCTATAAAGTTGACCAATAAAAAGTCTGAGCTGACGACCAAAATAAAGTAATTTAGATGTGCAGCTTCAGCTACATGTTAATGTTATGTTCAAATACGTAGCCAAACGTTGGTCTGAAGATCTTACCGCCGAAAAGCTGCCACCAGGTCACGATCTTCCCTGATCCATATGGAAGTCACTGAACAGACTGCGATCGGGCGTTGGCAGGTGCGGGGAACTCATGAAGAGGTGGGGCTTCTCTGATAACGACAAGTGTGAATGCAGTATTTTGCAAACTATGACACACTTGCTGTCGTACCCTACTTCTCCAGTTTCCTGCACTCGGAGGGACCTTCTTGAAGGCAACTAAAAGGCTATTTATTTGGCTACTTTTTGGGCTAAGCTTGTATAGTCAGTTTTGCCGATGACTCGAAAAGAAGAAGAAGAAAACCGCTAATCTAGATCAAAAGAAAACATACAAATATATGGATCGTATTCTATCTATGTATTGCCTTGTCTGAAATAGTCAATTGAAAGTCATTCTTCATTTACATTTAGAGAGTCCTTTTACGTTTTATTTCCTCGCAATCTAAGTGAAAAGCAAAGTTTATAACTCGTCCACAAAACCATTTTATCCTCGACTTTACTATCAGCCCTCGCCTTCGGCTCGGGCTGCTAAAAGTCTCAGAAAAATGGTTCGTTTTGTGCACTTGTTGTAAAATCTACTAAATCTATCAATGTTCGTTTTATTTAAAGGTGAGCTCTCACTTAACCGCAAGAGATATACAGACAGCAACACTCATTCCTACTGCCTAAAGAAGACAAAGCATTTCAAACGTTTCAAGTTGCTAGCGGAAAACCTAAAAAAAAAAACCGGCCAAGTGCGAGTCAGACTCGTGCCCTAAGGGTTCCGTACCTATCTATTTGCTCTTTGACTTTAAAAACTCCGCGACCATGCAACTTGACCCCTCTATTATAGAAAAGTTCTTTAAACGGGAGCTCACCTTAACCACCTTAGTAACCACTATTAGTTGTGAGAAAAACTGTAATATTCAATAATTTTAGACTTTTCTCTTTATTTGTACTGTCAGACCTAGCTTCTTGCCAAATTTCATAATTGTAGGTCAACGGGAAGTACCCTCTAGGTTTTGCTTATTGCATAAATGTATGGCGATGAGGACATAAAAAGTCATATCATTTGATTACGTCGTTGTAAAATAATTAATTTTCAGATCTTATGTGGTTTAAATATACTTTAATATTCGTTATCATTTTCAACCTGATACCTTTACCCGTTCGTGAGAAAAAGGACCCTCAAAAGGACCTTTGTTTGTGAGTCGTTGATAAGAAGATCAAGCCTTACACATAGCCAAAACTGTTTTGTACTCCATAAATAATTTTCGTTGATTTTTAGGGTTCCGCACCCAAATGGTGAAAACGGGACCCTATAGATATCCCTCCGATGTCTGTCTGTCAGTCTGTCTGTCTGTCAGCGGGCTGTATCTCATGAACCGTAATAGGTAGAAATTTTAAATTTTTACAAATTATGTATATCTGTTGCCGCTACAACAACAAAGACTAAAAATAAAAAAAACCGGCCAAGAGCGAGTCGGACTCGCGCCCTAAGGGTTCCGTACCTATCTACTATACATATGATATACTAAAAGAGTTTGCTCTTTGATTTTAAAAACTCTGCGATCATCCAACTTGACCCCTCTTTTATAGAAAATTTCTTGAAAAGGGAGCTCACCTTAATTGGTTACTATTAATTGTGTGAATTATTGAAATATTTAATGATTTTAGACTTTTCCCATTATTTGTGCTGTGAGACCTAGCTTCTTGCCAAATTTCATAATTTTAGGTCAACGGGAAGTGCCCTGTAGGTTTTGCTTTTTTGCATAAATGTATGGAGATGAGGACATAAAAAGCCATATCTTTTGATTGCGTCGTTGTAAAAAATTGAAATTTTCAGATCTTGTGTGGTTTATAGACTTTAATATTCGTTATCAATTTTAACTTTATACCTCTTCTCATTCGTGAGAAAAAGGGTCTTGACAAACAGACAGACAGGGTTCTGTTTTTTTATTTTGAGGTACGGAACCCTAAAAATGAACAGCTGAAGAGGGTCGCAAAATTTTTTTTTACCTTCCCCATTGATTGGGGTATTGTTGTTTAGAGCTCGTTGAGCAGAGGAATACTGTATTTCTTATTTTAAAAAATATTTAAAAACGAAGGAATAAGATGCTACGAAAGTCTTTTTCGTTTTTTTTTTTATTTTGTTTAGGCTGTATCTCATGAACAGTAATAGGTAGACAGTTGAAATTTTTACAGATTATGTATTTCTATTGTGGCTATAACAACAAATACTAAAAATTTAAAATTAAGGCAGGCATCCCTGCTACAAACGTGTTGTTAAACGCGTGTAGGCGATTTTTGCTCGATTTTTTGTTTTAGCTCTATCGTAAAAACGGGAACATTTACAAGCGTGATGATTTGTGTTATTTATAGTGCATAAGCTATTAAATAACAACAAATAATCAAAACTGGTCAAGTGCGAGTCGGACTCAAAAAATCTAGCACAGTAAGTTACTGAAATTTCAACTAATACAATTGGTACAGAACCCTCGGTGCGCGAGTCCGACTCGCACTTGGCCGGTTTTTTACAATGTCCTCATTACCACATAAGCTTTCTCTGTTCCGTCCACAATAAGCAGTTAGCAATTTTGCTGATGTATCTAAAAATACAATGTCGCAACGTTTGTCATGTCTGCGTTTACCTTTTCAAAGTTATTTTTATCAGAAAGTGACATCTGTGCGATATCTCTTGATAAATAACACTGTCCATGTCAAGGAGGTTTTAGTAGCAGCTCTTGCTGCTAAGGAGGGAGCCATAAGCGTAGCACTTTCTTGCGAGGGACCTCCATACTAAAATGTATGGAATTTTTTTCAAATCCTAAAAACGTAAAATTTTTATCTTTCTCTCTGAGAAATATGTGACATGGGACTAATAAATGCTACTACCACAGTTTTTCTGGTGCAAACACTTACCATTCAGGAAAAAAACAGTGTTAAAAATCACGCATAAAATGGCTATTACGGATTATTTACGCTTCCGTTTTTAGTATTAATGATCAATTCACAAGTAAAAAACAATATATTTTCACTTCCGTAAACAAAGTTTATACTAAAACATTAGTTTTTAAAAGATATCTTGATTTTTGTAAAACTTAACTGAGTTTTTTGACCGACTAGCATGGGCGACAGTGAGACGCTTCACGCTTCACTAGCTCATACAGAATATGCATATGGCGGACTCTATAGTTTTTTACTCTGAGGTCCATGTCCTCATAAACTGAAAACTTCATTGAAAATTTCATAGAAGTCACTTTCAGTAAAATGACCAAAGAGCGAAGCAAGGAGGTTTTTGTTCTGAGAAAATGACCATTTGACAAGTAAAGGAAACACAGACGAGCGGCTGATGAGCGGTTTTAGCGGTAATTTATAAATGGATAAATAGGAGTGTTTTTGGATAGATTCTCTAAAAAACGGAGGACCTTTTTTTTAAATAGAGTATGCGCACGCGTGCACCCAGAATATACAGGTTGAAAAAAAAAATACACTAAAGTGATACGGGAAACATATATATTAGCCACCGGATGGATTTACATGATGGATTTACAAAACATCAACTCGTTTGTAATAACTCTACCTGCGGAACATGTGTCCACAACGTAAGAGCAGCACGAACCATTTGAGGCTACTGTCGACCCCCGCCTCCCCCCTTAAAATTAAATCTATTTCACCTACAAACTTGCAATTTTGCATGGTTAGTAAGACCCAAACTAAAAAGTAACCCTTCGACCAATATAAAGAGTTAGGGCTCCCGCACACGACCGAGAATCGGTGGCCGATTTTTTGTCGGCATCCCGCTCTTACGTGTTATCACCTGGATCTTCCGTCCTTGTCCTGGGCGATAATCGGCCACCGATTCTCGGTCGTGTGCGGGAGCCCTTATAGACGGGCCATATGGAACATCGTTTGAAAACCGATCAAGTGAGTGAGGTCACTCACTTTGATTTAGTCGGTGTTCGGATGCTCAACGAGTAACACGTGTGAGCAAATAATTAACTTCCCGCCTTTCTAATAAAATAAAGCCGTCCTGTGCTTTTCAAAGTATTCAAATAACTCAAGAAAATACGAACGAAGATTTAGGCGTCACATTTCACTTGTTAATATATTTTTTTGTAAAATCTAATTATTTGATAATTTTCTTGATAAAAAACCTTCGCCGGCCTTGCCGCCATTATTCAGCGACGCGTGATTGAAACGACGGCATCTCGACGAACATTCGCTATCTCGCTCGCGCTACGGTGCGAGCGCGTGTTTCTATCTCTGTTAGGGACTGTGTGTGCATGTGATTAGGAAAACTGTAACCGTGGGTGTGCGTTTACATGTAGTTGTAGCGAGACTTGTTTTTTATTAGCGTTTTGTACGGATAAGGCCCATAACTCTTTATATTGGTCGAAGAGTAAGACCCGCCTATAGAATCCTATTTTTTTCCTAAATTTCATGTAAGTATAAACCATTACCTTTTCTTGAGATATTGACGTCCAAAAGTCACTATCTTGTACACATGTATGTTAAACTACTACAACCTATCATTTTACGTACTGGGTGAGTACGGTCAACCGCTCGTCGGTAGAAACTTTGTCAACTCTATTACCACGCTATAAGGTCCAAAAGTGTTTCTACTGATGTGCTGTTGAGTGTACTACGGCACCACCCTTGACCGGTTTTCTATTGAATTGTAAATCTAAATAGGTACGGTCAACCGCTTGTCGGTAGAAACTTTTTCAACTCTATTATCACGCCATAAGGTCCAAAAGTGTCTCTACCGATGTGCGGCCGTGTGTACTCGGGACGATTGAGAAGGTTTTTCGGCACGTTTTGGGATAAATTTTCCAGTGATTCAAGATGATCGAGTGTTATTCGAGAGTTAAAAAAATGTGTCACATAATCTCCGTTGTCCTTTAGCAAAATCAGTTCTCTAAAATTTTAAACGCCCGTCTACCTGTTCAGGAAACTCGACTCAACCTGAGTTAAGATTTATATTTCTATCTCTTTCTTTCATTAAGTTGAGATCTTGGCTAATTTATAAACAAATTGAGCTGAGTAAAGGGTGAGAAGAGGGTGAGTAAAGAAATGGCCCTCCCTGAGTTCACGTTTGGTTTTTGCTTTGGACTAAAAAAAATGTATTATCTATGGAAAAAACGTGATCATTATAAGGGCTGTTATATTTTCAATAATTTTAACGAATTGATAATAGTGCGTTAAGATGCAAGTGCTTTGAGCTCCGTAAAAAATAAAAAAGGACGTTTTAGAATTTCTCAAAATTCATCCCCTAAGAGGGTGAAATATGGGATGAAAATTTGTATGAAAGTCCGTCAGTTTTGAATGTAGGATCTTCAAAATTTGTCATTAGACTAACGACTAAAAATTAAGTTTTACGTGTCTCAGGGTTTTTGAAAATTCTACACCCCAAGGGGTGAAAAGGGGGATGAAGTTGAAAATCCACTAAATTTATTATTTAGTCATTAGGGTTGTAATTCTGTGGAACGCACATCACTGGTGTTGAAATTCCACCCCAAATTCAACTCCTGAAAGAGGGAAATGGGGTGAAAAAGTCTAAAAACCAATATGAGTATCATTTGTATGGTTTATCGGGTCGCTGATTAAAAAAACTAAAACAATTTTGAAATCCAACGTGGTGGACGTGAAACACCGTCATCCCCTGGGGATGGGTTTGGGGTGCGATAGAGTTGAAATGTCTAAAAATCAATATGGGTGTCGTTTGTATGATTTATCGGGTCGCTGATTACGAGAACTACAACAATTTTGAAATCCATCGTGGTGGACGTGAAATACCATCATCCCCTGGGGATGGGTTTGGGGTGCGATAGGGTAAAAATGTCTAAAAATCAATATGGGTTTAGTTTCTATGTTTATGTAAGGATAGGGATAGCGGATAGGGGTAGGCGTAGGGTTAGGGGCAGGGATAGGAAGAGGGAAATGGAGAAGGAGAGGGATGGGGAGAGGGAGGGGCAGGGGGTGAGGGAGGGGGAGGTTGAGAGGGAGGGGGAGAGGGAGAAACTGCACATTGTCTGAATTTCACGCGAGCGAAGCCGCGGGCACAGCTAGTAATTATAAGTAGGATGTAAAGGGGGCCAAAATATTAATTGTCGCTACTAGGTCAAGTGGGGTATCATATGAAAGGGCTTTACTTGTACATTCTAAAATATATTTTTGTATTTTGTTACGTTTCTTAGTTTTCAAGTTATGATAAAAAATGTCATAAAGAAATCCCATTCCCCCCTTTTCTCCGAAGTTTGTGTAAGAAAAATCTGAATTAATTACAGTTGACAGAAGTTTATGTAAACTTTACAGCAAAGATAAAACGATCTTTCTTAGTTGCACAGTTTTTCAGAAATCTGCAAAAAACCTTTACAAATAAATTTAGTTTTGCGGTCCTGAAAATAGACTTTATTGCTTCCAAAAATACTATAGGTATATCGGAACCTTCGGCGCGCGTGTCCGACTTGCACTTGACCGGTTTTTTTACATGAATTTTAATAAACGCTTTCTATGACTTCTTTATTTATATGATTTTAGAAAACAAGACAGAAACTTTCCGCCCCTTTTGGAATCCATACCTTACCCGGTTGCATGCCGGGCATTTAATATTATTTCATCTGTGGCCGGGCCCAATTCAGTCTATTCAGACTTTAGTGTGTTCAGGTAGATTCCACAAGGTGATGCATCAGTAAAACCAGGGAGGCATAGCGAAGGATCCAGCAGTGTGAAAGATAGAGCAGGGCGGCGCCCTTCAGAAGTATGCTTCCTTCTGACCATTGATTGTACTGCGGCCGTTGTTTATGTTGTTTTCTCTTTTCGTATTTTCCATTCTCAAGCTTTATATGGGGAAAACATCGCATTACAAAAGATATTAATTTACCTATTCAAAAGGTAAAATGGTTCAGCAAATGAACAACCTCTATAAGTTTTTCGTTGCAAAAAAGTATAATACCTTTATGTGACGAATCCTTCTCAATGTACTCTCAAGAACTGAACGCATAATATAATTAATCTGTGGTCTAGCATGGGTCTAGCTGCCACGTTGTCAACAAACAATGTCATGGCGAAATACGTTTTGTAATGAGATGTGATGCCATTAAATAAATATACAATACAATACGAAGTGGTAAATTTTTTTGAAATCAATAAAATTATAAACTAAACATTATTTAACTATCTAAACAAAATAATTGGTAGGCACCTCTAGGTAACCGATCATTGTTTCGATTTTTGGTTAATTGTGTGTATGTATTATATTAGGTTAAATAAATAATGTTCTCTTTTTCAGCATTGTTGCAAAATTCCATACATGTTTGCGAAACGTATGTGTAACATGGCCAGTCCCTTAGATTATGAATAACGGCAGCTTCCAAAGCCTAGCTGACTAAACCTGGCAAAAGCATTGCTAAAAAACGAATAAGTTTCGATTATTGTCAGAAGATCGTACCTGCGAGTATACTTGTTCGTCATTACTTACTAGCCGGAAGATGTCCACTGCTGTCGAGGCCTCCCCTGGAGTTCTCTTCAACCATTTATCTTCAACGACCAGAACTGCGCTGCCTGCATCCAGCGGTTTTTTTTACAGGGGGAAGGGTAGGGGATATTTGAAGCACGAAAATAGAAAACTTGGTTATATGAGTTGATATTTATAACAATAAAACTACTCGTTAGATTTACGCCGGATTTATTATTTATTTCAATGTTCAATGTAGGTATAGTAAGCAAATGTTGCCCACATTTATATTAGGGTGATGTGATGCCATAGTCTCGTGTAGGGCCGGCAAAGAATAGTACCATCCCATACATACCGGTGGGTGTCGTAAGTGGCGATTAAGGGTTATAAACTGGAGGATGGGAAGCAGCATCCTCCTGTGTATCGTACCATCTTACTTACTGCGGTCACCTACAACCGCGGTCCATGGTACCAGCCATAACGCTGACAAGCGAGGTTCCTAAGGTACTTCCCCCATCACATTTTTTCAGCAAAAGCCAAAATTCTGGAGGGAGCTCCCTGTCCTGTAGTGGTCATTTCGTGGGATGTTATGATGATGCCAGAGCACTACCTATTCTTATTTCTAACACGAAACAGGTCGCACAGGAAAGGAACGGCTTAAGCTTATGGTGCACCATTTCGGCAGATTGAAGATGTGCGTTAAACTTGATGCAGGCGACGATATAGCGGGAATCCCGTCCGCGGCCTTCGGCGTAGAAGGCAGGCTCACTACCAACCACACCAACGGGCCGTTAACTAATGAACGTTAGGTGGGATGTTATCGGTATTGTGAAGGTACCCAAATTGCGAATATGAGTTATACAAAAGTGTTATGTTCAAAAAAATGTTTCACGTTTTTTTTTATTTTTGATAAAAAATATGTATACAGGGTCTTTTCAAGTTTGTGATCAAAATACCCTGTATGATTTGAATTACATTGTGCAGGTTCTCCTTTTGACGTTTAACTGACATCCTCAAGTCAGGGTCGACCATGACTAACCTTTGACAGGTTCGTGAGTAAAGATTCATGACGTCACGGTAAAAAATTTGTGCTAATTGATAGTCAAAAACTTGAGCCGAACTCAAGTTTTGGCCCTCAGTAGAGCTATTTGTCTATGGCATTCTAAACTGCGTTTAGTTTGGGAAAAAATAGTTTAGTCTTGGTTTAAAGAATATTTTCTTACATGCATTATTTTGCAATTTTGATGTATTTTAATAATTAGTGTACGCTGAGCAAAACACTTAAGGAAATCTAAAGAAATATTTTGTTTCAGCTTAGTATTATCATGTTTTGTGGTTAATTTTTTTTTCAACACAAAGCAGTAACCAAACGCAGAGACAAGTCGAGCGTTTAGTCCTCTTGACGTAAAATCTGTCAAATTATTTCTACTACATTTGTTTACACAGATTCCCTCCCTGAGTTCAGGCTGAGTTTAGGATCAGGTTGAGTTCAACCTGAGTTCTAGATAAGTCAAGCTTTATCAATTCGGGCCTTATTAGAGTCGATGTATAATAAGAGCTCTATTATTACAATGCCAAAGAACTGTGCAACCTATTAATAATAAATATATGTTTTTTTACTCTTGTCTAGACTTACATGTTTAGCTTAAGCTGTTAGTGTAAGGTCTATTTTAATAATAAATAAATAAATAAAAGATACACTAGAAACAACAATTACTACTGAGACTAGAAAAAACAATTTAGGTACTAAACAGGGTATCTTACCCAGCATATAGTTCTGTATACATCCATTCGATGATAACGGCATCAAACTGCTGCTCAGGGTCATGCATTAAGTTTTGTACATTCTCATTCATCAAGGTGCTGTTAGCAACCGTGTACATAATTTCAAAAGCAATGGACATGTCAAACAAATCAAGTTCTTTATTCATCATTTTCTCTATGTTTAAAATATCTGAAAAATAATGGGCAAACCAGAAATGAGGAGATCTGCAATAGAAATGAAATAAATGACAAAGGTTGCAAACATTTAAAGATCAAGGTAACACGTACTGGCGAATTCAGACAGGGTGTGATTTCCTGTCCCATGTGGTGCCGGCAAAGAATAGTACCATCCGATACATACCAGTGGGTATTGTAAGAGCCGACTAAGGGTTATAAACTGGAGGATGGGCAGCAGCATTCTCCTGTGTATCATACCATCTTACTTACTGCGGTCACCTACAACCGCGGTTCATGGTGCTAGCCATAACACTGATAAGCGAGGTGACTATGGTACTTCCCCTCCACATTTTTTCAGCTAGCAGCTAGCTAGGTAGCTCCCTGCCCTGGAGTAGACATTTCATGGGATGTTATGATGTGTTTTACTATGTTATCTTTATGCAACCGCACACAGAGAGAAAGATTGCCCGTACCGACAGAGTTTTCAGGGTGGGCCTTAACAACGTTTTCCCTTTGACTATTGCGTCATCATAACATCCCATGAAAGGACGGGAGCACCCCCTGAACTTCAGCAAAACACGTCGTACTTGGGAGAGTATCTACTATAGTCACCCCGCTTGTAAGCGTTGCGGCTGGCGACCGCTGTTCTCGGTGACCACAGTATAGGAATTATGTAAGACACAGAAAGATACTGCTGCCAATTCTTCGGTTCATAAGTCCTTAGTTGCCAGTGTTGCCACTAAGGACACCCACGGTTGGAGATGTGTTGGTACTATTCTTTGCCGTCACTACACCAACGTACTGCGTACTACTGACTGATTTGTACGCGATTTGCTGGTACCAAATTTGTCCTGACTGCTTGTCTGGCTCTTTATATTTTAAACGCGGTCAAGAGTAACCCCCTTGAGGATAAAAATAAAGGGAGGGCTGCCAACGGATCGCGTTTACCCATTTGTAGAGAAACGAAATCACCGGAGTAAGTAAGTCCGAGTAAATCATAGAGGCTGTTCATAGAGGCGTTTTGGTACCAACACTGATGTACGGCAGTGAAAGCAGGGTATGGCAGAAAAAGCATGAAAATGGAATTAATGCAGTAGAAATGAGAGCGTTGAGGAGTATGATTGGTGTGAAATTGAGTTTCAGGATTAGAAATAGTGTGATAAGAGAACGTTGTGGCGTAAAAGAAGACGTAGTGACTAAAATTGAGAAAGGGATGCTGATAGTTTGGTCATGTCAGAGAGGAAGAATGAAGGAAAATTGACGAAAGAGATCTACAAGGCGAGAGTGAATGGAAACGTTGTAAGGGGAAGGCCTCGGCGAACGTACCAGGACCAAATTCAGGACGTTCTGAATAAAGGCCAGGTTAAAAGTACCCTAAACCGACGAGTATGTATGAAAGGATTGATGAAAGTTCAGGAAGCAAGGGAAGTATGTCAAGATCGTAGCAGGTGGAGAACTGTGGTCTCTGCCTACCCCAACGGGAACAAGGCGTGATGTTATGTTTTATGTATGTATGTAAGTAAGCCCTACTATACTGCAGGGCAAACAACTTGAACTAAATTCGGGTGGTGGGGATGGGAGTGGTGGGGCCAATGATATATTAAATGTTACAAGGGTGGGGCAGCAAAGGAGTTAAAAAATCAATTGACCTCGCCATACAAACTGTTCAATCAAAGTGGGCAATTTGTATGGAGGGGTCAAAAGTTTTTTTCATTTCCCAACATATGTTTCTTTGGGAAAGTTGTTCAGTTTCGTTGCCTGAGCACGCCCTTTCAGTTTTCGGTACACCGTCCCTTACAACCTTTATATCCCTTCTCCGTCTACGACCATGCAAATGGGCCAGTCAAACATAATAAGCTCGTACACACGGCGACACATCGGTAGAAACACTTTGACCTTGAGCGGGTCTCTGGTTTCAGGCGTTTCTAGCGTACCGTTGGTTCAGCTTACACTGGTTTTGTTTCTACGTGCTTACTACCGAGCGTACTCGGCTCGTACGTACCTGTGGGCATCACTTTAAAATTCGTTGAAACATCTATTTGGCGGAGTGTTTTGGGCGCATTTTTCATTGGAATTGGAGTAACGTACGTCACCTGTAAGAAGTAAACATTTAATTGAAAATCCAAAAAAAAAAACAGGAGTTTTCCAGTTTCTTACTTAGTGCAAAATAGCCAGTTCTTTAATACGATACCTGGTTCTTTTTAGGGTTCCGTACCCAAAGGATGAAAATACGGGACCCTATTGATATGCCTCCGATGTCTGTCTGTCTGTCAGCGGGCTGTATCTCATGCAAAGATCGCATGTACCGTAACAAGTTGAAAGTTGTAATTTTCACAGATTATGTGTTTCTGTTGCCGCTTTTACAACAAATAATAAAAATAATGGGGCTTCCCTACTAAAAACGTGTTTTTTAGGCGATTCTTGCTTATCGTAAAAACGGAAACACTTACAAGCGTGAGAATTAGTATGTTCATAGTTCATAAGCTTAAAAACCGGCCAAGTGCGAGTCGGACTCGCGCCCTAAGGGTTCCGTATCTATCTACCATATGATATATTAAAAGCTTTTGCTCTTTGACTTTAAAAACTCAGCGACCATCCAACTTGACCCCTCTTTTTTAGAAAAGTTCTTGAAACGGGAGTTCACCTCAATTGGTTCCTATTAGTTCTTTGTGAGAAAAATTTTAGACTTTTCCTTTTAGATTCTTGCCAAATTTCATAATTTTAGGTCAACGGGAAGTTTAGAACTAATCATCTATAACATTCAATATCCCACAGGACAATGTCACTCGCTAGGTGCAAGGACATATAGGAGACGAGGACACAAAAAGCCATATCTTTTGATTGCGTCGTTGTAAAAAATTGAAATTTTCAGATCTTGTGTGGTTTATGGACCTTAATAACCGTTATCGATTTTAACCTGATACCTGTACCCGTTCCTGAGAAAAGGGGTCTTGACAGACAGACAGACAACAAAGGGATCTTATAAGGTACGGGACCCTGAAAATAACGACAAATAATAATAATTAGTCAAGTGCGTGTCGAACTCGAGTGCATAGACTTCTGCGTGACTGCGCGTCTATAAATATTAGACGGCATTTTTACCTTAGTGGTATAGAACCCGCGGTGCGCAAGTGTGACTCGCACTTGGCCGGTTTTATTGATAAAATTGTTATGTTAGAGTGCTTCCTAATGCACTGCGTTCCTTCGAGTATGTTACTCGGACCGGTTACTGAACAAGTGTCCCTAAAGAACTAAGATAAAAAAACTTAACTGCCACAGAAAATCATTTAGCTGATAGCGCATTTCGTATTTATGGGAGATTGAATTTTATTTTTCATATTTCTATTTAGGTTTCTTGAGGAAAGTTGTTCAGTTTTGTGTTTCGAGAAACATACTAAAAGGAACTCACTTGATTAGGAAGAACTCTAAAAAAAAATGTTCTTTATTCATTTTACGTCGCTTCACCTTGCGCTTTACAAACAGAGTGGCGCGGCGCCACGGGAAAAATAAATGGTACAGCAGTACTGCAATTACTTTCTCGCATTACTCAAGGAAAAACTATCAACCGCAAACTTAAATTTGTAATGCCATACATAGTATGGACATACAAACTTTTATTTACGTTTTTCCAAAAAAAAAATCAAATGAAATAAACAGATCAATTCAGAATTCAAATTGTCAAACATTAAACAAACAAACCTCAAACGATTTCGAGTAAATCACATGTCTAACTTTTGGTAGTACTGGAACACCCTTTATATGAATTTTCACAGATCAATGGATACTAGCGTAGGATACTTGCATGGAGATTTTTTTAATTTCCCTACACATGATCCTTATGGATAATTATTCAGTTTGGTCTACTGAGCAAGCAATTTCAGTTTTTGGTACATCCTGTGTACTAAATTTTATTCAAAAAATCATAAATAATATCCAATCAGGTAGACCACCAATCCAGGATTAATATTATAGACAATTTTAATAAACTCAATGGTACCAATTTTCGGTTAATCACATATTTACGATTTGGTGGTACAGGAACACCCCGTATATGAAATTACACAGATCAATTGATACTGGCGCAAGATATCTTAAATGAAGATGCTTGGTCATGCAAAGTTTCATCAAGATTCTATGAGCCGTTTATGAGAAAATTTAAATTTTTCATTTTCGTTGTATGACAGCTACCCTCAAAATGAGAGCCAGCAAGAAACCACTTACTCGTAGAACCCTTCGATGGATTTGCATAAAACTCCTTAATTCAAAATCTGGTGTCAATCGGACTATTCGTTTAGCCGCTAGGCCAAAGCGTGACGGACAGACCGACCGACGGACCGACCGACCGACCGACGGACGGATATTTTTGGGAGACTTGTTTTTTATGATGTATAAGTGATATAGAATACATTTTTGAGAAAATTAGAAAAACTTTTTTTTTCACGAATACAATACCTTTCTCGCTCCGCTCGAAAGTAAAAAAACCGGCCAAGTGCGAGTCGGACTCGCGCACTGAGGGTTCCGTACCACCACATAAACATAATTGTATTAGTTGAAATTTCAGTAAGTTAATGTGCTAGATTTTTTGAGTCCGACACGCGCTTGACCAAATTTTATTATTTGTTGTTATTTTATAGCCTATGCCCTATAAACATACCAATTTTCAAGTTTGTAAGTGTTTCCGTTTTTAAATAGAACTAAAACAAAAATCGCCTCAGCAACCATCCAACTTGACCCCTCTCTTATATGAATGTTCTTGAAACGGGAGCTCACCACAATTGGTTACCATTAGTTGTGAGAAAAGTTGTAATATTTAATGATTTCAGACTTTTCCCATTATTTGTACTGTGAGACCTAGCTTCTTGCCAAATTTCATAATTTTAGGTCAACGGGAAGTACCCTGTAGGTTTTTCATTTTTGAATAAATGTATGGAGATGAGGACATAAAATGCCATATCTTTTGATTGCGTCGTTGTAAAAAATTGAAATTTTCAGATCTTGTGTGGTTCATGGATCCTAATATATGGTATTAATTTCAACCTGATACCTTTACCCGTTCGTGAGATAAAGGGTCTTGACAGACAGACAGACAGACAGACAGACAGACAGACAGACAGACAGACGGACAACAAAGTGATCCTATAAGGGTTCCGTTTTTTTCTTTTGAGGTACGGAACCCTAAAAAGAAGCGACAATCTCTGTATTAGACATTATTTGCAGTAGTAGACATTGCCGTTTTGTATGGCGAATTTTAGGCAAACTCAATTTTCAGAACTAACATTTTTGCATTCTTTTCAGAAAATTACAAATCCAATCCAATTTCCAATCAAATCCAATTTTTTTATATTTTCTTAAGCTTGATTGGAAAGATATTTAGCTTACAGAAGCTTAAGTTTAATTTTCGAGAAATATTATTTGTAAAAAAATATAGCAAATCTAATGATGAAATCGGACGACATTTAACATGAACAATTTTCGAACCTTTAATTTTATAATATCAAACTAAAAATAAAAAAATATTTAATTCGTAAATTGATAACCTTGAAGTCAACTTTCAAATATAAGTAAAATGAAAGAAATAGCTTTAGAATTATAGGAATTATGATCTCATTAATCTGTAAGAAACTTTCGGCAATTTTATAGTTAAAGACCTATTACGTTCTTTTATGTTTCTGCAAATTATACACTTAATGTAACTATTATAAATATAATTATACATTTAGTTTAACTATTAATTAAAATTAACTATAATTATCCAAAATAACTTACCTCATGTCCAGCGTCTAAAAGAGTTTTTACATACGATTCTCCAAGTATTGTATGGCTCTTTCCAGGAAGAGGGAACACCACTAATATATTAAAAGCACTAGATAATTCACTAAAAAACATGGGAACCAGCAAAACAAAAACTTTAATTCGTAACATTTTGTGATGCTGAAAAAATACCACAGTAGTATTATGTGCTCAGAAACATCGCTACAATGATCAACCTCGTCGACTTGTCTTTGTGTCAGCATATACTCGTAATGAATGAACGAAGTGTCTAATTTAAGGGAACAAAGATAATAATAGCATGAGACGAACAGAAGTAATGTCGTATATTACGCGGGAACTTCAAACATTTAGGACGGGTACACACACACATTCATTGATTTCCGTCGAACAGCCATTGGACGATCACTAAAACTCGAAAGGACGTACCACAGAATTAACTTTGCAGCGAAATAATGCGTTACGACCACTGTCATTTTCCGAACAGTCTACAATCGACTTCTTTTATATTATACTTTATTTTATTATCTTTTATAATAGACTGATATATATCAACGCACAGCCTAAACCGCTTAGTCTAGGGATTCCTTTGACATGTACAGTAGGTTCCTTATTATGGTTTAGCGGACAGACGGTCGGGGACAAGGACGGGGACGAGGAAAGGAACAGGGACTGGAAAGGGACAGGGACTTGAACAACTTTTTTAATGATAATAAATGGAAAAAATTGTTCAGTTTCATGGGCATACACCCTTTAGTATATATCACACCTTTCCACCTATACAGCATAATTTTTTTAAGAGGTGTTAATGTAAGAAAAAGTGTTCTTCCAAGGAACTTACGCCCATGCAAAATGTGCTGTCTGTCAGCTGCTTTTTTAGTATTTCGACCTACGTTTCTTGGAAAAAGTTATTTAGTGTCATGGACAGAAACATCTCTTAAAAAAAAACCTAACCTAAATCAGGGGGGATAAAAAAACTAAGAATGTAGAGATAGGCGGTGATGAAAAATCTTCTTTTCTTAGAGCCACCGCGCACTAGCGATTTCTAGTTGGCCGACAGTTTAGTCGCAATCGTTCTTTCAATAGAAAAATCGTCAACTTTAAATCGACAAATGCGCGCACTACCTACCATAGGGGTACATACTGATTCACAGAACGATCAAACTATCGGCCAACAAAAAAATCGCTAGTGCGCGGTGGTTCTTATAATGTGCACTAGACCTTACGCATCGCACAGCACAAGTACGGCTGGCCTATTACAGACAGAGCAAGGTTATTGTACACCGACAAATCTGACTTTGTACCGTTCTTATTTCAATCAAAGTCGGGGCTGAAGTTGCGCTGTAAGTGCCAAGCTTTATTCGCTCTTAACAACCTCAGTAGTTGCCACTGTGGTGCCGTAAAAGGCGATTTAGGGCTTATAAACCGGAGAATGGGCAACATCATCTTTATGTGTATCGTACCATCTTACATACTGCGGTCACCAACAACAGCGGTCGCCAGCCGCAACGCGTTAATAATCCCCTCCTAAGTAGCACGCGTTTTTGATGTAGTTATGGAGGGAGCTCCCTGTCCTGCAGTGGACGTGTCATGAGATGTTATGATGATGATGATGAACCTCAGTAGTCTAGTGGTTAGAGCGCTACGCTCGGCTCTCGCTCCGGAGGTTCTTGGTTCGATTCCTGGTGGAGACACTGTCTAGCAAAAAATCACTTTGTGTGACTTCTCCAGTTTGGTTAGGACATTGCAGGATAAATTACCTGATGGTCTGAAAAGTAAGATGATTCCGTGCTTCGGAAGGCACGGATGTAGTCGTTAAGAGGCTATGGGAAAAGATAGATATTTGACAGTGCGCGCAGTCTTTTCGCTTGAAAGAAAGGGATAAAGTGCGCAATCCGCAACGCATTCGATTGCAACAGATATACTGTGCGTGTTACCAAAACTAAATGACGTAAGCGCCTGATATAAAATATCGACTTTTTGTAAAAACTAAGTAATAAAATAAAATTTTAGGTTGGGCAAACCCTAGCAACTACAAATACCATTCTGTATACTTAATTTCACTACTTAAAATACCTCCGATTCCACAAAAAGAGGAATAAATGAAAATTGGAGAGGCAACTTTGGATTTTTATTTTGTCGAGTCGATTTTCACTAATCATGTTTTGGTCTTGGTGATGCCCTCACTTTAATGGTCAATAAATACATACCTGAAAATCAAGGCAAGATATTGGGTAAATATAAAGATATTTCTCTTTAGAATACCCAAAAAAACTTACATATCGCCTTAATGAGCCATGTCAGAGGCCTAGGGCGGCTCAACAACTCTGACGCCAGGCTTTGTAAGGTCGGTCATAGACCTGACGGCCCACACGATATGATAACGTTCTTAAGTGTACAATAAACAACACGTTTTTGTCGGCAAATAAGAATTATTGTCGTCGTCGCTTTGCTGAGTCATTATGCTTGTAGTTGCTGAGTCACTTTGCAACAATTTGACGACAAAAACTAATAGACTAGGAAATGAAGCGGATCGTTGTATGAGGACCCCCGCATTAAATCCTTAGTCGATGAAACTTTGTTGGGGTCCAAAACTCGCTGGAGAGACAAACCTTCTATAAAAAAAATACAAAATAAATCGGTATAATTTAAATTTTTCTATACAAAAAATGTATGAAAATTTAATTTGTTGAATTTTTTTTGGATATTTTGAATATAAATTTAATTCATGATACCTTATCAATACTTATCATCCTGTCAAATAAAATCTGCCTGAGAGAATTATGTTGGGGTCAACTGCTTCATTTCCTACACTAAAAACGATAAGAGCAACGACAGAACATTCTTTTTTACGACAAAAGTTTCCAATGTACAGCGTGCAGAAGGGTCTGAATCTGCCCATGAAACTGAACAACTTTTACCAAGGAACATAGGACATGGAACAAAATCAATTTGACCTCCCATAGAAACTGCGTCAGCGTATTTTGTATGGGAGGTCCAATTTGGTTTTTCGTATTTCACCTATGTTCCTTGGCAAAAGTTGTTCATTTTCATGGGCAGATTCACACCCTTAAGTATTATCACACCCTTGTAGTAGCTGAAAATTTTGCGGAACGAGCGACAGTAGTGAAGTTCTGCATAAGATCATACAACACCATAGGGGGGCTATCACGGTAGCTATGGAAGGTGTTCTGCCATATGCGAACTATGTATTTTATTTGCAACACGATGTTCCCTGCAAATTCTGAAAATTTACCCCATTTCATGGTTGGTAGTGAGTCTGCCTTCGTTGCCGTGAGCCGTGGGTTCGATCCCCGCCCAGGGCAAACATTTGTGTGATGAACACAAGTGTTTGTTCGGTGTCTGGGTGTTATTTATGTATGTACCTATATCAGTCTGTGTGTGATACCCATATTACAAAACCATGGCTCAGTTTGGAATCAGCCGGGCTAAGATGTGCACCGCGACTTAGTCGAGTCGCGCGCAACTGCAATTGTTACTTTTTATGTATGAACGCGAGAGGACATACAACCGGTTTAGTCGGGTTTAGTCTATGAAAACTCGCCAAGTCGCGGTGCGCATGTTCGACCTACAGATGACTGTATGTGATTGTCTCCCAATATCTCCTTATCTCATTTCTGAATTTGTGGATAATTTTTTTTTTCGTCGCCTGCGCGGGTCTTTTACCGAGTGCATTGGTGCAATTACTAGTGACTTTAGTTATGAGTTGGGTTTTCTATACATTCAAGTCATCAAGAGACTTTTTACTTTCGAGCGGAGCGAGAAAGGTAAAAAAAAGTTTTTCTAATTTTCTCAAAAATGTGTTCTATGTCACTCATCATAAAAAACGGTCCGTCGGTCGGTCCGTGTCGGCTCTTTAGTCAACTCGGTACACTCGAACTCGGTACACTGTACCGAGTTGACCAAGTGCTTTTTTTGCATCGGTCAACTCGGTACATTGTAATTTTTTTTTATTTGTACAGACGCGGAGAAAAATGTTTTTATTTTGACTATAAAACTTTATTAGCTAGCACCGCTACCATTAGGATTTAATAAATGTTTTGAAATGTAAATTGATTGATAAAAATTAAGATAGTAGGTAAACTTTGGTATTTAGTAAGATTTTTTATGCTAGAATTGACAACAGTATTTCTAAATAATATTTCACTTAATATTAAGCTAGTTATTTATTTTACTTTTTAACTACCCATGTGACGATTTAAGGCGTTTGCAAAAGAAAAAAATATTGCCTAACAAACTAGCATCCGCGAAGTTGCGCTTTTTATTTAAAATTATAAAAATAATCGTTAAAATTACAAATTCTGCCCCCTAGTGCCATCTAGTTTGATGAGATAAATTTCGTATCCACTTAAGATAATATTACTTCTTTTATTATTGTTTTAAGAAATTTTTTATTAAAAAAACTGGCCAAGTGCGAGTCGGCCTCGCGCTCCGACGGTTCCGTACCACCACATAATCATAATTGTATCATAATTATCATAATTTCAGTAAGATACTGTGCTAGATTTTTTGAGTCCGACACGCGCTTGACCGGATTTTATTATTTGTTGTTATTTTATAGCTTAGGCACTATAAACTTACCATTTTTGACGTTTGTAAGTGTTCCCGTTTATAAATAGAGCTAAAGAAAAAATCGCCTAAAAAAATAGGTCTTTAGTATGGGAGCCCCCCTTAATTAATTATTTTTTTTACTTTTAGTATTTGTTGTTATAGAGGCAACAGATATACATAATCTGTGAAAATTTTAACTGTCTAGCTTTTATTGTTCATGGGATACAGCTCAATCAAAATTTTGTAAAAACAGTTGACTTTGGCGGCATCTTATTCCTTTGATTTTAAATATTTTTTTAAACAAAATTACGGTATTTATCTACTAAACGAGCTCTAAACAACGACACCCCATTTGATGGGGTAGGTCAAACATTTTTTTACGCTCCCCTCTTTAGCTGTTTGGGAGCTCCCTTATTTTTTTTTTTAGTATTTGTTGTTGAAGCGGCAACAGATATGCACAATTTGTAAAAATTTCAATCTTCTACCTATTACGGTTCATGAGATGCAGCCCGCTGACAGACACACAGACAGACATCGTAGGCATATCAATAGGATCCCGTTTTTCACCCTTTGGGTACGGAACCCTAAAAACGGAAAAAATGGACTGAAATTGTTGATTTTTTAAACTTAGTTCTTAGTTGATATTAATAAAACGACTGTATTATTTTATTTAAAAATTTGACTGATACTATTAGTAGACAATAGACAACCAACTGTGATTTTTAATCTGTTTATAGAAATACATTACAAACAAGAAAGCAGGTTTTAGCCGACCTTAGACTAACATCACTTATTCTATAATTATCAATAGTACATTAAAATGCAAGTGCGCTATTTTGGATATTACAGCCGAGGCTCAGAAATTGCAGCCCGAGCCGCAGGCGAGGGCGTAATGGAGCCGCAGGCGAGGGCGTAATGGAGCCGAGGGTGTAATTACCAACGCGCACGAGCTTTTTACGACGTTTTTCAACACATTTGCGAATAAAAACAAATCAAATTGGTTACCTTTAAGATACTAAACTTTGCTAACCTTACGTCCACCGCACGTCCACCGGAACATTTTGTCGGCTGCATATGTTCATGCTTCCCTTTAATTTTACCAAATTTCAAAATTGTATTTCGTGTATGAGTATTTTAGACGGTTCAGGATTAGTTTTTTATATGTAGAAGTCGACACTATTAGAAATAATTACAATAATAAACACGACAAATATTTGTAAAATGGCGCGCATTCTTTCTTTTTCAGCGGTCACAGATTATATGTCGCGTGAGGAGCCCCCAAAACATTACCACAGTAAATATATAAGCTAAAGCAGTATGGAAACTCCTAACAAACGTCCAAAACAGGCGCACTCACACATGCGCACACCGCTACAGGAAAATAAGCAGTTTTCGCGCTGAAGTAAGTCGTGGGTGCCAAAACCATAATACAAACAAATAGGTACATATAGGGTCCCTATAAATATGTCCCTGTCCATGTGCGATAAAAGGCGACCAAGTATCTTAATCTGCCCTTGTGTCATAAAAGGCGACTAAGTGTCTTTATCTGCCCTTGTGTCATAAAAAGCGACTAACTGTCTTCATCTGCCCTTGTGTCATAAAAGGCGACTAAGTGACTAACCTAATCTTTCTTTGTGTTTCGATCTGCCCTTGTGTGATAAAGGCAACTAAGTGACTTAACCTTCCCTTGGGTGCTAAAAGGCGACTAAGTGTCTTAATCTAAGCTTATGTGATAAAAGGCGACTAAGTGATTTAACCTTCTAACTTAACATTTTATGCATAACTTTTTCTGTGTAACTTTCCTTAAAGAACCTAGGACGAAAGACGAAAAAAAATAATACAAACGAAAAGTTGTTTAGTTTTACGGTCCGAAAACATGCTGAAAGGAACACAGCACCTAATATTTGAGTTCATCATACTACATGTATTCTTATTTCAAAAATTCTGGGTTACAACCATAGGATACATGAAACATCATGTATTCTATGGTTACAACCCTGACGCTGCGATGCAGAATAGTTCTTTTTTCAAAAAATGGCCCGAGTTTCCATACTGCTTTAGCTTATAAATTTACTGTGACATTACCATGTTATCTTACACCATCAATCTTTTATCAATCTATTAGTCAATCTAGTAACCAAGTTATAAATAAAAGTAATTATCACTCGGTACCCAAACATCCTATTCCATTTACCTTGAAATAATTTATCAAAAATTGAATATCTTGTTACGTAAATGACAAATTTATTGTTAATTAGTTAATTACTATAAATAATTTCATAAAATCAACATTCATTTATGATATTTTCTCGAAGTCAGCTTGAAAATTTTTGTAACATAATAAGCATTAAAAACTCCTTGCTCTTGGCTGATTAAAAAAAATAAAAAATAAAACACTAGTTAAGTAATATTATGACAAAAACACGCGTGTTTAATGAGCTGGATTATAGACCTTAATACAGAGCAAATAGAGCTGTTTTATGAGCAAATGTGTTGATAAATACATTACAAACAAGAAGGATGCTATAGTGCTGACCTTTTTAGCCGACCTCAGACTTCCACATGCAAAAACGAAGGACTTTTTTATTTCATTTATTGATTAGGTTTAAAGTATACATAAAAATGTTATTAACAGTCTATAAAACTGTTCTGACAGTTTGTCTGCAGGAAAGAGTCTTTTTTTAATTACTTAGAACTTACTTAGATTACTTGAATTACTTCTTGTATAGAAACTCTACTTCGATGACTGTACACTTTACGCTATTGCATTTTATCTATGGGAAAATTGGTTAACAATAGGCTTTTTTATTACTCGTAAACGTTGCAACCATACACATAAGCCACGGAGGACATTCTAAAATTGTCATTCCCTTTAAGTGGTGGTGTAAAGGTTTTAATTGAAGTTTAGGAAAATTTAATTATGTACTTAAATGCGTATTGCTTATTATTTATTTTGATATGGAAATGTAAGTACAATTTACTCGTACCTATTACACTTTCAAAAGATGAACTCAAAATGATCGCCACTCCAATTTCGATTCTTTTTAGTATTTTTTTTTTCAAAACATACAAAACTGTTTTTTTTTATATAACGATTGTGCGGTATACTAGGTTATTTTTTTGGACCTGATTTCCGTTTGCCCACTTATTAGTGAGGTCAAAAGCAACAACTTTTGTTCTACGACTTTTCTTACAACGCACGAAAATTTTTCAACATCCCATACAAAATGGGTTGGTCACGTGACCACTACAGTATGGAGAGTCGAAATTAACATTTTAATATATATATACAATTTCACCAAATTTTTTCCAGGTACTACATTTAAAATATATACAAACATAGTTTTATAAGTTGTACTAACCAAATATGGATTCAAATCTGAAATAAACTGATTTTATTTTTTTTTATAGTTTTTTTTTTTTTATTGAAAATGGGCTTACTCTTGACCTCGATCGAGTCTTGAAGACAGATACATAGCTAGGTACATAGCTCTCAATTTTTGATAGGAGCCAATTCTTAAAGTTCTAAAAATTTCCATTGAAAATTCAAGAATTGGCTCCTATCAAAAATTGAGAGCTATGTACCTGATTAGTACCTGGAAAAAATTTGGTGCAATTTGGTGAATTTGGCGATATAAGACTATAAGGGACCGGAATAAATAGATCCTATTTGGCAATCCGTTATGAAATCTTCGCGATTTTTTCATAAATTCATCATCCAGCACCTAACGCAGGTTGTTTGCAGACTCATATTCTGAACATCTGATTGACCAGGTCTTCCTTGCGGCTCCATTCTCTTGGTGATACCGGAAGACGTGTCGACAGGACTAGCAGCCATATACGGATTTACGCCGAGATTTGTCAAAGGTACGTTTTTAGGGTTCCGTACCTCAAAAGAAAAAAAACGGAACCCTTATAGGATCACTTTGTTGTCCGTCTGTCTGTCTGTCTGTCTGTCTGTCTGTCTGTCTGTCTGTCAAGACCCTTTATCTCACGAACGGGTAAAGGTATCAGGCTGAAATTAATACCACATATTAGGATCCATGAACCACACAAGATCTGAAAATTTAAATTTTTTACAACGACGCAATCAAAAGATATGGCATTTTATGTCCTCATCTCCATACATTTATTCAAAAATGAAAAACCTACAGGGTACTTCCCGTTGGCCTAAAATTATGAAATTTGGCAAGAAGCTAGGTCTCACAGTACAAATATTGGGAAAAGTCTGAAATCATTAAATATTACAACTTTTCTCACAACTAATGATAACCAATTGTGGTGAGCTCCCGTTTCAAGAACATTCATATAAGAGAGGGGTCAAGTTGGATGGTCGCTGAGGCGATTTTTGTTTTAGTTCTATTTAAAAACGGGAACACTTACAAACTTGAAAATTGGTATGTTTATAGTGCATAAGCTATAAAATAACAATAAATAATAAAATTTGGTCAAGCGCGTGTCGGACTAAAAAAATCTAGCACATTAACTTACTGAAATTTCAACGAATACAATTATGTTTATGTGGTGGTACGGAACCCTCAGTGCGCGAGTCCGACTCGCACTTGGCCGGTTTTTTTTAATTATATAAGGTGTAACAAAAAGGGTATATCAACCCTGAAGGATGTGATTCTGCTCATGAAACTGAACAACTTTCCCTAAGGAACATAGGTCGAAATACGAAAAAAAATTTTTTACCTCCCATACAAAATGCTCGATAAGCTGATTCAGTTTCTATGGGAGTTCAAAATTTTGCATGTTTTGCGTTGATGTTATAAGCTTCTAGCTAATAAATCTGCGAGTCAAATATACCTCATATTCAGGGTTATTTTTAGACCCCTAGCCAAATTTTAGTATGTTACTCAGAAGGGCTTTACTTATCCATTCTAAAATATATCTTTGTATTTTTTTACGACTCAAATTTTGATGAAAAATGTAAAAAAAAATATTATTCCCCCTTTTATCTCCAAAGTTTGTGAAAATAAAAATATGAATTATGTCAAGAATAGCTCTAAGGCGACCCAGGCGCGGGGCGAGGGACGCGCGGGGAACGACGGAGGAACGGCGACCGGCCATATTCAATGGACCAATGCTACGCCGAACGTTGATTAATAAGCATCATCTTTTTACATTTTTGTATAAACTTGAAATATACTACTAAAATCATAATTTTGAGTTTGAATAATAAAAGATATAATCCATCGTAAACATTGTGGAGACCACGACGAGATTATACCGAAGAAATAACAAAGCAACCTTCAGAACAAAGGAGCCTTTGGATGACGTACTTGATCCCTATCAATCCTGCGGGAAAGGCTGAAACAACGCTGCAACAACATACAGGGAAGTGCGCCAAATCCTTTTTCTTCATATTTCCTTTTTTCCAGCTTTAATTTGCGTTGATAAAGTGGACAGTTGTCGCAAAGTGTTGAAAATACCCACCTTGCAAATTGTAAAAAATCATAAATTTTTCGTATTTTTACGTATTTCCATAAATTAGATATTTAAATTTTATCTACACAATAAATAAACAAACATCCAATAGCCCATTTCACGTATTTCCACGTCTTTTTATAAAAAAAGACGTCTCTGTCACGAACATCGGGAGGTACTTTATATTTTATCAAGCAAAACCCATCATATTAACTTTAAGATCATAGTTACACGAATATAATTTAATAGTTTTATTATAATTTTGCTTGTTTTCCTAATTTCCAGTAATTCCCACTAAATTTCCGCGTCAAGCGGGTGAAACTTGTTCATAAGCGGAGCGGAATTGACCGACGGCCGGTGCCGACCGACGTGTCGAGTACTAGTGAGTCACGGCAGCTACCGCGCGGTTGCCCGCTGCGCTCAAGGAATAAATACCGGCCTTATTGGAATGTTTTCCGTCGCAACGTGGTATCAGGTTGTATTCATTGCTTGATTTTTATTAGTGCGTTATTGATTATATATCGTATTGTTACGTGTTGTAAATTGTTTGCGCTTATAAAACACATATAAAATGAGTGATTTTAGTGAGCTAACCAAGCAAAGAGGTACAGTGCGTGGCCGTTTAACATTATTCGAGAAATATTTAACACCTTTATTGAAAGTACCGCCGGATACGGTCACAAACCTTCAGTTTAATGAATTAAAATTACGTGTAAACAAATTACAAGAAATATCGTATTCCTTTGATGAAATTCAGGCAAAGATTGAGCAGTTAGAGGAAATTAAAATTGAGGAACAACTTAACGAAAGAGAAGCTACGGAAAATAAATTATTTCTTCTGTCTGCTCAAGCGCAGGAACTTCTTGATTCCTGGAAGGTTCCTAAAAACAGGGAAGAAATTCCTAAAAGATCCAACTGCAACTTAAAATTACCTCCCATTCAGATTCCTCCGTTTGACGGCAATCCAAACAAATGGCTGGAATTTCGTGACATGTTTTTATCGTTAATTCATAACAGCGATGATATTGATGACGTAAATAAATTACATTACTTAAAAACTTACCTTCAAGGTACAGCAAAACACGTCATCAGTTCCGTCGCCGTTACGAAAAAAAATTATCCAATTGCTTGGAGTTTATTGTGTGAAAGATATGACAAAAAACGTCTACTTATCAATGAACATCTAAAGTGCTTATTTTCAATTGATAAAATGAATAAGGAGTCAGATACGGGTATTCGTAACTTGATTGATACTTTGTCAAAGAACTTAAGTGCGTTAAAAGGTCTAGGTGAGAAAACTGATGAGTGGGATACTCTCATTATTTACATAGCATCAGCAAAGCTGGATGCTGTGACCTTGGGAAAGTGGGAAGAGTTTCGGAGCAACGAGGATTCACCTTCACTGGAAGATTTTTACTCTTTTTTGCGTCTTAGGGCAGATGTTTTAGAAACAGTCGGCGCAGGTAAAACATCTTCAAATAATAATAATAGAAATGAAAAACGACAAAGTTTCTCTAAATCAAGTTCTTTTGTTGCTGCTACCGGAAACGCCACCTATCCTACTAAAAAAAATTGTATTTATTGTTCAATGGATCACAAGTTACACGAATGTTTAAAATTTCAATCTTTACCTTTAGAAGAACGTAATGCTAAAGTTAACCATTGGAAGCTGTGTGTTAATTGCTTACGTGGTGGGCATCAGTCTTACCAATGTAGATTAAGTGGTTGCAGAATCTGTCACAGAAAACACAGCACTTTATTACATAAATCGAATTCTCAACAAACATTACTGCAACTACCATTACTACAACAGCCGTCACCACAACAAACGTCACTACAACAACAATTTGTACAACAACAACCATCTGTACAACTACAACCATTTGTACATCAACAACAACCACCTGTACAACAACAACAACCTGTACAACAACAACAACCTGTACAACAACAACAACCTGTACAACAACAACAACCTGTACAACAACAACAACCTGTACAACAACAACAACCTGTACAACAACAACAACCTGTACAACAACAACAACCTGTACAACAACAACAACAACCTGTACAACAACAACAACAACCTGTACAGCGACGACAACCCATACATCAACAACAACAACAACAAACTAACTCTACTGCTTTATTTACATCATATCCTATGCAAAATGAAACTAGAATGGAAGTGAATTCAAAAGAAATTCCTTTACCATCTACAACAATGTCTGCTGCTTCTTCATATCATGCTCTTCTTTCTACAGCGTTAGTCGAAGTAAAGAGCAACGGTACTCGTTTCACTCTGCGGGCGTTATTGGACAGTGGTAGCCAGTCATCTTTTATTAGTGAAGCAGCTCAAAAACGAATTGGGTGTGCCAAATTGCGTAACACTATTCAGTGTGTGTCTGGTTTAAACAACAATACAATAAATATTACTGAACATTGCAATTTAAAATTAGAATCATTATGTAAAGCATTCAGCACCTCTGTGAAATGTTTCATTTTACCCCACATCACTGACAAATTACCCCATACGTACATTCCTATCAATGAATTGAATATTCCAAGCAATGTTAAATTAGCTGATCCTGAATTTTATCAGCCAGGCGAAATTGATTTGCTCTTAGGAGCTGACATATTTTGGGACTTGATTGGTACAGGTAGATACAAATTAGGGTTCAGCAAACCAATTTTACAAGAAACCGAATTAGGTTGGGTCGTGTGTGGTCCGATGGGGGGGAACACCAATATTCAGCCAGAAAAAATACAATGCAATTTTAGTCAAGAAATCAAACAACAATTGACCAAATTCTGGGAGCTAGATGATTTGCCTTCTACTAAATTTGAATCCAAAGATAATGATTTCTGCGAGAAACTGTTTACTGACACTACTCGCCGCGATGAAAATGGTAGGTTTTGCGTTCAGATTCCTCTTCGGGAAACACCGTACGCTCTCGGTGATTCTTATAATTTGGCTGAAAAACGATTGCTTCAAATCGAAAGGAAAATGAAACGTGATCCTATTTTAAAACAAGAATATACTAAGTTTATCAATGAATATGAATATTTAGGACATTCAAGTGAGGTACCTAGACCTGGATTTGGCTGCTATTTAGCACACCACGCAGTAATTCGAGAACAAAGTGACACAACAAGATTAAGGGTCGTTTTTGACGCGTCAGCGCAAACGACATCCGGTAAAAGTTTCAATGACATCCAATACGTAGGTCCAGTCGTACAAGATGACCTGTTTTCAATCTTGAAATAAAAACAACCCAGAGTATAATCCAACTTCAGCAGTTTTATTTAAACTTGCACAATAGCTCGGTACGACGATTATTTTAAAATTACTTATAAAATTTTATTCACTTCAGAAGACTAGATACTAGGTCTTCCTCCTAGCTAATTCACTGCTCAACTGATTAACAACCAACTGTCTGACCGCCACTCGTCAAGTCGGCACGCTGCTTCCCCCACCAACCGGAAATTGCGTTCTAACCGGAAGCTTGTTCTGATTGGTCTAAAAGTGACGTTCGGTTGTTGCCACAATAACTTTAAAATCAGCACAGAAATTTACTACATTCGGCCATCCGTTATCGAGCAGCCCCCTGGCGCTCGATCGAGTAGCAGTCAGTTAATCTATTATAACAAAATATCGTAAATTGCATTTTAAATAGTCTTATTATAACTATCCTAAGTCCTTATCAAACTTAATCCTAATTAATCGTGATATTTTCTTGCATGCCTTTAGTTGCAATCATAATATATTTATAACTTATGGTTTACAGCACAATTTTCCTTTTGTTAAGTACATAGAAATAAATCATGGTTAGAAATCATGGTCAGCTGATACTTTGTAGGCTAACTATAAATGTATAACAAATTAAATGGTATACATTTCTTAAATTACTGTAGGATAAAAATTTTTAGTATGTACAGTCAAGAGCACATCAAGCTTGACACACTGGACTTTGTACCGTTCTTATTTCGATAGACGTACGGGCTAGAGTCACACTGCGAGTGTCAAGCTTCACCCGTCGTTGACTGTACCTACATTTAATTATTTATTAATTACATACATTATCGTTTCCCAGGAACCGCTTAATAGATTGTGATTAGCGACATATTACTACATTCGGTCAAAGAACATCACGGTTAGGATATGTTTGCAAATTAAGTTATTGTTGTAGCGTAGAGAGTGGCTCATTGTCACTATCATCGCTTGAACTAGAACTATAATCATTATTTTCATTTTCTTTTACTTCTGGTGAATTTAAGTTAATCCACGGCCTTATTCTATCCGCTGCAACAATACTTTCGAAACAACGTTTAGTAGCATTAAAGCCAGGTATAGTAGCAATTTTATACCTGTCATTGCCGAGAGCTTTAATGACCTTATATGGACCTATAAATTTTGACAAAAGTTTTGTGCTGTTTCCATCATTGTAGTAGTTTGTTCTAGTGATTTTAACCAAGTCTCCTTCCTTAAAAACAGGAGCGGGAGTCCTTCCTGTATCGTATGTTACCTTTTGCTTTTGTTGACTTTGTTTGATATTAGACGACACTTCATCCCTTAGTTCTTGTAAGGAATTTGACTTTTCCCCAATATCAATGTCTAATTTGTTCGCGAGACTGTCTCGCATTCTCATGCCAAAAAGGACTTCCGCTGCTGTCTTTTGTGTGGTACTATTTACAGTATTATTAATACCCCACTGCACTTTTCCTAGCCACGTGTCCCAGTTGCGTTCGTCCTTACCGATTCCATATTTAGTAAGGGCGTTCAAAATTGTTTGGTTGAATCTTTCGGCTTGGCCGTTCGCTCTGGGACACGCGACAGCGTTTAGGACGTGTTTGATTCCATGCTGGTCACAAAAACTTTTAAAAGCCCCTGAAGTAAATGACGTTCCCCTGTCTGAGATTATTCGGGCCGGTAACCCAAAGTCATAAAAAATGTTCTCGAGTACTTTTATAGTGCTTGAAGTTTTTGTGTCCTTCACGGCTTTTGCGAATACATATTTAGTATAACCATCTACTATAGTTAAAATGTGAGCATTTCCTTTCTTACTTTTCACAAACGGGCCAAGGTGATCGATATGAACTGTGTGAAAGGGAATACTTACTTTCTCTATAGGGTACAAGAGTCCTTTCTTTTTGTTTGTTGCATTATCCTTGTTATAAGCGCATTCTATACAGTTTTGAATGTACTTCTTCACGAAACGACGCAATTTCGGAAACCAAAATTGGCTTTTGATTTTCTCTATCATTTTAGTTTCACCTGGGTGACCTATGTCATCGTGATTAGATCGGCAAATTTGTAGTCTTGCGTTACGGGGAACTACCAAATAAAGTTTGTCATCAATTTTTCTGTAAAGCTTGTGGTTTTTTAATACAAAGTTCTTTTTGATGTCTTTTACCTCTTCGGTCTCAGTCTCTGGTTTTAAAATTTTTGCAATACGGGAAATATCTGGGTCAGTCATTTGCAAAGTCAGGAGCCAATTGTCTTGTTCGATGTGGTAAACTGTAACATTCGATTCGTCAATTTTGTCAGAGGTCAAATTAGTGTTTCTACTCAAGGCGTCAACGTGAGCCATGCGAGATCCGGGCCTGTACTCAACATCAAACGTAAACTCACTCAAGAGTAGCCACCACCTCGCTATTCGAGGTATTAAGTCTCTTTTGGTAAGTGTAGTCCTGATTGCATTACAATCCGTTACGACTTTGAAGCTGATCCCTAAAAGGTATACTCTGAATTTTTTTAGTGAACAAACGATAGCTAGGGTCTCAAGTTCGTAGGAATGTAGGTGGCGCTCCTCGGGGGTTGTTTGTCTGCTAAAATAAGCGACAGGCTTTAAGACACGTGGATTTTGTTGCCATTGCATAAGGATCCCAGCTAGGCCAAGAGAACTAGCGTCAGTGTGGAGTTCTGTATCAAGTTTTGGACTGTAAAGTGCAAGAATTGGTCGTTCAATTAATTTGTTTTTCAAACAATCGAACGCCTCAGATTCTTGTTTGGTCCATTTAAAGGAAGAGTCCTTTCTCAGCAAACCAGTGAGAGGTCTAGCAATTTCGCCAAAACCTTTTACAAATTTCCTAAAGTATCCGGTTAACCCCAAAAACTGTCGGACCTCGTGGATATTTTTAGGAACTGGAAAATCCTTAACAGCCGTAATTTTGGACTCATTAGGCCTTATGCCTTCGGGTGATATTACATAACCGAGGTAGTCTATAGAGGTTTCAAAAAATCGGCATTTTGTAAGACGAAGTGTAAGGCCGTGTTTTCTGAGAAGGTCGAGGTTTTCCTTGAGCCTTTCAAAACCTTGTTCCAGATTTATCGATGATACCAGTATATCGTCTAAGTAGGCTATTGCAGATTCAAAACGCTTTGACCCTAGCATGTTGTTAATTACTCGCTGGAACACAGCGGGTGCGTTGGCAAGGCCGAAGGGCATCCTTTTGAACTCGTACTGCCCATCGGGTGTCACGAATGCTGTTAGATGCCGACTTTCTGCTGCCATCGGTATCTGGTAATACCCAGACGCAAGGTCCAAGGTCGTAAAGAATTTATTACCACTCAAGTTAGTCAATTGGTCATCGATTACTGGTAACGGGAAACAGTCTTTTTTTGTTTTTTTATTAAGAGCGCGAAAGTCAACACATAGACGTGGCTCTCCCGTCTTCTTTTTCAAAAGTAGGATTGGGCTGGCGTAGTTTGAAGAAGATTCCTGTACGATGTCATTCTCTAATAAATCCTTGATTACCTCCCGAACTTGTTCTCTTTCTGCGTACGATAGACGGTATGGGCGATATACCACAGGTTTATCATCCAACAAGTCTATTTTCATGTCCACGCCTTCAAAACACCCTATCTCACTCAAATCAGATGCAAAACAATCACGGTAAGACTGCAACAATTCGTAAAGTTTAACAAATGCTTCTTCATTGATCGATTCTCCGACTTTTATTTCTGATCTGTCGATAGGAGGCAGTTCTGTCACGTCCCTTTTTATTCTATTTACAAATCTAATTTCTTTTTCTACAAACTGCGATGCCCTGGCTATCACGGAACCCGGTTGTAGATGCACGGTATTGCTCGTCAAGTTGTTGACAACAACAAATCCTTTTCCTTTCTCTAAACGATACACCCCCTGATGCAAGTGATACTCCCTACCCGGCTCTGCACAAGTATATCCCTCAATGTAAACATCTCCGCTAAATGTTGAATCCGGGGCGGATACTTCAACGAGGTCTACCTTGGAGATTTCCGTAGAGTCCACTACTTTTAAATTTAGAGAATTTCCGTCATAACAACTGTCATAGGAATTCCTATAGAAAAATAGTTTATTGTTGTCCTTTAGAACGGTCACTGCGGGTAATTCTGTGAAGTTTTGCCCTAACAACAAGGGAGTATCTAAAAATTCGTCATTGACAACAAGCAATTCAATTTGGGCATCGACTTCATCTACTTTGACATTAGCCATAGTTTTGTAGATAGGAACAACAGAGGCATTGCCAAAACCTCTTATACATGGTAGATTCGAAAAGATTTTCTGGGATTTAAGACAACGAGCTTCAGACTCGCGTATAATACTACTATCGCTTCCAAAGTCAATGTAGGCTACAAAACTGTGTTCATCGACGTTCGCCTTTTTGAAAAACTTGTCATTACCGGTTTTATGAGAAAGTATAGCTAAAGTTTTACGTTGTTGATCAGTGCCGCTTGTTTTTGCGTCATTTCGAGAAGATGTAAGCGGAGTCAATTTACAAGACTCACTATCATGACCAATTCTATAACATTTTTGACATCTAGTCAAGGGCTTAGAACATTTGAAATAAGAGTGACCCTTTTCGCGGCAGTTGTAACATATAACCTGGCTGTCACTACTGGCAGAAGGCCCTGGATTGTTGTTGGCACGACTTGTATTATTGTCAAAACGTTTTTTTGAAATTGGCAAACTTTCAGTTGGGCGCTGTGAGTTTAAAAACTTTAACAAATCTTCGGGCTCCTCGCAGCACAAGGCCTCTGCACCGTTTCTTATAGATTTGTCAACCAAACCGTGCACAATGCAATCCACCGCCTTTTTGCCACTCAATTCACACCTATTCAAAAGGGTTAATTTGTCGTAAAAATATTCTCTTAGGCTCTCACTGTTGCGTGACGTACGCGCAAGCATCTCTTCGAGAAGCCGACCATAATTTTGCTCGTTAGGAAAAGCTTTCTTTAGTTTGGCCTGCCACTCTATCCAAGTGTAAACAACAGATGGCAGCGCCTCAAACCATTTTTTTGCCAAACCTGTCAATTTCTGGAGAGCAAAATGTATGGTTTGCTTCTCGTTCCATTCATAAATTGTAGCACACTCATTGACCTTTCTTAACCAACTCTCTACACTTTGACTTTTGCTAGCCGGATCGAATTCGGGGACTACGTTATTCAGCTGATTATTAGACAAAATATGATGAGACTTCAGTTCATCTTTATCTCGAAGCGACGTCAACAAAGTGAGTAGTTCACTCGTCGTGATAGGTTCCTTTACTCGCTTTTGTTCTGGAGGGAGCGACCTCTCAGGTATGCCAGGATATTGAATTTCTTGCTCACCCATTACATCATCATTCGGTTGTCTGGTGTTACTGCTTGTCTCCTCAATGTCCTCTATAATCCATTCTTGGCGATTGCGTTTCTTCCTCGATCTCATCCGTCCACGCGTTAGAACGGCAGGAATTTCGGCCCCTTCAGCACTCATAACCTCAAAGAAAAATATAAACTGTATGAGTTTAAAGTATTTATATATGTACCCCTACATATATTTTTGAATACATAAAATGTGTGTAAGATTAATAAAACATAAAGAAGTGAATAATAACAATAGGACTTATTATTACAAAAGAAATAAACTTACATAAATATAAATATGTTTTTTTTTATATAGTTTCATTATAACAATTCATAAATAATAATCACATAAAAATAAACGTAACATAGCATACAATAAAAAAAAACTATAGCTTTTATGCATGGAATAAATATAAAATAATGTTTTAAATCATTGGTTCATACGTTATAACTTGTTCAACAGGTGATACATACTAAGTAAATACGTAATCCAATTATTATTTAGGTAATTATCATGGTCACAGCGTAGCACACTTAACTAGCTCATGACCCGCTATACTACCTCGCAGTATGAGCACACTTAACTCAAGGCTAACATAGTCAAGGCGTAGCACACTTAACTAGCTCTTGACCTGATAGATATTACCGCGTAGTAGATGTATACTTAATCCGAATATCGATGCTTATATAGTCAAGGCGTAGCACACTTAACTAGCTCATGACCATTTGTATACTTTAAAACCATAGTATTTTTTTTTATCACTTGTAACCCCATGTCATTAAGAAAATCAATATCACATGCATTACTATAAAAACTTCAAGGAGATAATTGTTTAAGTCAGAGGGACCCTTGCTGTGCGAAGTTTCTCCCAAATTTTATTTTCTTTTAAGTTACAATTAAATTAAGCTAGTACTGCCATAGTCACCTATAACACGTACTTACTTAATTTAGTTCCCTAAATTTAGCTAGTACGAACAGAGAGTCGCCCTGAACACGCACTAACCAAACTTCCACGTGTTAATATTCCTTTTCAAATTTTGCTAGTACGAACAGAGAGTAGCCCTGAACACGCACTAACCAAATCTTCCACGTGTTAATATTCCTTTTCAAATTTAGCTAGTTACGAACAGAGAGTAGCCCTGAACACGAACTAACCAAATCATCCAAGTGTTAATATTTCGTTTCAAATTTAGCTAGCACGATCGGGGAGTCGCCCCGATCACGCGCTAACTAAACCTTCCACGTGGTAAAAATAAGGAGAACTCAACACTCGCAAGCATCCAAATGACTTATTCATTATAAAATTTGTAAATTAATAATAAAATAATATATTGTAATTATAAATACCTTTTCTTTGTGGGCTGTGGCGTCAGAGTCCCACTTCTGAGTTGAAATAAAAACAACCCAGAGTATAATCCAACTTCAGCAGTTTTATTTAAACTTGCACAATAGCTCGGTACGACGATTATTTTAAAATTACTTATAAAATTTTATTCACTTCAGAAGACTAGATACTAGGTCTTCCTCCTAGCTAATTCACTGCTCAACTGATTAACAACCAACTGTCTGACCGCCACTCGTCAAGTCGGCACGCTGCTTCCCCCACCAACCGGAAATTGCGTTCTAACCGGAAGCTTGTTCTGATTGGTCTAAAAGTGACGTTCGGTTGTTGCCACAATAACTTTAAAATCAGCACAGAAATTTACTACATTCTTAACTAGATTCAGACAGCATAAATACGTTGTTTCGGCTGACGTAGAAAAAATGTATCGTCAGATACTAGTAGATCCGATGCAACGCCATTTGCAAATGATTCTTTGGCGTGACGAAGAATCTTCGTCCAATAAAATATTTCAATTAAACACCGTTACGTACGGCACGGCATCAGCGCCTTTTCTAAGCACTAGATGTTTGCTACAGCTGTCAAAGGATTGTACTGATCCTGAAATTGCACAGTTAATTAAAGAAGATTTCTATGTCGATGATTTTTTAACTGGAGCTCAATCTAAGAAGGAACTACATCATATAGTGGCTTCAGTTACAAATATATTAAATTCAGCTTGCTTTCCATTACGTAAATTTCGTACTAACGCACCTTCAATATTCAAAGATAATGATGCAATTTTAGCACCAAAGGATCTCGATTTATGTTCACAATCAAGTGCGTTAGGTTTGAAGTGGCATCCTACAGAGGATGTCTTTGAATTTCCAGTTAAAATCGAATCTCCATCTCGCGTAACAAAGAGATCAATCCTATCAAGCTCAGCTAAGTTGTTTGACCCTTTAGGATTGCTCGGTTTATGCACAATTACTCCCAAAATTATTCTTCAAAAACTGTGGCTCACAAAGTTAGAATGGGATGACTTTATCCAACCTGAGGTAGAAAAGATGTGGAATAATTTTGTCTTGAGTTTAAACACACTTGCTAACATTCAAGTACCAAGATGTGTCATCGTAGATAACCCAATTGCTATAGAGATTCATTCATTTTCAGATGCATCACAGGTTGCATATGCAGCTTGTACTTATATACGTTCAACTGACATAACCGGTAACATTTTGGTCAGACTTCTTTGTGCAAAAACAAAGGTGGCTCCATTAAAGTCTGTATCAATTCCGCGTTTAGAGCTTTGCGCTGCTCTATTAGCAGCTCGATTATGTTCGAAAGTAACTAAAGCTCTTCGCTGTGAAATTTCAAAGATTGTATATTGGACTGATTCTACAGTCGTATTAAGCTGGTTGTCCACTCAGCCGTGTGAGCTCCAAACATTTGTAGCTAATAGAGTTAGCGAAATACAAAGCCTTACTGCAACAAACTCATGGAGGCATGTACCAGGCCAGGAAAATCCGGCTGACATGGCTTCAAGAGGCTTAGATCCAAAAAACATGAACAAGGCCACACTTTGGTGGAATGGGCCTGATTTTTTGGAACTTGATTCAGAACACTGGCCAAAGAGTTTCACTCCAATTGATGATGTACCTGAAAAGAAAACTTATCCTAAACCTACACCTAAAACTACTACACTTAACACAACTACAACATGCACTACACAAACTAAAATCCCTAACGCTAATTCTACAACAACAAATCAAAGTCTGATTATTAATTTTGAAAAATACTCAAAGTTACTTACCTTACAAAGAACTTTTGCTTATGTTCTGCGTTTCGCGCAGAATTTGCGTCATCCAAATGCCAAAGAGACTGGCCCTCTAACCTGTAAAGAAATGGAAACGTCATTAAAACACTTAATTAAACTACATCAAATGGAATGTTTTCCTAATGAGATCAAAACATTATCAAACGGAAAAAGCTTACCAAATAAATCTCATATCTTGTCTTTAAATCCATTTGTTGATGAACTCGGCGTACTCCGTGTAGGTGGTCGAATTCAAAATTCTCCTGAAAACTTCTCAAAGAAACATCCTGCAATATTAGAGTCTAATCACAATTTTACCAAATTGCTTTTCTTGCATGAACACAATGCTCTTTTACATGGCGGACCGCAGTTAATTTTAAGCAATTTACGAGAACGTTACTGGCCCCTAAGAGGAAAAATTTTAGCAAAAAAGACAGTCAACAACTGCATTAAGTGCAAAATTTTAAAGGCTAATAATGTAAACCCAATAATGGGAAACTTACCGGCTCCTCGAGTGACTCCGAATCTTCCATTCCAGGTAAGCGGCGTCGATTTTGCTGGTCCCTTTTATATTACCGACCGAAAAGGTCGTGGATGTCGTATTACTAAGTGTTACTTGTGCCTTTTTGTTTGCTTGGCTACTAAAGCCTTGCACTTAGAGCTCGCTAGTGATCTCTCTACTAATGTTTTTATGCTTTGCTTACGGCGTTTTATCTCACGCAGAGGAAAACCTAGCGAGTTGTACTGCGACAATGGTACGAATTTTGTAGGCGCAAATAATGAAATCGCAAACTTTTTAAAGTCAAGCAATGAAGACATTTCTTCTTTCAGCGCCAATGAAGGCATAAATTTCAGGTTTTCACCCGCTTACGCCCCTAATTTTGGAGGTCTTTGGGAAGCTGGCGTGAAAGCCGCCAAATTCCATATTACTAGGATTCTAGGTAATCAACACCTAACATTCGAGGAACTGTCCACGATATTTACTCAAATTGAAGCCATCCTCAACTCCAGACCCTTGACTCCTCTCTCCACAGATCCAAATGATTTTGATCCTTTAACTCCTGGCCACTTCCTCATTGGCAGAGCTCTGACTTCATTACCATCTCCAGCCTTAATGCACGTCAAGAACGTAACCCGCTACGAATTCATCGAGAAGATGCGACAAGTATTTTGGCAACGCTGGCGTCATGAGTACCTGAGCGAAATACAGCAAAGGACAAAATGGAAGGTGAACCAGAAAGGACTGCAAGTAGGAGATATGGTTGTTCTTAAGGATACAAATTTGCCTCCTCTCAAATGGCAGATGGGGCGTATTACCAAACTATACCCTGGCTCTGACGGAGTTTCAAGAGTGGCAGATGTAACCACTAAGAAGGGGATCTTTCGTCGAGCGCTGAATAAGCTTGTTCCTCTCCTGCATTCTGATGACGACGATCCTTCTACTGCTCGAGAGCCCAAGGACTTCGAGGGGGGGGAAGATGTCAAGAATAGCTCTAAGGCGACCCAGGCGCGGGGCGAGGGACGCGCGGGGAACGACGGAGGAACGGCGACCGGCCATATTCAATGGACCAATGCTACGCCGAACGTTGATTAATAAGCATCATCTTTTTACATTTTTGTATAAACTTGAAATATACCTACTACTAAAATCATAATTTTGAGTTTGAATAATAAAAGATATAATCCATCGTAAACAATTAAGTACAGTCGATAGAAGTTTATGTAAATATTACAGCAAAAATAAAACGATCTTTCTAAGTTGCACAGGTTTTTTTTAGAAATCTGCACAAAAACGTTTACAATGGAGTTTTTGCTTCCAAAAATACTATAGGTCTATCGGGACCCTCGGCGCGCGAGTCCGACTCGCACTTGACCGGTTTTTTGTTCGTAAATTTTAGGCGCTTTTCTTTAGTTATCGGTAACGGCTCGTTATTGGCCCTAAATTTTAAATGGATAGCTATTACGGTTCAAAAGGTATCGTACAGCCCTGGAAATTTCCGTTATTAGCTCTAGTACCTGGGCAACCGAGCTTCGCTCTATCATAGCCGCCTCAACCTGAATATATCATCGGGTGAGCAAGCTATGCTACTCGCCAACAGATGGCGCTGTAAGTTTCTGTGCTCAAAATGCTCAAAACACGGGGAAAACGAATTCTCCCAGACATGAGACCTAGCTAGATCGATTTTTTGCCCCCAAAATCGATCGATTACAAATAATATAAATTGCTCGTTTAAGAGGTTTCCCCCTGTCAACTAGCGACCCCATCAGTTAAAAAAAATTACTTGCTAAATACAAAACATATCGGAAATCTGTATCACAAAATTGAAGTAAAGGTACCCTAGTTTATTTAGAACATATCAATCCTGAAAAATATAGTTCACTGTAGATACAGATACAAAAAGTGTGAAAAATGGCCACTTTTAGCAGTTTTTGTATCTGTACTACAGTGAACTATATTTTCCAGGATTCATAGGTTCTAAATAAACTAGGTTTTGTACGACAGATTTTCGATATGTTTTGTATTTAGCGAGTAATATTTTTTTAACTGATGGGGGCGCTAGCTGGCTAGAGGAAAGCCCTTTTTAGGCTTTTCACTTGACAAACTTTATTTGAAGGTAACGACCATCGCGTTGGATTTGGCTTCCGATTCGGAAACCACGCTGACTTCCAAGTCATGTACGAGCTGGGTCCTCAGATTTACACCAAACAGCTGCAGCCTATTCGTAAGTACTTTTCCAGCCATCATCATGTCGTGTGGGTGTTAAGGTCGATCACTGACCTCACAAACTCTTAATAGTACTATCATACAAAATGGATACTCTCCACCCACACACACACACCCGAATGCACACACACCCGCGCACACTCACCCGCGCACACTCACCCGCGCACACTCACCTGCGCGATTCGCATGGTGTTCCTGCGGGTCAGTTGTACTTACTGAATGCAATTCAAAATTTCAATTTCAAATTCGCCTTCGTTGTATGTAATGTCCGGATGCACTGGTGTCAGAGTTGTTAAGCCGCTAATAGTAAGGGTGACGAAGGACAATTTTCTATATGATTTGCTCATGTCTGCCTCTTTGACTGATGATAAGGAGCATCCTCTAGAAGATACAAAAAATATTGGCGGACTTCCACATTCCACACCCCTGTGTTTTTGAGGAATTAAGTTTTAAGTATTTTGAAATTTGACAATAAAACGTACACCTGGCAGACTATGACTTTCTGATTAAATATAATGTATAAAACCCCAGAAAAATGGTCTGCCACCATAATAGCCCTGCGTCGTAAAGTTATAGCTCTTCAAAATGCAAAAAATCACTACTTCGTCCCGTGATAATGCAGAGCCCTCTGCATGTCTGCCTCTTCAATTTTCTACATCTTCAGAAGTATTTTTAAATAGGAGCCACAAAGGCAGACAAAAAAAACATTATTTCATCTTATTTTCTTTTTTTTTTGCTTTAACTCGAAAACGCAGCGACGCACAGAAAAACTTGTAAGGACCAAATCGATTCGTATTGATCCCTATTAATATGAATCATGAGCAAATTATATACCCAAATTGCAGCCAGCACCCTAACTATAAAAGCCTCTGTCATGTCTCATTAACAACTACATCCGTGGATAGCTGAGACCAACAGCTTACGTGCCTTCCGAAGCAGGGAACTATGTTACTTTTCGGATAATTTGGTGATTCATCCTGTATTCTCTGTTTATATTTCCAGATAATAACTTTGTATGAAATCCATTTATTTTTCAGGAGTCAGATCAGCAGCTTATCGTCAACGCATAGTGCGCAGGAGACCGTTTTTAGAATTCTTAGTGAAGACGGGTCTATTGGATCTTAAAAATGAACAGTTTGAATTTGATATCGTCACCAATAATGGAATTGATGAGCCAAGATAGAATTAGAACACAAGACAAAATTGTGTGTGCAACTGCTAAAAAAAAACTCGTGTGATGTTATTATGGAACTTGAATACGCTTCGCTCGTCTGTGTCTCACGCTCCAGTATTAATGCCCATCATAATGAACAGATGCAAAAACTAAAATTTTAAATTTACAAATTATTAGCTATGAGATATTCAGTTTTAATAAAAAATAATAAAAGACGATTGTTTCGTTTTCGATTTTGTCGCCTACGAAACGCCCACTGCAGGACAAGGAGCTCCTTCCAGAATACCAGCATAAACGCGTGGTACTTTGAACGGGGATTACCATAGTCACCACACTTTGAGGCATTGCGGCTGGCTGGCGACCGCTGTTGTTGGTGACTGCAGGAAAGGTGCTGCTGCCCATCCCCTGGTGTGAATTTGTATTGGTTTCACTCCCAAAGCCAGATTCTACTCATGAAAACAAGCCACTTTCGCGAAGAAAAAATTTTTCAATCGAAAATTTTTTTTTGTCTCCCAATAGTAAAGTGGTCACGTGATCGACTCATTTTGTATGGGAAGGCGAAAAATTATTTTCGAGTAAAAAGTTTTTTTCTTCGGGAAAGCTTCAGTTGCTTGTTTTCATGAGTAGAATCACTGGGTTTCAAAGTAGTCGCTGGCCATCCGGGTGTGGTAACATTTTGTGAAAAAAAAAAAAAACTGATTTAAAAAATATGTATATTTGTATTGCAGTTCACAAAATATTGTCTCAAAATATTTACTTAATTCACTATAGTAAATAATATCTAAAATAATAAAACAATTACATTACTTAATAACTATGAACAATTTACATATATGTAGCACAACTTTTCACTAGCTTCCAAATCATTCTACACAACAAGTACAGTCGAGAACAGGTAAAGTTTGATACTTGCAGCGCGAATCTAGTCCTAACAGTGATTAAAATAAGAACGATTCATAGTTCAATGTGTGAAAATTGACGTGCTCAAGACTTTACAGCTCTAGAGGTATAGGTACTATTTTGAGAAATAACCCTTAATTGGACTAAAGGAAAATATTTCCCACCCAGTGGAAGCGCCCTGGGCCCATAACCTAATATTGTATTAGGAGCGAAACACCAACAAAAACTATAAAATTACTTCGTAGAAATGTATTCAGTTCTGACGAAGTTTACAGACAGAGACAGCAACTAGTTTATTTTTTTATAATAGTTAATCCAAATCCTAACGGATCCGCTGGCTGGGCCACGTTGAGCGAATGGCAGGGGATCGAGCCGCAAAGAGGGCTTATCAAGGCAAACCATCGGGACGCCGGCCTGTTGGCAGGCCAAGTAACCGTTGGAAGAATGAAGTCGCCAAGGATCTTAAAGAGCTGGGAGTGCCCTGCTGGACGGAATTGGCACAGAACAGGGAAGCGTGGCGTACTTTAATGTCGGAGGCCAAGAACCACTTTGGTTCACTGAGCCAAAAAGAATGAATGAATGACCCAATGAGTAGGCATTGCTCCACCACATTTTACAGGTTGTGGGCCTCGGTGACAATAATAACATGTCATAAATTTTTTATACGGAATGGGCAATGGGAAAAGAGTTCCATAGGTCTCAGAGTGGGAAATATGTTATTTCTGTACATTATGACAATGACTTTACATAAACGTCAGCCCAAAGCATTTTATTACGATCATTATTCTGAGTGATTATCGTATAACCACAGAATATACAACGTGTTAATGGAATAAGCGAAACCCTCAAACACCCCATTTGATTTTTATTATTATTTTTTTTTTATAATAAATTTGTTTATTTTCTCCCACAAAAAGTTTCTACAAATATATTAAGATCAACTTAGACATTAAACTTACACTACTGTAAAGAACTTGTGTTATGTGGGAGACAGGAGCTCAAACTAGGAAAACCCTGTGCTAAGAGACTCCTGGCTCCCTCACTCGGAAAATGAACCAAACTACAAAAATATAATAATTGTGCGATCTAGTAAATAAAATAAATAAAATAAATCAATTCCCGTAAAAATAATCTTAAAAAAAGATTTTCTTTTCTAGATATTCTTATTTTAAACTTTCATCATCGTTCTAGTTACTTCGTTGTTCTAGTCCGCGCGCTCCGCGCCCGCCACCTACGAGTACACTTCCCTCCCCTCCTCACCGCTCATGATCCGCGTGGCGCCGCGCCGTCAGCGCGCGTATCCACAGAAATATTTAGAATAGAAGCGGGAAAAATTTAAATAACAATAATAAAAAAAAATTACCCCTATAAAAAAACTCGTGAAATTTATCCTACTCTCGATTCTGAACAAACTATTTTCTCAGTTTCGCTTATTCCGTTAACACGCTGATAATAGTTAAGGCCCGTTTATGAGCACAAGGATTAAATGTCTACATATATGTAGATTAATGTCTTGTTACTGTGTTAAAATTACTGTTCTCTTTCTGTGTATTATGTATTTTGGGTTTGTGTTGTGATGTCAAAGAAATAATAAACATTTGCGATTTCTGAATCAATTTTAAATGTTATATGTTTCTGTTAAGCCCAAGTCACACTGAGGCGGTAGCGGAAGCGTTCCGGTGCCGGTATTTTTTGTAAAGTATGAGTTCTTATGCACCCTGTCACATTGAAAGCGGTAGCGGCGCGGCGCGGTGCGGCGCGGGGGCGGCCGGGCCGCTAGTACAACCCCGCGGACCGGGCGCGGCGCGGGGCCGAACTTTCGGCGGCGGGAGCGGGCGCTGTATTCCATTGCGTTCAATGCAACCCGTCACACAGAGCGGCAGCGGCGCGGCGCGGTGCGGTGCGGTCCGGGCGCGGACTTTGACGTTGTATTTTTTTTTACAAGAATTTTGCGGCTTTGCGCAGACTTTTTTTTAGGTTATCAGTTTGGTTTTTTGTTTAGAGCAAAGGATTTACGTCTTTTGAATAACCACAGATAAATAATGTCACGCCGACCACTACCGCCCCGCTGTCCCTGGTTTCCGCGCGGTACCTCTGTGTGACCGGTCCCGGAAAGCTTTCGCTTCGCGCAGGTCCGCCCCCGGACCGCTTTACAGCTTGTACCGCTCTGTGTGACGTGGGCTTTAAGCTCAAGTCACACAGAGGCGGTATGATTGCGAAAGCGGTACGGGGCGGTTTGGCGGGAACAAAATACCACGCCGCGACCGCTTTTCAATGTGACAGGGTGCATAAGAACTCATACTTTACAAAAAATACCGGCCCCGGAACGCTTCCGCTACCGCCTCTGTGTGACGCGGGCTTTATTGAGAAATTTTTGATAAATTTTATTTAAACTTTTTCACTTGTTTGCTCTTTAAATTATGTTAGAGCAGTCTATTCTTGAAAATCACTGGGTGACAAAATATCATTCAAAAAATTCAAAATCATCGATTTTTCTTTTCAAAAGTAAAGATTGATATTCGTTAAATATAAAGTGCTATATAATTGGTAATTTTCATATCTTTTTACAAACTTTTTGACAGTTTATCAGGTTGAACTTGAATTTTTAATGTATCAAAAGTGATATTTTTAATGTATCAAAAGTGATTTTCAAGAATTGGCTCCCTGGTTCCCACTATGTCGGATATCGGATTCCGATTTTAATCGGCTGTCGGCGCCTCTGTTCCCACTTGTCGGATATCGGATTCCGATTGAACAGCGCCATATGCGATCATATGCGAGCGTTGATCCAACACAATCGATCGGCTGACAAAACACACGACATTTCTTGTCGGATCCGACACAAAATCGTTGCCGGACGAGTGTGATTAGCTTCATATAAAATGCTCTGCCACTGGAACCTCCGATTATTAAACGGATCCGACACCCGTCAAGTGGGAACCAGCTTTTAGCTTCATATGCTTCATATAACATTTCCTTCATAACTTCGGTCCATGGACATACTACCTACATCCTCTGCTCTCGCTTGCTCGATGGGTGAAAGATGTTTTAATGTACTGTCCAAAGTCCCCACTACAGACCCGAAAATATGAGACTTAGAATACAAAAACCAGAGGAAAAGAATTGTGAAAATAGTCTTCGCTATGACGTCAGCTGCGTAGCGTCTGTAAAACAAAATATATAGTTTAAAAAAGGCCTGATAAAAAATGAAATGACAATGATTATTTTTCGAAGACGGAAAACATTATTTTTGTTTCATGTTTATTTGTAAAGCTTCTGCTTATGACATGTGATTAGCTAGCGTGAATTTTCATTATTTAGCAAAAAACATAATTGCTAATTCCTTAGTTAAAATTTTAGCATGGTGCCTTAAGGTGATCCGTTTTCTATACAACAATTCATATGACTTGCATTCTTACGCGGGACATAAAATTCTGTTGAAAAACGAACGAATACTGCTATTTTTAGTAAAATTTTTCGCTGTTTTGCGCAGTTTTGACCGCACGCCCACAATCGTAATATTGAACCAAAAATTGCTAACAAAAACTAGTACTTTCAGTACATTAGCTGTATTTTTGTGTTGATCAGCGAAAAATTTAAGTAAATATAGCAGTATTCGTTCGTTTTTCAACAGAATTTTATGTCCCGCGTAAGAATACAAGTCATTTGATGTTTTGTATGGAAAACGGATCACCTTAAGGCTTAAGGTATAAGTTGGTAGCCGACTGCAGACAGTAGCAGCAGATTCAGATTCAGATAATTTTATTCAATGTAGATTCTTTACAGAATACTTATTGAATGTCATGCAGAATACAATGCAAATAGAGCGAGTCTACGCCGTTTCAGAAGATTCTGAACCCGACTACAGACCACAACTGCAGATGGCAGTGTTTTGTTTAAAGGGGCGGGCAAACTAGGCTTTTGATAGATTCTTTACAGAGTAGTGCCTTTGCTCATTTTTTTATATAGGTAGCCTTTTCTGCTGTAGGCCCCCGGCCATACGGACGGATTGTTGCATCACGAACCTATTGCGTGTTTACATGCAATGCAGGCGATCTGACAAACAAGCAATTATAGCACACTGGGATTTAGGTATACGTTAGCGACATCAAAGATAAGATAAATGTGTTTCTAAATTATTATTTTTCATATATTTACTATGTAATCCGATAACTTCTGATGGACGTTATATCACGTACGTGGCATCACATAAGACTAAATTGCCCGAACCTTAACTCATCGAAGTCTTTTCGCTCTAGCGTCGGCGGCACTACTGATCGACGGTCGGGCGACAGTGTCGTCTGCTGCCCGACTGCACGTCGCTTGCTACGGAAGGTATTTCATAGAAACACATAAAAACCATCTGCTGCTGTCTGCAGTCGGCTACGAACCTATACTTTTAGGCCGATATTTCACTGGGACACCATGGCGGCACAACCAGTCGCCGCTACCAACAAAATGTATACAGTTCTATAGAGAGTTACTCACCTGGTGTCCGTTTGGTTGCGTAACCAATTTGGCGGCGCGACCAGCTTGGATTCCGGTCGCGCTACCACTCCCAGTGAAATATAGCCCTTAATACTGTGGCCGCAGGGTGTGGCGACTCTGGTGTCTTTACTGGTGTCTAGTTACGGACACCACGGGTGGCGCGACTGGTTGCGCCGCCATGGTGTCCCAGTGAAATATCGGCCTTAGAGGTTAATATAAAAATGATGAATAGGTAAACATTTATGCCGACTGTACTTACATCCTATGTATTTTCCTTGCTCTGGGCAGTGTGGAAGGGTCCTCCTTGCAGCAGAATTGTCTGGCTCCCTGGATGTAGTCTGACAGGTAAGAATCAGCGTCGACACCGCTTACGTCTGTGAAGAACGTCTCATCGTCCTCTTTACTTATTCGGTCTCGTAAGGCTCTGTTAAAAAAAATACACAGCGTTTAACGGAATAGTGTGATTATACAATACAATACAATACGATACAATACAATACAATACAATACAATACAATACAATACAATACAATACAATACAATACAATACAATACAATACAATACAATACAATACAATACAATACAATACAATACAATACAATACAATACAATACAATACAATACAATACAATACAATACAATACAATACAATACAATACAATACAATACAATACAATACAATACAATACAATACAATACAATACAATACAATACAACACAACACAACACAACACAACACAACACAACACAACACAACACAACACAACACAACACAACACAACACAACACAACACAACACAACACAACACAACACAACACAACACAACACAACACAACACAATACAATACAACACAATACAATACAATACAATATTCTTTATTGCACACGAAATTATAATAGGTCTTTAACTATGAAATTGCCGAAATTTTCTTACAGATTAATGAGATCATAATTCCTATAATTATATAGGCTGACTTTTAATTAGTTCTTGATAGAAAAAGGTATGAATGTACTCATGATAGTGAACAACTTTCCCCAAGGAACATATGTCGAAATACGAAAGTCAAGTTTTGACCTCCCATAGAAACTGCATCAGCTGATAGCGCATTTTGTATGGGAGGTCAAATTTGGTTTTTTGTATTTAGACTTATGTTCCTTGGGAAAAGTTGTTCAGTTTCATGGTCTGAGTAACATACTAAAATTATGTCACTATTTCATTAGGACCTTATATAGGCTGACTTTTAATTAGTTCTTATTAGAAAAAACCGGCCAAGTGCGAGTCGGACTCGCGCACTGAGGGTTCCGTACCACCACATAAACATAATTGTATTAGTTGAAATTTCAGTAATTTAATGTGCTAGATTTTTTGAGTCCGACACGCGCTTGACCAAATTTTATTATTTGTTGTTATTTTATAGCCTATGCCCTATAAACATACCAATTTTCAAGTTTGTAAGTGTTCCCGTTTTTAAATAGAACTAAAACAAAAATCGCCTCAGCAACCATCCAACTTGACCCCTCTCTTATATAAATGTTCTTGAAACGGGAGCTCACCACAATTGGTTACCATTAGTTGTGAGAAAAGTTGTAATATTTAATGATTTCAGACTTTTCCCATTATTTGTACTGTGAGACCTAGCTTCTTGCCAAATTTCATAATTTTAGGTCAACGGGAAGTACCCTGTAGGTTTTTCATTTTTGAATAAATGTATGGAGATGATGACATAAAATGCCATATCTTTTGATTGCGTCGTTGTAAAAAATTTAAATTTTCAGATCTTGTGTGATTCATAGATCCTAATATATGGTATTAATTTCAACCTGATACCTTTACCCGTTTGTGAGATAAAGGGTCTTGACAGACAGACAGACAGACAGACAGACAGACAGACGGACAACAAAGTGATCCTATAAGGGTTCCGTTTTTTTCTTTTGAGGTACGGAACCCTAAAAAGTATGAATCTACTCATGATACTGAACAACTTTCTCCAAGGAACATAGGTCGAAATACGAAAGTCAAGTTTTGACTTCCCATAGAAACTGCATCAGCTGATAGCGCATTTTGTATGGGAGGTCAAATTTAGTTTTTCGTATTTCGACTTATGTTTCTTGGGAAAAGTTGTTCAGTATCATGAGTAATTTTGCTATCAAGAACTAATTAAAAGTCACCCTATATAGATTTTTTTTTTACCCTGCATATCTTTAGTTTCAGTAATATAAGAAGTAAAGTTATTCTAGGTAGATGTGCAGATAAATCGAAAGAAAAATCAAAATCGAATCTAAATCGAATCTAAATCTAATCTAAATCTAAACTAAATCTAATCTAAATCTAATACAAATCTAATCACTTATCTTTTAGAGATAAGCCAGCCTTTGTTAATGTCCTATTGTATGTAACTTTCTGTATGTAAATTTGTGCAATAAAGAATATAAGTACTCATATATATAAATTCGAAGTTTGTTACCTGAAATTGTTGTTTGTGAAGTACCATTCCTTCGTGGTGTAATACTGAATTGTCTTCATCCCATTGTTGATACGTTTCTGGATATTAACCATGCTGAAAAGTGAAGTGAATTCCCAAGTTAAAATTTGCAGTTCTGGGGCTACCTCCGGTTCACTAGCGCCCCCATTAGTTAAAAAAATATTATTAGCGTCGAAAAGAATGTGACAGTGGCTAAAATCATTGCTTTTATCAACGCCCCCTGGCGTAGTTTCCAAAATCTTTGCTTTTATCGCTTTTATCTTACAACAATAATAAATGACAGCCACAGATTAGATATAATTCGTCCTATAGACAGGGTCGCAAAATTGCGACCATAGACCTAAATGTATGAAAATTGCATGCAATCACGCTCCACACATTGCAATTTGGACACAATTTGTTTGACAGATTGTAGATTGCTAAGATTGGATTGTACAATTTGACAATTATTTGGAAGTCAGCCCCAATCTGCCTACTTACGTTGCAATCTATTGACAATCTACAGATTGCGACAACTGATTGTGATTGAGATTGTTGCGTGAGTACAGCCCAGTAGCGCATCACAGTGTGTTTGCCGCCTTAAAACAGATTTGGCAAACAATATACTTACAAAGTCTTCCTGCCCAACATAAACAGCAGTGCATCGACCAGGTAAGCAGGAATCATGTGGAATAGTATGACGTAAATCTGGTGATGCCACCAATAGGACTTGATCGTGCCACCAGGGTACCAAAGCGCCACGGTGTGAGGATACACGTTCACCCATTTCCTACCTGAAAGTTTAAAGTTTAAATACTATAATTGATGTTTTTTTTGCTTAAAACCTATCCGTTTGTTCCAATTTAAACATTGCCTTAAGGTACCTTTTTTGTGATTTAAATATTGCTTGCTTCTCACAACAGTTTCCTTAAAGTCCGAATCAGAGAGTTGACTCTACTAACCCATAATATGCCGTTAAGAGTAGATACATCAAGACTCACGATTTTAGACAGCTGGTATAGAGCATAAGCATCTTTACTTCGTTTATTTACGATTATTGCATCTTCTTTCCATGAAAGCTTATTATCAAAAGTGAATCATAAACATTTTGTATTAATAGCTTCTTTTATAGTTTAACTATTATAAGTTATATTTAAAATTGCAAAATTTTGGTTTTATTCGATTCATTAGAATTTCCATGTTTTCATAGTACTGCAAACAATGTCATGGGATGTGGAATATGAGGAGGCAAGTCATTTATATACAGTGTAAATATTAGTGGTCCTAGAACTTCCTAGTTAGACTGCACGTAGAAGAGTACACTCAGAGAAGCGATATGTAATCTCAGATTTAGATTTTGGACATATCTTTATAATTTCAGTACATTGTTTTCTGTTCTTGAGGTATGACTGCAAAAATTTCCAAAACCTGTCTATTTTACGTAGCAATATGTTATGGTCAACGAAATCAAAGGCTTTTGTCATATCCATGAATTAAAGCACAGACTTACATTTTATTATCAATATTTTCAACTACTTCTTTTACAGATTATACCACCATGTTTATTGTCTTGTTTTGCTGAAATCCTTTTAGTTTTGTCACTATTGGATTTTTCATGAAAATGTTTATAAATTACTCGAGTTGGTTCATAAATGTATCTTTAAATTGTGTTGTCGTAGAAGCTTGGAATTTTTTAACCTTCAAGGGACTTTTATAACTTGATACCTTTACCCGTTTGGAAAAAAGGGTCTCTACAGACAGGCGGATAACAAAGTGATCCTGTAAGGGTTCCGTTATTTTTCCTTTTGGGGTACGGAAACCTAAAAAAGCAAACCTTACCTAGTTCGATGATTTCTCCCCATGTCATCTTTATTGTACCGGAGAGGGTCACATTGTAAACTCGTGTCTGTTTCGGTCTGAAAATCAACAAAAAACATAAAAAATTTCAAAAAGCATAAAAACAACAAAACAATGTAAAACACAAAATCAACAAAAGACATATATTCACTAAAACAAACGTATATATTATCGACACGGAAAAAATACATAATAAATATAAAATTATGTACAATGTGTAATTCTAAATACGCAAAACCTCTCGGGTGGTTTCCACCCATCATGTAACTGAACAACTTTTGTATTACAACTTTTCGAAATTAAAATAGCTCCCCTAAATGTCCTTAGTAACTTATGGCTTAGCTAAAGGGTCCCCTGGAACTTTAATTTTCCATAAACTAACTTTTGCGATAACTTCTACACATAATAAGAAAAATTGTGTACCTACATACCGTTAAATAAGGTGCATCGTTTGAAATAGGTTTATATTGAAAACAATTAATCAATATAAAAATAGAGTGAGTTGAAAATATGTATGTTTAAAGTTTAAATTCACTCTATCTTTTTATTGATTAATTGTTTTTATTAAAAAACCTATTTAAAACCCCGATACATCTTATTGAATCATATGTACAAAATTTTGTCATAATCTTTTTGTAGTTTAGATGTTTCGCAAAAGTTAGTTTTCCAAATTTACACGAGTTTATTAAAGCCTTGTATAACTTAACGTCTGGGTCAGTTGTATACTATTATCTAATCTGTGGTCTGGGTAGACCACGAAAAAGATGACTTAAGACCACGCCCGTCTTAAGTCATCTTTCCAGAACCTTTATTTTACGCGCGAGTTGACTCGCGCGTAGGCACTCGCACGTTGCTGAGATACTAGAGCTACATATATTGCGTCCAGATGAGGCGTTTTACGCGCGAGTGAGATCGTGAGTAAAATAAAGGTTCTGGACGGGCTCATAGGTATGCTCACGGCGAGCCGGGGGCCATCATCGCTCCCGGCGGCAACTAGTTCTTGCTCCTTCCGTCCCTCTCCCCCACTCCCCGCGCATACCTAAGGCGCGGTACAGCGGTTGTGGTCAGACAAACAGGTATAGTAAACAATAAACAATAACGTACTTATCAAGAGCGGTGGCGTACGCTATCAAGATACAGCCGTTGGCAGTCACATCCACCGGCATTGCGTCTGCCGTGTAAGAGGGCTCGCAGTGCATGGAACGAATCACACCTAGAACATTAAAAAAAAACCGGTCAAGTGCGAGTTGGACTTGCACGCCGAAGGTTCCGATATACCTATAGTATATAAGCTAGAAAAGTATAGAATTTAGAAAGTGCATTTTTGGGACCGCAAAACTAAATTTGTTTGTAAAGGTTTATTGCAGATTTCTAAAAAAGCTGTTCTATTTAAAGAGATCATTTTATTTTTTCTGAATATTTACGTAAACATCTATCGACTACAATTAATTCAGATTATTATTTTTGGAAACTTCAGAGATAATTGGGATATATCATCATAACTTGAAAACTAAGTCATAAAATAATAAAAAAATCTATTTAAGAATGTACAAGTGAGGCCCCACTTGACCTAGTAACGACAATTTTAAATTTTTCGCACAAAGCGCTTTGAAACATCTTTTATAATGCGCACGGCTAAAGAGTGGAATTCTCTGCCTGCGTCTGTGTTCCCGAGTTCATATAACCCGAATCTATTCAAGTCGCGAGTGAATAGGCTTCTTCTGGGTAAGCTCGTTCCATCGTCGACCTCATCTCTGTCTTCAAGACTAGATCGAGGTCAAGAGTAAGCCCATTTTCAATAAAAAAAAATAAAAAAATAAAATAAAAATTTTGCCTCCCCATTTGGGCCACAATTACAATAATAATACATTTATAGTTCTTTCGTTTGCAATAAAGTTGAGCAATCGTATTCTAAAACTGTTCTAAATTTCAAGTCGATAACACGAGTAGTTGCTGAACCGCAGAGAGGTTCAAATTTCTTTGTTGCTGACATATTATAGTCTAGGCAAGGAAGCGGATTGTTGTATGAAGAACCCAGCATTAAATCCTCAGTCGATGAAACTTTGCTGGGGTATTACACTACATGAGATAAACCTTCTATAAATAAATCCAAAAAAAAATCAGTACTTTTAATTTTCCCATACAAAAATTACAAAAAAAATATGTTTTTTTTTTTGATATTTTTAATTTATCATCCTTTCAAGTAAAATCTGAATGAGAAATTTATGTTGGGGTCAACTGCTTCGTTGCCTACAGTACAGGTGTGACAGACAGACAGACAGACGAAATCGCAACGTAAGGGTTCCGTTTTCACCATTTTGGTTCGGAACCCTAATAAAATATTGTGTCGATTACGCAGTGGGCAGATACCCCAAAAGTTTACAAAGTTTTCGAGCGTCATGGAGCGTAATGTAATATTATACAACGAGTAACGAAAAGGTGTGATTATACTGCAGGGTGTGAATCTGCCCATGAAACTGGACAACTTTTTCCAAGGAACATAGGTCGAAATACGAAAAATCAAATTTGACCTCCCATACAAAATGCGCTATCAGCTGATGTAGTTTCTATGGAATATCAAAAACTTATATTGTTCCTATGTTCACTGGGAAAAGTTGTTCAGTTTCATGGGCAGATTCACACCCATTAGTATTATCATACATTTCCGTTACACACTGTATATTTATAGGGTTCCGATACCAAAATGGTAAAAAAAGGAACCATTATGGTGCGACTTTGTCTGTCTGTCTGTCCGTCTGTCAGTCACACCTCTATATCTCAGCAACCACTCATGCTATCGACCTGAAATTTGGAACAGTTTTAGAATATAGTCGCTTAACTTAATTGCATACAAAATAATTTTGAAAAAATCATGATTATTAATGTAAAGGGGGCCAAAATAGGGGGGGGCAGATTTCAAATTGTCGCTACTAGTTCGAGTGGAGTATCATATGAAAAGGCTTTACTTGTACATTATGAAATATATTTTTGTATTTTTTTACGTCTCTTACTTTTTAAATTATGATGAAAAATGTCAAAAAAAAAATACCATTCCCCCTTATCTCCGAAGTTTGTAAAAGGAAAAATCTGAATTAATAATTACAGTTGACATACGTTTATGTAAACATTACAGCAAAAATAAACCGATCTTTCTAAGTTGCACAGTTTTTTAGAAATCTGCAAATAACCTTTACAAACAAATTTAGTTTGGCGGTCCTAAAAATGGACTTTATTGCTTCCAAGAATACAAAAAGTATATCGAAACCCTCGGCGCGCGAGTCCGACTCGCACTTGACCGGTTTTTGGTCATGGTTCGCATTGTAATGCATATCTATGAGATTATTCGATTCGTTTTCATTGCATTGTTTATTTTTATTTTATACAATTAGACTTCCACTATTGTTAATTAGTAACAGTCTCAGACGTAAAATAAAATAAATTATTTCATAAACTTTTATAAATTTTCACTGAATGTAATGTAGGCCACATTATAATCAGTGAAAATTTATAAATTTATATAAATTTATTTCATCAGGAATGACATTAGTCGGCAGACTTATTGTATTATAAAAAGTACTCCTGATGTGTTTCTCGCCAAGGAAATCAGGGACACAGAATAAAGTTTTCTCAAAAAGGATTCTAAAATTCAGTCACTTATTTTTCTTTTTAAAAGTGAAGATTGATAAAACATTATAATATTTATTGCCTGAAGACTCGTGATTCCCTGAGAGAACTGTTCAAGGAAATCAACATTATGACAGTGCCATGCCAGTATATCTATGAAAATATAATGTATGCTAGAAAGAACATTCATCAATTACCTAAAATTTGTGACAGGCATAATTTTAATACTAGAAATAAGCATAAAATTGATCAACCATATACTAGATTAACTAAAGTCAATACATCTTTCGTTGGTCTGTGTATACGATACTACAACAAAATACCTGACAATATAGTGCAATTACCTGAGAGAAAGTTTAAAGAATGTGTAAAGCAAACGTTATGTAAAAAAGCTTACTATAGATTGGATGACTATATGAATGACAAAGAGGTATGGTGCTCTGATATTCCAGCGAAACACAAGAAACACATTGTAAAAAGCCGACTCTTAAAGTAGGCCGTGCTGCAGTGGTTTCTTGCCGTTTCTTTTACGCTGCCATAGCACGATCCGAAACGGCGTAGACTCGCTCTATTTGCATTGTATTCTGCATGACATTCAATAAGTATTCTGTAAAGAATCTACATTGAATAAAATTATCTGAAATCTAATAATTGTTAATATTCATATTTTTTTGTTAATTCTGAACAGTTTACGAGTATCAGGGTGAATTCTCAAAAGTGATATTTATCACCCGGTGATGTTCAAGAAATAGCTTTCGGGTGACAATTTGCATTTACGTATAGCCTGCGATTGTAATAGTGTTTTAAAGCACTTTGAATGAGCGCGCAAGTCGTTCTAGACTTTAAGGGCACTGCATGTTATCCTACATCATCGAATACACGAAATTTGCAACTTTATAGCTATAGTAGACAACGTTTTGTGGACCTAGTAGGCCACTACTATCGCTACAAAGTTGCAAATTTCGTGTACTCGATGACGTAGAATAACATACAGTGCCCTTACAGTCTATTCCAAAACGAAATGAAAGCGAGCTTTTCGGGCTCACGGTGCTTTATTGAAGCTATCCGTACAAATTGGAATGCAGGGACAATTACCTTTTCCACTGGCGATGAGAAGACCAGTGGGACCATTCAAATTGTCCACCCAGCCTGGATAAGGGTCTTTCAGGGCGGACGTCACTGTTAAAAAATACATTACTGTTAATTCACCCTTATTTTCTTATCACCCGGGATGTTTGAAGAGGTAATTCTGTCTCTAAAACTGAACAACTTTTCCCAAGGAACATAGATCGAAATACGATAAAAAAATCGACCTCCCATACAAACTGCATTAGCTGACAGAGCTGACATTTTGTATTGGTGGCCGTCTTTTTTCGTATCTCGACCCTAGTTCCTTGGAAAAAGTTGGTCAGTTTCACGGAATATCCGAGGTAATAAAAATATGACTGTATAACCTTAAGTTTTGTGCTGTTTTTTTTTTGTGTAGCTTAGGAACAAAAAAAATACTATTCCAAAACTGCTAATGTAGTAACAATAATTATGTAGTAGTCTCCAAAATTAAGTCCATTATAGGTTTATCGATAAATGTTCGAATTTCAATATCACTTCTCTCCCTAGGGAGGAAAATGTAATTTTTCTCCCGCAGTCCTTTTCAGTCATGAGTGATGAGAAGTTGTTTTGTACAGTTCTAGCACTTACCAATAGATGGCCTAGCTATCGCTAGAGGAAATTTGCTGCCGTATTCGTCGACCAAATCTTCGGTGATGGCTTTCGTATATGAATATGTGTTTGGCTCTGATTCTATTAGTCTGAAAATAGATATATATGGAAACAACCAATTAGATAAAATTATTTGAAATCGATGTGGCCGTTTGGCATTTGCCATACTTTGAAAGCAGTTGCAATGTCGGCCATTTTAGATGAGTGAAAGGAATGCACGTCAAGTAAGCCGTTGGTCCTAGCTACGAATAGGTCTTTACCTATGAAATTGCCGTTTTGTATGGCGAATTTTAGGTAAACTCAATTTTCAGTACTAACATTTTTGCATTTTTCTTAGGAATTATAAATCCAATTTTTTTAATTCTTTTAAGCATTATTGGGAAGACATTAAGCTAACAGAAGCTTAAATTTAATTTTCGATAAATATTTTTTCTTTTAAATATAACAAATCTAATGATGAAATCGGACGACATTTAATTTTATATATTCCCTTATAACCTTTAATTTTATATATCAAGCTAAAAATAAAAACATTATTTTATGCGTAAATTGATAACCTTGAAGTCATCTTTCAAATATAAGACAAATGAAAAAAATTGCATGTGAATTATAGGAATTATGATCTCATTAATCTGTAAGAAAATTTTGGCAATTTCATAGGTAAGGACCTATTATCTACTGATGTAGTCGTTATCGTTAATGAGCCATGCCAGAGGCCTTCGGCGGCTCAACAACTCTGAGTCCAGGGTAAGTGAGGTCGGTCATCGGCCTTGCAACCCACACGATATGATGATGATGATGAGTGAGGTCTAATAAAAGGGTCTACCTATGAAATTGACGTCTTGTATGGCGAATTTTAGGTAAACTCAATTTTCAGTACTAACAATTTTCTTAGGAATTATTAATCCATTTTTTTTTTTGAAGCATTATTGGGAAGACATTAAGCTAACAGAAGCTTAAATTTAATTTTCGAAAAATATTATCTGTAAAAAAACTTTTTAACAAAAAATTAAACCGCCGAAAAAACTGCAAAGCAAGAAATAATAAAACTTTTTTATTTAACCTTAATAACAAAGTTCTTAAACTAATGTAAGTATACCCGATTCGGCGCCGCTGCCGTGCATCACGCTTTACGTAGTTAATTAATTTGCTTGTTTGGCGTCGACTCAATATTACTCGGGTATACTTACATTAGTTTAAGAACATTGTTATTAAGGTTAAATAAAAAACTTTTATTATTTCTTGCTTTTCAGTTTTTTCGGCGGTTTAATTTTTTGTTAAAAAAAATATTTTACAATTTTTGGTGACTATAGATTTTATTTTCCCACCCTTCTTAGGGCAAATCGGACTACTCTGTAAAAAGTTATGCTTGGTCATGCATTACAATCAGTCAGTGAACAATCAATCTTCCCCTGTTTTCCTACCCTTAGGGTAAGATTTTTTTTTCCAAAGTTATATGGGACCAACTTTGGGGTATCATCATCATCATATCAGCCGAAAGACGTCCACTGCTGGACATAGGCCTCCCCTAAAGAACTCCATGACGACTTTGGGGTATACCCTTTCCAATAAAAAAAGAATTATCAAAATCGGACTACTCTGTAAAAAGTCATGCGTGGTCATACATAAAAAAAATGAAAAAAATATACGCGTCGACTTGAGAACCTCCTCCGTTTTTTTTCGTCAGTTAAAAAATATAACAAATCTAATGATGAAATCGGACGACATTTAAGACGAACAATTTTCGAACCTTTAATTTTATATATCAAACTAAAAATAAAAACGTTATTTTATGCGTAAATTGATAACCTTGAAGTCAACTTTCAAATATAAGACAAATGAAAAAATAGCATTAGTATTATAGAAATTATGATCTCATTAATCTGTAAGAAAATTTCGGCAATTTCATAGGTAAAGACCTATTAAATCCAGTGGGGACACTGTAAAACAAAAATCCTTCTGCACGCATCCCCCTCCCTCACACCTCACCTCACCCTCTGACTCTTCCAAAGCTCCAGAGAGCCTGTATCCACTTTGAACAAAATGACGCCCCAAAAGAAAGCATAGATGTAGCATAGGCGAGCAAGCATAGGCGTCTACGTTAATAAATTGAAATAAAAACATAAAGTAATGTTAGAACTTTTTATAAAAAAAAATAATATTCTATGAACTTACTTAGGTTCCAGATGTGCCAGCAAGGCATCGTCCATCCACTCTACGATGTCTATGATCTTCCTCGGTGGGTGAACTGCTGGATACAGCTTCTCCTCGAGTACATCCAGGTGACAACGGCAATATGCTGTTGACAGATGTACGAAGACCTGTAAGAAACCAAAAATAAAATAAACAATAAAAAAAAATTTATAGTAAAAAAAACCCGGCCAAGTGAGAGTCGGACTCGCGCCCTAAGGGTTCCGTACCTACCTACCATATGATATACTAAAAGCTTTTGCTCTTTGATTTTAAAAACTCCTCGACCATCCAACTTGACCCCTATTTATAGAAAAGTTCTTGAAACGGGAACTCACCTTAATTGGTTACTATTAATTGTGAGAAAAATTTAAATATTTAATGATTTTAGACTTTTCCCTTTATTTGTACTGTGAGACCTAGCTTATTGCCAAATTTCATAATTTTAGGTCAACGGGAAGTACCCTGTAGGTTAAGCTTTTTTGCATAAATGTATAGAGATGAGGACTAAAAAGCCATATCTTTTGATTGCGTCGTTGCAAAAAATTTAAATCTATATATATATCAGATCTTGTATGGTGTATGGACCTTAATATTGGCATAGAGTAATATAATATTATCAATTTCAACCTGATAGCAACACACTATGAAACCTTTGTATATCGATAGAGAATCTATAGACGAACAAAATGACATTATGATATAAAGTCCTATGGCGCAACGTTTACGAGATAATCTATATTAAGTATTTTGTACAAAAAATATTCCAATTGATCACCTATATCACAACTTATTAACCGGAAGTACTTATTAGATTATTCCCGATTTAGATCAGTCATGTAACACGTATCCCGATTTTTTTTGACGTTTCCGTTCCTGTCCATTCCCACCCTGTACACAACCATAGGGCAGTAAATTTAATTTAACGACCTATGTTGTTTTAATGATGAAAATAGTATTTACCTCTAGATTCCTCATAGTTTCTGCTAGGTCCAAAACACGTGCAGTACCAGTAGTGTTCATAGCTACAGCATCTTTTAACTTCTGATCAAACCTAAAAGAAAAAAAGCAACTTTGATCAATGTTTCGCAAAGAACATCGACATCACTTAAAATTACAACACTGGATTTTTCAACCAGAGAGTATATTTTCACTTCCCAAACATGTTTCTTTGGGTAAGTTGTTCAGTTTCGTTGACTGAGCCCGCCCTTTCAGATTTCGGTACACTGTCCTACACCCTTTATATATTTATTTTATATATTTATTTACCTGACACAAGCAGCACTATGAAAGACTACTTCGCAGTGCTCCTGAAGTTCCCTTCGATCCTCATCAGAAATACCAAGAGCTGGCTCTAAGATGTCTCCAGGGATGAGCCGTAGCTTTTTGAATGAATCCGGGTTTTTCTCTTTCAATGGATCGAAGACCTGAAATTTTGATATGGGTTAAATAAAAAGTATTTCGATACAAGGGTTGAATTATACATAGAGGGTATACTGCAATGGTAAGGTTGGGTGAGGCGCAGACACACAACGAGCGTGGAACGGATACAGCACGGATTCGACTTTACATAGAAAAGGCGTAAGGCAAGGCAATTTACGACGTGTTGCTTTTATACATTTTTATGAATAAGTTTTGAAGTGGTACCGTGCCTTATTGTCGCCTATCCCTCGCCCTTGCTGTATGCCTATTAAAGTAAATTTCAGGCCTAAGGGTCACAGGTATGACGTAGGCACGTCTGGCGCATGACGTGACTTTGATTTGAATATCATCAAGCCGATAGACGTCCACTGCTAGACATTATTTGCACTAATCATCTCCATGATGACCGGGCCTGTGCTGTCGGGATCCAACAACTTCCTGTTAACACTCCACCAGTTGAATATATCTCTAAGTGACAGTGTATCTACATGGCGCGCCCATTTGGCTTGTAGTAACGAACGGACCCAAGTATTGGCCACGCGAAAAGCGGGAGAGGGGAGGTATCCAACTTTGTGGGGGCGAATAGTCTTTTCTCTATGATTAGCTTCTAACAGCTTTTAACAGCCTCAGTGGTCTAGTAATTTGAGCCATCAGGTCTCGATCGGGAGTTTTTGGATAATAATCTCGTTGTAAGCAGCAAGTCAAATAAAATCACTTCCCCAGTTTGGTTAGGACATTACAGGTTGAATCACTTGATTGTAAATGATTCAGTGCTTCCAAAGTCACGCTAAGCCATTGGTGCGGTAGCAGTCTTTAGATGAGCCACGTCAGAAGCCTTTTGGCACCAGGGCTCGTGAGGTGGATCGTTGATTGTACAACGCACACGATATGATGATGAACTGTGCTGCAAATTTGACCAAATGCTCCAGTCGAGGTAAAGTCTTCCGCTTTATGGTTGCCACCTTTCATTACCTTCTGATTGATAAGCTCCTTCAGTCTTTCATCTGTAGAAAGCCCTTTCTTCTGCCTCATCAGCAGGTATATTGTATGAATATCTGGACAGCTACGCAAGAGTTTCTCTATTATTGCCTGAAAGAAACGAATTCATGAAATAAGAAAGAATTTTAATATTAAATATTAAATAAAAATAAATTAATACATACAGGGTGTCCCAAAAATAGGCCGTCACGCTGACACCGGAGGTAGATGGACTTAAGGCGCATCAAATAAAAAAAATATAAAAAAATATATATTTAAAATCAATGAAACTGGTCATACTCAATACCTACTCATTACAATTTTCTATGGGCATGTTGAGCTTATTTGATGCGCCTTAAGTCCATCTTCCTCCGGTTTCAGCGTGACGGCCTATTTTTGGGACACCCTGTATTTCATACATCGTTTCACAAAATTAGTACAATGTAAGTGGAACGAATTTGAGATTTTTTTATTGTGTATAGTTTTTAGTGCCAACGGGACGGGACACTATACAGGGTGTAACAGAAAGGGTATATCAAGCCTGGATGATGTGATTCTGCTCATGAAACTGAACAACTTTCCCTGAGGAACATAGGTCGAAATACCGTTTTTTTTACTTCCCATAGAAATTGTGTCAGCTGATAGCGCATTTTGTATGGAAAGTCAATTTTTTTCTTTTCATATTTCGACCTATATTCCTTAGGGAAAGATGTCCAGTTTTATGGGCAGATTCACATCCTTTAGGGTAGGAATACACTTTTTGTTACACCCTCTATGTTATGTATGATTGTAGTACATCCATCAACTATAGAATACAACAATTAATAAAAATTGGTCAACAGCGAAAAATTACACTGTAATTTATAGAAGTTTCGCCCAACACAAATGTTAATAACTGTAATTAGTGGTACGGAACTCTCTTTTCCTCACTTGATTTTGACCATTTTTTTTAGGTCAGTCTCTCGGGGCCCCATTCCCGGAGGGACCAGGTCCCGCAGGGACCCAATTGCAAATTTTATTGATACAATCGAGTAATAGTCAATCTTAGAGGCTTAGGTCAAGGCTTAAAAGTACCATCAGCAGGAAAACTTTTCTACAAAAACTTAATAAATGTACTTCCCTAAATTAAAATTAAAGATGAAATAAAACAATCTACGATCTGATAAATTTATCAAAGGTTTACATATCAGTGTTATTAGTTTGTGTATCATAATCATGGTACATTGAACAATCTTAATAATCGACTTAAAAAAATATAAAATTAATAAAGAACTAATCTACATACGCAATACGCGACTGCGCTTTTAAAATACATCTTTTGCGCGTGGGAAAAATCTGAAGATGCTATTGGTATCTTCTGTGATCTATCCAAGGCATTTGATTGCGTAGATCATAGCACATTGTTGCTAAAACTTGAACATTACGGTGTTAAGAATAATTCACTTAAACTACTTAGGTCATATTTGGAAAACAGGATTCAAAAGGTACAAGTAAACAGGACGAAATCACTGGGATCTGTTGTCAAAATTGGCGTACCACAAGGGTCCATATTAGGGCCATTTTTATTCCTTATTTATATTAATGACCTTCCTTCTGTGGTGAAGAATCTGTCAAAGATTGTGTTATTTGCTGATGATACTTCATTAATATTCAATGTAAGTAGGAAATCACAAAATTATAACGAAGTCAACGATGCACTTGGACAGATTCATGCATGGTTTACTGTTAACAATCTAGTCCTAAACGCCAAAAAAACTAAATGTATTAAATTTGCACTACCAAATGTAAGGTCTACTTCACATAACATAGTATTGAATAATGAGCCATTAGATTTTGTAAATAGTACAGTTTTCTTAGGGTTAACACTAGACTCTAAACTTCAATGGGGCCCTCATATAACGGCTCTTTCTGGTCGATTGAGCTCGGCTGCATATGCTGTTAGAAAAATCAGACAACTTACTGATGTAGCTACTGCAAGGCTGGTTTACTTTAGCTACTTCCATAGCATTATGTCTTATGGCATACTGCTTTGGGGCCGAGCAGTTGATATACATTCAATATTCGTTTTACAAAAGAGGGCTATAAGAGCAATTTATTGCCTGAAGACTCGTGATTCCCTGAGAGAACTGTTCAAGGAAATAAACATTATGACAGTTCCATGCCAGTATATCTATGAAAATATAATGTATGCTAGAAAGAACATTCATCAATTACCAAAAATTTGTGACAGGCATAATTTTAATACTAGAAATAAGCATAAAATTGATCAACCATATACTAGATTAACTAAAGTCAATACATCTTTCGTTGGTCTGTGTATACGATACTACAACAAAATACCTGACAATATAGTGCAATTACCTGAGAGAAAGTTTAAAGAATGTGTAAAGCAAACGTTATGTAAAAAAGCTTACTATAGATTGGATGACTATATGAATGACAAAGAGGTATGGTGCTCTGATATTCCAGCGAAACACAAGAAACACATTGTAAAAAGCCGACTCTTAAAGTAGGCCGTGCTGCAGTGGTTTCTTGCCGTTTCTTTTACGCTGCCATAGCACGATCCGAAACGGCGTAGACTCGCTCTATTTGCATTGTATTCTGCATCACATTCAATAAGTATTCTGTAAAGAATCTACATTGAATAAAATTATCTGAATCTGAATCAATATTATTAAAAACGGATGATTAAAAGTTAGACTGATTTTCAATATTTTTATAACTTTTATATTTTCCATGTAGATTTGTGTTTTAATTAATTTTATAATTTTTTTTAAGTCGATTATTAATAATGCTCAATTTGCTAAAAATTTAACCTGTGACCAGACTGTACATCGATTTATTACATCCTTAATGTTAATTTAGTGAGATAGATAAATTTTTGTGTAGAAAAGTTTTCCTGCTGATGGTACTTCTAAGCAAGATTGACTTTTAATCGGATGTATCAATAAAATTTGCAATCGGATCCCTGCGAGACGGGACTTTCCGGGAATGGGGCCCTGAGAGACTAACCCTTTTTTAGGGTGCTAAAACTAGAATAGTTATTACCTTTCCTACAAAACCAGTGGCTCCTGTTATAAAAACCTTTTTGCCGGCGTAAAACTCTGGCACGGTGGGCGCCATGGTCTGTGGTCACTGTAAAAAAAAACTTTTACTACGTTTTTATATTCTAGAAAGCTTGTCTGGAAGAGATCACTCTTAGTGATAAGGCCGCCTTTTGCTTACATTTTGTAAAATTCTGATTGCACATATGTTCTCTTTTCGGGTGCAATGACTTTACCTGTCTCATTAGCAGCTTGGATGGTATTAAATTCTTGAATATAACCAAATGATACATATTTAAATCATAACAAATGATTATTTTATACAGAAAAAATCAATTTTTTAATTTTTTATATAATATTTTGTCAAATTCTTGAATAAAATAAAATACCACACGAAAAGTTCAATTACTTTTTCTTTTCAAAAGAAGATTGATAAGTATTCGTTTAATATAAAGTAGAAAGTCTATAAACTGTTAATTTTCATCATTTTTACAGATTATTGGGGCCATAAAGGCTGGGGCTTAGGTATTTTATTTTTATTTTAAACGAAATTTGAAGTGATATTAAATCAGCCGGTGCCATTCAACGGCAAAGAATAGTACCAACCCATTTCTACCCGTGGGTGTCGTAAGAAGCGACTAAGGGCTTAAGAACCTGAGGTATCGTACCAACTGCAGTCACCAACAACAGCGCGGTCGCCAGCCGCAACGTTTATAAGCGTGGTGACTATGGTATATCCCCTCAATAGTACCCCGCGTTTTAGCTGGAGTTCTGGAGGGAGCTTTCTGTCCTGCCGTGGACATTTCATGGGATGTTATGAATGAATGACATTCAAGAATTGGCTCCCGGCCTTTGGCGCAGTTGGTAGTGTCCCTGCCTTCTGCACTGTTGGTCCAGGGTTGATTCCCACCGAGAGCAAATATTTGAGTGGCATGGGTTTGTTTCGATCATTTTTAAATAATTAAGTAAGTACAGTCAAACCAACGAATTCGTGACCCATTTCGTCTTTAAAAACGTTTGTCAACTCCGTTTTTTTAGATGTCGATAGGAGGCACGCTCATCTCTGGTGGTAAATTCAATTTTTATGGCTTTGTAAAATAAATGATATCATCATCTTGCTAGGCCTTTTTCCCATTTACTTGGGGTCGGCCCTCCCTGTCCTTTTCCTCCATTGTGCACGATTGAGTGCAAGGTCGGCGTCTATATTAAGATTTTTCAGGTCTCGTTGAACCGTTGTCAGCCAGGTGGAGGGTGGTCTTCCGCGTCGTCGCTTCGTCGTTGGAATCTCGAGCGCTACTTTTACCATGTAGTCATCTGGGCGCCTTTGTACATGGCCGTACCACCTCAGCCGTTTTTCGGTTAGCTTTTCAGTAATTGGGGCTACTTTGAAACTACCTCGGATATACACGTTTCTTATTTTGTCCATCATGGTGACGCCCGCTGACCAGCGTAGCATGCGCATCTCTGTGGTGTGAAGCTTATCCAAGTGTGATTTGTTGGTGGCCCAGCACTCGGATCCGTACAGTATTGTTGGTCTAACTGCTGTTTTGTAGATGTTTCCTTTCACCTTCAGAGGTATTTTAGTATCGCATAAGACGCCTGTGAGCTGTCGCCATTTCATCCAGCCTGTCTGTGTTCTGTGGACTACATCGCCGTCAATCTTTCCGTCGTTGCTAAGTACGGAGCCAAGATATTTGAATTGTGTAAATAAATGATATATTTTAAGAAAAAAAAATACAGAAATTTTGACAGAAGCAAACTGACTAAATCATTTTTATACCGGATGACCGTTATAAGTACTTAATGGCTCATGATTTCTGTTTTTGGTATTCCTGACGATGATTGGCAGCGCCACTCAATTGAACTTGTAAAAGTTACTAAAACACGACAGAAAAACAAGAGTTATAGAAGTAGGATTATTGAAATAATTCGTCACAAGTTAGGTATGTGCGATGTAAAGTCACAAAAATTACACAATCATATTATTTCTGTAAATGCAAGGAAGGCGTCGTTCTATTTATTTGGTAGGGTTATTTTGAATATTTCTTAATCATCGATGATGATGTGACATCGCATAGTAAGGGGGATATGATATATATGGCAGATGTATGGCAGATATTTGATTAGCATTTGATAGATAGATAGATAGATAGATAAATACTTTATTGTCACACACAAAACACATTAACAATAAAAGGAGACTCTTAAATCTAGGGTGACAAAGGCGGTCTTATCGCTAGGAGCGATCTCTTCCAGACAACCTTTGCATGCAGGAAAGTTTGAATTAAAACTGTAGTAGTGTGCCAATATACTTGTCGGCATATTACTAACAGCGCCTCATTAGTCCGAGTGAAGACTCCATACTCGTGGCTTCTGGAATAGAGTTTCAGCTAAGTAATTGTAGACTAGACAGCTGTTGCTCTGACAAAGTGCGGATGTCAAAGAACACGTCACAAAAAATCTAGCTTTGAAAAAGATTGGTGCAAGTTCTATTTTATCCGCAAATTGTAATAATATTCCAGTAGTGGAATCATCAAAAATAATGATTCAGTGTATAATTAGCAGACAATAGTACTTCAGTTATAATAGTCAAATTACTGATGTGCCTACAAAATTATATCTGGACCCACTATAGATAAGGAGCTCGCAGACATTTTCGCTATATGATTTGCACGTATTTCATATCTCTGGATTATTGGCCTCCTGCGCCGATATACTTATAATATTAATATACTACTGCAATACAATAAATATAAATAAATAATGTAAACATATAATGTAAGTATAATATTGTATATTTGATGTTTTTTTAATTTTAATTATTATTTTAATAAATGTGTGTAATATGTACCTAAATAAAAGATATATAAGTGAATGAGCGCAAAGCGTCAATAAACTGAATAGACAGTTTGACGCATGATAAATTTGTAATTTATATTTAATTTCTATTAATAAATGCTTTATTATTATTATTGATTATTATTATTAGCTCGGTATCTATTCCGAGCTTGTTTCGCTCGGAATAGATACAGAGGTCCGAAATCTTTGCGAAACACCATATTCGTTTATTGTAATTTCATGTACTTACTCGTATGTAATTTTGAAAGCATGTTGTACTTGAATTTGACTGTATGCGCGAACATAAGCATAAGATGGGTCATGATTCAAATAGGTCGACTGTACATAAGCGACCTAAGCGCCCCATTAATAAAAATATCGATAACAATTTAAAAGCGCGTTGCCGGAATTGATAATTACTTATCATTTTCATATTAAGGTCAGATGTTACATCACTTTTGTAACAATAAAACTGATTCAATGAACGATATAAATCCTATACTAATAGGTCTTTACCTATGAAATTACCGTTTTGTATGGCGAATTTTAGGTAAACTCAATTTTCAGTAGGGGAGAGCGGGGCTGGTTGTGCCGGGAGTAAGTTGTTCCGACGCAAATATCTCAAAAATAAAAAGTGATAGCTAAAATTTCTTTATGCCTCTCGAAATGCCTAGCGGCCACGCACGAACGGCTGCCATTTTAGAAGCGCCAACGACGCGGACCTGGTGGGTGTGTGGGTAGCGGTCGTCCAGCGCCACGTTAGTAACTTTTTTTGTGTTTATACTTTTTGGGCTTTAGTTGGCACTTATAGTGCTAGGTACATGGGAGTTTTATTGAAGTGATCGTAACTTATCCATTCATGTTAATCTATGCAGTGTTAATGCTTTGTATCACTGATTTTTTTAAATGTTTAAGTTTTTCAATGTCTTCGAATTGGGGTAAAAAGTGCCTTTCATTCGGGGCTGGTTCAAACCAAACCAAAACCTTCACAATTTTTGATTACTTTATTTAACGGAATGAGTACCTATAAGCGTTAAGGGAGTACCTCCTAAGGATTTCTACAAAAGGTTGCTGATGCTGAGATAAAATTATGGATGCAAATTACGCATTCCATTGTATTACTATTATCGTAGGTTGTTAAAGTTGATTTTTAATTATGATCTCATCATACAAACGATTTTTTATTTTGAGTAGAAACCTACTTTGAAGTTAGAATATTTTTGTTTAGTTTTGATAACCAACATTGGCTGATTTGACAAAAACTTCTGTCATAAAATATTAAAATAAGGAAATAAAAAAGCCAGATTGCTGTCTTTTTATTAAAAGTCAATTATTGCTTAGTATAATGTCGATATATTTCATGGTTTCTGATTTCTAAATTCATTTTAAACTATAAAATGATCAAATATTATGACCGGCACAACTGACCTCAGCCCCGGCACAACTTGCCCCCGAAGAGGGGTTGGTTGTGCCTAGCCGCCACTGCTTCTTAAAATAACTATTTCTAAAAATCTATTTAGAATGTCCAAAAACTCGATTCAAATATAAAAACTAGATTAAATTTAACGTCGCATAGCCTATAACTACGGTTCTTAGCATTCATACTTTCAGTCCCGCTCTCCCCTACTACCATTTTTGCATTTTTCTTTGGAATTATAAATCCAATTTTTTTAAGAATTATTGGGAAGACATTAAGCTAACAGAAGTTTAAATTTATTTTTCGAAAAAAAAATATCTGTAAAAATATATAACAAATCTTATTATGAAATCAGACGACATTTAAGACGAACAATTTTCGAACCTTTAATTTTATATATCAAACTAAAAATAAAAACTTTATGTTATGACTTTTCATAACTTGAATTCAACTTTCAAATATAAGACAAATGAAAAAAAATTGCATTAGAATTATAGGAATTATGATCTCATTAATCTGTAAGAAAATTTCGGCAATTTCATAGGTAAAGACCTATTATTAAACGAGCAATATTTGTATATATATTTGCAATCGGTTTCTTGAAAACGGCTCTAACGATTTAGATAAAATTTACTATACAGGGGTTTTTGGGGGTGAAAAATTGATTTAGCTAGGTCTCATTTCTGGGAAAATTCGTTTTCGCCATTTTGTAATAATTCCTTTGCGCGTTTTAGTGCGTTTAAGAAACTTACAGCGCCATCTGTTGTTGAGTAGCATAGCCCGAAGTTTAGTTCTGTATAGTGATGAGCCGAACAATAGTTTCACTGAATATAAATCTTCGGCCGAATTTTCGTCGACTCCTGGCCTACCTAAACTAATCAGCAGCTCTATTGGGCTAAGTAAGCGATTCGGCCACTTGGTTTCGTCCGCTGCATCACTGGTACTTTTGATTTGTCCTGGTAGGTGTTTCTTAAACATATTTTGTTCAGCCAGCATCGCAAACCTTAGGTTGGATTTATATCATTTTACTACTTATAAATTATTCACTTTTCTTTTTAAAAGATATCGTTTGATATATAAAAGAATCAACATACAGGTAAAACAGAATAATAGAACAGAACAAGGAAAATGCAATTATAATGATTTTTTTTTACAAATAAGATGATTTTTCTATTTTGTAAAAAAATATCAAAGAATCAACATTTAAAACCGCCTTATGTGTCAATTTAAAATTCAGTCAATTTGATAATGTCACCAAACCGAACACAAATAACACGAAAAATCACTAAAAACATTACGCCATGCTAAATAAGATTCGATATAAAGATTATTCAACATCAAAACAATTCAAATTAGAATTTTGTTGCTGATGTTACTTTTCCTAAAAAATGCCAAAAAAAAACAAGTATACGATACACCTACTCGAATAAATTCAATATTATGTACGAGCGGACGAAACCGAGCGGCCGAATCACTTTTATTGAAGAAACTCAATTAGTTTCGTTCTTGATCAAAAATCGCGACTTTTTTGGCTTTTCCATACAAACCTCACACCGTAAGTAATGGAAATTGTATGGGAAGACTAAACTTTATCAAGGTCTTTTTTGATCAGTATTGACCGGATATTTGTAAAATCGACTAAAATAATTTTCAACCCAAGGTCATGTATCAAAAACGTTGTACCTAATGGCTCAAGGTCATTTGCACCTATACTCAATGCGTCAGGTTCATTAGGTCACGTCAAAGGTCATTTGGTAGCGTCAAGTCCCAGACAGAAACGACCTTCGGCAAGATAAACAACGAATAAGTATTGTAAATATACAGCGTTATTTTTGGACCCCTAGAAAAATTTTAGTATGTTGCTCAGAACATGAAACTGAACAACTTTCCCAAAGAAACATGGGTCGAAAAACGAGAAAAAATGGTCCGATACAAATTCCACTGTTGCTGGTGCAAAGTTTGTATGGGAGACCCAAAAACAAAATTTCGTTTTTCGACCCATGTTTCTTTGGGAAAGTTGTTCAGATTTGTGTTCTGAGTCACACACAGAGACATGACGCTGAATACTGAAAGGGCATGATCATTCAACAGGAAATGAAAAAAAAAAAAACTTTCAGGAAATGAAAAAAAAATCGGCCTCTCCATACAAATTGTACAATCAAGTATGCAATTTTGTATGGAGACCAATTTTTTTTACTTTCTAAAAGTTTTTTTTACCGAAAGTTGTCCAGTTGCGTTGACTGATCATACCGTTTCAGTTTTTGCTAACCTTTCCCTAACAACCGTATTTTGTTATTGCAATAAGTAGTAGCGAAATTTCCGTGCTTCTTGATGTACGTATGAACAAAGTCTATTCGTCGACTAAGTTTCAGGCATAGTTGTACAAACAAGTTGTACAAGGAAAAAAACGGTGTTAAAAATCACACATAAAATGGCTATTTCAGATTAATTACGCTTCCGTTCAAAGTATTAATGATCAATTCACAAGTAAAAAACTATATATTTTCACTTTCGCAAACAAAGTTTATACTAAAACATTAGATTTTTAAAGATTTTTGTAAAACTTAACTGAGATTTTTTACCGACTAGTATGGGTGACAGTGAGACGCTTTACACTTCACTAGCTCATACAGAATATGTATATGGCGGACTCTATAGTTTTTTACTCTGAGGTATCAACACTGATGTACGGCAGTGAAAGCTGGGTATGGCAGAAGAAGCGAGATAGTGCGATACGAAAAAGTGGTGGCGTAAAAGAAGGCGTATACGTAGTGACTAAAATTGAGAAAGGGATGCTGAGATGGTTTGATCATGTAGAGAGGATGAATGAACGAAGATTGACGAGAGAGATCTACCAGGCGAGAGCGAATGCAAACGTGGAAGGGGAAGTCCTCGGCGAACGTGCTAGGACCAAGTTCAGGACGTTCATAATGAAGGCCAGATTAAAAGTACCCTAAACCGACGAGCATGTATGAAGGGATTGATGAAAGTACAGGAAGCGAGGCAAGTATGTCAAGATCGTAGGCTCGTAGCAAGTGGAGGACTGTGGTCTCTACCTACTCCGGCGTGAAAGAGGTGTGATGTCATGTATGTGTGTATGTATGTACAAAGCTATTGTTACTAGCCCCTTTTAGTCCCGCCTGTACAAAACAAGTAACTCGATCCGAATGATGGCACCCCGGATCTATAATAAAATCTCAGTTCAATTTAGTTCTTAGGGTAGGCAACGGGCTTTACTGTCTTATAAGTGTCAAGTTAAGCTACTAATAAGACCGACGGTTCTATGGGCGGTGGTGTCGACTGACCACCAGGCCCGCCTGTTCGTTTGCTCACTAAATAAAGTTGTGATATTTCATAATTTTGGACTTTTCCCTTTGCCTGTGCTATGGTATCTAGCTTCTTGCCAAATTTCATTATTCTAGGTCCTAGAATAATGAAATTTGGCAATCAAAACCAACAATTGGGTTCATAAATCTATGGAGATGGAGAAACAAAATGGCCGTATGTTTTGTTTTTTTTTTTTTTTTTTGGAAATGGGCTTACTTCGACCTCGACCTAGTCTTGAGGACAGAGATGAGGTTGACGAAGGGACGAGCTTGCCCAGAAGAAGCCTATATTCACTCGCGACTTGAATAGATTCGGGTTATATAAACTCGAGAACACAGACGCAGGCAGAGAATTCCACTCTTTAGCCGTGCGCAATATAAAATATGTTTATAAGCGCGTTCGCAGAATATCAACCAAGTGTGGGTGATATCCTGCGGTGCGTCTGGACTCCCGATGGTAGAAGGGAGCTGGTGGAATAAGCTAGTTGATTGTGTCGTCGTAAAAGCTTGTAATTTTCACAGCTTCAAGGGTTTGAACTTGATACCTTTACTCGTTCTTGAGTTTAGTTAGTGGGCTCCTGTTTCCGCAATTAAACTCTAATTTGGTCCTTTTTGCGTGCAGGTACGGGTAAGACTGGTTATTTAAGCCAGCCTAGCTCCTTCCAAAAGCTCAGAAGTCTCCTGGGACATTCACAGGCTTCTCGAAGCGACCTCGTGTCTTCAAAGATTTTGGCCCGTTGGTCGGCCAACGCACCGCACTCCAGGATTACGTGGTTGACCGTTTCTTCTGCGTCAAGGCAGCCCCTACATAGAGGGCTGTCAGTGAAGCCGATCGAGAATAAGTGCTGTAATAGTGCTTACAATTATTCGGAGGTTCGTTCGGCTGAGGCGTGTACCTGTTCGTGAGATAGAGAGTCTTGACCTCAGAACAAAAACCTCCGAGCGAATTTCTTTGGTCTTGACAGACATGCAGACGGTGTTGTCCTATAAGGACTGGGGAAGTCCTATAAATACAAAAGAACGCCGCTTTCCATCTTCGGAATCAAAATTCCTGACTATTTATTAATTATTATAGACATTCTTACCTTTATGAACAAAGACACACACACAATCCACTCGGCGATTTCTGACTGATTATATTGCATTGCACTTTGAGTCCCTACATTTAAATTTTAAATAAGTTATCATGCAAGTGCGTTGGCATAAATTTTGGAATAGAACCAAGAAAACAAAACTACACGTCATTATTCTCAAACTCAAAATATTTTATTCATTCTTGGATAGTAAAATCTCTTAATGACGTCAGCTAAACTACATCGCTTCACAAACAAAGTGGCGCCATGGCGGGAAAAAAAGAAGCGACAATAAAAACCCATGCGTTCTTTTAAATATGTTAGCTTGACACTCGCAGCGCAACTCTAGCCCTTACATCTATCGAAATAAGAATGGTACAAAGTCCAATGTGTCAAACTCGATGTGCTCTTGACTGTACAGGGTTGATACAATAAACGTAAGTCAATTTGAATTTTTAACTAGCCTTTAAAACCCCAGCTTAATCCCATGGATTTTTATCTTCTAGGTAATCATATATGTTATTATAAGACTATAAATCTTTCTCCTCTAAAGCCCCGGTGTATCCCCGGGGATACAGAATAGGATCGAGCTCCCGCACTCGATATTCTGCCTTATTGCGGCGAAACTACGGTTTATTTTGGTTTGGTGTGTATAGGAAGGAACGGCCTATTGAAATTACCTTTCGAATGACGTATAAACCATAGACTAAAGTTGGCGGGAATCGGACGGATGGCGCGCCAAGGTTCAAAATTTTTGAAAATCCTAGTCACGTGGCACCAACCGACCGATTTGAGTCGGTCAATGGCGGCCAGGGTTCAAGGCCATATTATACGACCTTCTTTTCAATTGCATAGATTATTGCGAATTTTTGTATGATGGAGTCAGAGAAGTACAATTTTTGCTTGATTACAGCTTTGAATTTCTCTAACGCTAAACTTTCAATGTCAGTACCTATTAGTCCGGTCCCTTATAGTCTTATATCGCCAAATTGCACCAAATTTTTCCAGGTACTAATTAGGTAGTTCTCAATTTTAGATAGGAGCCAAATCTTGTATTTCCAAAAAATTTCCATTGAAAATTCAAGAATTGGCTCTTTTAAAAAATTGAGAGCTATCTACCTAACTAGTACCTGGAAAAAACTTGGTGAAATTATAATTCGTGTCTACGTGAAACAGCTAACTGACCGCACTATATTGCCCTCAGTAGTCTAGTGGTTAGAGCGCTCGGCTCTCTATCCGGAGGTTCAGGTCTGGGTTCGATTCCCGGTGGGGACACTATCAAACAAAAATCTCTTTGTGCGACCTCCCCAGTTTGATTAGGACATTGCAGGATGAATCACCTGATTCTCCGAAAAGTTAGGTGATTCTGTGCTTCGGAAGGCACGTTAAGTCGTTGGCCCCGACTACTATCTAAGGATGTAGCCATGTCAGCTCTGACACCAGGGTTTATGAGGTCGGTCATCGACCTTGCAACCTACACGAAATGATGATGATTATTATTGCCCTAACTATATTCCGTTTTAACGCAGTCTGCTACCTAACCTAGGGCAATTTTTTTATGTCACAAGTGGGTAAACGGGCCACCAATTTAAGACTAATAAGACAGCAAAGCGCGTTACCCACCCTGAGAACTAAGATGGTATGTCACATGTGCCTGTAATTTCACTGGCTCCCTTACCCTTCAAGCCGAAACACAGCATTGCAAACACTGCTGCTTCACGGCAGAAAAAGGCAAGGGGGTGGTACTTCCGGACGGACTTTGCACAAAAGCCCTACCACCTGCAGTGGCATTGATGGCACTGGTTTTTACATGGAGCGACTGCCATCTGACCTCCGTAAATTGGGCCTTGATTGACCAGAGGAAAAACCAGGCCGGGGCTGTTAAGAGCTAAATACGCTTCACTTGAGCAGGTTTTTAAAGAAAATTTATGTGATAATTAAGCATCTTTCCAAGAATATGGCCGACTCTGAAACACGATTAAATATATTTTGTACGCCATTAAAAAAATCCAAAGTTACATCAGCTTTTTGCTTTTAAACCGTTTTTCTGAAGTACCCATTAATCTATGATGCCGAAACTTTTACACATTATTTAATGCATTATGCATAATAATATAGGTATTCGATAATAGGGAACATGCATGATTTTTTATATTTAAAAAAAATATTCTCATTCATGTAATAAACAGTTATGTAAAACAATTTTTCGAATAACTATGAAATTAAAAAAGATATAAGCCAGTGAAGATTTGTTTCTGTCTCTTTCTAGCAAAACCAAATTTAACACGGAGTTTATATGGCCGTAGTGAACTTTGACGTCACTGTTCATGTCGGATCTCTCTGTCTAATAGGCGCTTAATTAATAGTTTTAAATGCTTATGTCGGCCGTATTTCTTTGCCGATTAAAATTTTAAATTGATAATGAATATTAAGGTCTATAAACCACACAAGATGTGAAAATTTAAATTTTTACAACGACGCAATCAAAAGATATGGCTTTTTATGTCCTCATCTCCATACATTTATGCAATAAAGCAAAACCTACAGGGTACTTCCCGTTGACCAAAAATTATGAAATTTGGCAAGAAGCTAGGTCTCACAGTACAAATAAAGGGAAAAGTCTAAAATCATTAAATATTTCAATTTGTCTCACAACTAATAGTAACCAATTAAGTTGAGCTCCCGTTTCAAGAACTTCTATAAAAGAGGGGTCAAGTTGGATGGACGCGGAGTTTTTAAAATCAAAGAGCAAAAACTTTTAGTACATCATATGGTAGATAGTTACGGAACCCTTAGGGCGAGAGTCCGACTCGCACTTGGCCAGTTTTTCTTTTATTTTGAGGTACGGAACCCTAAAAATAACAATACATTAATTTACATAAAAATACGTCACTTTACATTGTTCGTTCGTTGGGTTATGTAAAAGTATATTTCAGAATAAAACACAATTATTACATGTGAATATGGGTAATATGCAAAATACAAATGGCGCAAATTCAAGTAGTACCCGTGGGTGTCGTAAGAGGCGACTAAGGGTTAATGAACCAGAGGATGGGCAGCAGCATCCTTCTGTCTATCGTATCAGCTTACATTCTGCGGTCACCAACAACCGCGGTCCATGGTGCCAGCCGTAACGCTAACAAGCGAGGTGACTTGGTACTTCCCCTCTACATTTCTCCAGCAAAAGCTAGAATTCTGGAGGGAGCTCCCTGTCCGGTAGTGGACGTTTCATGGGATGTTATGATGTATATGCAAAATAAAAATGGCGCAAATTCAAGTACCTAAGTGTAGCTTACAAAGTGCCGGAAAAGAATAGTACCATCCCAACTCTACCCGTGGGTGTCTTAAGAGGCGACTAAGGTTAATGAACCAGAGGATGGGTAGCAGCATCCTTCTATCGTATCAGCTTACATTCTGCGGTCACCAACAACCGCGGTCCATGGTGCTAGCAGTAACTGGCGGGGGCGATTCTAGCGTGGCCGCTAAATTTATGATTAAAATTTGACAGGTCTAAAAGTGATGCTGTTTTTTTTTCAGCCTATTATCAAAGAGATTTGAACCTCGCTGCGAGCGTAGCGAGGCTCAAATCTCTTTGACAAATAAACCTTAAATTTAGCGGCCACGCTAGAATCGCCCCCATTATAGTACTTTCCGTCCACATTGTTCCAGACAAAGCTGGAATTTTGGAAAGAAATCCCTGTCCTGTAGTGGACGTTTCATGGGATGTTATGATGATGAAAAGTCTGACATGGAAAGTTCCGCAACTGAAAAATCAATCAAGCATGACACCAGCGGAAATTCCGTCAAATGTGTCATAGGATGGGCACATAACCTATAAAAGCGTTGAGAGCGTAACGAGCGGAACTTTTCGCGTCGGAAAGATCCACAGGTGTGTCCTTACACTAAAACCACGAGAGCACAGAATAAGTAGGTCCAGAAAGCACACTTCATACAAAGCCTTTGAATCAGTGGAACACTTCGAAATAAAATTACACTATTTTATAGCAAAGTCAAAAGAATACTCCTTTTTGCACGTCAAACCGGAAATGAGAGTTACTGGCATAGTGACGTCATATTTTCTAGCTGTTGTTAATGAACGTTAAAAATAAAATTCTCAATATTAATTTAGAACCACATTAAGTATTAAACGACGGTTATACAGCGTGTAGTCTAGGCAACGAAGCGGATCGTTGTATGAAGACCCCCGCATTAAATCCTCAGTCGATGAATATTTTGGAGTATTACCACAGATCAGATATAATTCTGATTTGGGCTAACGAACCTAAAACTTTTTGATGCATAATCATTATTTTTTATGCACAGTTAGTAATTTTGATGCACAATCATAAATTTTGATGTGCATAATATTATTTCTCGTCTAAAAACAGAAAAAAACGTATATTATGAATGGCGCTATTTTGATATTGTTTCCGGTTTTGTATTCTTAGAAAACAAACGTCAGTTCACTTAAAAACTTGTTTTCGAGATAACCCTGACTCATATAAATATATCGTAAAACGCGGTGTCGAAATTGACGTCATCACTATCAGGGATTTACTTAGAGGGGATTTAGTTCCAAAGGACTAAGGAAAAAAACCGGTCAAGTGCGATTCAGACTCGCGCGCCGAGGGTTCCGATATACTTTTTGTATTTTTGGAAGCAATAAAGTCCATTTTTAGGATCGCAGAACTAAATTTGTTTGTACAGGTTATTTGCAAATTTCTAAAAAAACTGTGTAACTAAGAAAGATCGTTTTATTTTTGCTGTAATGTTTACATAAATTTCTGTCAACTGTAAGTAATTTAGATTTTTCTTTTCACAAACTTCAGAGATAAGGGGGGAATGGTATTTTTTTTTGACATTTTTCATCATAACTTAAAAACTAAGAGTTTAAAAAAAATACGAAAATATATTTAAAAATGTTTAAGTAAAGCCCTTTCATATGATATCCCACTCAACCTAGTAACGACAATTTGAAATTTGGCCCACCTATTTGGGCCCCCTTTGCATTAATAATCATAATTTTTTCAAAATTCTTTCATGTGCAAAACAACTATATTCTAAAACTATTCCAAATTTCAGGTCGATAGCATGAGTGGTTGATGAGATATAGAGGTGTGACAGACAGACAGACGGACAGACAGACGGACAAAGTTGCACCATAAGAGTTTCTTTTTTTACCATTTTGGTATCGGAACCCTAAAAACATTCAAAGTTTCAAACATTGCATAATCAGAAAATGTATTTATTTGCGCAACTGCCTAATAATGCATCAAAAAAATATTTTTCACCTCCAAAGCTCGGAAACATTTGTTTTGTCGGTTAAATTCTGCGGCCAAAAGCGATTTTTGGCCCCTAGCGGGCAAAAGGTTTTTGAAATTCGAACGCGATGTACTTATTATTTTATAGTATGCTGCAGTACTGGCCGCTTGTAAAACCAGGCACGCACTATCGTTTTCAAGATGAGAAAGAGGGATGCAGCTATAGGAAAGAAACAAATAGTATTATGAATAGTGAATGCCTGGTGGGTAAGGTACTGGCTGATAATGAAAAGTAAATTTAAAATTCGATCGCCTTTTTTTGTTCTCTTGCCCAGATTAATGGACTCGCCCTTTGACTTCAAATCAACGCAATACAAAATAGATTTGCCTGTCTCCATATTGAAATCCAATTAAAATGAACCTTGTTCCGCAAATTTATCAAGTAGTTTATAGGTAGAGTCACGAACATAAGCACAGCAGTCCCAAAAATAATAATAATTTAATTATAGTGATTTCCTTTTTAATGTCTAGTATTCTTTATCTATACATGGCCACTCGTCCGTGAAAACTCTTTGACCTTGAGCTGGTCTCTGGTTACGGAGGTTTGTAGCGAAGCGCTGGTTCAGGTTATACTGGTTATGTTTCCACTTGCTTGCTGCCGTCAGTACCATTATGTAGGTATTAGGCCCTTACGTTAAAACGGTTGAGTAATTATTTCTTACATTTGAATTGCTATTCTTGCATTATGTTAACATTTCCTCGCTTTAATGAGGTGAAAATTTTTGTGTTTCGCTCGGCAGCAAAGTTATTTTGCGTCTCGTGCCTTGAAACCTTCGCCACGCTCAGGATTCTTCTTTTGAACCACTCGATTCGCTCGTGGTTCAATCCTAGAATCCTTCGCTTGCTCAGGTTTCAATACGAGGCACTCGCGCCAAATAAACCTTTTGCTGCCTTGCATAACAAATAACTATTGTTTTTACAACGACCTGCATATAGAGAATTAAACGTAATATTGAATGTGAGTTTTAAAAGGTCTTCGTTGGCAACACGTTGTTGACCTACCTTTAAGAGGTTACCGAGTTATCTATTCCTATATGTACCTATAGCTTTTTTATTGGATCTCTTAAATCGATTCAGTAGTTTTTGCGTGATGCTCGCACAAATAAACAATCAAAAAGTCTAAACGCGCGATGCCCACCCTGAGAACTAAGATGGTGTGTCTCATGTGCCAGTAATTTCACTGGCTCCCTTGCCCTTCAAACTGAAACACAGCAGTGCACACACTGCTGCTTTACGGCAGAAAAGAGCAAGGGGGTGGTACTTCCCCAGACGGTTTTTGCACAATAGCCACCACTCTCAAGACACAATAAAATTACAAAATACTTATACTTACTCTTATTAGTATAATTGTATTTCTGTTATTTTTATATTAAATCAAGAATGTTTGTGTTAACAAATGAGAGGGAGTTGAGAAATATGTTAAATAAAACACTCGAAGTCTACTTACGTTTTGTAATAAGTTATTCACTTTACACAGTGTTAAAATGGGTACATTAACACAATACCATACATATGAAGAAGAGTCTTCATAATTTTACACAATACGTGATTACTCCTTTAAAGGTAGCATCTCCCAGTTTGAAGAACAAAATACGACTGCCTGAGCGAGGCTGGCTCGAACGTTCAAGAGACCTCTCCCACCACAATATTACCCTTTCCATAAAACGCTGGGATTGGTCGAAAAGCCGCCGCGCTCTGACAGTTTGTACAAAGGAGTCAATACAACAACCATTTATGAACGATATCGTAAAGCTATGAAAAGTTAGTAAACACTGGTGACTTAAATATTATAATATTGGAGATCAGAATATCTGTCATGACAACAGTTGCAACTTCGATCAACGCGGGAAAGTAGTCTAGGCAACGAAGCGGATCGTTGTATGAAGACCCCGCATTAAATCCTCAGTCGATGAAACTTTGCTGGGGTATCACACTATGCGAGACAATCCTTCTATAAAAAAATCCAAAAAAAAAATCGGATGAAAACATTTTTTTGTGATTTTTTTTTTTGGATATTTTGAATTTACATTTAATTCATGATACTTTATCATCCTGTCAAATAAAATCTGCCTCAGGAATTTATGTTGGGGTCTTCGTTGCTTCGTTGCCTACACAGGGCTTGCGCGGAAAGGGCGTCGCGTATGATCCATTTTTAGGGTTCCAATCCAAACCAAAATGGTAAAAACGGAACCCTTTTGGTGCGACTTCGTCTGTCTGTCTGTCACACCTGTATATCGACTTGAAATCCTACTATCCTACTAGTCCTTCCTACTCCCTACTAATATTATAAACGCAAAAGTTTGTAAGCATGGATGGATGGATGTACGAGTACGTTTGTTACTCTTTCACGTAAAACTACTGAATGGATTTTTAGGTCCTGGAATAACACATAAGCTACTTTTTACCGCGGGAAAACACTTCATTCCCACGGGAAAACACATTTAATGCGGGTGAAACCGCAGCTTCTGCGCAGACGAAGTCGCGGGCACCAGCTAGTTTAGAAATAGTTGTAGAGTATGATTGCCCAACTTAATTGCAAATGAAATAATTTTTATGGGCCCAAATGAGGGGGTAAAAAAATTTAATTGTCGATACGAGGTCGACAAAGTGAATTATAAAATAGATATTTTCATTTTTTTACTATTCTTAGTTTTCAAGTTACGTTTGAAAAAATAACAACCCCCCCCCCCCCCCCTAATCTCGGATGTTTGGAAAAAATTGAATTAATTACAGTCTATAGACGTTTATGTATATGTTACAGGAAAAATAAAATGATCTCTATGAGTAGCACCCGTTTTTAAAAATCTTCAAAAACCTTTACCTTTGGTTTTGCGTTTCCAAAAATGCTAAAGGTATATCAAAACCCTCGACGCGCGATCCGACTCGCACTTGATCGGTTTTTTTTTTCTATTCTTAGTTTTTCAGTTACGTTGACTGATCAGTTTTGGGAAACATGTTCCTTATATACTCTATACTTATTAAATGCATATGAATTTATTTATATAATAATACATGGTTCCTAATATACATTAACCTCAAAAACATGCTAAAAACTAGTTTTATATATTCCACCTTGATATTTCTCTTACTGAGTAAATATTAGTTCCGTGGAAAAAATCAATTCGCTCTTCATCTAATTACAAAAATAAATCGGCCAAGTGCGAGTCGGACTCGCGCACTGAGGGTTCGTACCACCACATTATATTAATATAAGTAGCTGATTTGGGTTAATTAAATAAAAGGTAAATTGCGGTTTACGATTTATGACATATTAAAAAAACTACTTACTAGATCTCGTTTAAACCAATTTTCGGTGGAAGTTTCCATGGTAGTGTAAATCATATATTTTTTAGTTTTATCATTCTCTTATTTTAGAAGTTACAGGGGCGGGGGGGGACACACATCTTACCACTTTGAAAGTGTCTCTCGAGCAAACTATTCAGTTTAGAAAAAAATATATATTAGAAACCTCAATATCATTTTTGAAAACCCCACACGCATGGGTTTGATGAAAAAAAAAATTTGTGTTTCAGTTCTATGTATGGGGAACCCTATAATTTATTGTTTTTTTTTCTATTTTTGTGTGAAAATCTTAATGCGGTTTACAGAATACATCTACTTAGCAAGTTTCAACTGTAAAGTTCTAGTTTCGGAAAAAAGTGGCTGTGACATACGGACGGACGGACAGACAGACAGACATGACATGATGAATTTATAAGGGTTCCGTTTTTTGTCATTTGGCTACGGAACCCTAAAAATACAAAGAAGTTATTTTTATTTATTTTTTATTGGTAATGTAGAATCACCCCTTTTAAACTCGTACTTTATTTATTAATTTTTATAAGTTAAAAAAACTTTAAATCAAACAGTCAAAACACTGCAAGTTTTTTTTTTATATGACATTGATCTCCCATTTTCACTATTTTCAAAAAAATTGCTATCTAAATCTAATTTTTTAGTTCGATTTGTTAGCTGAACATTTTTAGCACTTATAAAAAAGCCTGTCTATAAACTGTAATTTAGTACTATTTCATTAAAACTATTTTTTTTAATTAACATTAACAACAACGCAAAAAAAATCGTAAATTTACAGTTAATAAAAAACATAAACAATACTCACGTTCAACACAAAAATCCAATCACAAAAATCCAACAATCAAACCACAAATTTTAAATTAATATTAAATTAATTTTCAAAACAATCGAGTTGTAACAGTCGATCGCACACTAGAATGGCGATTACTACAATAAATGAATCGTCAAAGAAATATTTGGTGGAGCGCGCAAGTCGTAATCAGTAGTGGCCTTATTACGTGTATAATTGACTTGATTTTATTGCAATAATTATAACTTGTTTCATTGTTTCTCTTTTCATTGTGTCTCGTACACCATTACGAAAAGAAACTGGGTGCATTTGGTTTTCCGTCGCATACTGTGATGAGTCAAAGAAAGCGTCAATAAAAATTAAAAAATCTACTATATTTCCGTTCTATATGTTTCCCAATTAGAATAAAAATAATGTAATTTCCCAACTCAAATATAATAATAAAATAATTTAAGGTTGTCAGTTTTATAGGCAGATTTGTATTAGGTGTTATACGTATTTTATTTATATATTTTTCCTTTAGACTTTCATGTAGGTACTTTTCCTAACATGTTATTTGATTCTTGTAAACAATTTTATCAAGTATTTTTAAAGTATTTAAGAAAAACTATCTTTTTCTAATAAGAAAACATGAATTGTAAGGTCAATTAGTTTTTTATTTTTAAATATTCCTAAATAATCAATCTTTTATACAACGTGTTAACGGAATAAGCGAAACTAAGAAAACAGTTGGTTCAGAATCGAGAGTAGAATCAATTTCACAGGTTTTTGATAGGGGTATTTTTTTTTATTACTTAAGTTTTTGCCGCTTCTATTTTAAATATTTCTGTGGATACGCGCGCTGGCGGCGGCGCCGCGCGGTTCATGAGCGATGAGGATGAGAGAGAAGTGGTTGTGGCGTGCGCGGAGTGCGCGGACTAGAACAACGATGAAACTAGATCAATGATGAAACTTCAAAATAACAATATCTAGATGAAAAAACTTTTTTTGGATTATTTTTACGGGAATGGATTTATTTTAATAAAAATCAGTTGGGGTGTATGAGGGTTTCGTTTATTCCATTATTACGTTGTATACACGGTTTTACTAAATTCGTGTTAATTCCTTTTGACTAGACGCAACCACTTTCGTTCTACGAATTTTTAAAATTCGTAATTTTTTTTTACTTTCCATACTAATTCTGATACAAAAAGTTCTATGATTTTTGAGTCTGTTGAAAAGTTTGCCTAAATCCTATTTATTTAAATTATAATAATTTTTTAACCCAAAAATGTTATGAAAATATACAGTGTATTCGGTTTCAATCAAAAAGTGCTTGTTGGATTTTTCCTGTAGCTTTTATTGCCACAACTTTTGACCTCTTGATTTTTTGTTTAAATTACGACCTGTTTCCCGAAATTTTGGGTTGCCTTGAATAAGGTATAAAATGTTGAATAATGTTCCCCTACAAAGAACTTTTACTAGACTCATTGATAAAATTTTGACGTTATGATAATAGTGGTTTCTATCGCAATCGCAACATGTAATACATAGGTCATTTACACATCGTAATGGCTAGCTTGTTATCTTATTGCTTAACACTATTTTTAATGTTTACAGTTCAGTGCTGTGTTTTATTTACTACCCCTAGTGTATTTAATTGTTCTTAGTAAAATCTCTAAAACAAGAAATAAAATAAATTCTTCTTTTTTCTTCTTCCAAGAATATTCTCCATTATTTCTATATGTCCTGGGCTCGACCCTGGTAGCCCTATCTATTTCATTCTACAGGGTGAAATCGAAATCATTCGAGAAAGTTTTAGGGTGAGTTCAGACCATGAAAATGAACGTTTTTTCCCAAGGAACATGGGTCCGGAAACGAAAAAAAATTTCCGACCTCTAACGAAGGTCGAAATTTTTTTAAAATTTCCACCATGTTCCTTGGGGAAAGTTGTTCATTGTCATGGTCTGAACTCACCCTAAAAATTTGTCGAAAGATTTCGATTTCACCCTGTAGTGTAGCGCACTCCTGCGCAGCCTAGCGATTCTGTCGCGGAAAGTTCCGCGACCAAAGAATCTGTCAAGTATGACGCCGGCGGAAATTCGAAGAAGGACATTAAGGAAGTGAAGTGAAATAAATAATATTTGATTATTATGAAAAAAAATACAGGGTGACATAGAAGACATTCGACTCGAATTTTGGGTAGGGTAAGTACAGGGTTGGTATTCCGAAGTTTTATCGGAGCTCCGATATTATCGAATTGACAACAACAATAACGTTCGGAAATTTACTTTGTATGGGAATTTCCGAACGTCATGGTTGTTGTCAATCTGATAATATCGGAGCTCCGATAAAACTTCAGAGTACGCCTGTTATCGATATAGATCAATTTAAGATGGGTCTAAGGATATTTGGATTTTTTTTTATTTTGTTATGTTAAACATACTTGAAATCGATACACACACGTACTTGCATAAAAATAATGATAATAATAATATCATTTATTCATCAGACAACTACAAAAGGTCCATCTTGTTAGTAACAATAATCTTAACCTATGTTAGTACTTAATTTCTAAGCAGGATTTGGTCCGTTTAACCAACGCCCACACGAGCGGGTTATCAAACCGGGCAGCTATCATTTCCAGGATGGTGTTATGACTGTCGCGCAGCCTGCGCAGAAGCGATGCGGATTTTTTCCGCCAAACAGCATCGAACCCGTCAGTACGCGCCTCGGCGAACATCGTTGACGCGCTACAAAATCGCGGCAATCGCAACAACACCCTGAACGCATTGTTGTATTGGATCCGTAGAGCATTGTAAGACTTTTGAGCATATGCAAACCACAGGGCTCCCGAGTAGAGTGACGTACAGTATGCTTTGAAAAGCGTGACTTTGACTGACGCTGTACATCGGGAAAACCTGTGGGCCAGCATATTTGCCCTGACTGACAATGCTCTACGTTCCCTCTCCATATCACAATCATCTTTCAGGTCATCCGTTACTAAGTGCCCCAGATATTTGAATTGATTAACCCTTTTCAAAGCAATTCCATTAAGATAAATGGGGGGTACTGTGGAAGGACACTTAGTTCCAGCTTTAAAAACCATATATTCTGACTTCTTATCATTATAAGCTAGCCCATGTGATGCAGCATAGGACTCGCAGACACTGACTAGTTTCCTGATCGCACTAACCGAGGGAGCAAGCAGCACCATGTCGTCTGCGTAGCTTAAGTTGTTAACACAAATATTGTCAACAACGCAGCCAACATGCATGCTGCTGAGCTCCTCGATTAATGCGTTCACATAGAGACAGAAGAGCACGGGCGAGCTTAACCCCCCCTGGCGTACACCGCACTCTGGTCTATTCGATTGTGATAGCTCGCCCGCCCACCTGACACGACTCTCCTGGTTCAGATACCAATACCTGAGAAGGAGGGTTAGTTCTTTCGGCAACGTGGTAGCACCCAGCTTTTGCCAGAGTAAGTCAAACGAAACAAGGTCGAATGCCTTCGACAAATCTAAAAAACATGCGTATATTGGCGTTTTTCTATCCGTATAGTACTTGACAGTGTGTTTCAGACTAAGGATAGCAGTTTCCGTTGACAGCCCACTCCGAAAGCCGAACTGGGCGTCATGAAGTTTAACATGCTTATTTAAATACGAGTTGATCACACTGTCAAGTACTTTAGCTATGATGGTAGCGAGAGAGATTGGCCTGTAATTTGACCCGTCTGACACATCTCCTGTCTTGCTTTTAACAATGGGCACCACCACGGTACGGATCAGGTCTGCTGGTAAATATGAATGGTTTATACTCAGGTTAAATAACAGTGCAAGTACCCGAGGCAGGTGCACACCAGCATGCCGCAGATGCTCTACCCTAAGCCCATCATGCCCTGGAGACCTGCCTCCTTTCATGCTTTTAATTGCGAATCTGACGTCTTTTGCTAGTACAAGTGTTGTTGATTCTTCTAGATCCTGAATGTTGGCATCATAGTCTCGGCATGGTGGTCCCAGCGGTGGCTTTACTGTAAAACGGTCTCTAAAAGCCTCAGCTATATCTTTAGCGTTGGAGACACCATCGATACTTATAGGAATACCAGGGTTCTTGTGTAACTTATTTGTACATTTCCAGAAGTTTTTATAATCCAAATTAGTATGGTGATTCGCAATAATATCCATTTTTATTTGTTCTTGGTGGTTTTGACACCACTTAAGCTTTCCTTTAAATATTTTTCGCGAATCCACCATCTTGTCATAAATAAGGCCAGAGCTTGGCTTTCCACACCACATCCAAATATCGAAATGTAGCCTTGCATTCCTATAAGTCTCGCTTACATGCTTGTTCCATCCGGCTAAAGGTTTTTTACGCTTAAACTTTTTATTTTGGAAAGTGGCGCTTGCACTCCTACTCAAAATATCTACAATTTCTTTATACAAGTTATTTATAATAATGTTATGAGAGGGATCCTGACAGTGCTTCCCGCTACAATGCTGCAACTCAACTGGCACGTCAATATCCCTTAACTTAAAATTACACATTTTTCCATATTTCTCGCACTGATCTACATTTCTATCTCCCCAAAGTATTTTATTATGAATACTTTTATTTATAGCTATCTTTTGTTTGACTACACCAAGATTGCAGGTAAGCACTAAAGGCAGATGATCGGACCAATGCACGTCATACCTTACGTACGCATTCTTAACACACTGCATAGCCGCCTCTGTAACGACACAATGGTCCAACCAGCGCCTGCATCCGTGGGCCTCACTGACATAAGTAAACGTCTCTGATGTCAATGTAAGCATATTAACATCCGCACATGTCCACTTTTGGTCAGCCGAAAATTGAAGAAGTTCATCATAAAACCGTTCATTAGGATGTGAGTTAAAGTCACCGAGAATAAAAACTGACTCGATTCCACTCTCGTCTATAATTGCGCTTATGGTACTTAGGCAGTCCGTAAATTCCGCTAAATTGTCTACACTGTCAGTAGGCATATAGACACTGAGGACCAGTAGCGGCCGATTATTAGTTTGAATACTTATCGCTGCAATACGCGGACTGATACACGAAATTACAGACACGTACGGAAACATTGCTTTGCGCCACAGTAGCGCCACACCTCCGTGCGGACGACCGCGCAACATGCCGGCGCTCGAGTCTACCGCAGACGTCCCTATGCTCCCGAACTCCTCGTGGATTGACGCTAAGTATGGCAAGTCTTCCTTCAGCAACCAAGTTTCTTGCAAAGCTAGGATGTCCGCAGTGTCGCAAAGTTGTTTTATAGAATCTACAGATCGCTTAACGTTCTTACAATTAAAAGTAATAAATGTTGTACTATCCATTATTTATTTTCGTGATTTCTGATTTCTTGTGGATTATAGGGTCTAAAATGCCGACATGTTATGCCAGTAGGCCACAACTCAACATTTAAAAATAGGTCCAACTTCGTGCTTGGGACCATTATTTTATATGAATTGTATTCTCTATCTATTTTCGTTCGAATTTTTTGAAGTGTAACATTTTCCTTGGTCTTCTTGCACACATACTGCATGATATCGCTCTCTTTAGTTTCCTTGTGGACATTTGAGAGAAATAGAGGCACTTTTAAACTTGCGGGTCTAAATTTATCGTCAGGCTTAAAAGAAGCTCTCCCCCTGACTTTCTCTGTTTCATAAGGCCTGTTTCTATGCCTCTTTTTCTGCACCAGTTGATACTCATTAGACTCAGATATTCCCTTTTTCCATTCTCCCTCACGAACCACGTCCGCCGTGGATTTCTCTTTATTTACATCAGCGATATTCGTAGTCGTAGCACTGGCGGACCGGTTTGACAGCTGCGTAGATATAGGAGGCACATTACTCACACTTAGGCTAGGTGACTGTGTGCGCGTCACTGCGCTGACCGAGACGGCGGCGGGGGAAACTATCTTATCACCTGTAGTCGGCGATAAGACAGCGGCGGCGACGGTATTACTTGTTTTGCAAGCATTTTGCGGACACGGCAGGACTATGTGATTTGAAAGTTGTGCCGACGATTCTTCGGGAGTGCTATTTAAGTGAGAATTTTGTGATAAATTAAGTATACCCATTGGTCCGCTATTACCATGACTGTCAAGAAAATGGGCACCCCGTTTTTTGTTTACGTACATATCAGGTACTGTATTAATTAATGAAGCGTATTTCATATGGTCAATTTCCTCTTTTACGTAGTTAAATTGATCTACCGTCACACAAGTTTCTTTTAGATTCTTCACCTCCGATTTTAACAAAACAATATCCTTCAATAGTGATGTAACATCGATGTGGTCAAAAGTTATGGGTGGTAATTTATCTAATTCTTTTGCTACGAATATAGGGGTCTTGTCCGGCTCTGTGCTTTTTAGAACACTCATTATATCTTCAATGTTTCTTTGTTCTTTGTCCTTTCGTCGTGAAACTTTGCGGGTAGTCGTAGAAATCGAATCGAACAAAAGATTTTTAGCCTCAGTAATTTCCTGAGCTGTAAAAGAGCTCACTCCCAAGCGAATCATGCTTTCTTCATCCATAAGTTCAATTTTATTCTGCACAAAACATAATAACTCGTTTATAACTATATTGCACTGAGTACACTTAATTTTCTGAGAAGACATTTTTTTTCTGCACCCGAACGCTACGAAGTTCGCGCGGAGACTCGAAAGTACAATTTATTCTAAAACAGGATGGAAGCAGAATGGATGCGAGCAGCGCAGGATCGGTCGTCATGGAGATCTTTAGGGGAGGCCTATAGTGGACGTCTTTCGGCTGATATGGTGATGATTTAAAAACAATAAAAATGCATCATTTATGCTTATTTTATATTTTCTTAGGTAAGTACATTTTTGTGTATCAGTTTCAAGAATATTTAACTCAATAGGTACCTACACACAAAAATTCTTAGTCCATATATAAATTTACCTTTCAAATTTGTCGAATATCTTCAAAGTCATTCTGTTGTGTACCTACAATAGGGAATATGCATGATGTTTTCTCATTAAAAAAATATCCTCATTCATCTATTAAACAGTTTAGTAAAACTATTTTTCGAATAACTATGAAATTAAAAAAGATATAAGCCATCGAAGATTTGTGTTTGTCTCTTTCTAGCAAAACGAAATTTAATACGAAGTTTATATGGCTGTAGTGGCATGTGACGTCACATTCCATGTCGGATCTATCTGTCTTATCGGCGCGCAATTAATAGTTTTAAAATGCTTATATCAGCCGTATTTCTCAGCCGGTTTAAATTTTAATTTCCTTTTTTGTCATCTCTACTACGGTTTTTCACATTTTGTTAACAAATTCGACTAAAAAATTTATGCATATTCCCTATTAATAATTTTTTGGGCTAAGTTTTAGGGCTGATTATATTTTTTTTATGATCTGGATATTCCTTGGTGATATTCGTTAGGCGCTTTTGTAATTGCTTCCAGTTTCCATGACTGTTCTTGACGTAAAAGCCTGAGCGGTGCTTGCAACAGTATTGGGGGGATAATACATATCATCATATCAGCCGAAAGATGTCCACAGCTTATTTTTTTTTTTTTATGTTACAAGTGAGCAAACGAGCACGTGAGCCACCTGATGGTAAGTGGTCACCACCGCCCATAGCACCCACTGTCTTATTAATAGCTTATTTTGACACTAATAAGACAGCAAAGCGCGTTGCTCACTTTGAGAACTAAGATAGTATTGTCTCATGTGCCGGTAATTGCACTGGCTCCCTTGCCCTTCAAACCGAAACACAGCAGTGCAAACACTGCTGCTTCACGGCAGAAAAAAGCAAGGGGGTGGTACTTCCCCAGACGGACTTTCCACAAAAGCCCTACCACCTACAATATAATATAATAATATAATTTAATAATAACATAATAATATATTGGGGCACCATTCTCACAAGTTATCTGATCCCAAACTAGGAAAACTATGAGTACCAGGGACTGATATATTATACATACATAAATAGATAAATTACACCCAGACACAGAACAAACACTTGTGTTCATCACACAAATGTTTGCTCTGGGCGGGGATCGAACTCGCAAACACACAACCACACCAAAGGGGCCAGAATACACCACAGTGCCGAAAACCAAAGGGGCTAGAGTTCACCACATATAGTCTAGGAAATGAAGCGGATCGTTGTATGAAAACCCATGCATTAAATCCTCAGTCGATGAAACTTTCCTGGGGTATTACAATATATGGGACAAACTTTTTATAAAAAAAAAAAAAAATCGATACCAACTTATTTTTTCTACACAAAAATGAACGAAAAAAAAATTTTGATAATTTTTTTTTTATATTTTGAATTTACATTGAATTCATGATACCTTATCATCCTGTCAAATAAAATCTGCCTGAGAGAATTATGTTGGGGTCAACTGCTTCATTTCCTACACTACTCGTAATAGCCGAAATATCTGAACCTGAAGGTAATAAAAGTTCCTTATCTTGGCAAGAACCCGTAAAAATGTTGTACGTATAGTACTTATCTAGTCCCTGTAAAAATGTTATCATGTGATACTTGTCATGCCTCTTGCATGATATGCCCGTGACAGCTTATAGAGTCGGCTACCTATCCAGGGGATTTGACCAGACCGACTGCCATCTTACCTCCGCAACCCAGAAAGCAAGTTGAATGAACGAATGAATGAATGAACGTTTATTTGAACATCACAGAAATTACATTTTCATTACATTTGCTCGAAAAATGTACTTACAAGGACGTAAACATTGCTCGTAAGTAAGTAGCTACTTAACGAACTAGTGCGGTAAGTAAAAAAAGTATAATACCAAGGAGTTTAATTACACTCTGATCATAAAATTATTTTGTAAAAATACTACAGTGGTGACTTTTTACTTGGGTGACGACTGCCTACCTATATTTAAAATAAAATGAAGAGTACCAGGAGAACATAAATTGACAAGAGGCTGACAGTACCCATGGTTGGTTCCTTTACCAAGTGTATTACTTATACATGTTTTCTTACAAATGTATTGAAAAACGTCGTAAGATACACGCGTAAGGGCCGTGGTGGAAAACAGTGCAGACAAGAAAGTAAGTACATGTAAGTGCCGTGGTCCAAAAAGGTCAAGGCTCAGCAAAGAGATTTGCTCAGTGAGCAAAAGTGCTGATTTTCAGCCGTCGCCCTAGTAGGAAAAACGCGTTTATCAGCTATATTTTTAAAGTGACGTGTACCGAATATGAAGGAAAAATAAAGTTGGTAGCTAACCAGACAATCATTTACAGGGTGTCAATTTAATTGCGTGCCATAGCTCAGGGGCGGGTTTGAAGTTCCCATACAATTACTACATGGGAAGTCTAAAATTATTTTTAGTTTTTCGACCTATGTTCCTTGGGAAAAGTTGTTCAGTTACGGATGCTGAACCCGCCCCTGAGTTACGCAATTAAATTAACACCCTGTATACAGCGTTAACGGAAAGGTGTAATAATACTAAAGAGTGTGAATCTGCTCATGGAACTGAACAACTTTTCCCAAGGAACATAGGTCATAGAACAAAACAAAATAATTTTTTGACTTCCCATAGAAACAGCATCAGATCTGATAGCGCATTTTGTATGTGAGGTGAAATTTGGTTTTTCTTATTTCGACCTAAGTTCCTTGGGAAAAGTTGTTCAGTTTCATGGTTAGATTAACATCCTTCAGTATTATCACACCTATAAGTGAGGTCAAAAGCAACAACTTTTGTTCTACGACTTTGCTAACAACGCACAACAAAATTTTGTATGGGAAGTTGAAAATTTTTCGTGCGTGGTTAGCAAAGTCGTAGAACAAACGTTGTTGCTTTTGACCTCACTAATAAGTATGGGCAAACGGAAATCAGGTCCAAAAAAATAACCATGTATTTCAAGCTGATAAAATAGCTTCTGAATTTGGCCTAACTACTATATTCTCAGTGATGGTAGCTGAGGATGGAACCGACGACTTACCGTGTCTTCCAAAGCACGGAAACGCTCTTATTGTCATGCCATCAGCGGTTACCCGTCCGCATTCTGACCACATTACTTTCGTGATCGCAAAATAAGAGCGATTACAACTCGGCCACGAACGCTTCAAATGTTTCAAATCCACAATGTCTGCTATTAAATTATCATCCAACTGAAATTCTACTCTATTGTAACTTAACAAAGTCTAAATTTGAGTGCTGGAGTTGATTTTCCTTTGGAATTTTTTTTTGTTATTTTCTTTTTTATCACTAAATATCCACCTTCAACTTCACCGAAGAGGCCAGTTAAGCCACGATGACACCTAGCTATATTCAAAGACTAATTCGGCATACATTGCTGGGATGCTTGGTTATGTTAATTGCAATATCCTTAGTTCAACGAGCAATGTATGCCGAATTAGTGTTTGAATTCAGCTAGGTGTGATCTTAGTTTTAATCGGAATTTTCCTTTACGCATTTAAAAATACTACGTACCTAATTATTATCATCAATCAATCGTGTGGGTAGAAGACCCATTTCGGACTTACAAACAAACAACTTGCCACTTTTGAAGGTTGTAGGGCTTTTGTGGAAAGTCCGTCAGGGGAAGTGTTTGCACTGCTGCGTTTTCGTTTGAAGGGCAAGGGAGACAGTGAAATTACCGGCACGTGAGACATACTATCTTAGTTCTCAAAGTGAGCAACCTGCTTTGCTGTCTTATTAGTGTCAAAATATGCCACTTATAAGACAGTGGGTGCTATGGGCGGTGGTGACCACTTACCTGCTCGCTTAAGAGAGAGAAAGATAAAAATTCACGTTTTTTAGGATTTGATAAAAACTCATACATTTTAGTAAGGAGGTCTTATTGGCTAGCTTATGGCTCCATCTTTAGCAGAAAGTGCTGCTACTTAAGGGGCTGATAAGAGCTGAATTACCTCCCTTTCTAACAAAAGGCAGAATGCGCGTGCTAGAACGGAGCGGATTCGCGCTATTTTACGATTTTCGCTCATTATTGCATTTTTCTCAAAATAAAACGGCTATATTATTATGCATAATATATTGAAAGCTATATTATTATTTATAATGTATTGAATAATATGTAAAAGTTTTGGCATCATAGATTAATGGGTACTTAAGAAAAATGGTTTAAAATCAAAATTCAGAGGTAACTTTGGATTTTTTTAATGGCGTACTAGTAGATTTTACAATAAGTGCACAAAACGAGACTTTTAGATAGTAATGTCGAGGATAAAATGGTTTTGTGCGAGTTATGAACTCTGCTTTTCACTTTGATTGCGAGGAAATAAAACGTAAAAGTACTCTCTAAATGTAACAGAAGAAAAAGTTGTGGGTGCAGCAGGCCCGCGCGCAGGGCGTACACCACCGCGATTACTTTTTTGCCCTAGTGCACAAAATTCGATTTTGTGCAGCCTATATCCTGCACAAAGAAGCACTTTCAGAGCATGAGAAGTGAAAAAAATATTTTAATCGTGTTTTGGTGTCGGCCATATTCTTGGAAAGATGCTTCATTATCACATAATTTTTTTTCGCGGCCATATATTTGGCTCAAGTGAAGACTATTTAGCTCTTATCACCCTCTTAAATATTCTTGCCTAATACGAATGGCCTTACTTTAAATTAGCCCACGGTGTTTGTTCTTACCACTTAATATATTATTAACTGCGCCGAACACGCCAATATAATTGGAATTTTCCTTTGTATACAAAAAAATTGTTATTATGTACCATGTACTTTGTACCATTTTTTTAATTTTAATATTATACCTGTAAGAACTAGTCTCTCTTCGAGTATCTAACTTGATCTGCTCCTGACTACGAGTATACCTAATTTTTTAAGGTATTTCGATCTATGTTCCCTGAGAAAATTTGTTCAGTTATAAAGGGTTATTTTTGGACCCTTGGCAAAATTTGAGTATGTTACTCAGAACACGAATCTGAACAACTTTCTCAAAGGAACATGGGTCGAAAATCGAGACAAAATTTTGTTCATCCCATACAAATCCCATTTTTGCCGGCACAAGATTTGTATGGGATGACCAAAATTTTTTCTCGTTTTTCAACCCATGTCGCGGATATTTCCGAGTCGTTCCTTCCGCAGGTGGGTCGATGTTTATTTCATCAAGAGATCCTTGAAATTACGAAACAAAGTTTCATCTTAAGTTATTCATTTGATAATATTTTTAGATTTTGCATCTTCAACTTCCTCAATGGAGTTATAATAGCTATGTTAATAACTACTTAAATTTTATATTGAAATGACGTATTTTCTTGCGAACTGTGCAAACTATTAAACGAGCAATATTTCACGAAAACGGCTCTAACGATTTCGATAAAATTTACCATACGGGTTTACGGGGGCGGAAAATCCATCTAGCTAGGTCTCATGTGTGGGAAAATTCGTTTTCCCTTACGCAATTAGTTGTTACTCACTTTCCACAATAAATTTTTAGGGTTCTGAACCAAAACGGTAAACAGGGACAGATTAGGAATCACCCGATACATTGCACTGTACCCTATATTCAGGGTCAGACTTTTTGTAGGTCCGATTATCGGGCCGACTTTTCCTCCAACCGAGAATAGCCGGTCTTGTGAACGACTTTTTATAGGACGTGAGCGTTTCACCATTGCAATTACGCTAGTAACATTATAGTACCTGGGCAACCGAGCTTCGCTCTATAATAGCCGCCTTAACATTGAAATATCATCGGATAAACAAGCTATGCTACTCGCCAACAGATGGCGCTGTAGGATTTTGTTTCATCATCATCATCGATCGAACGCTTAACAAACATCTACCTTACCTTATGTACAGTTTGCCCCCTGATATTAGGCATACACCCATTTTATAGTCAAGATAGGGTCTTGGGAACAAGCGGTTCAAAATTTCCCCATACAAGAAAAAATAGCGCCATCTGTGAAAAATCGTATGAACTACGTTGTATAGTACTTCGGTCGGTGCTAAATACACGGAACGGAAATAATATGGCGGGATAAATAAAACAAACTTTTTACTGTTCATATATGTGATTTAGGCCTGATTTTTCAGTTTCGTTAATTGGATTATAGTCAAAAACAATAATAAGAAATAACAATAATAACAATAAGAGTATATTGTTTCTTCAACTAAGAAAATTCCATTTTGTTGGTAAGTTTATTTGCATCCAATGTTGACAATATGACTGACAACGACTGACGTTTGTTGGTCCTAAACGTCGGATTTCGGACCAACGAATTGGGGACATTGTAACGTGCCGATGGGCTAGTACTTAAATCTATGCATACACCGAATAAAAACCAATTTTCTAAATTGTTGAAACAACATTTATAGAACTGTTTAGCCTAGCTTAATAGTTGTCCTTATAATTTTATTAATCTAATAAATTTTAGTTTATAAGATTTTCTTTACGGGTGTTTGTTTACTTTTAAGTAAAGACTGTAGCATTTTTAAATAAACACATTATTCATTCATTCATACAAATTAACAAATATTGCTCGTTTAATAGTACCTATAGGATTAATATTATAGGACGGATTATAATAGGTCTTTAACTATGAAATTGCCGAAATTTTCTTACAGATTAATGAGATTATAATTCCTATAATTCTTATGCTATTTTTTTCATTTGATTTATATTTGAAAGTTGACTTCAAGGTTATCAATTTACGCATAAAATAAAGTTTTTATTTTCGGTTTGATATATAAAATTAAAGGTTTGAAAATTGTTCGTCTTAAATGTCGTCCGATTTCATCATTAGATTTGTTCTATTTTTTTACAGATAGTATTTTTCAAAAATATAATTTAAGCTTCTGTTAGCTTAATGTCTTCCCAATAATGCTTAAAAAAAAATTTAAAAATTGGATTTATAATTCCTAAGAAAAATGCAAAAATATTAGTACTGAAAATTGAGTTTACCTAAAATTCGCCATACATAACGGCAATTTCATAGGTAAAGACCTAATATCAGTGATTACAATTGATACTTTCCATGTTTCCCCTACAAATCGGTCGGCCTTGTACATGGTTTATTTTGTTACATGTAAAACAATTCATACATTGTTACATACAACGCATTAAATCCTTTTGAAAGGATGTTGTATGAAACCGCCAAAGTTAATCATTACACACACAGGTTGCAAAACGTATGATAATTGCACTTTTTCAGGCACAAGTGTGTAATTTTCAGCGTTGTTTTTTTTTAAGTGCATATCTTGTGTCATCGTTCTATTTGATTGATATCGAAGGCTAGTACAGTAAGGAGCACATCAAGCCTGACATATTGGTCTTTGTACCTTTCTTATGTTAATAGTCGTAGGAGCTAGTCGCGCTGGGAGTGGCATGCTTGATCTGTCGTTGAATGTACAGTTACGAGCACTTCAGGCTTGAGTGAATCTGGCCATGAAACTGAACAACTTTCATGAGTCGAAATACGCAAATTTGACCTCACATACAAAAAGCTATCAGCTGATGCAGTTTCTATAGGAGGTCAAAAAAAATATTTTGTTTTATGACGTTTGTACCTTGCGTAAAGTTGTTCAGTTTTATGGGCAGATTCACACTCTTTAGTATTAACCTTTCCGTTACACGCTGTATAATACTGTTCAGACCAGGTACCGTCAAGAGCACATCAAGCTTGACACATTGTACTTTGTACCGTCCTTATTTCAATAGACGTACGGGCTAGAGTCGCACTGCGAGTGTCAAGCTTGACTTGTCGTTGACTGTACACCCGTATATGTCAATCTTGATGTGCTCGTGTCTGTACGCATAGAAGCAAATTATTATTTTTATTATTATTATAAGTAAATTACGTTTTTTCCCGTTTCTTTTACGCTGCCATAGCACGATCCGATACGATACGGCGTAGACTCGCTCTATTTGCATTGTATTATGCATGACATTCAATAAGTATTCTGTAAAGAATCTAAATTGAATAAAATTATCTGTATCTGAATCTACGTAAAACTTCTCTGGACAAGAAACTGAAGCACTTTTGATTCACGACTTTTGTAATTCGCAAAATAAATTATTATTATAATATCGTAGTGTGGTAAGTATCTACTTACTCTCCTCTAATAATCTGGGTAGAGATGTGTTGGTTGGTACTTTTCTTTGCCAGCACCACACAAGTAATGTGTAATAGTAGTAATGGTACCAACGTGGGTGTCGAAAGAGGCGACTAAGAGTTTATCAACCGGAAGATGGGCAGAAGCATCTTTTTATGTATCGTACCATCTTACATACTGCGGTCACCAATAACAGCGGTCGCCAGCCACAATGCTTACAAGCGTGGTGATTATAGTAATTCCCCTCCAAAGTAATACGCGTTTTTGCTGGATTTCTGGACTCCCTGTCCAGCAGTGGACGTTTCATGGTATGTTATGATAGAGCTATTTCAATGTCAATGATGGCAGAGTTATTAATGATAAAATGCTAAATGACTTACTACAATGTTTTCTGTTTTCTGTTTTTTTTTTTTTTTTACTATGTCCTTTCAATCAAATACCTACTTTTGCTCTTCTCTTGTTCCTAGCTAAATTCGTTGGACATATTTGTGCATGCTGTGCTCTCCTGTAAGTGATGAGGCACCTGGTCTTGTAAATTGTAAGCAACCTATGTAATCAATGTGCACTCGTTGTTGGAAAGCCTAATAAATAAAATAAAAATATACACACATAACATTATACACCCATTCACAACGACATACACACACACACATTATATAACACAAACACCCATTCACAACAAAATACATGCACATAACATCCCATGAAACGGGCAAAAAAAAAATAAAAAAAAAAAAGTTAATTACTTATAGCTTGTGCAGGATAAGTTTGGATCTGACGGTTATTTTCTGCGCATAGGTGACAGGCGGAGAGCCAATGAACGATTCACTCGCCTCCCCCTACCTGCCGCGCTCACCCTCGCGGCTCATTTTTAGGGTTCCGATACCAAAATGGTAAAAAAAGGAACCCTTATGGTGCGACTTTGTCTGTCTGTCTGTCACACCTGTATATCTCGGCAACCAGTCACGCTATCGACTTGAAATTTGGAACAGTTTTAGAATATGGTTGCCCAACATAAATGCACATAAAATAATTAAAAAAACCGGTCAAGTGCCCGTCGGACTCGCGCGCCGAGGGTTCCGATATACCTATAGTATTTTTGGAAGCAATAAAGTCCATTTTCAGGACCGCAAAACTAAATTTGTTTGTAAAGGCTTTTTGCAGATTTTTGAAAAACTGTGCCACTTAGAAAGATTGTTTTATTTTTGCTGTAATATTTACATAAATTTCTATCGACTGTAATTAATTCAGATTTTTCCATTCACAAACTTCGGAGATAAGGGGGGGAAACGGTGTTTTTTTTTATCATTTTTCATCATAACTTGAAAACTAAGAGTTGCAAAAAGATACAAAAATATATTTTAGAATGCACAAGTAAAGCCCTTTCATATGATATCCCACTCAACCTAGTACCGATAATTTGAAATTTTGCCCCCCCTATTTAGGCCCCCTTTACATTAATAATCATATTTTTTTCTTTATTTTTTTACGTGAAATTAAGTTGGACAACCATATTCTAAACCTATTCCAAATTTCAAGTCGATAGCATGAGTGGTTGCTGAGATATACAGGTGTGACAGACAGACGGACAGACAGACAGACAGAGCGGCACCATAAGGGTTCCTTTTTTTCACCATTTTGGTATCGGAACCCTAAAAACGAAGTTTGTCAAGTCTAAATGTCTTTGTTACCCTTAGAGCAATGCGTCGAACCCAGGGACTAGATAAGTAAGTACTATACGGTCGAACCGCGCAAGACTGTTACTCTATGTTATTTTTTTTTTATATTTAAGTATTAACCTATGAAATTGCCGTTTTGTATAGCGAATTTTACTTTACTTATTTTTTTTTTTGTAATAACATTCTTGCATTTTTTCAGAAATTAAATATCCAACTTTTAATTTTTTTAAGCATGATTGGGAAGACATTAAGCTAAAAAAGCTTAAATTTAATTTTCGAAAAATATTATCTGTAAAAAAGTACAACAAATCTAATGATGAAATCGGACGATCGAACCTTTTGTCGTAGTAACTATTATCTAATCTGTGCTTTTGTTTTGTATATCAAACTCATAAAAATATTAAAACTTTATTTTGTGCGTAAATTGATAACCTTGAAGTCAACTTTCAAATATAAGACTAATGAATAAAATAGCTTTAGACTTTTAGGAATAATGATCTCATTATTCTGTAACAAAATTTCGGCAATTTCAATTTCATAGGTATTAAAATAGACAAACGAGCACACAGCACATTTGATGGAAAGTGTCACTGCCGCCCATGGACACCTGCAACACAAGTAGAGGCGATGCTAGGCTGGCCTTTTAAGAGATTGTTAACCCGCTTATTGAAAGCCCCCATATCGTAACTACTAAGAAAAACCGCAGGGGGAAGTTCGTTTCACATCCTACATGTGCGCAAAAGAAACGATAGCAGGTACTATCACCAAAGTTGGCAACTGACCACCTTTAAGTTTAGTTTCGTGTGCAGTAGTGGCTCGCGGGAACCTAAAGGACCTAAAAAATCATAAAACTAATGAAACCAAAACCGTTGTCGTCTCTTATTAGTAAGGGCGGGGCGGGCCAAGATCGCTACATGCAAGCAACATGGTTTCTAAAGTGGTCAGGCGATTTTGTTGATAGTACAAACCGCGTTGTGTTGCAACGTCAAGGGTCCAAATGATGTGGATGGAACCTCTCCCTGCGGCGTGTGGTGCGGCTGTGGAACTGTGCCGCAGGCACCAGACGTAATAGTTCCTCAGAACACTCCCTGCATTGTACAATCGGTACAGAACACACAAGGAAGTAACGTCTCTCAGTAGACTTAGTGGCTCCATAACGTTGTTACCCTTATGGCAACGCGTCAAAACGCCTTGCGCGTGAAAATCGTGTTACCTACTCAATGATGTGTGTACCCGTTGTAAGGCGAATAAGAGAAAACAGGCTCAAAGGGGTTCGAACAGTCTTTTGCACAGAGCTCTGAAGTCCACGCGTCTTGCTCTGCATCTAGAGACGAATTCTTTATTTCATTCAATGCCAATCAGTGTCACCATTTACTAAAACTAAGACGCTTTCCGCACCCACACTACTAGCGTCATTTGAGTGCGAGAAACATAGTACCATTATTGCGAGAGAGTAAGATGTAAAAAACCAGTGACAGCGTCTCTATGGCAACGAATGTGTTTATGATGTGCATTCAAAATAAGCGCTTAAATAAATTGGATAGTATACCTAGTCAATAAGGAACCAAATTTTTTTACTCCCTTCGCTTCTATGGGGGGGTGCGCGCGCAGGCGGAGTGGCCCTATCGTTGTTCTGTGGTCTTTTGTCATCTTGACATTTTTCACCTTCTTCTCTCGAGTTTTGAAGGTTAAATCAAGCGCTGCGATTTTGGAAAAAAACTAAGATGACGGTCGGGCACTATGCCGTTCTTCATACTAAAATGTTCGAACCCCTTTAGAGGCCACGCAGGAATATATATTTTTATGCAGGAATATGAATTATTATATTTGGTGAAATAAAATACAATATAGAGATGAATATAATTTTATGTAAGTACTGATTTTGAATTAAACTACTTATATTTACATTATGCAACAATTACTTAAACTAAATTAAATTAAGTACATAGGAATCATTCAGTACGTTATATGGTGAGCTTAATTCTTGAATATCACTAGTGATACTACTATCACCCATTTATATGGTGAGCTTAATTGTTGATTAAGTACATAGGAATCATTCAGTACGTTATATGGTGAGCTTAATTCTTGAATATCACCAGTGATACTACTATCACCCATTTATATGGTGAGCTTAATTCTTGATTAAGTACATAGGAATCATTCAGTACGTTATATGGTGAGCTTAATTCTTGAATATCACCAGTGATACTACGAGTACTATCACCCATTTATATGGTGAACTTAATTCTTGAATATCACCAGTAATACTACTATCACCCATTTATATGGTGAGCTTAATTCTTGAATATCACCAGTGATACTACTATCACCTATTTATATGGTGGGCTTAATTCTTGATCATCCATTTATATGGTGAACTTAATTCTTGAATATCACCAGTGATACTTCTATCACCCATTTATATGGTGAGCTTAATTCTTGAATATCAATGGTGAAACTACTATCACCCAAACAAATATCAAAAGAGCCATTGAATTATATTAAATTAAGCCTAACGAGTTCTTAACAATCACAATTATACTTAACTGTTAACACAGTTTTTTTTAGCGGTCGGCGAGTGCCAGAAACGAATTAGCGTGACAGTATACATGCCATTTTGCAAAATGCCTAGGCAGTATGTAAAGTGGCGAATTTCACAATATGCGTGTGACAAAAAGGGTGTACCAACCCTGAAAGAAACCAACAATGAAACTGAACAACTTTCCCAGAGGAATGCAGGTCAAAATACGACAAAAAAAAATTATGACCGCCCATTGAAAATGAATCAGCTGATAGCGCATTTTGTATGGGAGGAATTTTTTTTTAATATATTTCAACGTATGTTTCTAGAGAAAGTTGTTCAGTTTCATGGGCAGAATCACATCCTTCAGGGTTGATATACCCTTTCTGTTACACCGTGTACAACGTGTTAATGGAATAAGCAAAACCCTCATACACCCCAACAGATTTTTATTAAAATAAATCCATTCCCGTACAAAAAATCTTAAAAATAGTTTTTTTTTATCTAGATATTGTTATTTTAAAGTTTCATCATTGTTCTAGTCCGCGCACACCGCACACGCCACGCCCTCTTTCCCCGCCGCCAGCGCGTATCCACAGAAATGTTAAAAATAGAAGCGGCAAAATTTAAAATATGAAAAAAAAAAAAAAAACCTCAATCAAAAACCCGTGAAATTGATTCTACTCTCGATTGTAAAAAAACTATTTTCTCAGTTTCGCTTATTCCGTTAACACGTCGTAGAACCAACGTCAATTTTGCCACGCGAGGCAGAAGCGATTGAGGGCATCAACGGCATCATGCTGGCTCTAATGATCTGTCGAACTGTCGTTCTCGTTTACAATTTCTTCAAATGATTCGTGGCATTAAAAAATTATAACAAAATGCTACTCATTATCTAAATATTAATAGTGAAAAGCGATAGGAAAAACAATGTATAACGATAGAGAAAGTAGGAAAATAAAACAGTCAGGATCACTTTCGTCACCACGTCTAAGAAGTACAACCTGAAAAAGAAACATAATGCTATTCTTGATAACAAAAGATATGCATGTACTCATGATACTGAACAACTTTTCCTAAGGACCATAGGTCGAAATGCGAAAAACCAAATTTGACCTCCCATACAAAATGCGCTATCAGCTGATGCAGTTTCTATGGGAGGTCAAAACTTGATTTTCGTATTTCGACCTATGTTCCTTGGGGAAAGTTGTTCAGTATCATGAGTACATGAATACCTTTTTCTATCAAGAACTAATTAAAAGTCACCTTATATGTCATCGGAAAATAACATAAATCGTGAGTTTATAAATTTCCTAGAAATTTAATTAACTGTCGGAAAATAATAATCATCATCAAAACATCCCATGAAACGTCCACTACAGGACACGGATATAGTACACACTCCTTCGTAATTTTTTTAGGGTTCCGATACCAAAATGTTAAAAAAAGGAACCCTTATGGTGGGACTTTGTCTGTCTGTCTGTCACACCTGTATATCTCAGCAACCACTCATGCTATCGATTTGAAATTTGCAATAGTTTTTGAAAACGGTTGCCCAACTTACTTAAAAATGGACTTCATTGCTTCCAAACATACTATAGGTATATCGGAATCCTCGGCGCGCGATTCCGACGCGCTCTCGACTGTTTTTTTTTGTCGTAATTTGCTAATGGAAACAATACCCCCTATTCCATTTATCTCTACTATGACTTGCAATGATATGTGATTACATAAATATCATTAATAAAAATAAATATTATTCTAAGTTTTCTCTGCAGCGGCCAACCTGACTTTGCAGACGGTTTAGGGCACGGAGCAAAAAACTTTTTGCTCCGTGGTCTAGTAGTTAGGGTGCTGGCTGCAATTTGGGTATATGATTTGCTCATGATTCATATTAATAGGGATGATAGATCAGCTCAATACGAATCGATTTTGTCCTTACAAGTTTTTCTGTGCGTCGCTGCGTTTATGTTTTTTTTTTTGTCTGCCTTTGTAGCTCCTGTTTAAAATACTTCTGAAGATGTAGAAAATCGAAGAGGCAGAAATGCAGGGCTCTGCATTATCACGGGACGAAGTACTGAATTTTTGCATTTTTAAGCGCTGTAACTTTACGACGCAGGGCTATTATGGTGGCAGACCATTTTTCTGGGGTTTTATACTTTAATCAGATTGTCATAGTCCGCCAGGTGTACGTTTAATTGTAAAATTTCAAAATAGTTAAAACCTAATTCCTCAAAAACGCAGGGGTGTGGATGTCCGCCAATATTTTTTGTATCTTCTAGCGGATGCTCCTTATCATCAGTCAAAGAGGCATACATGAGCAAATCATATAGAAATTTGTCCTTCATCACCCTTACTATAGGGTCTTCCAGGGTTGGCCGCAGCAGATTGTGATCATGGACTTACTGTGTATGCAGTCTTCGTGCTTGTGGGAGTGTGGAGGGGTCTTCCTTCAAGCAGTATTCCCGACAACCTTTCATGTAGTTCCTGATGTAGTCACTCCAATCTATCGCCTGAAAAGTTTTATTTATTATTTATTTATTTTATTTTTGCCGCTTTCTCATACTGCGACAAGTAAATAAATTTTCCTGCTCAGATACCTTATTTAAAATAACTATTGCCCTGGAGACTGGAGCGAATTTCAATAAAGTTACGTTGTTTTATGTCAATGAGCAAAAGGTGAGCAGTCTCAGTTTTGCATGCTATTGGAAGATTTTTTTACACAAAATTTTATAAGTTAAAAAATTTTTCGTAGGTAAAGTTGCTTGTAATCATGAGTAGCCACTGGGCTTTGGGTGCAAAACCAATACAAATTCACGCTGTATATACTTTATACAACTTTATTTTTTTATCACCTCAGATAAATATTTTGAAAGGCATTTCTGCCCATAAAACTGAACAAATTTCACTGTCCAGATACGTAAAAAGAAATTTGACCTACCATTCAAAATGTGAAAATATGCCTTTTCTGTGTGGTACGCTGGTTATATAATAATATTATCATTGGGTACGCTGAATTTTTTTTTCGTATTTTAAAGTTTCATCGTTGTTCTAGATAGTAGATTTTTAAGCTATAATGGCGCGTCCGCGCACGCCACGCCCACTTCCCTCCCATCCTCACCGCTCACGCACCGCGCATCGCCCGCCCGCGTAGCCACAGAAATATTTAGAAGCGGCAAAAACTTAAATAATAAAAATTTGCAATATCAAAAACCCGTGAACCCGTGATTCTACTCTCTGAACAAACTATTTTCTTAGTTTCGCTTATTCCGTTAACACGTTGTACAGTGTTTGGTACATGTCTGCAATAACTTCGCTATTTCTGTGATTAAATGTGCACTTTCCGAGTAGGTGTGGTAAGTGTTTCATTTCTTACCTCAATATCAGTGTAAAACACATCATTATCTTCTTTAGTCAGTCTTTTCTTTAGAGACAAGTAGAAGTCGTTCTTAAAATACCAGGGTTTCATAGTATAGTACTGTAAGACGTTGAGGCCGTATGTCACCTTTTTTTGAACCTTTACCATACTGGAAAATAAAAGAAAATAATTAGAAAAAAAGCAAAGACCAATTGTGATGATTCTAAACCAATGAAGTATAGGCCAAGTTTAATAAATAGCTACATCAAAACACATTTTATAATGCACGGCAAGTAGCTCTGATTGTAACCTTAAAATATGTAAAAAAAAAAAGGTTTATTCAATTTAGGGCTTGTAGGTACACTAAACTAACAACTTTTCCCAAGGAACATAGGTCGAAATACGAAAAAAGTTTTTCGACTTCAGCATATACAGGGTGTAAGGGACGGTGTACCGAAAACTGAAAGGGCATGTTCGGTCAATGAAACTGAACAACTTTCCCAAAGAAACATTTCTGGGAAATGAAAAAATTTTTTGATCTCTCCGTACAAACTGTTCGACCAGAGTGAGCAATTTGTATGGGAAGGTCAAAAATTTTTTTCATTTCCCAGAAATGTTTCTTTGGGAAAGTTGTTCAGTTTCATCGACTTAACACGCCATTTTAGTTTTTCGGTACACCGTACCTTACACCCTGTATTGCTTGGGGGGTCGAAATTTATTTTTGGTAATTCGACCTGTGTTCCATGGGAAAAGTTGTTCTGTTTCATAGGAAGAATCATCTTTTAAAAATAGTCAGGGTGATTAAAAAAAAATCCGGTATGTAATGTGTGAATTTTCATTGATTTTGCTCGAAGATTTCCCGAAGAAGTGCTAGAGAAAAGAAGAGGGTGCTATATTGACATAGTTGAGGTTACTAACATTAGTGTCATGTAGCATGCAATAATAAATAAATAAATAAAGAAAAAAAGGGACGGGTTGCACTCCGGGAGTGCCGGCAGAAGTGAAAATTTGCATTTTTGAATATTATGCTTTTTGTAAAGGTAAATCGCGCCATTGCTCGCGTAATTCTTTGATGTCACTAAATAAAAACCTGTATTGTAATAACAATACGGTTAAGTTGACGCTTTTTCGATCAGGCTACGGATCTGACGCGACATCTGACGCGAGTTTAACATTTTTTACCCATCTAAAAAGAGCCAAGCGCCGCTAAAGAATCAGTAATTATATCCTCTTAGCTAAAGAAGTTTCCACTTCTAAAAAATGATTTCGACAAGAGGGTCCACTTTACCACCACTTGGAGATAGTAAAGTGGTCATGTGATCGACTCGTTAGTAGAATCAATAAGAAGTAGAATTGGGACCAAAACCATTGAAAATTATCTCTTTAGTTCGTGGTTTAGAACCATTTTTGCCCTAACCAATAGCCTTCTGTCTTTTGCGTAAAAAGAGAAGAATAAAGAGCGCTGGATATCTTCCGTTTCACTCTTACCAGAAAAAAGAAAAATAGCTGATTAATTGTGATCAAAGACAGACCCTGTAATTTTTTGTCACATCGTCAGCTTACGTAACTCAAGGTCTCTTCAAAATCAAGGTCTTAAGACTTTGAGTTCTTGAGACCGAGCGTGTCTCTTTTGGTGACATGCTTGGCCAAAGTCTGTTACAGTCTGCTTTGCACGCTCCCCGAGAGAAAATATATAATTGGGGAATTATGTCATCTAATCTATCACCTCCAAGCGCGAAGAAATGTCAGTGGAGGAAAATGTTTAGCAAATCCACAAATTACGTTTTTGATATTTTAGACAGAGATAGCTTTATATGAAACTTGACCATGCTTAAAGTCTTTAATCTATGGGCCTAGATAAACTGACAACTGCAGCGTGCTAAGCAGGCAGTTATCGTACTCTTCTATCTCTCTCTCTGTAGTATTTCAGGTTATTTCTTGGACGAATCAACGGTTCTTTGGATGTACTTGACGTGTACAAGACTGGCCCATTGGTATGGTTGGTAGTGAGCCTTCCTTCTACGAGTATGCCATAAGTCGCGGGTTCGATTCCCGCCCAGGGCAAACATTTTTTTGATGAACACGACAAGTGTTTTGTGTTGTGTCTTGGTGTTATTTATCTATTTATGTATGAACATAAGTCTGGTACCCATAGTACAGGCCTTGTCTAGTTTAGGATCAGATGATTTTGTGTCAATTGTACCCCAATATAAAAAAATGTATTCGGGCGCATAATGTCACGTTCACGAAATGTCACTTTCTCAAAATTTCACGTTCGCAAAATGACACATTCGCAAAATGTCACGTTCGCAAAATGACACATTCGCTAAATGTCACGTTAAGCACTAGAAATTAAGTAAAGCGATTCTATTTTAAAATTTATTCTTACAAAGTTTTGTGCCCAAGTAAGTACAGCAACAAATCGATGAAGTAAGCTGGGAGGATATGCGTCAGCAACAGTGCAACCTGATGATGGAGCCAGGAGGTCTTTGGAGACCCACCAGGGTACCACATGCACACTGAAGACGGGAACTCATGCACGTGTTTGCGTCCTGGAAACATTAAGTCATCATCATCATCATATCAGCCGAAAGACGTCCACAGCTGGACGAAAGATCTCCATGACTCGCGGTCCTGCTTGGCTCGCATCCAGCGGCTTCCCGCGACCGCCACCAGATGTCGGTCCCCCTTGTGGGGGTCCACCTGCCAACGCTTCGTCTTCCGGTACGTGGTCGCCTCTAGAACCTTTACGCCCCATCGGCTATCGGTTCGTCTTGCGATGTGCCCTGTCCACTGCCTTTTTAAGAATCGCTAAACATTAAGTGGTTTAATTAATTTACCCCTGCTTCGGAAGGCACGTTAAGCTGTTTGTCTTGGGTATTATCTATGGAAGTAGTCGTTAATGAGCAATGACAGGGACTTTTATATGGCTTTGTCAGTGAACTCTGACACCTGATTGGAAAATACGTTGTATATAGCTCAAAATTCGTGAGGTAAATTCTATTTTTCGTCCGTGTGGTGCCGGCCAAGAATCGTACCAAACCATCTCTACTCCTGGGTGTCGTAAGAGGCGACTTAGGGTTTATGAACCATAGGATGGGCAGCAGCATATTACTGTGTATTGTACCATCTTACATACTGCGGTCACCAATAACAGCGGAAGTCAGGTAGCCGCCTTCTCTCACATTGAGATCAGAAGAACCTTACCTAAATCCAAAGCCTGTCCCCAAGTCATGGGATTTACTCCAGACTGTGTTATATTGCACACGCGAATCTCTTGAGGCCTGAAAAAAAAGGACGGGTTGTACTCCGGGAGTGCCGGCAGAAGTGAAAACTTAACTTGCATTTTTGAATATTTTAGAATGGTCAGGGAATAATTTCGCATCATACTATATTCATTTATTGCGCTATCGTAGACAAACATGACAATTTATATGACATATACTTAGACAATCTTCGTCAGATCTGACGCGACATCTGATGCGAGATCTGACGCGACATCTTACGCGACATCTGACGCGAGTTTTAACATTTTTTACCCATCTAAAAAAGTGCCAAGCGCCGCTAAAGAAGTTTTCACTTCAAAAACATAATTATGATCCTCAGATAAAGGATTAAAGCAGCGAAATTCAAATCTCTTTGATTATGGATCAGTACATCTATACAGGTTGTTTCAGTAACGAAAAAATAACACAAGAAGTATACTACATAATATATATATTTTTTTTACTTCAATTTTGTGCTATGGTATGGGCTTCTGGGGAAACAGTACAGATGCTGGGAGAGCATTTATCGCCCAAAAAAGGTGGATTCGAGCAGTGTGCGGGATCTCTCCTTATTGTTTGTGTCAACCATACTTTAAAAAAACTTGGTATTACCGTTACCATCGTTTTACATTTATGAAGTCTGTCTTTACGTGAAAAAGAACTCTGCTGTACCTACAAAAAAGCAACCGAGGTAAATCCACGCGCTAACAAATATCCGCATAGACTTGTAATTGATGACGCTGACCGACCGATGATCTATGACAAAAGCTGTAAATATAAGAACTTTCAAGATGAAATTGTATGCATGGCTGACTGAAAATAATTTTTACAAATTGAATAACTTTTTAAATATTACAGAATGTAATTTTTTAATATCAATAAAATGGAATTCTCATTAGTTTTAATTTTGACATTTCTTATTCATTTTTTAATAATTTATAATTAATATTATTGTATTTAAGGAATAAAGGTTTAAGATTGTTTTACTCTGTAAATATAATATATAAATTTATTTTGCATGCTAATATTATAAGTTGGCAAAACATTAATGTGCTACACAATATTTTATAACATCATGTACACCATATTTTAAGCAAATAAAGATTTATGGTTTAGTATATACAGGGTGTTAATTTAATTGCGTGCCATAGCTTAAGGGGTGTTTCAATTACGATAACGAACACAAAAAAAATATTTTAAAAAATCCTTCTGAAAAAAACAACTAACGCGGAGCAACGTCGCTAGCGCGCGAGTATCAGTGAATAAGGTAGGCAGATCATCATCATATCAGCCAAAAGACGTCCACTGCTGGACATAGGCCTCCCCTAAAGATCTCCATGACGACTAAATAACTGAAACTCTTTCGCGCGCTTTTGATAGCGCGCCTATTCGCGCGGTCATTGCCCTCCGCATTAGCTTAGTTTCAATTGAGTTTTGATTTTTCTGAGTAGGATTTTTTTTTATAATTTTTTTGAGTTTCTTTATCGTTACTGAACCACCCCTTAAGCTATGGCACGCAATCAAATTAACACCCTATATATATTTTAAATTGGAGTTTCTATTAAGTTTAAAATGTTGAGATCCGGCCGACGCGAAATTTCCAAAGACATTTTTTTTAAATCACTTACTTATCAATAGCAGTAGTGTATGCTAAAACGATGCATGCATTGACGGCCATGTCAACAGGTACGACGTCAGCCAAAATTTGTTCATTGCACATCATTGTACGGATCACACCTGAAAGACAAAACATTTAGGAATTAGATTAGGAGCGGGCAGCCAGCAACCCTACCATCGCATAACAAAACGCGACCACTAGGATACTGCATACTAAGAGTCACTGTAAAATTACCGGCACATGAGACATATTATCGTAGTTCTCAAGATGGGTAACGCACTTTGCTGTCTTTTTTTTAGGGTTCCGTACCTCAAAAGAAAAAAACGGAACCCTTATAGGATCACTTTGTTGTCCGTCTATCTGTCTGTCAAGACCCTTTATCTCACGAACGGGTTAAGGTATCAGGTTGAAATTAATACCACATATTAGTATCCATGAACCACACAAGATCTGAAAATTGCAATTTTTTACAACGACGCAATCAAAAGATATGGCATTTTATGTCCTCATCTCCATACATTTATTCAAAAATGCAAAACCTACAGGGTACTTCCCGTTGACCTAAAATTATGAAATTTGGCAAGAAGCTAGGTCTCACAGTACAAATAATGGGAAAAGTCTGAAATCATTAAATATTACAACTTTTCTCACAACTAATGGTAACCAATTGTGGTGAGCTCCCGTTTCAAGAACATTCATATAAGAGAGGGGTCAAGTTGGATGGTCGCTGAGGCGATTTTTGTTTTAGTTCTATTTAAAAACGGGAAAACTTACTAACTTGAAAATTGGTATGTTTATAGTGCATAAGCTATAAAATAACAACAAATAATAAAATTTGGTCAAGCGCGTGTCGGACTCAAAAAATATAGCACATTAACTTACTGAAATTTCAACTAATACAATTATGTTCATGTGGTGGTACGGAACCCTCAGTGCGCGAGTCCGACTCGCTCTTGGCCGGTTTTTTTTTTATATTACAAGTGAGCAAAGGAGCAGGTGGGTCATGTGTATGTGATGGTAAGTGGTCACAACCGCCCATAGCACCTACTGTCTTATTAATGGCATATTTTGACGCTAATAAGACAGCAAAGCGCGTTGCTTACTTTAAGAACAAAGATGGTATGTATCATGCGCCGGTAATTTCACTGACTCCCTTGCCCTTCAAACCGAAACACAGCAGTGCAAATACTGCTGGTTCACGGCAGAAAAAAGCAAGGGGTTGGTACTTCCCCGTCGTCTTTTTAGTGTCAAATTATTTAACTAATAAGACAGTGGGTGTCATGGGCAGTGGTGACCACTCACCATCAGGTGGCCCACATGCTCGTTTGGCCACTTGTGACATTAAAAAAAACGTACGCGACATGAATCACCCAAGCGTTATAAATCACTAAGGCAATATTTATCACTTTCTATTGCAACTGCAGATGCATCGCAGTTGCAAGCAAGTGATGAATATCGCCCAAATGATAAATATCACCTGAGTTATTGATATCTCTTGGGTGATTAGATTAATATGGCGTACGTAGACATTGACTCTAAGGCCCGTATTGATAAATCCAGTAATAAACTACTATCCAAATACCAATCTCAAGTGTCCGTCTTTGAGTCAAACATTAAAAGAGCAAAAAGAATTTATGTCTGCATTTTTTTTTTCGTTTTTTTTTTCTATGTTCAATTTCAGGCAGGCAACGGCCAAAGAATATACAGCCTGAACAAAATAATACTCAAGTCACTATTTGACAGGATCAACAATTTTGAGTTAAGTTTCGTTTATAAATTAGTATAGTCTAAGTAAATTAGTGTGTTTTTGACAAAGATTTTGGAAACTACGCCAAAAAGAAAAGAAAGAAAAGATTAGTTAGAAAGAAATAGCATTTACTTTATCAGTTAAGTTTTCCATAGACAATAGCTTCAGGTCCTTTAGAAGCGCAGCGTTTTTCTTACGTCAATGGTTTTTGACAACATGTTTGTAAACAAACGCACTGTGTGCAGAGGCTCTAACGAGGAACAATGACGTCTTAAATACCTGGTTATAAGCAAATTCGCGAGGTTAGTATACTCGGAAGACATCGAATTTTTTTTTTCTTTTTACGACGGGTAACGGTCGGCCGTTCCAAGTGCTGCTAGAGCGACGAAGTTCAGAAGGACCTAAATGAATACTCTCCGAAGACCCGACTGCTGAGAGAAGTTCCCAAGAAGGGAGGACGTCTGGCTGGCGGTTAATGGTGTCCAAAGCCATGCAAGGTCCTCCTCGCAGATCATCATAACATCCCATGAAACGTCCACTACAGGACAGAATTCTAGCTTTTGCTGGAAAAATGTGGAGGGGAAGTACCATAGTCACCTCGCTTGTTAGCGTTACGGCTGGCACCATGGACCGCGGTTGTAGGTGACCGCAGTAAGATGTTAAATACAAAGGAGGATGCTGCTGCCCATCCTCCAGTTAACCCTTAGTCGCCTCTTACGACACCCACGGGTATGTATGGGTTGGTACTATTCTTTGCCGGCACCACACGGGATATACATTTAACAAAATGGCGGTTGCGTTGCACGACTACTTATTTTTATGATTTTTACAGCCTCTAGTAGGGGTTATAGAACGTGTAACAGAAAGATGTGATAACAATGAAGGGTGTGAATCTGCCCATGAAACTGAACAACTTTTCCCAAGGAACATAGGTCGAAATACGGAAAATCAAATTTGACCTTTCATACAAAATGCGCTATCTGCTGATGCAGTTTCTATGTGAGATCAAAAATTGATTTTGGTCTATGACCTATGTTCCCTAGGAAAAGTTGTTCAGTTTCATGAGCAGATTCACACCCTTTAGTATTATCACACCATTCCGTTACACGCTATATACAGGGTGTTGATTTGATTGAGTGCCATGGCTCAGGGGCGGGATCAGTATCAGTAACTGAACAACTTTTCCCAAGGAACATAGGTCGAAATACGAAAAACCAAATTTGACCTTTCATACAAAATGCGCTATCAGCTGATGCAGTTTCTATGGGAGGTTATAAATTGATTTTCATATTTCGACCTATGTTCCTTGGGAAAAGTTGTTCAGTTACTGATACTGATCCTGCCCCTGAGCTAACACCCTGTATAGTGCTATATTTCATACTCAGTGATGTGAATCGACTGACCTTTTCCAGCGCCAATCATAATCCCAGTTGGTCCGTTTATGTTGTCAACCCATCCTGGCATCGGCTCCTTGTGGGCTGCTGTTACTGTAAACATTCAAAGGTTTAATACAGCGTTGCAAAACCTTTTAAAGAAATAAAAATAAGTATTTTTAAACTAGTGCTTTTTAATTGTGTGCAATAAAGTGTTTATCTATCTATCTACAGAAGTTTCCTGAAGAAACATAGGCCGAAAAATGGGAAAAAATTTTGGTCATCCCATCCAAAATCCACTGTTGCCAATGCAAGGTTTATTTATTTATTTTTGGCTTTCTCATACAAATGAGAAAACCAAAAATAAATTTTGTTTTTCACCCATGTTTCTTTCGGAAAGTTGTTCAGAGTGACATACAAAAACAAATTTTTGGTCAAAGCCAGGGGTCCAATAATAACCATGTATTTTAGTGGAGCGCGTGATTGGCTAGAGGTCGCTGAAGCTATTACCTACATAATGTGAACTGTCAGTTTTTTGTCCCCGGAACCCAGTAACAGTCCAAACAAGCAACTTTCCCAATGAAAAACAATTTTTATTGTGCGGAAATTCTGACGCGAAAAGTTCCTCGACCGAAAAAGTCACGTATGACAACAGCAGAAATTCCGCCAGATATGTCATAGGTAATAGTATGGCGCAGTTAGACCCAGACCTTGACATCCAAAGTAAGGCCGGTATTTCACTGGGACACCATGGTGGCGCGACTGGTGGCTCGACTGGTTGCGCTACTGGTGTCCGTAACTAGACACCAGAGTCGCTACACCCTGCGGCCACAGTATTAAGGGCTATATTTCACCGGGAGTGGTAGCGCGGCCAGCAGCCGAGCTGGTGTCTAGTTACGGACACCAGTGGCGCAACCAGTCGCGCTACCAGTCGCGCTTCCAGTGTCCCAGTGAAATACCGGCCTAAAAGTATCATTCCAACTCCAAATTGTTCTTTGTAGTCCACATATTGTGTGGTAAAAAGTTACACGATTTTTAGCGTCGGGTTTGGGGGGAGGGGAGGGGGAGAAGTTGGGTTTTATCAGTTTTTCTTAAATATTTCGAAAACTGTGCAGTTTAGCGCAAAAGTGCCAATGACAAAAGTAATCTACATTAAATTGCGAACAAAAGTGATGGAAATATGTTGATTGTATAGAACAATTTGAAGCTGGAATAATACTTTTACTTTGGATGTCGGGGTTAGGCACTTTTTTGGTCTAATTGCACCAGGCCATATGCTAAAAAGCGTTTAGATAAGCGAGCGGAACTCTTCGCGTCCGAAAGATTTACTGGTGTGTCACCGCACTCTGAAAGCGCCTGCGAAAAATCCTAAAGCAGTATCATACTTTGCTTTTCCTTACCAATAGAGGGTCTTGCTATGGCAATAGGAAATTTTCCAGCATGTTGTGAGACCAAATCTTCAGTTAGAGACTTCGTATACGCGTATGTGTTTGGCTGGGGCTCCATTAGCCTGAAAAATATTAATGAACTGGTTACTTTGCCGCAATGTAGAATAGTAGTCACAGGGTTTCTCACAAGCGTGCAACCAGGCAGGTGGCAAATCTGGACCAGGTACCAACTTTTCCAAGTCATATTTCATCCAATGGTAAGTCTTTGTAGGTATATAGACTGTACGTAGTAAAGAGCACGTCAAGCCATGTCCACTCACCAAATTTCTTTATTAAACAAACTTGATAGTGATTATGATTAGAGAACCCTGTCTCCCAAACTAGAATGATCTGTGTCTTAGGAGACAAGTACATTCCACCGTGTTTTTAAATAGCCGTGTATTTAATTTTTAATGATAAATGTACAGCAGTCATCTTATAAATTAAAATACAAAAATGTATTTTATAGTCAAGCAAACCGTCCCTTGACGTTCCTGGCGCAAAAGTTCCCATAATGCTCGCGGTATTACCACGTTAAATGGCTATGGACAGCCTTTGCACCAGGAACGACTCGGAGCGGGGGTCACATTCTTTTTGTCGGAGCCGACGGCCTATTTTGCAAACAAATCGTTTGGCGTCCGCTCCCCAGCAGCCCGCCGTTTCCACCGCCAATGGGACAAAATGTAGCCCTGTCCCAAGGGAGAATATTTCTGGCGTTTTATCGCCACCTGTGATTCGGCCGCCGCTCCAGCCTTGCGTGTAGTGCGATTGATGTGGGAAGCGGCGTGGTGCTGATACACGTTGCGTCCCACACCAAACAACGCCCCCTCTCCCACGGCACCAACGTCAGGCCGTCGGGCTGTTTACCGTCGGTGCGACTGAGGCCCGACGGCTTAAGCACAGACTAGACGGAACGCCAGCCGACGTGAGAGCCCTCTGGACGATATCATTGAGGGCATGTGCGAGTGTGTGACGCGAGTGCCTACCAGTGCATCGACGGCAACTCAAAGCGTGATGACCGTTCGCCTCCACCATGGAACCGCAGCTGCAGAGAATTTTCAATTAGTGACAAATAAACTGCTTACTTCAACTCCATATGGCTAAGCAGTTCCTCGTCCATCCACCGGCAGCAGTCGATCACATTCTGGGGACGGTGTTTGGAAGGGTACAGCTTTTCATCAAGGAGATCCAACTCGCAACGACAGTATGAAGTGGAGATGTGGACAAGGACCTAGGGATTCAAAAAAGGGTTTGTTGTACAAGGTGTAACAAAAAGGGTTTACCAGCCCTGTAGGATTTCTACCCATGAAACTGAACAACTTTCTCTAAGGGACATATTTAATTCATAGCAAGTGGGAAAAAAAATATCGTTGCCTTCCTTTACAAAATGCCTGATTCTGTTTCTATGGAGATAATTCTTTTTTTCGTATTTGGTCCTATGTGTTAAGAGGCAGAATCAAATCCTTCAGGATTGATAAAGACCCTTTCTGTTTCACCCTGTAGACATCGTCCGTTATGTCGTGTAAAGTGGGTGAAGCGCAAAGCTCTATAATCCAATCTAGTCCAGTCCAGTCGAGTCGAGTCGAATCGAGTCGAGTCGAGTCGAGTCGAGTCGAGTCGAGTCGAGTCGAGTCGAGTCAAGTCCAGTCCAGTCCAGTCCAGTCCAGTCCAGTCCAGTCCAGTCCAGTCCAGTCCAGTCCAGTACAGTCTAGTCCAGTCCAGTCCAGTCCAGTCCAGTCCATTCCAATCCAATCCAATCTAATCTACAATTAAGTCTGGTTTAGTTTAGGTTAGCCTGTAAGATGTCCATTATGACCTCCGCAACCCAGAGGGCACTCTGGGTTGCGGAGGTCCTAACGGACATGTTACAGGCTAAGGTTATGTAACATAGATCCTACCTCTAATTTCTTCATTCCTTCAGCCAGAGCTAACACTTTTTGGGTCCCAACGGTGTTCAGACTTATTGCGTCTGCAAGTGGCATGTCAAATCTGAAAAACGACAGGTGAGAATTTTGTTCAATTCTTCTTTTCCTTAATTCTTTTTATGTGGACACATCGTAGGGGCCATTTTGTGCAAAGTGAATATATAGGGTGACTTTTAATTAGTTCTTGATAGCAAAAGGTATGCATGTACTCTTGATACTGAACAACTTTTCCCAAGGAACATAGGTCGAAATACGTCACTTTTTATGTATGGACGCGAGAAGACATTACCGGTTTAGTTGGGTTTAGTCTATGAAGACTCGCCAAGTCGCGGTGCGCATGCTCGACCTAAAGGTGTTTTTTTTTCTTTTATTAAAACATTTTTTTCTTTGGTAAAGTTGCTTGTTTTCATAAGTAGAATCACTGGGCTTCTATTCGGGTTTAAAACGAAAAATTTACGCTGTATACAGGGTGTAACAAAAAGCATTTACCAACCCTGAAAGATGTGAATCTGCCCATGAAACTGAACAACTTTTCCTAAGGAACATAGGTCGAATGTACACCCGAGTAGAGGAAGCGAGGGAAGTATGCCAAGGTCTTAGCAGATGGAGGGATATGGTCTCTGCATACGCCGACGGGAAAGAAGCGTTATGTTTATGACATGTATTATACATGCATAACTGAAGAAACATAGTGCATATCTTACCTGACGCAAGCTGCGCAATGGAAGACCACCTGGCACTCTTGCTGCAACTCCTGGCGGTCTGCAGAGCTTATCCCTAAGTCTTCCGCCAGGACATCCCCTGGAACCACACGTAACTTCTGGAATACCGTAGGAGATTCCTTGTGGAGGTGGTCGAAAACCTGGAAAATTATTGCAGGATTAAGTTAATCCTCTGTGGTCTAATTATCATATTTTTTTGTAAGACATAATAAAATCCCCGGAACAGAGCTTCGATGCTGACTGTTATTTCCTGCGCATGAATGACTGGTGGACAGCCAAACACAATCTCTGATTCAAAACTAGAGACTGAAATACATAGGTACACCAATCAAGACACAGAAAAAACTTTTTGCCCAGAGCGGGGATCGACTCCGTAACCTACACCACTCATGCCTGCCAGATGTTACTTCAGATGGAAGACGCGAGAAAATGTCTAACTACAGTATCTAATCGGAATTAAATATTGTTCCAGTACTATTGGCTAACCTAAGTACTTGAAACAAAAATACCGTCCCGTGACTTAACCTCAAAAGAGCTGGTAGGTATACTTAAAGTCAGTCCTTAAAACCGGTCCCAATGTAATTCCCATAGTATATAAGTAATTATTTTACATGTACACCCACCTTGCAGTTCAAGAAATCATCAAGCCGCTCCTTCGTCCCTTGTCCTTTCTTGGCCCTCATCAGCATGTAGATGCTCTTCAAATCTGGACAGCATCTCAGCAGTTTCTCCAGTAAAACCTTGCCCATGAAGCCTGTAGACCCGGTAATGAAAATGGATTTCCCAGAGTAATACTCTGGCACCGTGGGCGCCATTTTGTTGGAACTGAAAAACAAGATGGCGGCTTTGAAAACCAGTGTATCTACTACTACAATAGATAGAAAAGATCCATTTTCTAAAGAAGCAGCAGAAGCAGCTAAATTAGGAAAATGGAGCAATCCTATTCGTAGGAACTTTTCCTGCACACAATGTTAGCGGGTATGTTTTTTTTAGCAAATTCGCTTCACTCGCCTCCCCCCTCGTGCCAGTTCTACGCATTAACGGTCACAGCCAGAGTGGTATATATACGACTTATATATACCACAGATCTGGTGGAAAAGCACTCTTAGGTAGGTACTCACGGCAACAAGTAAGTGACAACGTATCCATAAGAAGCTAAGCCAGTGCTTCATTCTCATAACATCTCATGAAATATCCACTACAGGACAGGGAGCTCCCTCCAAAATTCCAGCAAAAACGCATTGTGCTTTGGAGGGGACCCGCGCATAAAAAAAGTTCAGTAGATTGCCCCTGGGTACCACCGGTACCCAAATTTTTTTTGGATTAGATTGCCCCTGGGATATACGTATATCCCAAAAACTTGGAACTGAACAACCCACAAAATTTTTTGTCAATACCTTGATATTACCGTGGAAGAACGAGGTTTGATTCATTCAGATTGAATGGAGCTTCAATTTTTTTTAATGATTACAATGTCTTTGTTAGAGCTGAGTAAGTATGAAGAGGCGCATTAGTAGAAACAAATTTTCAATCAGTCGACATGTTTATACAGTAGCTATCATAAAAACACAGCTACAAGTGTTGATTCTTAGAACCCAAGTCATAAACAACGTTTATTTACGTTGTCAAGTGGCCGCGCGCGTGCGCCGCGAATCGGGGGGCAATCTACTGCTATTTTTAGGGTTCCGTACCTCAAAAGAAAAAAACGGAACCCTTATCGGATCACTTTGTTGTCCGTCTGTCTGTCTGTCAAGACCCTTTATCTCACGAACAGGTAAAGGTATCAAGTTGAAATTAATACCATGTATTAGGGTGCATGAACCACACAAGATCTGAAAATTTCAATTTTTTACAACGACGCAATCAAAAGATATGGCTTTTTATGTCCTCATCTCCATACATTTATTCAAAAATGCAAAACCTACAGGGTACTTCCCGTTGACCTAAAATTATGAAATTTGGCAAGAAGCTAGGTCTCACAGTACAAATAATGGGAAAAGTCTGAAATCATTAAATATTACAACTTTTCTCACAACTAATAGTAATCAATTGTGGTGAGCTCCCGTTTCAAGAACATGCATAGAGGGGTCAAGTTGGATGGTCGCTGAGGCGATTTTTGTTTTAGTTCTATTTTAAAAACGGGAACACTTACAAACTTGATAATTGGTATGTTTATAGTGCATAAGCTATAAAATAACAACAAATAATAAAATTTGGTCAAGCGCGTGTCGGACTCAAAAAATCTAGCACATTAACTTACTGAAATTTCAACTAATACAATTATGATTATGTGGTGGTACGGAACCCTCAGTGCGCGAGTCCGACTCGCACTTGGCCGGTTTTTTTTTCAAAATGGCGGGCATTCTACTCCAAAGAAAGCTTGGGTACCCCCGGTACCCAGGGGCATGTGAGTGGATAGTCACCACGCTCGTAAATGTTGCTGTCGTTGGTGACAGCAGTACCATCTATCATCTATCTATCTATGTAAGATGGTGCGATACCAGAAAGGTGTTCTTGCCTATCATACGCTTAGTCGCCTCTTACGATACCCACGGGTAGAGATGCGTTGGTACTATTCTTTGTCGGCACCACATGAACCCTTAAACCAGAGACCCGCTCGCGACAATTTTATGCTTTGTCCAGATTAGGACTCCAACCCATTACCTTCGAGATAGTCTGCAGAGTCACTACCTACTACGCCAATAGACCAATAAACACTGTCTAAGGTTTCATAACAGTTCTTTACAAGGGAACAGATATACAAGACAACAATTAACAACTGTTGCGTACTATGAACGTAATATTTATAATGATCAATTTGTATGCAACTGTTTGTGACAATAAAACTACGCGGCCTTGGTCACCCTCAGGGCTAAATCAGCTGATCAAATTGATTAACCGTTAATAGAAAACAAAGCGTTAAACTTATCATTTTAGACAAACTGAACAATTTAGACACTTAGTATGCCTAATTAAGATCAATTAGCACCGTTTGGTGTCGGCAAAGAATAGTACCAGCCCTTACATACCCGTGTGTGTCGTAAGAGGCGACTAAGGGTTATAAACTGGAGGATGGGCAGCAGCATTTTCCTTTGTGTTAGATCTTTCATAACCGCGGTCCATGGTGCCAGTCGTAACGCTAACAAGCGAGGTGACTATGGTACTTCCCCTCTACATTTTTCCAGCAAAAGCTAGAATTCTGGAGGGAGCTCCTGTCCTGTAGTGGATGTTTCGTGGGATGTTATGATATTCATCCGTGTGGTGCTGGCAAAGAGTAGTACCAACCCATCTCTAGCCGAGGGTGTCGTAAGAGGCGACTTAGGCATTATGAACCGGAGGGTGGGCAGCAGCATCTTTCTGTGTAACGTTACATCTTAACTGCGGTCACCAACAACAGCGGTCGCCAGCCGCAACGTTTACAAGCGTGGTGACTATGGTAAATCCCCTCCAAAGTACCACGCGTTTTTGCTGGAGGTCTGGAGGGAGCTCCCTGTCCTGCAGAGGAATTTTTACGGGAATTCATAAAGATCAGTTAGTTTTCTGTGACAAATCGCTTTGTGATTGTGACAGCTCCCCAGTTTGGTTAAGACATTGCAGAATGAATCATCTGATTGTACGAAAAGTAAGACGATACCGTGCTTCGGAAGACACGTTAAGCCGTTGGTTCCGACTACTGTCTCCGGTAGTAGTCCTAAGTGAATCATGTCAAAGGCCTTTTATTGTCATTGATCTAACAATTCTTGCGAATACGATGATGATGAAAGTTTTCGCGCAGGCAGAGTAGGGTTTTTTAGGGTTCCGTACCTCAAAATAAAAAAAACGGAACCCTTATAGGATCACTTTGTTGTCCGTCTGTCTGTCTGTAAAGACCCTTTTTCTCACGAACGAGAAGATGTATCAGGTTGAAATTGATAACGAATATTAAGGTCCATAGACCACACAAGATCTGAAAATTTAAATTTTTTACAACGACGCAATCAAAAGATATGGCTTTTTATGTCCTCATCTCCATACATTTATGCAAAAAAGCAAACCCTACAGGGTACTTCCCGTTGACCTAAAATTATGAAATTTGGCTAGAAGCTAGGTCTCACAGTACAAATAAAGGGAAAAGTCTAAAATCATTAAATATTTCAATTTTTCTCACAACTTATAGTAACCAATTAAGGTGAGCTCCTGTATCAAGAACTTTTCTATAAAAGAGGGGTCAAGTTGGATGGTCGCGGAGTTTCTAAAATCAAAGAGCAAAAGCTTTTAGTATATCATATGGTAGATAGGTACGGAACCCTTAGGGCGCGAGTCCGACTCGCACTTGGCCGGTTTATTTATTGTCAATGGGCTTCCTCTTGACCTCAATCTCGTCGAGGTCAACGATAGGACGAGCTTGCCCAGAAGAGGCCTATTCACTCGCGATTTGAATAAATTGGGGTTGTAAAACTCGAGTCTACTCAAGACGCAAGCAGAGAATTCAACTCTTCAGCCGTGCGCATAATAAAAGATGTTTCAAAGCGTTTTGTGCGAATGTGACGAATATCAACCAAGTATGGGTGCGGTGCATCTGGACTCCCGATGGTAGAAAGGAGAGGGGTAATCTTATTCAAAGAAATCATACTCGCTAAAACTGTATGTACCTAGGTACTATAAGAAGTGTGTACCGGGACGTAAAGAGAAAACACTTTGGTAACGCTTCTAACTTTTATAATCTTTTTTAAAATGTATACGAATATCAACGTCCGTACCCAGCCGTGGGCAGGCGCTGTCTGGCGATTGTTTTCAGAACGTAACGTCATTATTCAAAATCATTTTCATTTTCCACCTGCTAAAAGAGGGCTTTCGAGGAGGATCACTACATTATTTATAACGAACCAGTCTTGGCTCGCGGGTGTAGTATTGCTCAGATGGCAAAATTATTTGAAAATTGACTAGATATGCTGCTTCTATCGGTAGATTCACTCATCAAGTCATCAATCAGACTCCAGATTCAATTTTAACGATTATCAGTTTAATCCACAAAAATAATAATAATTACACAGCTGGAATAGAAAACACATATATATCACATAGGGAGCTCTAGAGGCTTTTTACTTCAGCTAACGTATAAAGTACAACGCAAATCCTATACAAAAATTGATATAGATCGTAGCGCGAACGCAGCGAGAATGATCGAATGACGTTCGATCAAACTCGATTCAAAAATAATTACATTTTTCTCGATATATGGCATTTAGTTTTTATTGCTATTACAAGCACCCATTACAGTACCTTATTGATTACAAAAAGATCGTGAACAAAGCTAGGTATTATCTCAATCTTCTTGTAAAAGTAATGGCTAGCTATGTTGACGATATCTTCGTCTAGTCTAATAGTATATATATATATATAGAGTTTGTAAGTTAGGATGCATTTTAAAAGTAATATTCGTAATTATAAAATTCTATCGGCGGTGTTCTTTTGTTTTTACCCGAATACAGCAAAAAATACGGTAATTAATGGAATAGGACGGAATAAGCGAAACTGAGAAAATAGTTAGTTCAGAATCGAGAGTAGAATCAATTTCACGGGTTTTTGATAGGGGATGATAATTTGTTTTTATTTTTTATTTTTGCCGCTTCTATTCTAAATAATTCTGTGGATACGCGCGCTGGCGGCGCGGCGCCACGCGGATCATGAGCAGACTAGAACAACGAAGAAACTAGAACGATGAAGAAACTTTAAAATAATAATATCTTGACAAAAAAAAACGTTTTTTAAGATTTTTATACGGGAATGGATTTATTTTGATAAAAATCTGTTGGATTTATTTTGATAAAAATCAGTCAAAAACCATTAAGACATGGTACTGTTTATGCCGCGTTCGAAGCCGCGGGCAACAGCCTGTTTTCAATAGTCCAACACTTTCCCCTTTCAACTTTTCTCATTTCAAATAAAGTCTACAAGACAACAATCGATTTAATACAATCAATACCACGTCACGTTAGTTGCACGATGGACTATGTACTGTCCTTATTTCTTACGTTCAACGCGCAAGAGTCGCACTGCAAGTGACAAGCTTCCGTCTGGCCTAGTGGTTAGAGCGCTCGGCTCTCGATCCGGAGGTCCTGGGTTCGATTCCCGGTGGGGACACTGTTAAACAAAAATCCCTTTGTGCGATCTCCCCAGTTTGGTTAGGACATTGCGGGATGAATCACCTGATTGTCAGAAAAGTATGATAATTTCGTGCTTCGGAAGGCGCATTAAACCGTTGGTCCCAAAGGCCTTTGGCGGCTCAACAACTCTGACACCAAGACACAACCCGGAGACTACATACCACAGAGCTCTGAAGCGCATGCGTCTTGCTCTGCATCTAGAGACTAATTCTTTATTTCATTCAATACAAATCAGTGTCACCATTTACTAAAACTAACACGCTTTCCGCACCCACACTACTAGCGTCATTTGAGTGCGATAAACATAGTACCATTATTGCGAGAGAGTAAGATCGCCAGTATTATATTACTCTATGGTAAGATGCAAAAAACCAGTGACAGCGTCTCTATGGCAATGTGTTTAAGCTGTGCATTCAAAATAAGCACATACATTAATTGGATAGTATACTTATACCTCGTCAATAAGGAACCAATTTTTTTCACTATCTTCGCTTCTTACGCGCGCGCGCGCAGGCGGAGTGGCCCTATCGTTGTTGTGTGCTACATTACATACCTACATTGAGCGCGAATTTGAAATTTGAAATTGGAAGGTTGCGTAGGCTCGCATATTCAGTACAAAAGACCCTCAGAAGGACCACGAGAATCTCGCGGGCGGGTGCTCGCGGGGGTGCGGGGTAGATTGCACGGGGGGCGTTTGTGTCCGTTCTATATGATGGTACTATTACTTTATTTTGTAACCAGGGTTCGTGAGGTCGGTCATCGACCTTGCAACCCACACAATATGATGATGATGATGAGTGTCAAGCATGACTTGCTCGTGACTGTACGTCACGATACGATGCTTTAAAACCTAGGAAATACCTAGCTCGTTTAGTCTAGATTTTCCTCTATCTAATTAGATGTGATGGACGGTGAATACAGACCTTAGATTGCTTATTAACTTATTATCCGTTTACAAAATGACCTAGACAACTAAAGCCACGATCACCTAGCTAAATTCAAAGACTAATTCGGCATACATTGCTGGGAGGCTTGGTTATGTTAATTGCAATATCCTTACTTAAACGAGCAATGTATACCGAATTAGTCTTTTAATTCAGCTAGGTGTGATCGTGGCTTAAGCATTGGGTAATCATTGTGGATAACTATGGAAAGGCAAAATGGGGTAGAAGTTTTTAATGCTGGCTGGCTAGATATAAAACTTGGTACAGTCTGCAACGAGTTGACTGTCACTCATAGTATACTTAGTATATTATAGTATACTTATAGTCGTTAAAGCCACGATCACACCTAGCTGAATTCAAAGACTAATTCGGCATACATTGCTCGTTGAAGTAAGGATATTGCAATTAACATAACCAAGTTCCCCAGCAATGTATGCTGAATTAGTCTATGAATTCAGCTAGGTGTGATCGTGGCATAAGGGAATTCAGCGGCCATTTGGAGGCTTAAAAACTTATAGTCAGGTTGGCCGTTAACCTGCCGAAGCCTAATTCCACTCACATGCCCTTGGGTACCGGTGGTACCCAAGTATTTTTTTCAGTAGATTGCCCTCGTTTTTCGCAAAAAAAAAACGCAAAAATTTACTCCCAAACCAACCGCAGTCAGATCCCGGATGCCGGATACCGGATGCCCGAAACTAAGGTTGTTTTGGGCTTTCATTCCGAGAAATTAAAAGGTTTCCTGAAGCCGTCGAGTATATTTCAATGGATTGCTCGATAGGTATCTCACCTGCCCTTGGGTACCAGTGGTACCCCAGGGCATTCTACTGAAGATAAAAAATTTTGCGCGGGCACGTGAGTGGTTATAATTCGGGTCTGGTGTGCCCCCTGGGTTGCGAAGGTCAGATGGCGGTCTGTGTAAGAACCAATGCCCTCTGTAGCCATCTCTAATGGAATAATGCTAGGTAGTAGGCCAATGATATTAATATCACAAAACAAGTTAACTACCAAAGCAATTTAGTTCTTTAGATATCCGGGTCATACATTTTGTGCGATTTATTAATTTGATCTATTGATGAGTGTAAGGTGCAGCAGTGTAAGCTACGCCTTGTAAATTGATTGATGATAGCTACAGCTGCTGCATTACTTAAAAAAAACCGGCTAAGTGCGAGTCGGACTCGCGCACCGAGGGTTCCGTACCACCACATAATAATAATTGTATTAGTTGAAATTTCAGTAAGTTAATGTGCTAGATTTTTTGAGTCCGACACGCGCTTGACCAAATTTTATTATTTGTGTTATTTTATAGCTTATGCACTATAAACATACCAATTTTCAAGTTTGTAAGTGTTCCCATTTTTAAAATAGAACTAAAACAAAAATCGCCTCCGCGACCATCCAACTTGACCCCTCTCTTATATCAATGTTCTTGAAACGGGAGCCCACCTTAATTGGTTACTATTAGTTGTGAGAAAAATTTTAATATTTATGACCTCTGGTGACCGAAGAGCTGGCAGCTTTTTTGCTCAAAGGCTGAGTCTCGCCATTCAAAGGGGCAACGCTGCTAGCCTTTTGGGAACCATGTCTTGTGGGGATGCCCTTGAAGAAATTTTTAGTTTATAAAGTTTATGTAAGTTATAAATTGTAGATATTGTGATTAGATGTTATGATATTTAATAAAAATTCTCAAGTTAAAAAAAAAAAAACTTACTTTATGATTTTAGACTTTTTCCTTTATTTGTACTGTGAGATCTAGCTTCTTGCCAAATTTCATAATGCTTTCAAGTTTTGCTTTGGTGCATAAATGTATGGAGATTAGGACATAAAAAGCCATATCTTTTGATTGCGTCGTTGTAAAAAATTGAAATTTTCAGATCTTGTGTGGTCTACGGACCTTAACATTCATTATCAATTTCAATCTGATACCTCTACTCATTCGTGAGAAAAAGGGTCTTGACAGACAGACGGACAACAAAGTGATTCTATAAGGGTTCCGTTTTTTATTTTGAGGTACGGAACCCTAATTATAAAAAAATAAAATTTTAGCTTTGTCACATCACAAGAGCGCAAAGCAACATTCCTGACATAACCGAGTGAAATTAGATATTTTCAAAATTGAAGTTAGCTCTGAGAGACTAAAGTGTAACTTAAGCCCGCGTCACACAGAGGCGGTAGCGGAAGCGTTCCGGGGCCGGTATTTTTTGTAAAGCATAGAATACATTTGTAAAGTATGAGTTCATATGCACCCTGTCACTTTGAAAAGCGGTCGCGGCGCGGTATATTGTTCCCGCCAAACCGTCCCGGACCGCTTTCGCAATCATACCGCCGCTGTGTGACTTGAGCTTTAGAGCGCAAACGAACATTCCTGACAGAACCGAGTGAATTTAGATATTATCAAAATGAAAGTAAGCTCTGAGTGACTATAAACCGTAACTAACAAAAATTTTTTGATTGTTTCTTTCACAAAATATGATATTATTATTTCAACGTCTTTTGATTTTTCAAAATCTCTAAGATCCGTTTTGGGTAAAAATTACCCTTTGACAAAACTCTGTCTCGACTCGACCATACCATAGACGTCATACAGTGTAAAGGAAATGCGTGGATCTGCCCATGAAACTGAACCACTTTTCCCTAGCAACATAGGTCGAAATACGAAAAACCAAATTTGACCTCCCATACAATATGCACTATTTTGTCCTATGACCTATGTTCATTGGGAAAAGTTGTACAGTTTCATTGGCTTTCACACCCTTTAGAAATATCACATATTTCCGTTAAACGCTTTAGGAATTAAATGATATTGAAATAGATTGTTTCGTAATTAAACAATAAATTAAAGTTGCTTGACATTTGTCGTGAAAGTACAGTGATGTAACTCCCCAACACAAATCATTTGAAGCATGACTCGGCATACGCTATAAAATAACAACTCACCGAGCCTTATATAAAAACTTTTTACGTTAATATACAAAAACTTTTTACGTTAATTAACAAAGAAAATCATGACTTTAACATTTTGGAAATAAGCGTACATACAATTTAAGGCCCCGTGTGGTGCCAGCAAAGAATGATACCAACACTGGAGGATGGGCAGCAGCATCCTCCTGTGTATCATACCATCTTACTTACTGCGGTCACCTACAACCTACCGTAACGCTGACAAGCGTGGTGACTATGGTACTTCCCCTCTACATTTTTCCAGCAATATCTAGAATTCTGGAGGGAGCTCCCTGTCCTCTAGAGGACGTTTCATGGGATGTTATGATGATGAGGGGGAGCAGAAATAAAGCGAGGAAGATGAGTTAAAAATGTATAATATCCAGAAATTCAGAAACCACGTATAAAAACTTTCAGCAAGTCAAAATCAACAACGATAGATTCTTTGGTAACCGGAGTCAGGGCGATATACTCGTACATTGCTCGGCGGCGCGCGACTACATACATTGCGCGCCACATCGATGATGACAATTTTAGGGACCCATACACTAGACTTATCCAAATAGGGGAATCTCACAAAGTAAATTTTGTTTCACAACATCCCCACCGGGTACTAAACCCAGAAAAAAATATAGGGAAGAAATAACGCTAAGTCATCTGATCCCAAAAGCAAATGGCATAGCCGGTAGTACTATGGGTACCAAAGACTGATATACATACATTAATAGATAAATAACACCCAGACACAGGACAAACAGAATTTCGATTGTGGTAGGGCTTTTGTGCATAGTCCGTCTGGGGAGTATCACCCCCTTACCTTTTTCTGCCGTAAAGCAGCAGTGTTTGCACTGCTGTGTTTCGGTTTGAAGGGTAAGCCAGTGAAATTACCGGCACATGAGACATACAACGCGCGCAACGAAAGATGAGACCTGTCAGTTGAAAGTAGAGGGAATTTCGCGCAGGTACAGCCTAGCGTCCCTCCCCGCTTGCTGCCAAAATGGCCTGCGAACTGTCTACTGCGCAGGTTTACCACGTGATCCGTCAAGGCTCTTCTTTCGTTGCGCGCATTGTACAGCCTTGCGTCCCTCCCCACTTGCCGCAGTTGCCGCCAAAATGGCCTACGAACTGTCTACTGCGCAGGTTAACCACGTGATCCGACAGGGCTCTTCTTTAGTTGCGCGCATTGTACAGCCTTGCGTCCCTCCCCACTTGCCGCAGTTGCCGCCAAAATGGCCTGCGAACTGTCTACTGCGCAGGTTAACCACGTGATCCGTCAAGGCTCTTCTTTCGTTGCGCGCATTGTACAGCCTTGCGTCCCTCCCCACTTGCCGCAGTTGCCGCCAAAATGGCCTGTGAACTGTCTACTGCGCAGGTTAACCACGTGATCCGACAAGTCTCTTCTTTCGTTGCGCGCATTGTACAGCCTTGCGTCCCTCCCCACTTGCCGCAGTTGCCGCCAAAATGGCCTGCGAACTGTCTACTGCGCAGGTTGACCACGTGATCCGTCAAGGCTCTTCTTTCGTTGCGCGCATTGTACAGCCTTGCGTCCCTCCCCACTTGCCGCAGTTGCCGCCAAAATGGCCTGCGAACTGTCTACTGCGCAGGTTTACCACGTGATCCGTCAAGGCTCTTCTTTCGTTGCGCGCATTGTACAGCCTTGCGTCCCTCCCCACTTGCCGCAGTTGCCGCCAAAATGGCCTACGAACTGTCTACTGCGCAGGTTAACCACGTGATCCGACAGGGCTCTTCTTTCGTTGCGCGCATTGTACAGCCTTGCGTCCGTCCCCACTTGCCGCAGTTGCCGCCAAAACGGCCTGCGAACTGTCTACTGCGCAGGTTAACCACGTGATCCGACAAGTCTCTTCTTTCGTTGCGCGCATTGTACAGCCTTGCGTCCCTCCCCACTTGCCGCAGTTGCCGCCAAAACGGCCTGCGAACTGTCTACTGCGCAGGTTTACCACGTGATCCGTCAAGGCTCTTCTTTCGTTGCGCGCATTGTACAGCCTTGCGTCCCTCCCCACTTGCCGCAGTTGCCGCCAAAATGGCCTGCGAACTGTCTACTGCGCAGGTTTACCACGTGATCCGTCAAGTCTCATCTTTCGTTGCGCGCATTGTACCATCTTAGTTATCAGGGTGGGTAACGTGCTTTGCTGTCTTTAGTGTCAAATTAATTCATTAATAAGACAGTGGGTGTTATAGGCGGTGGTGACCACTTACCACCAGGTGGCCCACTTGCTTGTTTGCCCACTTGTGACATAAAAAAAACAAACATACACTCGTGTTTATCATACAAAGGTTTGCCCTGGACGGGAATTGAACCCGCGGATCACGTGGCTAACCTGCGTAGTAGACAGTTCGCAGGCCCTTTTGGCGGCAACTGCGGCAAGTGGGGAGGGACGCAAGGCTGTACAGAAACTATTCGGCTTACATTGCTCGTTGAAGTAAGGATATTGCAATTAACATATCCAAGTCTCCCAGCAATGTACCTTATGCCGTCTACCGTGTACCGTATGTCTTTCAATTCAGTTAGGTGTGATCGTGCCTTTTGTTAGCATTTTTCCGTACTTATAATCTATTATAGATTCTTATCGATTGCTTGAGTTGTGACAGTTCTCACAAGATACAATCTTATATAACCCACTATTGTTCGATTTATAGGAAAAATTCGCAACATACTGAGTTTATAATCTAGTTCTTGAGCAAGAAATTAACCATGTCGATTTAGGGTACTTTATTTAGAACGTCCTGAATTTGGTCTTGAAACTTTATAGAATACTAGGTGGTGCCCGCGACTTCGTCTGTGCAGAATCTGCGGTCTCACCCGCATTAAATGCGTTTTCCCGTGGGAATGAAGTATTTTCCCGCGGTGAAAAGTAGCCTATGTGTTATTCCAGGACCTAACCTATATGTGTGCCAAGTTTTATTAAAATCCATTCCGTAGTTTTTACGTGAAAGAGTAACAAACATACATTCATCCATACTAACTTTCGCGTTTATAATATTAGTAGGATTACGCGGGAGTAACGGCACTATTCAAATAGTCCCTTGGCTTCACGTGCCTTTTGAAGCACAAAAAACCCTCCTGTTGGTATATCACTACCGTTCGCAGCTGGACTCGAAGCAGCTTCACTTTCGTATTCGGAATGATAGAGCAAGGTCTACAGCCTCTTTGGACTGGTGGTTAGAGCGTTTGGCTGGCTCTCGATCTGGAGGTTCTAGGTTTAATTTGACATAGTAGACATTGTAGGATGAATCACCTAATTGTACAGAAAGAAAGATGATCAGTGCTTCGGAAGGCATGTTAATCCGTTGGTCATGGCTACTTTCACGGAAATAGTCGTTAATGTATTTCGAGGCTTTTGGCGGCTCAATAATTCTGCCACCAGATTGCGTAAGGTCGGTCACCGACCATAATAGGCCACAGATCTTTAGCGATTATTATGAAATTTTCTTATACTTCACCTTTTGGTGAAAAGGTGACGTGCAATTTTAAACATCATTAAAATATTATTGCACAATAATAAAGGCCTCTTTAAGTAGGTACACTTGAAGCTTTTAACTTAGCCTCTAAAGTTGATTGTAGTACCATTGACGAATTAACAACAAAAATTGTGACATTACATTGTGAATATAGGTGTGGGCGATGGACAAACTACTTGAACAATGAACTTGGCTGGCTAGAGTCCTCCGTAGAGTCTTCCCCGAGACCTATTGAGCGGAGACTTCCCTCCAAGCACTCTTCTCTCTGGGTTCTAAGTTCTAAGTTAAGTGTGTGGTTTCCGCACTTAATCCTATAAGGACCATTGTGCGTGGGCCTATGTGGCCATCAAGTTAGCCACCCTAACTGTTGCCAGAACTCAGTCAGTTTGTCCAGTCTGTTGGGTATTTGATCAAGGGTTATGTCTGTTCCAAGTGTGTTTTCTCTGATGCTATTAATTACTTTGCATTCTAGGATGACGTGTTCAATGGTTTCGTCCGTTTCCATGCATGCCCTACATAGAGGGCTGTCTGTTATACCTATGGTGTGGTAGTGTTTATTCAGAGCAATGTGCCCTGTTATTGTGCCTACTACATTGCGGAGCTTAGTCCTGTTCATCTGTAGTAGTCGTCTTGTTAAGCGTGTGTTAGTTGATGTTATAATTTTTTTGGATTGTTTGCATGTTGCAATGTCATTCCATTGTTTGTCTGCTTCAATTCGTGTTTTTTCTCGTATCCATGTCCGAAGCTGGTTGAAAGGTAGCGGCAGCATTGGTTCTGGTCCTTCATAGATCTCGTTGGATCCGCCCCTTGCCAATTGATCTGCCGCATCATTTCCCAGAGAACCACTATGTCCTTTTATCCATTGTAATGTTATGTTGTTCTTTTGTGATGACTTCTGTAATTCTTCATGGCATTGTAGTATTAGTCCTGAGGTTGTGTAGCTACCTCTCAGCGTTTGGAGTACCGATGCGCTGTCCGAGACTATACGAATGCTTGTATTAGTGATGTTCCTTGCTGTTATTGCTTGTGCAGCTTGTATAATGCCGACACATTCGGCTTGATATACCGTGTTATATTGTCCTAGGGCACTTGATATTTCTATGTTAAGATCTTGTGAGTATGTGCCTGCACCTGTGCCCAGTTTTGTTTTTGACCCATCAGTATATATGCGCAGTTCGTTAATACCTGAGTAGTCATGTGTCTCTTCTTGCAGGTTTATGTTATATGTTTTGTTGAAGGTGTTTTGTTTAGGTATCCTGTCACATGGTGCCGCTAAAAGCGGCTGGTGGCTTAAGGCCTTGTCTTTTATTTTTGTGTGGTGAATTCTGGAGTCTGTGCTTAGTGTCCCTGACAGTCCCAGTCTGAGTGATGCTAGAGTTGCCTCCTGTTGTATGTATAGGTGTAGCGGTGGCAGGTCTAGCATCACCTGCAGAGCGGCTGTTGGTGTGGTACGCATTGCACCCGTGATGCAGATGCAAGCAAGTCTCTGTAGTTTTTCTAGGTCCGCTTGAGCGGTACTTAGGGTCGTCCTGGGCCACCATACCAGCACGCCGTATGTGGTTATCGGTCTTACTACTGTTGCGTACAGCCAGTACGCAATTTTAGGTGTGAGACCCCAATTCTGTCCTAGGAGTCTCTTACATTGAAACATGGCTATACTGGCTTTTTTAATTGTGTTGTCTAGGTGTTTTTGCCAAGTTAATTTGTTGTCTAGGGTTATTCCAAGGTATTTAACCTCGGTTGAGAGGGTTAGTTCTGTTCTGAAAAATTTTGGCATTTCCATTGCTGGGAGTTTCCTTTTCTTCGTGAAAAGGACCATTTCGGTTTTGGTAGGGTTTACGGAAAGATTATGTTTATCGCACCATTTCTCTACTATCTTTAGTGCTTGTCCCGTGAGGTTGCATAAGGTGTTTTCTTGGTTGCCGTTGATTAGGATAGTGATATCATCAGCATATCCTACTGTGAAGTAGCCATTATCGTTTAGTTGTGTGAGGAGGCTGTCTATTACAAGATTCCATAGTAGCGGAGACAGTACTCCCCCTTGTGGACATCCTCTCGCTACTACGGCTCTTGTTTTGTCGTTCAATGTTACCTGTATTGCCCTTTGTTCTAGCATGTTGCATATCCAATCTTTGAGGGTTGTTTCCACCCCGTGGGTTTCTAATGCAGTTCTCATGCTGTGGAACGTTGTCTTGTCGAAGGCTCCTTCTATGTCTATGAATATGCCTAGTGTTGATAGTTTGTGTTGTATCGCACACCCTATTTTCCCTACCACCTCGTGTAGTGCCGAGTCAGTGCATTTGCCCGTGATGTAGGCGTGTTGTCGTTTGTGTAACGGTTTTTTGTAAAGTATAGTGTCTCTTATGTGTTTGTCGCATAGTCTTTCTAGAGTTTTTAATAGAAATGATGTTAAGCTGATTGGTCTAAACGATTTGGCCTGTGTATAGTCGCTTTTACCTGGCTTTGGCAGAAAGATTACCTTGACATCCCGCCACATGAGTGGTATATACCCATGAGCTAGACATGCCTGATATATCTCTACAAGCCAGGGTGTGATTGTGTCCTTTCCCCACTGTAGTAAGGCGGGGAATATCTCATCCAGCCCTGCGGATTTGTAAGGCTGAAATGTTTCTAAGGCGCACCTTACCTTGTCTTGGGTTACAATTACTTTCGCTGTCCTCCAGTCTTGTTCTGTGGCCGTTTTCGTTGTTGTTGTCCACATGTTGGTCTCCGTGACTCGGCGTTCTCTCTGGGTTCTCTTGTACGGTCCCGTCCCTCCGAGCACTTTTTCCTCCGGAACCTCTTTTACGGAATCCTCTCTCCGAGCACTCTTCCCTCCGAGCACTCTCACCTCCGGAACCTCTTCAACAGAGTCTTCCGTCTATACCCACTCTTGGATTACCTCTGAGGCTTCCTTTTCCTATCTTCAGATCGCTTTCTACTGAAGTAATACCCGTAGCAGCTCGGTGGCCCACCTTAAAGACTCACTTTTTAATTTAGGTTTTTGTTAGAACTTTCTAGATTTTAGCTCTTTTTCTTTAGCTATCTCTTTCTATTCTTCCTAGAATGTTCTAAACAAATGATAAATAGTGGGTTACCGGTTGGATTCGATCCGATGACCATCGGCTTGGTAGCCCAATTCCCTATCCATTGGACCACGAGGCTTTTAGTTTACTTGACAAAATTTTCACAGTTCTTTTTGACAGCCGGCGACCTGGGCCTGAGTCAAGTGGCTTTCTATCATCGCAAACGCTGAAGAATAGAATAAAAAATGTAAAGGATTGACATTAGCCGTCACGCAACATTTCGTTAGTTATTGTCAATCCCATATATTTTCATTCTATTCTACTAGCGTTTGCGATTGTAGAAAGTCACTTGACTCAGGGCCCTGACGTCATGTTCGTACATACAACATAACATCACGCCTTGTTCCCGTCGGGGTAGGCAGAGACCACAGTTCTCCACCTTCTACGATCTTGACATACTTCCCTTGCTTCCTCAACTTTCATCAATCCTTTCATACATGCTCGTCGGTTTAGGGTACTTTTAACCTGGCCTTTATTCAGAACGTCCTGAATTTGGTCCTGGTACGTTCGCCGAGGCCTTCCCCTTCCAACGTTTCCATTCACTCTCTCTGTCATGTTCGTGACAATCTTAAATTAATTTCAAAGAGTAAAATAATTAATACGGGGGGAAATTAATTTTCAAAACAATCGAGTTGAAACAGTCCATCGCACACATGAATCACAGACACACAATAAATCGTCATAATATGTATTTGGTGGAGGGTGCAACTCGAGCATTGGCCTTACTAAGTGTATAAATTAACCTGATTATGTTACAATAATTATTGGCCTTATTACGTGTATAATTTGACTTGATTTTATTGCAATAATTATAATTTGTTTCATTGTTTCTCTTTTCATTGTGTATTGTATATTACGAAAATAAACTGAGTACATTTGGTTTTTCATTGCTCGTTTTCATAATGTGTTCCGAACTAACATGGTAAAAGCCCTTATGCTGGGATTTCGTCTGTCTGTATGTCTGTCACAGCTGTCAACTTGAAATTTAAAATTGTTTTAGAATATAATCATATTCTGAAAGCCCAAGCAAATGAAAGAATTAAAAAAAACTTGCAGAAATCTATGGTCAAGTTACAACACTACGGCACAGAATTCATAATAGTACTACGGTATAGAGGGTTTGTCTTTGGATTTGGACAATGGCCGATATGGAATACAGACGTGTTAACTTTTAATTTATTTTAATCTCTAATTTTTAATTTAATTGAATTTTTAATTTATTTTATCTGCTTTATCCAATAGTCATTCAAATATTGTGCAAAACTATTATTATTATTATAGTAAAAGGGGAAAAATTGAAGGAGAGGGGCAAATTTCAAAGTGTCGTTACTAGGTCCAGTGGGGAATCATATGAAAGGGCTTTGCTTGTAAAATCCTAAATTGATTTTTTGTATTTTTAGGGTTCCGTACCTCAAAAGAAAAAAACGGAACCCTTATAGGATCACTTTGTTGTCCGTCTGTCTGTCTGTCTGTCTGTCAAGACCCTTTATCTCACGAACGGGTCAAGGTATCAGGTTGAAATTAATACCATATATTAGGATCCATGAACCACACAAGATCTGAAAATTTAAATTTTTTACAACGACGCAATCAAAAGATATGGCATTTTATGTCCTCATCTCCATACATTTATTCAAAAATGCAAAACCTACAGGGTACTTCCCGTTGACCTAAAATTATGAAATTTGGCGAGAAGCTAGGTCTCACAATACAAATAATGGGAAAAGTCTGAAATCATTAAATATTACAACTTTTCTCACAACTAATGGTAACCAATTGTGGTGAGTTCCCGTTTCAAGAACATTCATATAAGAGAGGGGTCAAGTTGGATGGTCGCTGAGGCGATTTTTGTTTTAGTTCTATTTAAAAACAGGGACACTTACAAACTTGAAAATTGGTATGTTTATAGTGCATAAGCTATAAAATAACAACAAATAATAAAATTTGGTCAACCGCGTGTCGGACTCAAAAAATCTAGCACATTAACTTACTGAAATTTCAACTAATACAATTATGTTTATCTGGTGGTACGGAACCCTCAGTGCGCCAGTCCGTCTCGCACTTGGCCGGTTTTTTTTTCAATGTTTGGTAACAAGTTATGATGAGAAATATAAAAAAAAACCCTCCCTTACCTCAGGGGTTCGCGAAAGGAAAAATCTGAATTAATTACAGTCATTTGGAGTATATATATAGAAAAAGGTATGCATGTACTCGTGATACTGAACAACTTTCCCCAAGTAACATAGGTCGAAATACGAAAATCAAGTTTTGACCTCCCATACAAACTGCATCAGCTGATAGCGCATTTTGTATGGGAAGTCATTTTGGTTTTTCGTATTTCGACTTATGTTCCTTGGGAAAAATTGTTCAGTATCATGATCATGAGTACATGCACATCTATTGCTATCAAGAACTAATTAAAAGTCAACCTGTATGTAACAAGTGACAAGCCCGTTGGTGTGGTTGGTAGTGAGTCTGCCTCTCACGCCGCGGGTCGCGGGTTCGATCCCCGCCCAGGGCAAACATTTGTGTGATGAACACAAGTGTTTGTTCTGTGTCTGGGTGTTATTTATCTATTTATGTATATATATCAGTCTCTGGTACCCATAGTACAGGCTTTGCCTAGTTTGGGATCAGATGAACTTGTGTGAAATGTCCCTCATATTATTTATTATTATGTAAGTATTACAGTAAAAATAAAACGAAATTTTTAATTCTTTATTTTGCAATAAGGTTGGGCAATCATATTCCAAAACTTTTCCAAGTTTTAATTCGATGGTATGCTGCTGCTGAGATAAACAGCTGTGACAGACAGACGAAGTCGCACCATAAAGCGCCAACAGCCTCCTGACCACCATAGCTAAGCGGACAGATAGACCTATTTTGAGGCACTGGACCACGATGCATGTAATGCCTCTGTCATGTGCCTCAAAGTAGATCCTGTGTATTCAGTTATTTTTATTTTTTTTAAGATGACATGATTTTATTTTCATTTTATTTTATTTTACAGACATAGTTCTAACACTATGGACTGTATTTTATAGTCTGAAATAAAGGATTTGGTTCTGTGAATGTGGAGAACTCCTGCAAACCATGGCACACCTCACTACTTGTCCCGCGTGCCCGACCACCTGCTCGCGTGAGGACTTACTTGACGGTAACCAGAGGGCTGCCACGGTAGCCGCTTTCTGGGCAAGTAAGATTTAGCCAAGAAGAAAGAAGAAGAAGGGTTCCGTTCTTACCATTTTGGTTCGCAACCCTAAAAGTGTACAAGGCGAACGAGGTCGTGTATTGAATAAGTGTTATTCAAACCAGCTCAGTGAATCATGTGGGTACTTTTTGTGGAGATCCGCGAATTTCAAAATGTCACTTTCTCAATAAAGGTCAGACAGAGGACCAGTTTTCCTTGTACCTGATGTAAAGTTACCAAAAGTGTAGGTACAGTCAAGACCAGTTCAAGCGATCAAGAGAGAGCTCAAGAGCTCTATGAGCTTATTCCATTATCTACCATCGAAAGGCAAGACGCACCGCAGCGCGCAGCCGGCTTAGCACGCTGCCCGACAGAAAATATATCTCGGAGAAATGTCACTTTATTTGAGGAATTATGTCATGTAATCTATCACCCCCAAGCGCGAAGAAATGTCAGTGGAGGAGAATGTTTAGAAAATACACAAATTACGTTTTGATATTTTAGACAGAGATAATTTTAAGTACATGTATACGACGCACAAAATAACTGTGGCCCTGTCATTGATGCGCAGAAGTCAAAAATGTGCAAAAATGGGCCATTTTTTTCTTCTGCGCATCAATGACAGGGCCCCAAGTATTTTGTGCGTCGTATAGCCGTCCTTGCCTTTCAAAATGTGTCTCACTGCTCGGATGTCAAAAAATCGTGACCATGCTTAAAGTCTTTAATCTATGGGCCTAGATAAACTGACAACTGCAGCGTGCTAAGCGGGCTGGATATTACCAACACTGGTTGATATTCTACACATTTGAACAAAAAAGCGCTTTGAAACATCTTTTTTTTATGCGTACGGCCATGTACGGCTAAAGAGTGGAATTCTCTCTGCCTGCATCTGTGTTCCCGAGTTCATATAACCCGAATCAATTCAAGTCGCGAGTGAATAGGCTTCTTTTGGGCAAGCTTGTCCCATCGTCGTCCTCAAGACTAGATCGAGGTCAAGAGTAAGCCCATCCTATCCTACTCGTACTAATATTAAAACGCGAAAGTTTGTAAGTATAGATGGATGTTTGTCACTCTTTCATGTGAAAACTACTGATTGGATTTTAATGAAACTTTACAATAATATAGCTTAAACATCAGAATAACACATAGGCTACAATTTATAAAGATATTGTGTGAATTGTCCAATTCTACGCTGCTACGCAGATGAAGTCGCGGGCACCAGCTAGTTAACTATAAAAATAGCTCCACACTTGTAGCGCGAACAGCGCGATGTTCTAGGGGCTAGATGCAACCACGATTTCTGATGTATTTTGTATGGAATATCATTTCTTTTCTCGTATTTCAGTACCAAAAAAATATACGATTTTTTTAAAGCCCTGTATAAGGTCGTACGAGTTCAATCTTCAAAATTTCCATATTTCTCAAAGAGGTGTTAGGTCATACATAACTTCAGCGTTGTAAAGCTTTTTAGGGTTCCACTGGCACTCTTTGGGAAGGTGCCGACGGGACCCTATAAGTAAGCCTAAGTCGTCTGTCTGTCTCTCTGTACGACCTTTAAAGGTATGTATTTTTTAAACCATGTAGCTATATTTATGGTTGAAATTTTCACAGAATACCTATGTGTTAGGCAAATTACCTTAAAATAATAAATACAACGAAAAGTAAAAAAAACGAGGGGGGTCGACTACAAAAAAACCGGTCAAGTGCGAGTCGGACTCGCGCGCCGAGGGTTCCAATATACCTATAGTATTTTTGGAAGCAATAAAGTCCATTTTCAGGACCGCAAAACTAAATTTGTTTGTAAAGGTTTTTTGCAGATTTCTGAAAAACTGTGCAACTTAGAAAGATCGTTTTATTTTTGCTGTAAAGTTTACATAAACCTCTGTCAACTGTAATTAATTCAGATTTTCCCTTACTCAAACTTCGGAGATAAGGGGGGGGGAATGGTATTTTTTTTGACATTTTTCATCATAACTTGAAAACTAAGAAACTTAAAAAAATACAAAAATATATTTTAAAATGTACAAGTAAAGCCCTTTCATATGATACCCCACTCGACCTAGTAGCGACAATTTGAAATTTGGCCCCCCCTATTTTGGCCCCCTTTACATTAATAATCATACTTTTTTCAAAAAATTTTCATGTGCAATTAAGTTGGGCAACTATATTCTAAAACTATTCCAAATTTCAGCTCGATAGCGTAAGTGGTTGCTGAGATATAGAGGTGTGACAGACAGACAGACAGACAGACAGAGCGGCACCATAAGGGTTCCTTTTTTTTACCATTTTGGTATCGGAACCCTAAAAACATGCTTTTATGTGTTTTTTGTTTGTTTTAGCTCTATCTTAAAAACGGGAACACTTACAAGAAAATGATTTTTATTTTAACACTTCCTGTACTACAAAAAAGTTAGACTCGAACACTTGATTAAAAAAATGCGAACAAAATAAGTGGCTATGTCAGTTGATGCTCAGAAGTCAAGTCATAAGAAATTAAATCATTTTTGAATTCTGCGCATCAATGACATAGCCAGAGTTATTTTGCGATATTTTGGGTTCAACAGATGTCTAACTTTTTTGTAGTAAGACCCGGTATGTTTATAGTGTAACTGTATAAGCTATAAAATAACGACAAATAATAAAAACTGATCAAGTGTGAGTCGATCTAGTCGAGTGATTTTACATCTCAGTAGTACGGAACCTTCGGTGCGCGAGTCCTGTTTTGTCTATTTGGATGTATTTTTTGCATTTGTGTTGTTTTTCAATTTATGAACGTGATGCTTTACAATCTCCCCAAAACATTTTTACATACATACATACCTACAAAATATCACGCCTTGTTCCCGTCGGGGTAGGCAGAGACCACAGTTCTTCACCTGCTACGATCATGACATACTTCCCTTGCTTCCTGAACTTTCATCAATCCTTTCGTACGGTCAACCGTACGTCGGTAGAAACTTTTTCATCTTTATTACCACGCCATCCATAAGGTCCAAAAGTGTTTCTACTGACGTGCTACATGTGCTACGTGTTTCTAGTGTACATGCTCGTCGGTTTAGGGTACTTTTAACATTTTTAATATATATTTTTTATTTAAATCAAGAAACTAATATAAGGTCCTAATGAAATAGTGAACATAATTTTAGTATGTTACTCAAACCATGAAACTGAACAACATTCCCCAAGGAACATAGGTCGAAATACGAAAATAAATTTTTGACCTCCCATAGAAACTGCAACAGCTGATAGCGCATTTTGTATGGGAAGTCAAATTTGATTTGTCACATTTTGACCTATGTTCCTTGGGGAAAGTTTTTTACAGTTTCGTGGTCTGAGTAACATACTAAAATTATGTTCACTATTTCATTAGGACCTTATATAAACTTTGTGAAAAAAAATGGTTAATATTTAATACTAGCTGTTGCCCGCGACTCCGTCCGCGACTCCGTCCGCGACTCCGTCCGCGTGGGGTCCAGAAAAAGTAGCTAATGACTTTTCCCATGGTTCAAACTATCTTCGTACCAAGTTTATATCACAATCGGTTTATCGGATTAGTCATAAAAGCTTAACAGACAGGCAGACAGTGCTGTTCTCGCCTTTATATTATTAGGTATACAGGGTACCGATAATACGGATTTTTGTAAATTAAACACGTCTTGTTTACGTGTGGACTGTTAGGTCGCCCACTATCCTCGTAAGTGTAAAATTATAGTCGAATTCCACGCGGACGAACTATGATACGGGTTTCGTTATATCTTATACAAAACAAAGCCTAACTAAATCTGAGGCTCAGTCACTTTAGCTTCTGTGGCAACTGAAAAAAGAGCGGTACAAAGTCCAACGTGGCTTCACATGCTTTTAACTGTACATGTACCTGCATACAAAACTATTGGACTACACTTCTGTACAATCGTTGTAACTTATTTCTCCCCTTAAAAGACAATTCCTAAAAAACAATGATTCACATATCTCTTTATTTATTTAAGTATTTTGTTTATAAGTACCTACTTCCTAAGTTTTCATAACTTTTGAACTTTCATATTTTTTTTTACATTTGTTGCACTGCCATGCCGAAACAGGATTTTTTTTATTATTATTTTTATAATAAAACTAAATCTAGATTTTACCAATATTTAGCTGTACCCACAGCTTTTACACAAACAACTGGACCGGATCAAACGGAATTTTCAACAACGTATTTGGCTTTCTTCCGTACAAATATAAGCTTTGTTTGATTTCAGCTCGGTTTCACAGCTTGAAACTTTGAACTCGCCCATTTTCTGTTTGAGTGAACCGATTGCAATAAAAAAAGTTCAAATATTGCACAAAAGCAACCCAAATACGTTAATGAAAACTCCGTTTAAGTCGTTCAAGTACTTTGTGAGGTATTGGTGTGGCCGCTTAAAATTTCGCGAACCTTCTATGTGAATGAACCGTTTGCAATGGAATAAAGCTTATATGTTGCACAGAAAGAAGCCCGACGCGTCATTGAAAACCTCGTTCGAACCAGTTCAGTAGGTGAGTTCTTGGTTCTGCAGCTTGAAACTTTGCGTATCTTCTGTCAGAGTGAACCTTTCGCAATGAAACTAAGCTTGTTTATTGCACAGGAGTAAGCCAAGCGCGTTTCTGAAAGCCACGTTTGAATCTGCTCAAAAGTTCGTGAGTTATTCGCGCTTTGCTTTAAACTTTGCGTAACTACTATCTGAGTGAACCGTTTTCAACTAACGTTAGCTTATATGTTGCACGAAAGTACCTAATCCAAGCACGTCATGGAAATGCCAGTTGGAATCGGTACAGTAGTTTGTGAGCTATTGGAGCCGTCTATTGAAACTTCGGGCATTTCCCGTCTAAGTGAACCGTTTTCAATGAAAATAAGCTAATACATTGCAAAGAATTAAGCTTAACACGTTATTGAAAACCCCGTTTAAATCTGTCTAGTAGTTGCTGAGTTATTGGGGCTGCCGCTTGAAACTTAGTGAATTTTATGTCTCAGTGATCCGTTTGCAATGAAACTAAGCATACATGTTGCATGGAGTAGCCAAATACGTTACTGAAATCCTCGTTTTAATCGGTTCAGTTGTTTGTGATATATTGGCGCCTCCGCTGAAAATTTTGCGCACCTGTCTGAGTGAGCCGTTTTCAATGAAAGTAAGCTAATATGTTGCAAAGAAGTAAGCTTGACAGTTTAATGAAAACCCTGTTTGAATCCGTTCAGTAGTTTGTGAGTTATTTGCGCCGCCGCATGAAACTTAGCGTACCTTCTGTCTGAGTGAACCGTTTGCAATGAAACTAAACTTTTATGTTGCACAAAAGTAAGCCAAACTCGTTATTAAAAACTCAGTTTGAATCGGTTTGCGAGTTATTGTCGTACAGGCAATTTTATACTTTGCCTATATGTTGCTCAGACCTAAGCTTAATCTATCTGCGAAAACCGCGAGAAAATCCGTTCAGTAGTTTCGGAGTTTATCGAAAACATACAGACAGACAGACAGACAAAAAGTTCAGAAAACATATTTTTGAGTTTTATTAGTCGTTTCTTATCGCTCATACTATTTTTTTAAATAAATTTATCAAAAGTACAGACACGCGGTGTCTACGGGTTAGTCTCGTTTTACCACTCTTTTATTATATGTATAGATAATATGTATAAATAACTGGTTTTCTTACTTAATTAGTACGGTATTTTGAAAAAAAAAGAATATGAATTAGTCATCACAGCCACAAAAAAACTGCCTCTAGCCAGACAAGACGAGGCCAATGACTTCGGCATGTTGTGTGTATGGTGTACGAGTATGTATGTATGTGTATATCTCTGACGCTAATACAGATATATCCACAGAATATACCCACCTGACAACTTCCCTTGGGAATCAATGACACATAAAATACAGGGTCTTTGTGTAGCGACACACCTGCAGATCTTGCTGATTTGGAGAGGTTCGTTTCGTGTCATTACGTGCGCAATGCTTTTTAGGGTTCCGTACCCCAAGGGTGAAAAACAGGACCCTATTGATATGCTTTCGATGTCTGTCAGCGGGCGAACCGTAATAGGTAGAAATTTGAAACTTTCACAAATTGTGTGTATATCTGTTGCCGCTACAAAAACAAATAATAAAAAAATATATAAAAGATTAAGGGCTTCCCTACCAGTACTACTTAAGTGTTTTTAGGCGATTTTTGCTCGATTTTTGTTAAAGCTCTATCGGAAAAACGGGAACATTTTATAAGCATAAATATTTGCTAAGCTATAAAATAACAACAAATAATAAAAACTGGTCAAGTGCGAGTCGGACTCAAAACTCTAGAACAGGAAATTACTGTTTCAACCTGTGGTTTCAACTAATACATTTAATATTAGGCCCACCGAGGGCGGGCGAGTTGGATTCGCACTTGACCGGTTTTTAGATGACCTATGACTGGTGGGATTTCTGCTGATGTCATACTTGTCAGATTTTTGTGGTTGTTTTCCGTAGTTGTGCTGTGGTGTTGTGACGCTAGCGTGGCGGGGAAACTATCATGTGTAAAATCAATCAAATCCGTCAAATTAGAAGCTACGCGATCGTCAATGCAAATATCGACCTTATACCACGTCAATAGCGTTTACATAAGAGTGCTCTTCAACGTGGCTGTTACGACCAACGATGAGCCGGAATTTTGGCAAAAAATGAGGAAAAACTTACTTTTTCGTATGAAATATAGCAGATAAAAAAACGTGTGTTGTATTTAAAGAATGTGGGTTTTTTAAATTTATTAGTGTAAAAATATTTCCAAATATCATAGCGCTTTAGGACAATAAGGGAATTAACGTCAAAAATCGATGTACCGTAGTATTTTTTTGTTGAATATACAATAAAAAGACATAAAAAAATTGTCCAAGTGCGTGTCGGGCCACGCGCAGTATAGGGTTCCGTAGTTTTTTAGGATTTTTATTGCAAAGCAGGTTTCTATTTAAAGTTAGGCCACCGTAATAGGTCTTTTCTGACAGCTGTCAAACGTATGCAAAATTACGACCTGCAAAGAAAAATTAACCCTGTGTGTTAAGGAAACGTCAAAACGGACTTCTTACGTTGGCGCTACTTTAGTATTTGATAAAGTTCATAACATTAACTTTTTACCTTTTAATGCTCAGCGAGGTCGTAGCACCTGATTGCAATCGCTAATTTTATTATTTCCAGTTTTTCAGCTATAGTTTATTAACCTGTGAAGCCTACTTAGCTGTGATAGTTTTCCTTTTAATTTCATTATATATGCTACTTCTGTGAATTTTTTCACATTTCCATTAACAATCGTTTAGCTGGCAAGAAAAGAAAGGGGGACACTCGACACCAACAAAAAATTGAGCTTTCAAGCTAAATATTTCGCCAACGGATCCCTAAATCCAAAAATATTTTAAGAAGGCTCACATTATTTTTAGAAGAGCTATCTAACGATATCCAACACAATGGGGTAGACAAGAAAAAAAATTGTCCCCACTTTACTAGTAGGGGGAGTTACCTTAAAAAAATTGTTTTCAAGATTTTATTGTACTACTTTGTTGGCGTAAACAAAATGTATGTTCATATCAAATTTCAGCTTTCTAGTACTAAGTGTCTCTGAGCTAAGCCGCGGACAGACAGACAGACGGACATGACGAAACTATAAGGGTTTCTCGTCGACTACGGAACCCTAAAAATGTACCAAATGTAATCCTTGAACTGATGTTTCACATATATATTTTTTCAACTTTAAATGACAACGACCAATTATAAATGAGGAGTAGCCTTTACAAAATGCCCATTAGATAGATTTAATCGCCTGAAACTTAAATTGTAACAGTATTAGTCAATAACTAACTAATCAGGGGTTAATTATTAACTTTGTAAGGGGAAGGCCTAGACGTTTGCCGTTCCGTTCTAAATAAATGCCAGCCGCCTTAGCACGCTGCCCGAGAGAAAATATATCTCGGAGAAATGTCACTTTATTTGAGGAATTATGTCATACAATCTATCACCTTCAAGCGCGAAGAAATGTCAGTGGAGGAAAATGTTTAATAAATTAATAAATTACGTTTTTGATATTTTAGACAGAGATAGCTTTATGCACTAATACATGTAGCCATCCTTGTCTTTCAAAATGTGTCGCACTGCTAGGCTGTCAAAAAAACGTGACCATGCTTAAAGTCTTTAATCTACGGGCCTAGATAAACTGACAACTGGACCGTGCTAAGCCGGCAGCTTAAAAGTACGCTAAACCGATGAGCGTGTATGAAAGGGTTGATGAAAGTACAGGAAGCGAAGGTAGTATGTCAGGATCTTAGCAGGTGGAGGACTGTGGTCTCTGCCTACGGCGCAGGGAAACAGGCGCGATTTTATGTATGTATGTAACTAATGTATGTATGTCATCATCATCATAACATACCATGAAAAGTCCACTACAAGACAGGGAGCTCCCTCCAGAATTCCAGCTTTTGCTGGAAAAATGTAGAGGGGAAGTACTATAGTCACCTCGCTTGTCAGCGTTACGGCCGGCACCATGGACCGCGGTTGTAGGTGACCGCAGTAAGTAAGATACAAAGGGGGATGCTTCTGCCCATCCTCCAGTTTATAACCCTTAGTCGCCTCTTGCGACACCCACGGGCATGCATGGGTTGGTACTATTCTTTGCCGGCATCACACGGAACATGTATGTATGCACAAAGAATATTTTTTTGACCAGATTTTCCATCGACTGTATCAGAATTTCATTTTGTATGGCTTATCGATATTTTTTTAATTCTTAAGTTGTCGAGTTTCATGGGTAAAACTAGCACCCGAGTGATTTAGCGAAATTTTTCGAGTTATTTGGAATAACATGCTTTATATTTTTACACCCGGTATTATGGCCATGACTTCAGAACGGGTCTTTGGTAGGTTGTGTTTGCATACCCACGCATCGTGATAATCTGCATATTGTACTCGTTTTCTTACTAATTTCATTTTAAGGGTTCCGTACCCAAAGGATGAAAAACGGGACCCTATTAATAATTAATATGCCTTCAATGTCCGTCCGTCCGTCTGTCTGTCTGTCAGCGGGCTGTACCCACAGAAAAATAAAGGTACTTTGAAGGAGGATTAAAGAAATAATTCGTCACTAGGTGGTGTAGGCGTTTTTCTATGGATTTGACAGGTTATTTTGAATATTTTCAGTTGAGTTGTGACATGATGGCAGATGTCATCCCCTACTAAAATAAATTAGCAAGGTATCTATTCCGAGCGAAGCAGGGAGGTCCGAAATCTTTGGCTGTACCTCATGAAACGTAATAGGTAGACAGTGAAAATTTCACTGATTATGGATTTTAGTTGCCGCTATAACAACAAACAAGAAAAATAAATTAAGGGGTCTTCCCCTTTACAAACGTGTTTTAGGCAATTTTTGCTCGGTTTTTTGTTATCGTTCTATCGTAAAAACGGGAACACTTACATTGGAAGGTATGTTTAAAGAGCTTAAGCTATAAAAAACAGCAAATAATAAAAGCTGGTCAAGTGCGAGTCGGACTCGCACGCATTTAATTCACTTCTGCGTGGCTTCGCGTCGTCTAGGTGGGATATCATATTAATTCCAAAATTTATTTGTGTATTTTTTTGCATTTCTTACTTTACAAGTATATACCATTTTGTCCAAAGTTTACTAAATGAAAAATTATGCTTATTTACACTGTCCAATTTTATAACTACCAAGAATCTAAGTAAGTACTCTCTCTATAATATAATCTTTAATTTTTAAGTTTCCCAGTCTTGTAAAGATAATTTAATAAGTTTTATACATGAAATAAACAGTATTTTTTTTAATTGATAACTACTATGTTTAAAAAATATAAAATATCTATCATCCATCAGTTTCGGTTTAAATTGGCGGTAGATAACAAACAACTTTTATAACGAAAAAATTTCTATAAAATAAACAAAAAATACTTACATTTTCACTCCACGTAGTTTTAAAATCCCCAACAGAAAGCACTAGTTTCACTATAAACTCACGAATATAAGATTTTTTTTTAAACACGTTATTATAGTACGGAGACCAGGCGAAGACTACAGGGACAGAATATTTACTGTGCGGTATGAATCAGTACAGAAGTAACTGCACTTGTATTGTTAACCCGTCAGATACGCGGGGCCTAATAGACCCCATTAAATTAATTTAGTTACCGTCTTCAAATGATAAACGTAGGTGGTATGTGAAAGTAATCAATTAGTAATCATTAATTGAAAGTGATTAAATAGTAATAAGAATAAGTACTTACCTATTATCTTTTTTAATCGTAGAGGATTTGACTTATAAAGACACCGCGATTCACGTTTAAGATTTTTTAAATATTGGATTGTTAATTTATATTCTTGAAAGTATTTTCATCAAAACGTAATTTAGAGTAATGACACTTAATATAAGAACTATTTGGGATATTCATTAACGTATAAAACATGTTGTTTGGAATTGTTCCGTTTTTGGAATTGTTTGGAATTGTTCCGTTCTTCATGACATATTTATATATCCATCTGCTGCCATACTCCGAAGTGAAAATACGATATTATCGCGCCGATAATTAGTCTATGGTTCGGCCTTTGACAAGGAAATTCCCATACAAAGTAAATTTCCGAACGTAATTGTTGTTGTCAATCCAACAATATCGGAGCTCCGATAAAAATTCGGAGGACAGGCCCTGACTATTGTTTTAGATTATTTTGAATACTAATTTATGAAAGTGTTGTGTAAAATTTTAATAGGACTTCAGATTTGTATTGTTTACATTGTTGTGCTACTATGTTGTATAATTTAGTCTGTAATTGTACCTTCTGCAAATAAAAAATAAATAAAAAAACACAAATCAATATTTTTTTAAATTCATTACCAATAGAAAATATTAAAAGCTACAGGCGAAATATTGTAGTTTGATCTGAATGACCCGGACCACAGAATACTATATGATCCAGACTGAGCTGACAAGCGGTGGCGAGGTTGGTAGTAGATAAGTCTGCCTTTCTCGCCATGGGCCGCGGGTTCGGTCCCCACGTCCCCACCCAGGGCAAACATTTATATGAAAACCCAAGCGTTTATTCTGCATGGATGTTATTTATCTATTTATGTATGTATGTCAGTTTCTGATACCCATAGTACAGGCTCTGCCTAGTTTGGGATCAGATGACTTTGAGTGAAAGGTCCAACCATATTTAATTTAATTAATTTAAAGAGTTATGCGTGAGAGCAGGACGAAGCGATAAGTGTCTCTGTCACTCCAATATCCAACACATCGGTAAAGAAGATACGTTATTTTGACTGCAGTTCAAATGGATCAGAAAGGCCCCAGTAGCCAACGGGTTAAGGAGTTATGACACGATCATCTTTTGTTTAAGGACGATTTATTTATCGGCTATAATGGAGGACGCAATGGTACGCGCTTAAATTGTGTTATAGCAGGTCTTAGGTGCTTGTAGCCAAAGTAAAGCAACGTTAGCTGTGAACAGGATGCCAAGTTCAAATTCAAAAGTATTTCATTTTAGATATTATTTTCAACGTACCTGCGTATTTTCACAGCTATAAGTACTATATTTTAAGTTGGGTGTATGGCAGTGCATCTAAACTTGGCATTGGATCGGATTTCAACCCTTTTTTAGGCAAACAATTAGCCGATAGGAACTTGGCCCCCTTTTTAACAGTTAGGTTTTTGGTGGGATTTCAATACTTTTTGTTCAGTTTGCTATTTTATATTTATATTAACTATCGCAACGTTGTTTGTATTTTCATAGTTTCGTTAAAACATAGGTACTTGTTTTCATGCATGACTAAGTCTGACCTTCTAGAAATACTACCTTTTTAATATTTGGTACATTAATTTTAGTCTTACTCGCACTTGACTATTTTCCATTTTCCAAATTTTTCCTTTACTTTAAAGCTAACGACTATCCCCATGCCAAATTTCAGATTTTCAGGTCTTAGAGAAGTATTACCAATATTTTATTTATAATTTTGACTAAAACCCGACTCGCACTTGACCAATTTCAAATTTTTTAAATTTTCCATTACTTTTATCCTAACGACTACCTAAATGCCAAATTTCATAACGCTAGGACAATTGGAAGTGGCCTGGAGGTTTTCATTATCGGTTAGTGAGTCATTAAGTGCCAAAATTAGCTATTTCCACGGGGTCATATTTCAGGATCTACTGTAGCCACACCCACGAAACTCCTCACAAACGGACTGATTTCGCTACCATACAAGTAAACACAACATGTTCGCATTACGATTTGCTTGTGTGCGTGAGCCATTATGGTAACAGCGCAGTATGATAGTGAGAGAGACAGAGAATAAGTAACAACACAAAGCGCGCGCGGTTGCCATGCCGGGCCGCCGTCATGCGATATACGTAAATTAGATAGGTAGGTAGGTATTGTTTTTGTAAGATATTAAAGTTAGGTAGGTATTTCATTTTGTTTGGGTAACGTATAAACTTGTCAAATAGGTAGTTAATATATAGTCAAGTGCGCGTCGGGCTTGACATATTGAAACAAAACTACTCGTATATATGCCCGAAACCAGAGAAAGAGACCCGCTTAAGGTCAAAGTGTTTGTACCAACGTGCGGCCGTGTGTACCATTCTTATTTCAGTAGCCGCAGAGGCGATAGCCGCGCTGCGAGTGTCTAGCTTGACCCACGCAGCCTACGTAGGTACAGTCAACGACAGGTCAAGCTTGACACTCGCAGTGCGACTCTCGCCCTTACGTCTAATGAAATAAGAACGGTACAAAGTCCAATGTGTCAAGCTTGATGTGTTCTTGACTGTACCTATAATCAACGACAGGTCAAGCTTGATACTCGCAGTGCGACTCTCGCCCTTACGTCTATTGAAATAAGAATGGGACAAAGTCCAATGTGTCAAGCCCGATGTGCTTTTGACTGTACCTATAGTCCTACAATCAACGACAGATCAAGCTTGAAACTCGCAGTGCGACTCTCGCCCTTACCTCTAATGAAATAAGAACGGTACAAAGCCCAAGTACCTACCTACTGTGCCTACCAACCAAACAATACAAACTAGAAGTCAGTTTAAAAATTTAAAATTCAATATTATTTTATATTTTATAAATTATAATAAATAAATAAATTTTGAGGGTTCTAGAGTGGCGACCACGTACCGGAAGACGAAGCGTTGGCAGGCCCCCCACAAGGTGGACTGACGAACTGGTCAAGGTCGCGGGAAGCCGCTGGATGCGAGCAGCGCAGGACCGGTCGTCATGGAGTTCTTTAGGGGAGGCCTATGTCCAGCTGTGGACGTCTTTCGGCTGATATGATGATGAAATATTTTTTTCTAAATAAAAAGACAGCGGAACGCGCGCGCGCGACAAAACTCTAACGTAGCGATGTCAACCACGGAATGTGCCCCGTGGCGCGTCCTAGTCGCCCAAGCGGGGAGAGAGTAATTTGATTTCAGCGGGCGGGGGAGAGTTTCGCTTCTTTACGCGTTAGCGTAAAATTATATATTCTTTGCTGTAGCTATATCTATGAAATTTGGCAAATTGCTTCAGTATTAGTATATAATTATGCAGGTACAGTTTTATCTTTGTACTTGCAATAGGCACTGAGCTACAGGGGGTTCAAAAGTGGGTCGAAACGGCTCGTGTAAATAGTGCACGGCATGCGCGTGGCCTGTTGCAGGAACTTGGCCTGCGCACTGCCGTGCGCTTAGATTAATAGTCATACAAGTCATGTACGATCACGTGACCACTTAATTATGAGTTATGGAAAATAAAAAATATTTTTAGTAAATTCAAGTTAAATGACAATAATATCCGTCTTTCAAATTGGATGACGATTCAATAATTACCATATCTAAAAATATGTATAATTATGAATTTATAAACGAATTTAACTTGACGTCAAATTCAGATTTTCCAAATTTTAGTTACTTATTCAGATGATTTAATGCTTAAAGCGTAACTAGTAACATAGAGTAATATAATACTGGGCTAGTAATAACAAAAATTCCGCCGATTTATCCAAAAGATCTAAAAAGAATGTTTACTCATTGTGTATTATCATCATCGTAACATCCCATGAAACGTCCACTACAGGACAGGGAGCTCCCTCCAAAATTCTAGCTTTTGCTGGAAAAATGTAGCGGGGAAGTACCATAGTCACCTCGCTTGTTAGCGTTACGGCTGGCACCATGGACCGCGGTTGTAGGTGACCGCGGTAAGTAAGATGTAAGATACAAAGGAGGATGCTGCTGCCCATGCTCCAGTTTATAACCCTTAGTCGCCTCTTACGACACCCACCTCTATGTATGGGTTAGTAACATTCTTTGCCGGCACCACACGGGACCGTCAAATTCAGATTTTGTAAATTTTATTCACATGATTTAATGCTTAAAGCGGAATTAGTTACAAAAATTCCGCCGATTTATCCAAAAGATCTAAAAAGAATGTTTACTCACACATAAATCAGTATTAGTAAATGAACGACTTTTCCCAAGGAACATAGGTCGAAATACGAAAAACCAAATTTGACTTTCCATACAAAATGCGCTTTCAGCTGATGCAGTTTCTATGGGAGGTCGATACTAATCCCACCCCTGAGCTATGGCACGCAATCAAATTACCACCCTGTATATTTAAAAGTGCTCTATGTGGTGGTACGGAACCCTCGGTGCGCGAGTCCGACTCGCACTTGGCCGGTTTTTTTTCAACGTCTTCGATGGATAGGTTGAAAAAATGTTTGACCTCCCCTATAGGCTAATCCAGTTTCTAATAAAAAACGTAATTTTTTTTTTAGTTTCGACCTATTATGACCTTTTGGAAAAGTTGTTCAACTTGATGCCAGATTCACATTCTTGTAGTTCGTTGTTTTTTGGAGTCGAGGTCCCCCCCTCCCCTCCACCTGTTATCTGAACGGTTGTTATTGAAAAAAAAAAAATCACAGTTGTAAATTAAAAGGAAAACTATCACAACTAAGATAAGAAGAGGCTTCACAGGTTAATGAACTATAGCCGAAAAACAGGAAATAATAAAAATTTCAATAGCAATCAGGCGCTACCACCTCGCTGAGGATTATGCCACGATCACCCCTAGCTGGATTCAAAGACTAAATCGGCATGTACGGTCAACCGCCTATCGGTAGAACTTTTTCAACTCTATTACCACGTCATAAGGTCCAAAAGAGTTTCTACCGATGTGCGGCAGTGTGTACATTGCTCGTTGAAGTAAGTTCAATTCGTCGTTCAATTAACAAAACCAAGCCTCCCAGCAATGTATGCCGAATTAGTCTTTGAATTTAGTTAGGTGTGATCGTGGCTTTAGGAGGTAAAAAGTTTATGTTATAAACGTTGTGAAATACTTAATCAAAACCTGCTTTGTGTTAAAAAACCGGCCAAGTGCGAGTCGGACTCGCGCACTGAGGGTTCCGTACCACCACATAAACATAATTGTATTAGTTGAAATTTCAGTAAGTTAATGTGCTAGATTTTTTGAGTCCGACACGCGCTTGACCAAATTTTATTATTTGTTATTATTTTATAGCTTATGCACTATAAACATTCCAATTTTCAAGTTTGTAAGTGTTCCCGTTTTTAAATAGAACTAAAACAAAAATCGCCTCAACGACCATCCAACTTGACCCCTCTCTTATATGAATGTTCTTGAAACGGGGGCTCACCACAATTGGTTACTATTAGTTGTGAGAAAAGTTGTAATATTTAATGATTTCAGACTTTTCCCATTATTTGTACTGTGAGACCTAGCTTCTTGCCAAATTTCATAATTTTAGGTCAACGGGAAGTACCCCGTAGGTTTTGCATTTTTGAATAAATGTATGGAGATGAGGACATAAAATGCCATATCTTTTGATTGCGTCGTTGTAAAAAAAATTAAATTTTCGGATCTTGTGTGGTTCATGGATCCTAATATATGGTATTAATTTCAACCTGATCCCTTCACCCGTTCATGAAATAAAGGGTCTTGACAGACAGACAGACAGACAGACGGACAACAAAGTGATCCTATAAGGGTTCCGTTTTTTTCTTTTGAGGTACGGAACCCTAAAAATCCTAGAAAGCAAACAATTTTCAACATCTAATACAAAATATTTTGATCACTTACGATAGGTACTTTTTATGGGAAGTTGAAAATTTTGTGTGCGTTGTTAGCAAAGTCGTAGAACAAAAGTTGTTGCTTTTGACCTCGCTAATAAGGGCTCCCGCACACAACCGATAATGCAACCATATGCTGTATTCGTTTAGGTATATAAGCCGACTCTTAAAGTAGGCCGTGCTGCAGTGGTTTCTTGCCGTTTCTTTTACGCTGTCATAGCACGATCCGAAACGGCGTAGACTCGCTCTATTTGCATTGTATTCTGCATGACATTCAATAAGTATTCTGTAAAGAATCTACATTAAATAAAATCATCTGAATCTATCTGAATCTATGTAATTACAAGCAACAACTAATTCAAAACAAAAATAATAGGACGAATTCTATTTCATCCGTTATTTCAACCCAGTGGGTGGAATGAAATGGGTGATAACTGGGTTTTAACCCACACTTGGGTTTTTACCCTGGTGGTTACCCATCTCTCCCTACGGATCAGATCGGACGGTGTGCGTTGGGTCGGTCACAAAATCGGTCTTAAAATCGGAGGAAAAATCTGTCCGATAATCGGACCTACAAAAAAACGGTCGTGGGCGGTAACCCAAGTGGGCAAGTCTACAAAATATCGAGAAATTTTTTATTAAATCAAAATCAAATCAAAATCGTTTATTCATTGTTGGATATTAAAATCTCTTAATGACGTCAGCTAAACTACATCGCTTCACAAACAATGTGGCGCCATTGTGGGAAAAAAAAGAAGCGACAATAAAAACCCACGCGCTCTTTTAAATATGTTTGAATGTACAAGGTTGATATACAACATACATAGGTCAGTTTTAATTTTGAATTAGCCTGTTAGAACCGTAGTCTAATCCCATGGATTTTTCTCTTCTAGATAATCTGATATTTTATAATAACCCTTCTTACATAATTTCTGCTTGATTACAGTTTTGAATTTATCTAACGGTAAACTTTCAATATCAGTGGGTACCTTATTATAGAAGCGTATACATTGACCTTTATATGTTTTACTAATTTTGTGAATACGGCTGACATGAGAAGCAAGTTGATTCTTGTTTCTTATGTTGACACTGTGCCTGTCACAATTTTTATCAAAAATATGTATATTCCGTTTAGCATATATTAAATTCTCATAAATGTATTGCGACACAAAAGTCAAAATGTTGATTTCTTTAAATTTATTTCGAAGAGATTCTCTAGGCTTCATTTTATAAATTGCACGAACAGCTCGCTTTTGTAGTAAAAAAATGCTGTTTGCATCCGCAGCATGACCCCATAACAAAAGGCCATATGACATGAGAATATGGAAATAACTGAAGTAGACTAACCTCGCGGTGTCTACATCCGTCAGAGCTCTTATTCTTTTCACTGCGTATGCTGCAGAACTAAGTCTGTTCGACAATTTATTAATATGCGGTCCCCATTGTAATTTGTTGTCTAAGGTAATACCTAGGAACACAGCTGATTCCACAAGACTCAATTTATCATTTTTCACTAATAGGCTTGTAGCAGTTGGCTTTACATTAGGCAAAACAAATTTAACATACTTAGTTTTCTTTTCGTTAAGTAAAAGATTATTTACGGTGAACCACTCAACTACATTAGAGATTGTACTATTTACGTCGTCAAAATTTGATTGTTGTCTTTTGACTTTAAAAATCAAAGACGTATCATCTGCAAATAGTACTATCTCATTCTTGTCCTTTACAAGGTTTGGCAAATCGTTAATGTAGACAATAAATAGGAATGGTCCCAGGACTGAGCCTTGTGGAACGCCCATACAAATTTTTGATCCTAGTGACCTTTTCCCATTTACATCAACCTTCTGGATCCTTTCACTTAGATACGACTCCAGAAGGCTTAGAGCCTGGTCTCTAATTCCATAATGGTGTAATTTCCTGATAAGAATATCATGATGTACACAATCGAAAGCCTTGGACAAGTCACAGAAAACGCCAATGGCATCACTTGACTCCTCCCAGGCGTCAAATATACTTTGAATAAGCTCAACACCTGCATCGACTGTTGAGCGACCCCTGGTAAAACCGAACTGTTTTAGGTTCATCAAGTTGTTGCGATAAAAGTGGCTCTGAACCTGATTTAAAATTATCTTTTCAAATATCTTACTAAGAGTTGGTAGAACAGAAGTAGGTCTAAAATTAGTGGGGTCTGATTTATTCGTCATTTTACATAATGCCGCGGCATTTCACTAAACGGCGCGTAAGTCGTTTCGCGTTGTGGTTGAAATATAACCTAACCCAACCTAACCGATTCGGTTAACCTAAAATGCACCAGTACTCTACACCTGTTTACAACCTGCCGTCGCCGTTTTACAAAAAAAAAGTCTTGAGAAACTGTGCGCCTGAGTTGTCTCCTGTGCTAACACGTTTGTACCGCCTCTCTCTAAAAATAAGAACGGTGCCAAAATCTTGGAAGGTTGCCAACGTACAGCCAGTGCCCAAGAAGGGTAGTCGTGCCGACCCCAGCAACTATCGGCCAATCGCCATCACCTCCATACTCTGCAAAGTTTTGGAAAGGGTACTCAATGGAAAAATGCTGACATACCTAGAATCTAACGACCTACTCAGTGACAGTCAGTATGGCTTTCGCCGGGGACGATCAACTGGGGATCTTCTAGTGTATGTCACGCATTGCTGGGGGAGGCCATCGAGAAATACGGCGAAGCCCTTACCGTGTCACTAGACATCTCGAAGGCCTTCGACAGGGTGTGGCATGCAAGTCTGCTGAGCAAACTTCCTGCACGGAGAAAAAAAACTCCACCAGAAATTACAAAACTGTCTTGTAATGGAGGGAAAAACACAGTTTTAGTATTACTTATAAAAGTTTTGCTGTAATTGCAATAATTACTATTTTTTATCAAAGGCTTAGTATTACTAAATGTAATTTCTATTATACAGTTTTAGTAAATGTAAGATATTACAAATTTTAATGATTACCGCAAATCGTAGTAAATGTTGTTAAAGTTTAGTAATTCCTGCTAATCTGCTTAGTATTTTTAGAAAATTAGTTTTTTATTATCAGCAAGTGGTTTTAGTACAAGGCAACATTACAAACTTTAGTATTTTTTAATGACAACGTCCTTGTATTGACAAACAATTTGCTTGAAATTACTAAAATATTCTTATAGTAATATTACTAAATCGTTTTTGTAATTTCAAGCAACCATTTTTAAAATCTAGCGTGAGTTTTGCTTGTGCTGCGTTTGCGTCTCATGCGACGCGCTTGGCATCTGCCATTTTGAGTGTAGACGCGCTGCAAGCTGGTTGTCTTGTAAAAAACGACGAAGCTCTAGGTTTTGATTGAGATCTAGGTTTTTGATTGTTTTCCTTAATGACTGTGAAGTGAACCGAGGAAAAAGTGTCTTTAGACGGCGCCGGCACGGCCGATTGCCAGTGGAAGTGTGTGATGTGGTTAAATCGATTTTCAAATTCATCAGATGATGTTCCTTCCATCTTTAAGATATTACCATATTTAAGATATTTCTATTTGTGTAACTTTGTGTACTTGAAATAAGCTTTAGTAATAAAAAAAAATAATTAATAAAAGTTAAATGAGTTTTTCATTAAAAACTAATTTTTTTTTAAAGTGTTTCAGTTATGGTAATTTGTGTTGTTGGTATTAAAAAACCCATGCTTGCTATGGCGGAGTTGTACGAGGAGATTTTACGAGTCGATTCTATCTGTTATCATGAGCAAAATAACTTAGAATCATCCCCAAAATCTCTTGCGATGCGTCTACTACAAGTCTTATACCTACTTACTAAAACTAAAACACTTTAATTAAAATTACAAAATGAACACTAAAATAAACAAAAAATTAGTATTTACCCATGACGTCATCATTCCCGATATTATTACAGTACTCCTAAAATTACAAAACATTTAGTATTTACCTATGACGTCACTTCCGTAATGACTATTGTACTCCTAAAATTACAAAACATTTAGTATTACCTATGAGGGCCCCATTTTCGATTTTACTATTGCACCCTTATAATTACAAAACAGTATTTGTTTTGAACATCGTAAATAACTAACACATTCTTGAAATTACAAAACTGTTACATGTAATATTTACTAAATGCATTAACAAAAATGAATTCATGGATATTACAGGGCATTTGTTGTCCTCGGATTTAGTAATATTTTAGTAAAAATTAATGTAATTTTGTTAGTTTTTCGCTCAGTGTGCATACGGCATTCCTGCTGACTTATGCTCTTGGATTTCTGACTTCCTGAGCGAACGGTCGATCCGAGTAGTCCTTGATGGCTGCTCCTCTGACCTCATGGCTATTGATTCCGGGGTTCTTCAGGGGTCGGTTCTCTGCGACTCTTTTCCTGCTGCACATCAACGACCTACTTGGTCCTAGTATTGTTGGGTACGCAGATGACAGTACCGTCGTCGAGAGATATATGTCAAGCGCAAAAGCCAGCAGTGACGAAATACGTTCTTAGAGAGGCCATGGTAGAGCGTATAAACTCAACCTTAAGTCTTGTCTCCGACTGGGTTGACAAAAATCTGGTGAGGTTCAACGCCACCATAACGCAGGCGTGTCTGTTCACCGCCAAAAGGATTCCGTTCAATCTGGCTCCTACTTTTCGAGGTACAACTGTACCAGTTACCGACGGCCTCGAGCTACTTGGCATGAAGATGTGTGCAAACCTGAACTTCGGCGCTAACATTGATTCAAAAGCCCAAACTGCGACGAAAAAGCTGGGCATCCTCAAAAAGGTTAAGCGAAGTCCGATCGTGCATGGAGAATCGCTGTCACCTTCGGGATGGCTCAGCCAAATACCATCTAGCCGCACTTGACTCGATAGATCGCAGAGCCAAGAAGCTCGTTGGTGATGAGATGCTTATGAAACAAAGTTTTACAGTCTGGCCCACCGTCGCAAAGTTGCATGTCTGTCGGTCTTCTAAATATTGTACTTCGGAGAGTGTGCTACCATCGGGAGTCCAGACGCACCGCAGGATATCACCCATACTTGATTGATATTCCGCACATTCGCACAAAGCGCTTTGAAACATCTTTTATAATGCGCACGGCTAAAGAGTGGAATTCTCTGCCTGCGTCTGTGTTCCCGAGTTCATATAACCCGAATCTATTCAAGTCGCGAGTGAATTGGCTTTTTCTGGGTAAGCTCGTTCCATCGTCGACCTCATCTCTGTCTTCAAGACTAGATCGAGGTCAAGAGTAAGCCCATTTTCAATAAAAAAAAAAACAATTTGCCGACCGTTTACAGTTTGCCCGCCGTTTGTAAACGGAAAATCTGATGCCTGCGATAAATCGATGCCACAGTAAAGCTTTATTTACTTACTAGCTGTTACCCGCGACTTCGTCCGCGTAGATTTTATAAAAAAACAGAACTCGAACTTAATTGAAACATATTTTACGGAGCGCTTATCCTTCTTGATCCCTACGTAAAAGATGCATTTGTACTTATCCAAGTTGAATAAATGCATCTTACTACAAACTTAATTATCTTTTGATTTTATTTAACTGGTAGGTAGTGCGGAATTTTCATTGTAAACCGTTACAGGCGAACTTAAAAAAGAAGGCAATAAAGGGAGTGAAGTGAATGGGTAGCGAGGAGGTATTCATAAAAGTAAAAAAGGTCCCTATTCCTCCCTATCTATCCTTTTGTATCCCCCCCCCCCCTACATTCCCACTCCCCCTCCCTCACCCTCTCCCACTCTCTCTTCCTCTCCCTCGCCCCTCCCTCTTCCCCCCCTCACCCTTCCTTCCCCCTCCATTTCCCCCCTTCCCCTCTCCCCATCACCCTCCCTTTCCCCCTTCGCCCTCCTCCCATTCCCCTCCCTTTCCCCCTTCCCCTCACTCATCCTCCCCTTCCCCCTCTCCCTCCCTCTACCCCCTCCCACGCCCTCTACCCCTCCCTCCCCCTTTCTCTCCCCTCATTTTCCCCTCCCTTACACTCTCTCCCTATCCCTCCCCCTCTCCCTCTCCCTATCCCTGACCCTACCCCTATCCCTGCTTCTACCCCTAACGCCATCTTAACCGCTATCCCTATCCTTATATAAACATACAACTGACACTCATATTGATTTTTAGACATTTCAAACCTATCGAATCCCAACCCCATCCCAGGGGTGGTGGTATTTCACGTCCACCACGTTGGATTTCAAAATCATTGTAGTTTTCGTAATCAGCGACCCGATAAACCATACGAACGACACCCATATTGATTTTTAGACATATCAACTCTATCGCACCCCAATCTCATCCCCAAGGGATGATAGCATTTCACGTCCACCATGTTGGATTTCAAAATTGTTGTAGTTTTTGTAATCAGCGGCTCGATAAACCTTACAAACGACACCCATATTGATTTTTAGACATTTCAACCCTATCGCACCTCAACCTTATCCCCAGGGGATAATGGTAGTTTACGTCTACCACGTTGGATTTCAAAATTGTAGTAGTTTTCGTAATCAGCGATACTTAGTTGAGTAAAAAAAGAAGTCCCATCAAAATCGGTAAAGTAGTTTCGGTGTGCTGTAGCAGATACAACCCCGCTAGAGTATTATTGTATGTGTAGATTCCCACGGGAATGAGATATTTTCCCGGGGTAAAAAGTAGCCTATGTCCGTCTCCAAGTTACCATCTATCACCATACCAAATTTCATCAAAATCCGTTCAGCCGTTTAGGCGTGAAAGAGCCCGCTAGAGTATTATTGTATGTGTAGATTCCCACGGGAATGAGATATTTTCCCGGGGTAAAAAGTAGCCTATGTCCGTCTCCAAGTTACCATCTATCACCATACCAAATTTCATCAAAATCCGTTCAGCCGTTTAGGCGTGAAAGAGCAACAAACAAACAGACAGACAGACAGACAGAGTTACTTTCGCATTTATAATATTAGTATGGATGGATATGGATAGTATGGATGTATTTTCTTGAGACCCTGTATTAACTGTTCAATCATTTCTTGCTGTAAACACGTGACGTTCAAAATCGTGATCAAAGTGATGTCATATCCTCGTACACACGGCCGCACATCGGTATAAACACTTTTGGACCTTATGGCGTGGTAATAGAGTTGAAAAAGTTTCTGCCGACAAGCGGTTGACCGTACTTACTTAGTACGCACGGGTAGGAACAAAACCAGTATAAGCTGAACCAGCGCTACGCTATAAACGTCCGAAACTAGAGACCCGCTCAAGGTCAAAATGTTTCCACCGACGTGCAGCCGTGTTTACCTAATAAGGGTGGACGTAAGCGTAGATTTCTATCCTTTAGTTTTCTTCGCAATAAAAAAAACCTTTATCGACAGTAATTATCTCAGAATTTTCCTTTCGCAAACTTCGAATAGATTTCATTCGTGTAATCTGTCACTTAACTACTTTTCGCTCCGACTGTACAAAACCTGCCAGGTTTCGGATTACAGACCAACGTTTTGTGGACCTAGTAAGCCACTACTATCGCTACAAAGTTGCAAATTTCGTGTACTCGATGACGTAGGATAACATGGAGTGCCCTTACAGTCTATTACGACAATCTTTATTATTAGTCGAAACTATGTTAATTTTGAATTTTCAAATTTAAAATAAGTAATTAAGAAAAAATAATTCCATATACAAAATTACATTGATTCCAAAGTATCTCAGCTATTATGCCCCTGATTGCAATAAATAGGTAACTAAAATAAATAAATAAAAAATTACGGTTAGTGACCCTTTTAGGGGTAACTCCTTTTTACCAATAAGGAAGGTACTTATGGGTAGAAAAACAAAATCAAATGTATGTTTTCATCATTAATTTTAATTATATTCGTTTAGTTTGCCAAATTACAGGTTAAGTTACTTGCAAAAACAGTCTAAACCATATAGATATCAGAAAAGGTTAAAACAGTATAAAGTCCACTACCCTGTGAAGACTTTTAGCATCCGATTGGCATCAGGAAAATTTTGACATATGACCCCTATGGCAAACTCCCATAGAGTTCCCGGAAAATGAAAAATTCATGAAAAATATACTGCAATTTATGCAAAATTATGCCTTATCGCATAAATAACTACGTTTTCCTTTCGATTCTTGTGAATTTTTACATGGAGCTCTAAGAACTAACAGATCAAAATATAGTCGCAAAAAATCTCATCTAGCCTTATTCCGACTTTGCCAATGGTTTTTATAGGGTCGGCCACCTAACCTAGGGGATGAGACGGGAGCTCTGGTTTTTACATAGAGCGACTGGCATCTGACCTCCGCAACCACATCAACGGACCAGTCAGTAAGACAGCCCTCTATGCAGGGCCTGTATGGAAAGGGACGAAACCATCGAACACGTCATTCTGGAGTGCATGTAATCAACACTATCATAGAAATCACACTGGGAACAGACATAACCCTAGACCAACTACCAAACAAACTGGACTGACTGACTGAGTTCTGGCAACAGTTAGGGTGGCTAAATTGATGGCCAGATAGGCCCACGCATAATGATCCATTAAGGTCTAAGTGCGGAAACCACGTACTTTACTTAGACTTAAGGAAAGTACCATAGTTATCACACTTGATAGCGTTGCAGCTGGCATCGTGGACCGCGGTTGTTGGTGACCGTAGTAATAAAGGTGGTACGATAAACAAGAGGACGCTGCTGCCAATCCTCCAGTTCATAAGCCCTTAGCCGGCTCTAACGACACCCACGGGTAGAGATGAGTTGGTACTATTTCTTTGCCAGCATCACAGGGGCGAGACGCGCAATGGCAATTCTATACGAAGCTATTAGTACAATCATAGAGTACAATCATGGAAAATAAAATCGTCTGACCTAGCACAATTATTGAATTTTCCAGTGCATCCTACAATTTTTGAAGGTGGTAGGGCTTTTGTGCAAAGCCCGTCTGGGGAAGAACCACCTTACCTGTTTATGAGCCAGTGAACTTACTGGGACAAGAGACATGCCATCTTAGTTTAATTATCAGGGTGGGTAACGCGCTTCGCTGTCTTATTAGTGTCAAATTTTGGCACTAATAAATAAGACAGTGGGTGTTATGGGCGGTGGTGACAATTTACCATCAGGTGCCCCACCTGCTTGTTTACACACTTGTGACGTAAAAAAAATTATCGCCATTCCGTACTTCCGGCCGTCGTAGACCGTCTTTTCCATTTATTTATTTCCTTTTCTATGAAGATTGTGATTTTAGTCGGCGTCTCAGGCCGGCTTATATTATTTGGTTTCCTGATATAACTTTAGGTTAAGCGAAACCCTCATACACCCCAACTGATTTTTATTAAAATAAATCCATTCCCGTAAAAAAAACTTAAAAAAAATCTTTTAAAAAGTTTCATCGTTGTTCTAGTCCGCGCATTCCGCGCAGGCTTCCTTCCCCTCCTCACCGCTCATGATCCGCGCGGCACCGGTCGCCAGCGCGCGTATCCACTGAAATATTTAGGATAGAAGCGGCTAAATTTTTAATAATTAAAAAAAATTACCCCTATCAAAAACCCGTGAAATTAATTCTACTCTAGATTCTGAACAAACTATTTTCTCAGTTTCGCTTATTCCGTTAACACGTTGTATAATAAGTTCGTGCATCTTAAGAATGCAGTAAGTCATCGCTTTCCGCCGCTGGTAGCCTAGCCGCTGATATCACCCATACTTGGATGAGATTCCGAACATTCGCACAAAGCGCTTTGAAACATCTTGTATAATGTGCACGGCTAAAGATTGGAATTCTCTGCCTGCGTCTGTGTTCCCGAGTTCATATAACCCGAATCTATTCAAGTGGCGAGTAAATAGGCTTCATCTGGGCAAGCTCGTTCCATCGACGACTCCATCTCTGTCTTCAAGACTAAATCGAGGTCAAGAGTAAGCCCATTGACAAAAAAAAAGCCCCGTAAGCAATCAGGTCGCTTAAAATTAATTATAAAGTCAAATGCACAATGACTAACTGAAGGTCTGACGGCAAACCTTGTGTGTTACGTAAAAAAAACCGGCCAAGTGCGAGTCGGACTCACGCACCGAGGGTTCCGTACCACCACATAAACATAATTGTATTAGTTGAATTTTCAGTAAGTTAATGTTATTGTTATGTAATGTTACCAAATTTGTAATGTTACCAAATTTTATTATGTGTTGTTATTTTATAGGTTATGCACTATAAACTTACTAATTTTCAAGTTTGTAAGTGTTCCCGTTTTTAAAATAGAACTAAAACAAAAATCGCCTCCGCGACCATCCAACTTGACCCCTCTCTTATATGAATGTTGAAACGGGAGCTCACCACAATTGGTTACCATTAGTTGTGAGAAAAGTTGTAATATTTAATGATTTCAGACTTTTCCCTTTATTTGTACTGTGAGACCTAGCTTCTTGCCAAATTTCATAGTTTTAGGTCAACGGGAAGTACCCCATAGGTTTTGCTTTAGTGCATAAATGTATGGAGATGAGGACATAAAATGCCATATCTTTTGATGGCGTCGTTGTAAAAAATTTAAATTTTCAGATCTTGTGTGGTTCATGGACCCTAATTTATGGTATTAATTTCAACCTGATACCTTAACCCGTTCGTGAGATGAAGGGTGTTGACAGACAGACAGACAGACAAACGGACAACAAAGTGATTCTATAAGGGTTCCGTTTTTTTCTTTTGAGGTACGGAACCCTAAAAACGAAATCATTTATAAAAATAAAATAAAAAATTGCATTATAACTCCATTATGAATACACCTTTAACCTGCATTTTCGTTAATGACTTACTGCATTTTTAACGCGGAAGAACTATTACAGGGTTATTCTTGGAACCCTGGCCAAATTTTAGTATGCTCAGAACACTAATCTGAACAAATTTCCCAAAGGAACATGGGTCGAAAAACGAGAAAAAGTTTTGGTCACCCATACAAATTCCACCATTGCCAGCACAAGATTTGTATGGGATGACCAAATTTTTTTCTCCTTTTTCGACGCATGTTCCTTTGCGAAAGTTGATCAGATTCGTATTCTGAGCAACATACTAAAATTTGGCTAGGGGTCCAAAAATATTATTATTATGACAAGATAGGCGAGCAGCCGAAGGCTGATGTGCCTTTATCTCATCTGGTGTGTGTCAAGTTGTTTAATTTAAATTTGTATTTACGTTTCTCTACAACTTGCAAGTTGATCGCCCCCGTGAACCGATTATATTAAAATTCATCCAAATCATCAGTTCATTAAAACAGTTTTCGAAAACCCGATTACTAAAATGTAAATTAACAAAAATGTTGATTTACGATATGTGAGTATAAAATGGCGTGCAATGAGCTAAATATAGACCTGTAACTTTGACGTCACAAATGCGTAGATGGACCAAAATAACCCGCCCGAGTGTGAGTCGGACCTACGCACTGAAGGTTCCGTACCATCATAATTCATCATCATCACAACATCCCATGAAACGTCCACTGCAGGACAGGGAGCTCCCTCCAGAACTCCAGCATAAACGCGTGGTACTTTGGAGGGGATTTACCATAGTCACCACGCTTGTAAGCGTTGCGGCTGGCGACCGCTGTTATGGTACGATACACAGAAATTGCCCATCCGTCGGTTCATAAGCCCTTAGTCGCCTCTTACGACACCCACGAGTACAGATTCTTTGCCGGCACCACACTTACCATTATCATAACTACCCTACCTTATTCCATTTTCACCAAGTAGGCACTAGCTTTTACACAGAACGACTGCCAGGCCCTCATTTAATTTGAACATTTTTTTAAAAAAACGTAAATGTAAGTTTGTATTTCCATACTATGTGTATGGCGTTACAAATTTAAGTTTGCAGTTGATACTTTTTACTTGCATATTGCGAGAAAGTAAGTGTAGTGTAGCACTGTAGCAGCAGCTGCTGTACCGTTTATTATTTTAATTTTTATGGTACACACGGCCGCACATCAGTAGAAACACTTTTAGACCTTATGGCGTGGTAATAGAGTTGAAAAAGTTTCTACCGACAAGCGTTTGACCGTACAAGTAACATACGGAACGCAGTTGGTTAGGAAGCATCCTGTATTATATACTGTACCTACTACTAAAGTTGATATATATTTTTTTTATAACGTTTATTTCTTGTATGAAGATAAGTCGTTAGTTTAACAGCTGTGTTATAAACAATGACATATCCGCCATACCAAAATAACTCATATTCTCAACAATAACAAAGGCAAAAAAAAATTCAGATTCAGATTCAGATAATTTTATTCAATGTAGATTCTTTACAAAATACTTATTAAATGTCATGCAGAATACAATGCAAATAGAGCGAGTCTACGCCCGGATCGTGCTATGGCAGCGTAAAAGAAACGGCAGCACGGCCTACTTTAAGAGTCGGCTTATAACTGGTTTGCTTAAACGGTTCAAGAATTAGCTTTGTTATTCGATTTTTTTTAATCGTCAATGGGCTTACATCCTCGGTCTATTCTTGAGGACAGAGATGAGGTCAAAGATGGGACGTGCTTGCCCAGAAGTAGCCTATTCATTCGCGAAATGAATAGATTCGGGTTATATGAACTCGGGAACACAGACGCAGGCAGAGAATTCCATTCTTTGGCCGTGCGCATTAAGAAATGTTTCAAAGCACCTTGTGCGAATGTCTGGAATATCAACCCAGTGTGGGTGATATCCTGCGGTGCATCTGGACTCCTGATTGTTTTTACTTTGAAACAATGACTAAATTAATTTTGTATTCGGTGACTTTGTTAATAGTTTACGGAACCCTAAAAAGGAGATAGCAAAAAAAAACGATTTGGAAAAAACCCAGATCAGGACAAAAACCTGCAGAGTACATGGAGTGGCGAATCCTCTATATAATTGCGTTATTGCACGGAATATTATCCATACAAAAACCAGATTTCTTCTTAAGAGGGTACCGACGGTCCAGTGGCGTCTGTCATAATTGAATTTATTTCGTTGAATCAAGGAAATTACTGGAAAATGTGTACGACTGTCACAAAATTCATCATACTTTTCATTAGATCTTCATCATCATCATTAGTAAGGTCGATGAACGACCTCACTAACCCAGTCACCAGGCCTCTGACATGGCTCATTAACGACACTTCCAAAGATAGTAGCCGGGACCAACGGCTCAACGTACCTTCCGAAGCACGGAATAATGTAACTTTTCAGACAATCAAGTGAACCGAACAGCCAGCCTCCGTGGTTTAGTGGTTAGAGCATCCGACTCTCGATCCGGAGGTTCTGGGTTCGATTCCCGCTGGGGATACTCTCAAACATCCCTTTGTGCGACCTCCCCAGTTTGGTTAGGTTGCAGGATGAATCACCTGATTGTCCGAAAAGTTAGGTAATTCTGTGCTTCGAAAGGCACGTTAGGCCGTTGGTCCCGGCTACTATCTACGGATGTAGTCGTTAATGAACCATGTCAGAGGCCTTTGGCGGCTCAACAACTCTGACACTAGGGTTAGTGAGGTTGGTCATCGACCTTGCAACCCACAGGATGTGATGATGATGATGATGACTAGGGAAGTCACACAATGTCAGTTTTGTTTGACAGTATCCCCTCCGAGAATCAGACCCAGAACCTCGGAATCGAGAGCCGAGCTCTCTAACCACCAGAACACGTAGAAATTCCACTATTGCTGTATTTTACGGTGGGATGTACTATAATCACCACGCTTGTTAGCGTTGTGTCTGACAAAAATCTAATGATATTACCGAAATATGATGTCACTAAGGGTGGTCCCGTGTGGTGCCGGTAAAGAATAGTACCAACCCTTACATACCCGTGGGTGTCGTAAAAGGCGACTAAGGGTTATAAATTGGAGAATGGGCAGCAGCATCCTCATATGTATCTTACATCTTTCTTACTGCCGTCACCTACAACCGCGGTCCATGGTGCCAGCCGTAACGCTAACAAGCGAGGTGACTATGGTACTCCCCCTCTAAATTTTTCCAGCAAAAGCTAGAATTCTAGACGGAGCTCCCTGTCCTGTAGTAGACGTTTCATGGGATGTTATGATGGGTGGTACGATCCGCAGAGGACTTGCTGTTCATCCTCCGGATCACTTAGTTGCCTTTCATGACACCCACCAGATGGATTAATACAATTCTTTTGCCGGTTGGCCAGACCAGCATAGTCGAGGTTGAACGAGCTCAACCAGAAAAAGCTTGTTCACTCGCGCGCGCGACTTGAAATATGAGTTTCTTACAGAAATAGTGAACATAAATTTTGCATGTTACTTAGACCATAAAACTGAACAACTTTTCCCAAGAAACATAGGTCGATCGATATACGGAAATTAATTTTCGACCTCCCACACAAAATCGCTACCAGCGGGTGCATGGGCGCTCAAAATTTATTTTTTGTATTTCTACTTATGTTCCTAGAAGAAAGTTGTTCAGTCTGAGTAACATGTTAAAATTATGTTCACTATTTCATTAGGACCTTATTCGAGCTTTGTTAATTCGCGAACACAAAGGCTGAACAGGAACTAAATAACAAATGTTCCAAAGCATTTTGCGTGCCACTACACATGCGATAACCTCTTAACAATCCTTACACCGGCATGCCGCCTCCTTTTTTGCTGATATCTTTGAGTTAGAGGGGTTCCTCTCGTTTTACGAGGCCGGGCCTTTCCCCTGTCCATTTGAAATTTTATTTGTGAGTGTATTTATTTAAAGACTCTAGTTCGATCACCTTTAGGGCTCCCGCACACGACCGAGAATCGGTGACCGATTTTTTGTCGACATCCCGCTCTGACGTGTTATCACCTGCATCTTCCCTCCTTGTTCTGGCCGATAATCGCCCACCGATTCTCGGTCGTGTGCGGGAGCCCTTACGCAGGTTTGCACATACACGAAAGACTCGGGGGGACGCATCGCAGGTAATATTTTATTTTAAGTAGGTAAAGTGGGCAGCAGCATCCTCCAGGAGACGCATTTTTGAAGCGTTCGAACTTCAATTCGCATTCGAATTGGCAAGATTCGTATACGAATCCGTAAAATTCCAATTTTTGAATATTCATACCTGTGAATTCTGCAACGAGTGGTCCGACCCACTCGTTTTGCAATTCTATCACTCGAAAGTATGTATAATCTGTGATGAGAACGACATTGACGTTTCCTTCACAAATGACATTAAACTGACACATCAACTTTTTAATTTGCGTTCCATTCCCTCGCAATTCATTACCGGTTTTTATTTTTTCTGCGTGAAAAGAAAATTGTTGAAAGATTTGAATTTAATGGCAACACCGTTTTCGAATGATTCAAAAATGCGTAAAATCAGTTGCATTAGAAATTAAATTCGTACACGATTTGTTTTCGTATGCGAACTAAAGATTCACTTCGAACGCTTCAAAAATGCGTCTCCTGTGCCTTACATCTTACTTACTGCGGTCACCTACAACCGTGGTCCATGGTGCCAGCCGTAACGCTAACAAGCGAGGTGACTATGGTATTTCCCTTCCACATTTTTCCAGCAAAAGCTAGAATTCTGGAGGGAGCTCCCGGTCCTGTAGTGGACGTTTCATGGGATGTTATGATGATGGTGATGATGAAAGTAAAAATATTTTATTTTTAAAATATTACTCGCTAAATACAAAACTTATCGAAAATCTGTCTAACAAAATTGCAGTTAAGGTATCCTAGTTTATTTAGAACCTATCAATCTTGAAAAAAAATTGTTCCCTGTAGTTACAGATACAAAAACTGCTAAGAGTCGCTGTTTTTCGCACTTTTTGTATCTGTAACTACAGTGAACTATATTTTTCAGGATAATAAACTAGGATACCTTAACTGCAATTTTGTTAGACAGATTTTCGATAAGTTTTGTATTTAGCGAGTAATATTTTTTTAACTGATGGGGGCGCTAGTTGGCTGGGGGTAATAATGCTTATTATAACTGCGTCAGCTGAAAGCGCATTTAGTATGGGAGGTCTTTGTTTTTACTTTCGAGCGGAGCGTGAAAGGTATTGTATTCATGTAAAAAAAAAGTTTTTCTAATTTTCTCAAAAATGTGTTCTATATCACTTATATATCATAAAAAACAAGTCTCCCAAAAATGTCCGTCCGTCGGTCGGTCGGGCGGTCGGTCGATCGGTCGGTCGGTCGGTCGGTCTGTCCGTCACGCTTTGGCCTAGCGGCTAAACGAATGGTCCGATTGACACCATATTTTGAATTTAGGAGTTTTATGCAAATCCATCGAAGGGTTCCAAGTGGTTTCTTGCTGGCTCTCATTTTGAGGGTAGCTGTCATACAACGAAAATTAAAAATAAAAAATTTCTCAAAAACTGCTCATAGAATCTTGATGAAACTTTGCATGACCAAGCATCTCTATGTAAGATATCTTGCGCTATTATCAATTGATCTGTGTGATTTCATATAAGGGGTGTTTCTTGTACCAACAAATCGTAAATATGTGATTTACCCAAAATTGGTTCCTTTGAGTTCATTAAAATTTTCTATAATATTAATTCTCGATTGGTTGTCTACCTGACTGAATATTATTTATGATTTTTTTGAATAAAATTTAGTACACAGGGTGTACCAAAAACTGAATGGGCGTACCAAAAACTGAAAGGGCTTGCTCAGTAGACTAAACTGAACAATTATCCATAAGGAACATGTGTTGGGAAATTGACAAAATCTCCATGCAAGTATCCTACGGTAGTATCCATTGATCTGTGAAAATTTATATAAAGGGTGTTCCAGTACTACTAAAAGTTAAACATGTGATTTCCTCGAAATCGTTTGAGGTTTGTTTGTTTCAATGTTTGACAATTTGAATTCTGAATTGATCTGTATATTTCATTCGAACATTTTTTTGGAAAAACGTAAATAAAACTATAAAGTAGAAAATCGCGAAATTTCACAACCACAGGCAGGATTCGAACCTGCGTCTTCTGCGTCAGTGAAATTTTGCGATTTTCTACTTTGTAGATTTATCCGAACACTGGAAGTGTTAAAATAAAATCATTTTCACGTAAATAAAAGTTTGTATTTCCATACTATGTGTATGGCATTACAAATTTAAGTTTGCGGTTGATAGTTGTTCCTTGAGTATTGCGAGAAATTAAGTGCAGTGCTGCTGTACCATTTATTTCATATTTCGATATGTCCCGTGTGGTGCCGAAGAAGTGCCAAAGAATAGTACCAACCCATACATAACCGTAGGTGTCGTAAGAGGCGACTAAGGGTTATAAACTGGAGAATGGGCAGCAGCACCCTCCTTTGTATCTTACTTACTGCGGTCACCAACAACCGCGGTCCATGGTGCCAGCCGTAACGCTAACAAGCGAGGTGACGATGCTACTTCCCCTCCACATTTTGCCAGCAAAAGCTAGAATTCTTGAGGGAGCCCCCTGTCCTGTAGTGGACGTTACATGAGATGTTATAATGATGTTCCTTTGAGTATTACAAACATCCAGGAGTATGGTCAAGATTAGGTCAGGCATCTGTGTCAAGACTAGGCATCTTTTTAGGGTTCCGTACCTCAAAATAAAAAAACGGAACCCTTATAGGATCAGTTTGTTGTCCGTCTGTCTGTCTGTCTGTCTGTCAAGACCCTTTTTCTCACGAACGAGAAGAGGTATCAGGTTGAAATTGATAATGAATGTTAAGGTCCGTGGACCACACAAGATCTGAAAATTTAATTTTTTTACAACGACGCAATCAAAAGATATGGCTTTTTATGTCTTCATCTCCATACATTTATGCAAAAAAGCAAAACCTACAGGGTAAAAGGGGAAAAGTCCAAAATCATTAAATATTTCAATTTTTCTCACAAATAATAGTAACTAATTAAGGTGAGCTCCCGTTTCAAGAACTTTACTATAAAAGAGGGGTCAAGTTGCATAGTCGCGGATTTTTTAAAATCAAAGAGCAAAAGCTTTTAGTATATCATATGCTAGATAGGTACGGATAGGTACGGACTCGCACTTGGCCGGTTTTTTTTTTATGTCACTAGTGAGCAAACGAGCATATGGGCAACCTGATGGTAAGTGGTCTCGACCGCCCATAGCACCCACTCTCTTATTAGTGGTATACTTTGACGCTAATAAGACAGCAAAGCGCGTTGCCCACCCTGAGAACTAAGATGTTTTGTCCCATGTGCCAGTAATCTACAGGGCCTTTATAAATGTCTGCAAACCTCTCAGGTGTTGCTCCATCCATGAAACTGAACAACTTTCCCTAAGGAACATAGGTCAGAATCCAAAAAAATATTCTGACATACTATAAAAAAGGGGCTATCAGCTGATGCAGTTTATATGGGACGTAAAAATTTTTTTTCGTATTTCGACCCATGTTGCTTGAAAGCAAGCAACAAACAACCACCTGAAAGGTTTGCAGACATTTTCCAAAGACCCTGTATATGTTGCAGGAAAATTGTATAATTCGCCGCTTCACATAACGCCTTGGCATTTTACAAAATGCCGAGAATTATTTTATACAATGTCTCGGTATTTTACATAACGACGCGTAATTCGTTTCTGGCACTCGCCGGCCGCTCGCTTGGCTCGTGCGTTGTGGTCGTAAGACAACCTAACCCAACCTAACCTTAAATGCACCAGTGCTGATCTAACCCCGTTTACAATCTGCTGACACCGTTTAACAATTTACCGAACGTGTACAATTTGCTGGCAGTTTGCAAACGGCAAAATATAAGATTTGCCTGCGACATAAACACAGAAACAATAAAAGTAAACAGCAAGATTTACTGGCCTTTGGCGCCATCTATAGTTTATCTGTAGAAGCAGAAGGTAGAAAGAAGCTAGAGTGTGAGCTAGAGGCACAATCTACTCAAACGATGTAAAGGTTCCAGATAGTACTCATAGATGGCGCTGAAGTAAAAGAAAAGTAACTTGCTTCTTTTCCGATTACGAAAAATTACAGTATAACCAACCACGATAACTGTACATTATAACATCCCACGAAGATGCCACTACAGGACAGTGAGCCCCTTCAGAATTCTGGCTTTTACTGGAAAAATGTGGAGGGGAAGTACCATAGTCACCTCGCTTGTCAGCGTTACGGCTGGCACCATGGACCGCGGTTGTAGGTGACCGCAGTAAGTAAGATGTAAGATACAAAGGAGGATGCTGCTGCCCATCCTCCAGTTAACCCTTAGTCGCCTCTTACGACACCCACGTGTATGTATGGGTTGGTTGGTGTATGGGTTATTATTCTTTGCCGGCACCACACGGGACGATATCTGTACAAGTGGTCAAAATTGGAACTAAAATTTTTCATAGTGAATTGGCAACAACCAATCGAGTGTTTTCCTTGCTTCGGAAAACACGGATCCTTTCACTTACAATTAGTGGGTACCTAGTTTGACAGCCTCTACAGTTACATTGGTTATAATGTTCGGCTCTCTTAGGTTCGACTTCCGGTGGGGAGTTAGTCAAAACCAAAATCACTTTCATGGGCGTCTGTTCCCAGTAAGAACATTGTCTGAAAAGAAAGTTGATTCCGTGCTTCGGAAGGCACGTTCAAACTTTGGTCCCGGATACATCTATGAAAGTAGTCAATGAGCCATGTCAGAGGCCTTTAACGGCTCAACAACTCTGACATCAGAGTTTGAGAGGTCGGTCATCGATCTTACCTTACTCCGAGTCAATCTTTAAAAAGCTTATAACACCTACTTTTTAGGGTTCCGTACCCAAAGGGTAAAAAAAGGGACCCCTATTGATATTCCTCCGTTGTCTGTCTGTCAGTGGGTCTCAATCACAGGTCTCAATGAACCGTAATAGATAAAAAATTTAAATTTTTCACAAATTGTGTATATAGCGGTATGTTGCCGCTACAATAATAAAAATTAAAAAAACATACAAAAATAAGGCTAAATAAAAAATGCTAATGCCAAAACAGCTAAAGCTAAATAAAAACTGGTGGTGCGTGTCGGACTAAAAAAATGTAGCACAGTAAGTTACTGAAATTTCAACTAAGTAATACAATTAATATTATGTTGTGGTACGGAATCCTCGCACTTGGCTGGTCATTTGTGTTCAGTAATACCGTTATAGGCTCATGCACCATTAATATATAAACAAACTATTCTTTTTGTAAACAGCTGTTGGTTTTCTAAATAAATAAAAAAAAAATACCTATAGGTCGAAATAAAAACACAATTATTAAAAGGCGGTTAAATCGGCTAGTGTTGTTTGAAATTGAGGTCAACGTGAGTATTTCGTCAAAACCGTAAATATTACAGCACCGTGCCCCGGATATCGCTGATGTAATGTCGCTTACTTATGAACTTAACCGGTTTTAGTGTTGGGTCCGGTGGAGAAAAACTATCGATATCGATGAAGAAAATTTTTTTTTGGTGTAGTTTACGCGCTACGATCTAAGCGCTGAGCGGTATTTCATTATGTCACAAAATAACCTATAAGTACGCTTAAAAGGGTTAGGTTACTTAAGCGGTTACGTTCAAAAGGGGGCTTCTGCCACTATAATCTGCCTATAAGAAGAACATATTTGCAAGGAAGTTAAATATAAGATCCTAACGAAATAGTGTACATAATTTTGGTACGTTACTTAGACCATGAAGCTGAACAACTTTCCCATAGCAACATAGGTAGAAATACGAAAAACCAAATATGACCTCCCATACAAAATGCGCTATCAGCTGATTCAGTTTCTATGGGAGGTCACAAATAGATTTTCGTACCTCGTCCTATGTTCTTTGGGAAAAGTTGTTCAGTTTCATGGTCTGAGTAACATACTAAAATTATGTTCATTATTTCATTAGGACCTTATATTTTTATTTAAAATCCCTATGACTACAAAACATGCCTTTAATGTTTGTAAGTGTAAATAAAAGAAGCGCTCGCTGCTAAAGACCATAGCTGCAAGGTTGTGGCTAAGCGGTTTAATTAGTTTTTATAAAGAGACTGTAGCTGTGAACGTATACAGACAGAAAATGCCTGACGCGTCGGCTGTCAATCAAAATATACATCACAACAACTTTGTATGTACCATGTAAGGGAGAATATTGGTGTCTGAAAGTAGCGCTTTAAAGATAATGTTAAGACTGCAAAGATACTGAAGCTCGTCAGTTCTCAGGTTGGCCAACGCGCTTCGCTATTTTATTGGTGCCACATTATGGCACTAATAAGACAGTGGGTGTTACGGGCGATGGTGACCACTTACCGTCAGGTGGCCCACCTGCTCATTTGCACGCTTGTGACTTAAAAAAAGAAAAATAAAACTAAGACACAGTTTTAAGCTTTTTCTTAAAAAAATTAAGTTTATGATTTATCGATAAAAATCTATCGATAACGACCCATCCCTAAGCGTAATGAAGCAAAACCACTTTCACTAAGACTTGCATTCACACATTTCCTACTTCATAACCGATGTAGTACTGTTTACACGGTAAATCACATTGCTTAACATAGGAGCTCAGCCTCAGTGGTTTAGTGGTTTAAACGTTCGGCTTCCGATTCGGAGGTTCTGGGTTCGATTTCCAGTGGGTACACTGTCATACAAAAACCACTTAATCAGCTCCACTTTAGTTAGGACTTTAGGACATTGGAGGATGAAATATCTGATGAAAGTAAGATGGTTCCGTGGTTCGGAACCCCGTGCTCACTTTGATCTACCGACTCATCACCATCATCATGATAATAAGGCGGTAGATCAAAGGCACGTTAAGCCATTGGGAAGCTTCTTCTGACGGTGGTAGAGCTTTTGTGCAAAGTCCGCACATGAGGCACACTATCTTAGATCTCTTCGTCTTGTTAGTGTCTATTATGGTACTAATAAGACACTGGGCGCTATGGGCGGTGGTGACCACTTACCATCAAGTGGCCCACAAGCTCGCTTGCTCACTTGTTGCATTAAAAAAAAGTAGGCTGCCCGCTCGCACACGTCGCACAGATTGTACTTCGGAGAGTGTGCTCAAGAGCTCTACGAGCTCCACCATCTCCCATCTACCATCGGGAGTCCAGACACACCGCAGGATATCACGCATCATCATCATCATTATAACATCCCATGAAACGTCCACTACAGGACAGGGAGCTCCCTCCAGAATTCTAGCTATTGCTGGAAAAATGTGGAGGGGAAGTACCATAGTCACCTAGCTTGTTAGCGTTGCGGCTGGCACCATGGACCGCGGTTGTAGGTGACCGCAGTAAGTAAGATGTAAGACACAGGAGGATGCTGCTGCCCATCCTCCAGTTAACCATTAGTCGCCTCTTACGACACCTACGGGTATGTATGGGTTGGTACTATTCTTTGCCGGCACCACACGGGTCCGACTACTAAACTACTACTAAACTAAACTACTATTATTTACTACTATTACACAAGAAACAAATTGTAAAAAGCCGACTCTTAAAGAAGGCCGTGCTGCAGTGGTTTCTTGCCGTTTCTTTTACGCTGCCATAGCACGATCCGAAACGGCGTAGACTCGCTCTATTTGCATTGTATTCTGCATGACATTCAATAAGTATTCTGTAAAGAATCTACATTGAATAAAAATATCTGAATCTGAATCTATAGGAATTATAATAAGCTTTGTGAGATATTTTTTTTACATAAATAAAAATCGCGGATGCAAGATTACTACCAAGTGAAACACAACTTTTCACCTCACTAAAGCGGAAAAAATTCTAACATACAGCGCCAGTACCTTATACAATATTTCATTATCACGTTTTAATTTCAAATAACTTTTACACGCTACCGGCCAAAATTGACTATTGCACGCAGTTTTGTCGACTAATAAAGCAAAGTTTTCCGAGCTAGTGTAGCGAAAAATCATTTATTTAGAGAAGAATTACACGACGGCAAAATTTAGGCGCCTCTAAGGGATACACCTATACGAAAGAAAGAGAAAGCTCTTTTTTTCGTAAAGCTGCATCCCTGATAGGCGCCTTTTTGCTCCGTGTAAATCAGCCATTAGTGTCGGAGGCCCAGATTATCTTCTGGTAGCTAAGCCAGCCTAAGAGAATTTAGGAGCCGGTGCAGCAAACAATTATTATAAAAAAAAATATCGCTCTTTTAAAGTTCAAATAAAAATCCAAAGGCACAACCACTTTTTTGACGTTTCTGATCACAACTCGTCTTGACTTTCGTAATGGGAAAAATCACAGTCGTCTCAAGGTCATGAGCGCTTCGGAATAAGCCTACCTTGACACCATGTTTGGGCTATGTTGAAACAAGTTTCTATAGAGGACTCCACGAGAGAATCGAAGTTTAGTAAAGCCGTAATCGTTCATACCTTCACTAATTCAGAAACTAATTCGGCATACTTACCTAGGATATTACCAGGTGGCAGGGCTTTTGTACAAAATCCGTCTAGGGAAGTACCACCCCCTTGCACATTTCTGCCGTAAAGCAGCAGTGTGTGCACTGCTGTGTTTCGGTTTGAAGGGCAAGGGAGCCAGTGAAATTACTGGCACATGAGACATAACATCTTAGTTCTGAGGGTGGGCAACGCGCTTTGCTGCCTTATCAGCGTCAAACTATGTCACTAATAAGACAGTAGGTGCTATGGGCGGTGGAGACCACTTACCATGTGGTCTCCACCGCCTTCTAGTTTGCCCACTTGTAACATAAAAAACAAGTGCGAGTCAGACTCGCGCGCCGAGGGTTCCGATATACCTATAGTATTTTTGGAAGCAATAAAGTCCATTTTCAGGACCGCAAAACTAAATTTGTTTGTAAAGGTTTTTTGCAGATTTCTGGAAAACTGTGCAACTTAGAAAGATCGTTTTATTTTTGCTGTAAAGTTTACATAAACGTCTGTCAACTGTAATTAGTTCAGATTTTTCCTTACTCAAACTTAACCTACCCCACTCAACCTAGTAGCGATAATTTGAAATTTGGCCCCCCTTATTTTGGCCCCCTTTACATTAATTAATAATCATATTAATAATCATACTTTTTTTAAAAATTTTCATGTGCAATAAAGTTGGGCAACTATATTCTCAAACTATTCCAAATTTCAGGTCGATAGCATAAGTGGTTACTGAGATATAGAGGTGTGACAGACAGACGGACAGACAGACAGACAGAGCGGCACTATAGGGGTCCTTTTTTTACCATTTTGGTATCGGAACCCTAAAAATTGGAATTAACAGAATCAAGCCTCCCAGCAATGTATGCCGAATTAGTGTTTGTATTAAGGAAGGTGTAGAACACGTCGATTTGAATATATAGGGTGACTTTTAATTAGTTCTTGATAGAAAAAGTTAGGCATGTACTCATGATACTGAACAACTTTTCCCAAGGAACATAAGTCGAAATACGAAAAATTTTGACCTTCCATACAAAATGCGCTATCAGCTGATGCAGTTTCTATGGGAGGTCAAAACTCTATTTGCACTGCATTCTGCATGACATTCAATAAGTATTCTGTAAAGAATCTACATTGTATAAAATTATCTGAATCTACTCCATCCTCTAGTTTAATACCAGACTGTATAAAAGTATTATTAAAACATTTTATTTAATTTTTTTGTTTATTTTGACTGACAGATTTATCAACGCATAGATCAAACTACAGATCAAACCACTAAACTGGCTGGATTTTTTCATAAAGATCGTAGGCATCCCGAAATTACATTGCGACATTGATTCCCTGAATCTACGAAGATCCATGTAGATGAAATGACGGGCCACAACTAGTCACCTTGAGTCTACCCCGTTTAGGCCGACACTAAGTGGCCCATCAATGTGTTCACTTGTAGTTTCAAAATAAGGAAAATTGCTCTCTATTGAGTAAGAATAATTGTTAAAATGTGTTATTCGGTCATTCGTTACAATCGGTAATTATTTGCAACAATGCATGCGCAGTGGCACAAGTGATTCTTGAAACATACTTGCATCGTTTGTAAGGTATCTATAGGGTGACTTTTAATTAGTTCTTGATAGCAAAAGATATGCATGTACTCATGATACTGAACAACTTTTCCCAAGGAACACAGGTCGAAATACGAAAAACCAAATTTGACCTCCCATACAAAATGCCCTATCGGCTGATGCAGTTTTGATGGGAGGTCAAAACTTGATTTTCGTATTTCGACCTATATTCCTTGGGGAAAGTTGATCAGTATCATGAGTAGAAATCACGTAGAAACAAAACCAGTATAAGCTGAACCAGCGCTACGCTACAAACGCTCGAAACCATCGAACTATAAAGCCACGATCACACCTAGCTGAATTCAAAGACTAATTCGGCATACATTGCTCGTTGAAGTAAGGATATTGCAGTTTACATAACCAAGCCTCCCAGCAATGTTTGCCGAATTAGTCTTTGAATTCAGCAAGGTGTGAAGCGAGCAATGTTCGACCGCGGCAAATGCTAGCGAGCCCTTTTTGGCGCCATTGGTTCCACGGCGTCGTGGCTTTTTTATCGTCAATGGGCTTACTCTTGACCTCGATCTAGTCTTGAAGACAGAGATGAGGTCGACGATGGAACGAGCTTGCCCAGAAGAAGTCTATTCACTCGCGACTTAAATAGATTCGGGTTATATGAACTCGGGAACACAAACGCAGACAGACACTCTTTAGCTGTGCGCATTATAAAAGATGTTTCAAAGCTCTTTGTGCGAATGTGCGGAATATCAACCAAGTATGGGTGATATCCTGCGGTGCGTCTGGACTCCCGATGGTAGAAGGGAGATGGTGGAATAAGCTCGTGGAGCTCTTGAGCACACTCTCGTTAAATTAGTTCACGAAAGCTTTAAATTTCATTAACATCTCTAATATTCGGTAAGTAGGTCCTTATTACCCCCAAATGGGGCTTGTAGGTGACCAATTAGCGCTCTAGGGTAATAATGTAGCTAGAAAAGCCCTAGGGCGGTAAGTAATTAGGCAGCACCTCCACCTCCACGCGCGGCTCCGCTTTGATGGCCGCCTCCAGCAGCGGGGCGGCGGGCGTTTTAATTACTAACCGCCCTAGGGCTTTTCTAGCTACATTATTACCCTATAGCGCTAATTGGTGACCTACAATTTGGTGGTAATAAGGACCTACTTACCTCACAATCGAGATGTAAAGCAGAGTAGGTAGCTCGGGTGTAAGCATCAATTGCACCCTCGAACTATAGTATGTCGGGCTGCATTTGATGCCTTACAGCCCTTGGCTACTAATCTACTATTTTTATCTATCATTGCTTTATTACTGCTTGTTAGTCAACTGCAACATGCAACTAAAAAATCTGTTATGTAAATAAAACTTCTAATTGAAATATTGATATTCAAATCATAAAATAATAATTAATTAGTTTTCAATAAATAGCCCATACTAAGTTAAAAGTTCTAGGTCAATCTAAGCTGTAGTTGAGTAACGAATTTTTTAATATACTGAAGATGAAACGTTGAAAACATACGAGCTCTTAACGTGACCGTAGCCGCTACCTCATTATCTATAGAGATTATATCATTTTATTATTATTTATTTTGTGTTCTCTTGGAGACAATAAACTGTATATAAATAAATAGGTCGAAATACGAAATAAAAATATTTCAAGTCCAATTTTAAACTGCATCAGATGATAGCTCATTTTGTATGAGAGGCCCAATTCTTTTTTATGTTTCGACCTATTTTTCTTAGGAAAAGTACATATTGTTACGCGCTAGCGGTTCGGGATTGGAGTGAAACGCTGAAGTAAATTTTTCCGTTTATTTAAGAGTTAATTTCAAACCGAGCTTCTTATTTCCACGTCACCGAGTTCGCCCTCAGAGCCTCTTCGTGCGATCTTCCCTCCGAGCACTCCTTGCTCTAAGATCTCTTCAACGAAATCTTCTCTCCAGGCACTCTGCCCTCTGGGACCTCTTCTGCGGACTCTTCTCTCGGAGTTCCTCTTGCCTCCGAAACCTCTTCTATGCGTCTTTCCCTCCAAGCACTCTTCCCTCCGGGACCTCTTCTATGCGAGACTTCCCTCCGAGCACTCTTCCCTCCGTACTCTCTTGAGTTACCTCTGAGGTTTCCTCTTCCTTAGGACTTTTCTTATTTTCCTTGTTCCTCACTTTAGATCGCTTTCCACTGAACTACGGCGTAGCCACTCGGTGGCCCGGCTTATATACCCGTGCTACTCGTTCCCGAACATTCTAGACTCATTTTTGAATTTAGGTTTTTGTTAGATTTTTCTAGTAATTTGCTCTCTTTCTTCAGCTATCCCTCTCTTTTCTTTCTAGAATGTTCTAATCAAACTATGTATAAATGATAAAACATTCATGGGTAGGTGGGGTTCGAACCGGCGACCATCGGCTTGTTAGTCCAACGCTCTATCCCCTGGACCACGCGGCTCTTAGCTGACTTGTCGAAATAATGATATAGTTCTTTCGCATGACAGCTGGCAGCAAGACGTCACGTTCGTGACAGTATGGCAGCTGACATCACGACGGCATAGTCTAAGCGACGGCACGTTCGTAACAATATTATCCTTAGACTATATAATACTAACGTATAACATATTATCAATCGCAAAGTTTTATATGTCAGCGAAATTATAAATTTTCCAGAGAGCACAGGGTTTATTGACAAGTGGTTTTCTTTTATCGTAAACGTACGAGTATTTTTTATAAAAATTTATGTGATTAAATTTACATTATATTAAATTTGATTAAATGTAAAAAAATATTATATTCTATTAGTGTTAAGGATAATATAATAGTTTTTTTCGAAACAAGTGTGGAAATGAAGTTGGCACGATATATTCCTGCAAGTTTTAGTGTTTGATTAAAGTTCCAGCTGTTGTGTTCAGAGACTCCATTTCTCATTTCGTTTGCAGAAACTCGTCATAACAACTTCTATAAAAACTTGCAAAACAAACTCCAAACTCGAACAACGCAAGAAAATTTTCGTATAAAATGGCGGGAATGTGCAACTGCGCATGGACGAGACATTTCTGAAAAGACAAGGCATACAAACTGCCTAGTTTTTAGTTGAAGGGAAATATTACGTATTTAATTTATTTATCCGTATTCGTCCCGTGTGGTGCCGTGCCAGCAATGAATAGTACCAACCCTTACGTACCCTAGGGTGTCGTAAGAGGCGACTTAGGGTTATCAACTGGAGGATGGGCAGCAGCATCCTCCTTTGTATCTAACATCTTACTTACTGCGGTCACCTACAACCGCGGTCCATGGTGCCAGCCGTAACGCTAACAAGCGAGGTGACTATGGTACTTCCCCTCCATATTTTTCCAGCAAAAGCTAGAATTCTAGAGGGAGCTCCCTGTATGTAGTGGACGTTTCATGGTATGTTATGATGATCCGTAATAAAATCACTATTTGTTAAAAACTGTTCATAGTTGCAGACCTTATATTTTTTTTTGTTGCAAAATTTTGTCTGTTTGTCGGTCTTTTTACGTATTAGTTAATAATTTCTCAAACACGACTTTTTTAATTTTAAAAAGTTCAGGATCAATGTGTTTAATAAAGTCATTTTAAAACGTCAAACTTTTTAAAATTTAAAAAATACATTCCTGCACGGGCTGGCAGATCGTGCTGGAATTCTCTACTTTCCGCACGGTTTGCTTCTATGCTATTGACGTGAATTTGAGCAAATGCATTGTAAACTACGGCGCCTCAGGTCGGCCAAGCGGGATGGTAAAGCGTGTCCGTTCACAATATCGCTTCGTATGTTTTCATCCAATTACAGTATGTCTATTACGTATTGTCCACCAGTGAAAGGGAAGGCTAGCCAGCGGGTGGTCGTGGCTTCACCCGAGCCGTGGACAGAAGTTCGTAAAAAAAATGAATTAGGTTTTTCAAGTGACGAATTTTCGTGGCAGTTCGGTGTTCCTTGCATTGTGTGAGTGACTTATAAAGGACCTTTTACATTAAACTGTATGTATTCATTTTAATTATTTTCTCCTGTGGGATTTGGTGAAAATCATTTTTTTCATTTGAAATTTTACTACGGAAGCTTTGCTGCAGAAGCCCAGGAATCCAATTCTTGAATATCACTGAAGGATTTTCGAGATCCATACTCTTGAAAAGTTAAATGTCATATTGATTATTACAAAATGTAATGTTGTAATTAAAATGTCTTGTGAGTTTCTTTTTAAGAGTTAATTTTCAAAACCTCGAAACACTGCGAGGCGATGTTCAAGAATTGTATCCAGGTTAATAAAAAAAAACCGGCCAAGTGCGAGTCGGGCTCGCGCACTGAGGGTTCCGTACCACCACATAAACAATTGTATTAGTTGAAATTTCAGTAAGTTAATATGCTAGATTTTTTGAGTCCGACACGCGCTTGACCAAATTTTATTATTTGTTGTTATTTTATAGCCTATGCCCTATAAACATACCAATTTTCAAGTTTGTAAGTGTTCCCGTTTTTAAATAGAACTAAAACAAAAATCGCCTCAGCAACCATCCAACTTGACCCCTCTCTTATATGAATGTTCTTGAAACGGGAGCTCACCACAATTGGTTACCATTAGTTGTGAGAAAAGTTGTAATATTTAATGATTTCAGACTTTTCCCATTATTTTTACTGTGAGACCTAGCTTCTTGCCAAATTTCATAATTTTAGGTCAACGGGAAGTACCCTGTAGGTTTTTCATTTTTGAATAAATGTATGGAGATGAGGACATAAAATGCGATATCTTTTGATTGCGTCGTTGTAAAAAATTGTAATGTTCAGATCTTGTGTTGTTCATGAATCCTAATATATGGTATTAATTTCAACCTGATACCTTTACCCGTTCGTGAGATAAAGGGTCTTGACAGACAGACAGACAGACAGACAGACAGACAGACGGACAACAAAGTGATCCTATAAGGGTTCCGTTTTTTTCTTTTGAGGTACGGAACCCTAAAAAGCAACTTTTCCCGAAGAAAAAACATGTTCTGACTTACCATACAAAATGCGTTGATCATATGACCTCTTTTCCCCCAAGTTACAGAAATAATCAAGTTCAGGTTCGAATCCTGCCTGTGGTTGTGAAATTTGCGATTTTTTACTTTGTTGATTTATCCAATCACAGGAAGTGTCAAAATAAAAATTACTTTCGGTTTTCTTACTAAGTAAATAAAAGTATACTTTCTACACTCCTCATCATAAAAATCGGGTCAATCGGTGTTCCTTAACACATCTTCGTACAATGATGGGGTCAAAGTATTACCAATATACTTCCTAAACCGAAACAAGTTATGGTCACTGTTTTCCTTTTGTAGACGTTAAGGCATGGTCTTTAGAATTTTTTTAATATGTGCCAAGCCAAGAGGAGTATAATTCCCTTCTTACATGCATCTGTATTCCCGAGTTAATACAAACCGAATCTATACAAATCGCCATTGAATTGGCGTCTTTTGGGTGAGCTCGTACCACCGTCAACCTGATTTCTGGCCTCAGGGGTATATTGAGGTCAAAAGCGCCCCCATTGATTGTAAAAAACATGCGATATTTTGGCAATACAAAAATGAATTTGTAACAACTATTCATCAACGTATTACGAAGCCATGAGTACTGCACATGTATTTGTTTGGTTAAGGGAAAACATAGGTTCTCTGACTTTATTATGTATGAAAATGTAAAAGGGATTGTCTTATCGCAAAAGATACGGTCAAGCACTTGATCCTGAAGTGAGATTTTGAACCAACGGATCAAAATTTTCTATTGTATGAGGTTGCTCCTAGAAGCCTGACTTGCAGGCAAAAAGAAACAAATAACGATTTAATATTGGGGAAACGGGAGCCCTCTAACTGAGTGACTCGATTTTTCTGATAAGAAGTGTATTTAGTTGGTAGCAGAAAGTTTAGTCATTTAATTTCAAACCGCAGGTAAATAATTACAAATTGTTACAAGGAGTAATAAAAAATACACACCAATCATGAAAGATGTGAATACTGAAACTGAACAATTTTGCCTAAGGAAAATAGGTAGAATTACGAAAAAAATACGGCCAAGTGCAAGTCAGACTCACGCACCGAGTGTTCCGCACCACTAAGGTACCTACACAAGCGCGCGTGACCGGCACGCACTTGCCCAATTTTTATTATTTGTTGTTATTCCATAGCTTATGCACATCAATTCTCACGCTTATAAGTATTCCTGTATTCACGTAGAAGATGTCCCAGAGGGAGGAGTTCTAGGAGGGAAGACTCAGTTGAAGAGGTCCTAGAACGAGGAGTGCTCGGAGGGAAAACTCCTTAGAAGAGATCCCTGAGGGAAGAGTGCAAGGAGGGAAGACCGCACGAAGAAGCTCAGAGGGAGAACTCGGTGACGTGTAAATAAGAAGCTCGGGTTGTAAATACTCCTAATAAACGGAAAAACTTACTTTGGCGTTTCACTTCAATCCCGAACCGCTAGCTCCTAACAATATGTTTATAGTGCATAAGTTATAGAATAACAAAAAAACCGGCCAAGTGCGAGTCGGACTCGCGCCCTAAGGGTTCCGTACCTATGTACGATATGATATACTATAAGCTTTTGCTCTTTGATTTTAAAAACTCCGCGACCATCCAACTTGACCCCTCTTTTATAGGAAAGTTCTTGAAACGGGAGCTCACCTTAATTGGTTACCATTAGTTCTGAGAAAAATTGAAATATTTAATGATTTTAGACTTTTCCCTGTATTTGTACTGTGAGAACTAGCTTATTTCCAAATTTCATAATTTTAGGTCAACGGGAAGTACCCTGTAGGTTTTGCTTTTTTGCATAAATTTATGGAGATGAGGACATAATAAGCCATATCTTTTGATTGCGTCGTTGTAAAAATTGAAATTTTCAGATCTTGTGTGGTTCATTGACCTTAATATTCGTTATCAATTTCAACCTTATACCTCTTCTCGTTCGTGAGAAAAAGGGTCTTGACAGATAGACAGACAGACAGACGGACAACAAAGTGATCCTATAAGGGTTCCGTTTTTTTATTTTGAGGTACGGAACCCTAAAAATAATAAAAACAGGTCAAATGCGCGTCGGACATGCGTGCAATTAATACATCAGTCGTAAAGAGCCGGAGCCCTCGGTGCAGGAGTCCGACTCGCACTTGGCTAGTTTTTTTTAAGTTAAAGTTCCTAATCTGAATCATTGTGCAACCGGCTGTAAGTTTAACAAGCTGTTTTGTCGACAGCACCAAATATCATGGAAACCGCTAGCAAAATGGAGAATAACATCAAAATCGTCACGACGGACGCCATGAATGCGTATCAGTAAGTATGATCCATTATTTGTTAATTCCAACGCTTACCAACACATTTGCAGCTATGTTAAAAGAAATTGGCTAAATCTGTCAGAAAAAACAAGTTTGTAAAACAATGTTATTCTTTCTGTCTAATTTACTCTGGTTTTAGTGTGATGGCTGCAAAATGTGTTAGTAAGTATAAACGAAAGTTATTGATTTTTTAGTATACCGATAACAAGAGAAAAGCGCCGACAAAGTTACGAGCAAAAAAGTTCTTGTCGCTGCTATCGGCGCTGTTCTATTATTTTATCGGTATCGTCGCGGTGGACAAACAGCCTCAGAGTAAGGTTGTTAAGCCGCAAAAGGTCACAAAATGTCTCAGTACCGACTATGCGTAACACGTTAGTAGCCGGCCAACGCGGCGTGAAGCGACGAACGTGCCGAATCATCTTACTTTACAAAGGCTGTGTATTAACGTGCCACCAAATTTGAGTTAATTCAGGAAGCAAGGGAAGTATGTCAAGATCGTAGCAGGTGGAGATCTGTGGTATCTGCCTACCCCGACGGGAACAAGGCGTGATATTATGCATATATGTATGAAAAACTGGTTAATGATCCTGAAACTGCTTCTCGAGCTCTATCAAACCGTATCAATAATAGGTTACAGAACATACTGGATCTATCCGAAAATTCAATGTTTCCAGCTTCCATACATTTATTAACAGCCACATGGCACTCATCTACCATAGCAAGTAAGAAGAGTGCTCGTAGGGAATATTCCGTAAAAGAGGTCTCAGAGGTAAAGTAGCTCGGAGGGAAGACTCCATAGAAAATAATCGAGTGAGATGACTTAACGTTTCCGTCATTTTGACAATGGCACAGATTAAATAATAGTAAACCAGGTTTGCCCGTGTGAAGCGGGCAAAGAATAAAACCAACCCATCTCGACCTGTGGGTGTCGTAAGAGGCGACGAAGAGAATATGAACCGGAGGATGGGCAGCAGCGTCCTTCTGTGTGTGTATCTTACCATCTTACATACTTCGGTCACCAACAACCGCGGTCCATAGTGCCAGCCGTAACGCTAACAAGCGTGGTAACTAACAAGTAACTAACAAGTTTGTCAAGATCGTAACAGATGGAGGGCTGTGGTCCTTCCTACCCTGTTTGGGAAGCAGACGTTTTGTGTAAGATTGTAAATGTATGAATATGTTTTGTCAACAGAACCCATTTGGAATGTAATGGGAACGACCCAGCAGCGCCCAATTTCAATGACATGAACCAAGAAAACCAATCGTCCGTAGCTGATTATTATGAAGGTAAAAAAATTTAACTCATCATCGTTTACAGAAGAAAATTTGTACTATTGAGGTAGCTTTATCGAAATTTTTTTTTAGTAAATATTGGGTTTTTAACTATGAAATTGCTGTTTTGTATGGCGAATTTTAGGTAGGTACCTAAACTCAATTTTCAGTACTAACATTTCTGCTTTTTTTAGGAATTAAAAATCCAATTTATTTTAAATAATGATTGGGAAGACAAAATTTAATTGTCGAAAAATGTTATCTGTAATAATGAAATCGGACGACATTTAAGACGAAAAATTTTTGAACTTTTAATTTTATATATCGAACTAAAAATAAAAACTTTATTTTATGCGTAAATTGATAACCTTGAAGTCAACTTTAAAATATAAGAGAAATGATAAAAACATTTTTAGAATTATAGGAATTATGATCTCATTAATCTGTAAGATAGTAGGGTACGTTCTAAAACCTATTTTATTTGTGCTTGTTTTATATCTCATTTTCTTGAGCTGTATCCAGTTTGTGAACCTAATAAGAAAAAAAGAAAATTTCGGCAATTACGTTTAATGTAGTTAAAGACATATTATTTCAATATGTCTTTAACTTCATTCAAACTACATCAAGGTCCATACAAACCCGTCCGTGTGGTGCCGGCAAAGAATAGTACCAACCCATCTCTTACCATGGGTGACGTAAAATATGACTATAAGGGGTTACAGAGGATGAACAGCAGCGTCCTTCTGTGTAGCAACTTACTTACTGCGTTCATCAAAAACCGTGGTCCATGGTGCCAGCTGTAACGCTAAGCGAGGTGACTATGGTACTATCCTTCCAAAAGAACTGCAAATACTGCGAGAGGGAAATACATTGTATTTCATCATCATCATATCAGCCGAAAGACGTCCACTGCTGTCCATAGGCCTCACCTAAAGATCTCCATGACGACCGGTCCTGCTTGGCTGGCATCCAGCAGCTTCCCGCGACCGCCACCAGCTCGTCGGTCCACCTTGTGGGCGGCCCACCTGCCAACGCTTCGTCTTCCGGTACGTGGTCGCCACTCTAGAACCCTTACGCCCCATCGGCCATCGGTTCTTCTTGCGATGTGCGCCCACTGCCACTTTAGTTTAGCGATTCTCATCATATTTGTTTTACTGAAATTTTTAAAGATCAGAAAGTTATCCAATTTTGAAGAAAAAAATGTGGCTGCAATGTACACACGGCCGTGCGTCGGAGGAAACACTAACCTTGACTGGGTCAGTGGTTCCGGCCGTTGGCGTAGCGCTGGTTCAGCTTGTACGGTCAACCGCTCGTCGGTAGAAACTTTTTCAACTCTATTACCACGCCATAAGGTCCAAAAGTGCTTCTACTGACGAGCTGTTGAGTGTACTTCTGGTTTGTTTCTACGTACTTGCTGGTATCAGAACGCACGGTCGCTAAGGGTTTTTTTTTTATTATTAGTGTCCCAGTTTCCACCGGGGATGTAACCCACTCCACTTTCTTATACTGGACAACGGAGGCTATTGGATATTCTTTACTGTTAATTTTTTTCGATATTCCACACATTCGCACTTCGAAAATAATAGTAGATTAGTAGCCGAGGGCTGTAAGGCATAAAGTGCAGCCCGAGATATTTAGGCGCACGAGCGCAGCGAGGGCGCCTATAGTTCGAGGGTGCAATTGATGCTTTCACCCGAGCTAACTACTCTGCTTTACATCACGATTGTGAGGTAATTAGGTACTTATTACCACCAAATTGTAGGTGACTAATTAGCGCTCTAGGGTAAAAATGTAGCTAGAAAAGCCCTAGGGCGGTAAGTAATAAAAAAAAAACACTTCACTCTTTCAAAACTCAATGACTTACCGCCCTAGGGCTTTTCTAGCTACATTATTACCCTAGAGCGCTAATTGGTCACCTACAAGCCCCATTTGGGGGTAATAAGAACCTACTTACCGAATATGAGAGATGTAAACATCTTTTACGAGTCGCGAGTTAAAAGGCTTCTTCTGGCCAAGTTCGTCTTATCGTCAAACTCAACTCTGTCCTCAGGGCTATAGAGCGAGGTCAAGAGTAAGCCCATTGATAATAATAAAAAAACTACTACATACTTTTTTGGGATCCCGCACACGACCGAGAATCGGTGACCGATTTTTTGTCGGCATCCCGCTCTGACGTGTTATCACCTGGATCTTCCGTCCTTGTCCTGGCCGATAATCGCCCACCGATTGTCGGTCGTGTGCGGGAGCCCTTTATGTAGGATAGGTAAGCATTTGACTCCTGTCTCACCTGATGATAAGAGATGATGTAGTCGAAGATGTAGCATGCCTACCTAGAAGATGTATGTTCAGTCTTGCCTTGCAAAGATCCAGATCGTATTGTTCAGGAACAAGTCAGCAGTTGGCTTCGTGCGAATGGATGCCGGCAGTCCATCAACAGGCTAGGCATTCAATTAAATGCCTGATTGAACCAGTTGGCTGCAACATAACAACGACATAGGGGTGAAAGTCCAACCGTCTAGTTCCTCAAAAATGGAAAAGGGAAGGTGAAATCAGGTCGAGCAATTCCTCTTTATTCTAATTTACATGTGATGATGACCGTTTCTTTTAAGGATCCATAGTGATGGTGACCGGAGGCACGGGCTTCGTAGGGAAGGCTCTACTTGAAAAACTCCTGCGCAGCTGTCCCGGTATAGAAACCATTTACGTCCTTATGCGGCCGAAGCGAGGTCTGACCGTAGAACAGAGGTACAAGGAACTGCTGAAAAACCCTGTAAGTGAATTTTCGTTATTTCTTCAAAGATATTTCAAAATATTTTATCAGTAAACTACTCGTGAGTGTTAGACATAAATATACAGCGTGAATTTTTATACGTTTTAAGGGGCTTATAAGAGCTAAATACGCTTCACTTGAGCAGGTTTTTAACGAAAATTTATGAATAAATGGCCGTGAAAAAAAATTGTGACTCTGAAACACGATTAAATTTAGCCGCACCCCGTTTTTTTTTTGCACGACTTGCGGGGGGGCACTACCGTGCCCCCCGATTTTGTACGCCATAAATTAATCCAAAATTACCTCTGATTTTTGCTTTTAAATAGTTTTTCGTAAGTACCCATTAATCTATGATGCCAAAACTTTTACACATTATTCAATACCTATATTATGCATAATAATATAGCTGTTTTATAATTAATATTATGGGTACAGATTTTGAGAAAAAGACAAAAATGAGCGAAAAACGTAAAACAGCGCGAAACCGCTCCGTTCTAGCACGCGCATTCTGCCCTTTGTTAGAAAGGGAGGTAATTCAGCTCTTATCAGCCCTTTAAAACCGAAGCCCAGTGATTCCGAACTTTACCGAAGAAAAAAAATTTTTACTCGAAAAAAATTTTTCACCTTCCCATACAAAATTAGTCGATCACGTGACCACTTTACTATATGGAGACGAAAAATTTTTTCGAGTAAAAAATTTTTTTCTTCGGGAAAATTTCTTGTTTTCATGAGTAAAATCTCCGTGGTAGAATCACTGGGCTTTGGGAGTGAAACCAATACAAATTCACGCTGTATACCTCGACCAGGCCGTGTGGTGCCGGCAAAGAATAGTACCAACCCATACATACCCGTGGGTGTCGTAAGAGGCGACTAAGGGTTAACTGGAGGATGGGCAGCAGCATCCTAATGTTTATCATACCATCTTACTTACTGCGGTCACCTACAATCGCGGTCCATGGTGCCAGCCGTAACGCTAACAAGCAAGGTACGGTCAACCGCTCGTCGGTAGAAACTTTTTCAACTCTATTACCACGTCATAAGATCCAAAAGTATTTCTACTGACGAGCTGTCGAGTGTACTTCCCCTCCACAAATTTTTAGCAAAAGCTAGAAGTCTGGAGGGAGCTCCCTGTCCTGTATATAGTAGTGGACGTTTCATGGGATGTTATGATGACCTCGACCAATAAACTCACGTTGGGTGACTTTTAATTAGTTCTTGATAGAAAAAGGTATGTCGAATGTACTCATGATACTGAACAACTTTCCCCAAGGAACATAGGTAAACATACGAAAACCAAATTTTGACCTCTCCTAAAAACTGCATCAGCTGATAACGCATTTTGTGTGGGAGGTCAAAGGTTTTTCGTATTTCGACCTATGTTCCTTGGGAAAAGTTGTTCAGTATCATGAGTATATGCATATCTTTTGCTATCAAGAACTAATTAAAAGTCACCCTATTTTGACGGCATAGGACCGACACGTTTCGATTCTTGTAGGTGGTAGGGCTTTTGTGGAAAGTCCGTCTGGGGAAGTACCACCCCTTTGCTTTTTTCTGCCGTGAAGCAGCAGTTTGCACTGCTGTGTTTCGGTTTGAAGGGCAAGGGAGACTGCGAATTACTGGCACATGAGATATATCATCTTAGTTCTCAAATTGAGCAACGCGCTTAGCTGTCTTATTGGTGTCAAAACATGCCATTAATAAGACAGTGGGTGCTATGGGCGGTGGTGACCACTTACCATCAGGTGGCCCACCTGCTCGTTTGCTCACTTGTGACATTAAAAAAAAATCCTGTACGGGGATCTTCTTCAGGGAGGGCAGCAGTTTTACGGCAGTTTACCGTCAATATAAAACGTGAATTTATCCGTCAAATTGAAAATAGAAAAAAAAAATTTGGCTTCCTATACAAACCTTGTGCCGCGCCTTCAATACTGGAATTTGTATGGGACAACCAAAAAAATCTCATTTTTCAACCTATGTTTCTTGGGGAAAGTTGTTCAATTTCATGTTCTAAGTACCATACTCAAGTATAGTCAGACATTACATACTCACGTTGTATATACGATTGTCAGGTTTTCGACCGCATTCGAACCCGATGGCCGGAGCGACTGAGCAAGCTGGTTCCAATAACTGGAGATGTATCAGCACCAAACCTGGGAGTCAGCCCTGAGCAACGGGAACTGCTTAGGGGTGTCACCATTTTGTTCCATTCCGCTGCCACTGTCAGGTAAAACCATTGATAACGCTCAATATTCTATACAAAATTTGATCTATATCGATAATAAAACTTACCTACCCTAAAAATTTGTCGAATGTCTTCAAAGTCACCCCGTAGGTAGAGTCCAGAGACTCTTACGTCCACGGAACTCCCTAAAAAGAAGCAGACAGGTTCCTCTACCCTACATTCTAACAAGTAAAGTTTGTTCGCATACCATTTAGTCCATTTAGCCTACTTAGACTGTGTGCTGCGCGTGAGTAAGAGTGTACAAGACATATACCTCAAGATACACTCAGCGTTCTTTCTAAGATACATAGATAAATTCTTTATTACACATTATTCTTCACACGTCATAAAGGGTCTTATTAATAAATCGCCCTCAATACGGTGTTTTATGGGTGCTGTTCGGTCTTCCTCGTTCTTGCAGTGCTTCTGGCATGTTCGCGCTTGCGCGAACAAATGACTTCTTTGCCGTTATCAGAAAGAGGACAGCATCACTACTCGCAAGAATGAGAAGCAGTCGGAACAGCATCCTGCAGTTGCTAGCGGCCAAATACAACTCAACCACTTTATGCGTGTTCTGGTTCGTCAGGAGGTCACTTTGTCTTAAATGTGTAATTGTGTATGTTGTGAGGAAAATTTATGTTTTAGCATTGTTTATATGACATGTTTATATTGACCATGTATTTGTGTTTGTCTACTAACTTAGCTTATAAGAATTTGTACTAACAAGTGGGCCTATGTTGCCAAATAAACATTTTATTATTATTGTTGTAGTCTCTGGCTGGAGTTCACGGGCCGAAACCCGGGCCTTAGGCTTGCGTGGGGACATGGGTCCAACACGTAGAGGCCGTTTGAGACACTAATCTAAATTGTGAGATGGAACTGACCTTTCGGGTCTTACCTCTAAGTACACCCACCCATAAAATGCATCAGAGGTAATAATGGGTGCAGTAAACTATTGCAATAAAAAGGGAAATTATTATTATTAATATGGCTCCTGTCCTCGTCTACTTTCAATGGTTTTTAATAGGCTTCTTCCTGCATTAACCATCTTTAACACTTCCTCACTCGTTTTCTTTTCTGTCCAGCTGATTTTCTCCGTCCTCCTCCAACATCACATTTCAAATGCCTCTAATCTTTCCCTGTCTCTTTGCAAAAACTTATTTTTTACACCTGTATATATATTTCTTTCTTTTTTCGCAGGTTTACGGAGCCATTGCACGCAGCAGCTGCCCTCAATGTACAAGGGACGGCCATTTTGCTAGCTTTGGCCAACGATATGCCTCAGTTGAAAGTAAGTTTAACATACTTTCCGTAGCACGGAAACGCTCTAGTTGTTTACCACTATCTGTGGTAAACAACTAGAGCCCGGATGGGTATCCGGTAGAGTAAGTACTTAATCAATTAATTATAATTGGGGTGGTATTTATTAATACAGCACCCAAGTTAAGACTGACTCAGCTCGAAGTAAGAAAAGGGATACTTCGTAAAATTTAAGTATAAAATCTAGAATTAACCTTCTGTTCTGCTTTTTCCATACAACCATCGTTTCTTATTTTTTTCGCTTTTAAACCGCAAATTTTTATCCTTAAGAAGCCGAAACCTAGTAATTCTCTATAATTGAAAAAAAAAAGATTTAACTGCAAAAATTTTTCGATTTCTACACAGTCACGACAGTAACATAACTGACACAGTTTGTATGAAAAATGAATTATTTTTTCCTTTGCTGATTGTTTTCAATAGGCTTTAAAACTTATGAAAAGCTTACTTGCTTTGAGTGTGCTCAAGAGCCCCACGAGCTTATTCCACCATCTCCCTTCTACCATCGGGAGTCCAAACGCACCGCAGAATATCACCTATATTCCGCACATTCGCACAAAGCGCTTTGAAACATCTTTTATAATGCGCACAGCTAAAGAGTGAAATTCTCTGCCTACGTCTGTGTTCCCGAGTTCATATAACCCGAATCTATTCAAGTCACGAGTGAATAGGTTTCTTCTGGGAAAGCGAACGAGCTCGTTCCATCGTCGACCTCATCTCTGTCTTCAAAACTAGACGATAAAAAAAACTCAATTGTACAATTTCTTATTTTCCTCCAGGCTTTAGTCCACGTATCAACTGCCTACAGTAACGCTCCAAGGAGTCATATCGAGGAGATCGTGTATCCTCCTCCATATGATCCTGACAGCATCATGAGGTGCGCCAAGATGCTGCCTCCGGAAACTATGGAAGTCATCTCAAATACTCTTCAGGTAGGTGCTTAGCCTTCTTTAAGCCTAAATATCCTCGCATCAAAGCTAGAATTCTGGATGGAGCTTCCTGTCCTGTAGTGGACGTTTTATGGGATGTTATGATGATGATGATGATCCTCGCATCATTCCGCATTTGTCACGTGGTGCCGGCAAAGAATATTACCAAGCCATCTCTACCGGTGGGTGTCGTAAAAGGCGACTAAGGGCTTAGAACCGAAGGATGTACAGCAGCATCTTTCTGTGTATTGTACCATCTTACATACTGCGGTCACCAACAACAGCGGTCGCCAGCCGCAACGCTTAAAAATGGTAAATCCCCTCCAAAGTACTACGCCTTATTGTTGGATTGCTGGAGGGATCTCCCTGTCCCGTAGTGGACATTTCGTAGGATGTTATGATGATCCTCGCATTATTTTTTGTTATAAGTGGGCAGACGAGGGGGTAGGCCACCTGGTAGTAAGTGTTCACCACCGCCCATGGACACCCACTGTTACATTAATGAAATAATTTGACACTAATAAGACAGCAAAGCGCGTTATCCACTCTGAGAACTAAGATGGTATGTTCCAGGCGACTTAGGGTTTATAAACCGGTCAGACGGGCAGCAGCGTCCTTCCGTGTATCGTACCATCTTACATACAGCGGTCACCTACAACCGCGGTCCATGGTGCCAGCCGTGACGCTAACAAGCGTGGTGACTAAGGTACTTCCCCTGCTCATTCTTCTAGCAAGAGCTGGAATTGGGAGTTCTCTGTCCTGTAGTGGACGTTTCATGAGATGTCATGATGAGTCACTCGGTATAACGATAAGTTTGATAGAGTTTTGAAGCCTATTAAGCAATTTTTATATGTTATTATTGAATTTCAAGTTATTCTGCGTATTTATTCACAGGGTGACCATCCCAATCCCTACACGTTGACTAAGGCGCTTGCTGAGGCTATCGTATACAATCAGACGGACTTGCCTGTCTGCATAGTGCGACCGTCTATTGGTAAGTTTTTGAAGTCAAAGCTTCTTTAGCGGCGCTTGGCACTTTTTTTAGATGGGTAAAATTTTTTAAACTCGCGTCAGATGTCGCGTCAGATTTCGCGTCAGATGTCGCGTCAGATGTTGCGTCAGATGTCGCGTCAGATGTTGCGTCAGATCTCGCATCAGATCTGTAGCCTGATCGAAAAAACGTCAACTGTCAACCGTATTGTTATTGCAATACGGGTTTTTATTCAGTGACATCAAAGAAGTACGCGAGCAATGGCGCGATTGACCCTTACAAAAAGCATAATATTCAAAATGCAAGTTTTCACTTCTGCCGGCACTCCCGGAGTGCGACCCGTCCTTTTTAGGGTTCCGTACCTCAAATCAATAAATGGTACAGCCGCACTGCACTTACTTTCTCGCAATACTCAAGGAAAAACTATCAACCGCAAACTTAAATTTGTAATGCCCTACACAGTATGGAAATACAAACTTTTATTTACGTTTTACCAAAAAAATGTTCGAATGAAATATACAGATCAATTCAGAATTCAAATTGTCAAACATTAAAACAAACAAACCTCAAACGATTTCGAGTAAATCACATGTTTAACTTTTGGTAGTACTGGAACACCCTTTATATGAATTTTCACAGATCAATGGATACTACCACGATACTACCAAAGGATACTTGCATGGAGACTTTTTAATTTCCCAAAACATGTTATGGATAATTGTTCAGTTTAGTCTACTGAGCAAGCCCTTTCAGTTTTTGGTACACCCTGTGTACAAAATATTATTCAAAAAAATCATAAAGAATATCCAGTCAGTTAGACAACCAATCCAGGATTAATATTATAGAAAATTTTAATAAAATCAATGGATCCAATTTTGGGTAAATCACATATTTACCATTTGGTGGTACAGGAACACCCCTTATATGAAATTACACAGATCAATTGATACTAGTGCAAGATATCTTATATGGAGATGCTTGTTCATGCAAAGTTTCATCAAGATTCTATGAGCCGTTTTTGAGAAAATTTCAATTTTTCATTTTCGTTGTTTGTTTCGTTGAGCTACCCTCAAAATGAGAGCCAGCAAGAAACCACTTAGAACCCTTCGATGGATTTGCATAAAACTCCTAAATTCAAAATCTGATGTCAATCGGACCATTCGTTTAGCCGCTAGGCCAAAGCGTGACGGACAGACCGACCGACGGACCGACCGACCGACCGACCGACCGACCGACGGACGGACATTTTTGGGAGACTTGTTTTTTATGATTAGAACACATTTTTGACAAAATTAGAAAAACTTTTTTTTTCACGATTACAATACCTTTCTCGCTCCACTCGAAAGTAAAAAACCGGCCAAGTGCGAGTCGGACTCGCGCACTGAGGGTTCCGTACCACCACATAAACATAATTGTATTAGTTGAAATTTCAGTAAGTTAATGTGCTAGATTTTTTGAGTCCGACACGCGCTTGACCAAATTTTATTATTTGTTGTTATTTTATAGCTTATGCACTATAAACATACCAATTTTCAAGTTTGTAAGTGTTCCCACTTTTAAATGGAACTAAAACAAAAATCGCCTCAACGACCATCCAACTTGACCCCTCTCTTATATGAATGTTCTTGAAACGGGAGCTCACCACAATTGGTTACCATTAGTTGTGAGAAAAGTTGTAATATTTAATGATTTCAGACTTTTCCCATTATTTGTACTGTGAGACCTAGCTTCTTGCCAAATTTCATAATTTTAGGTCAACGGGAAGTACCCTGTAGGTTTTGCATTTTTGAATAAATGTATGGAGATGAGTACATAAAATACCATATCTTTTGATTGCATCGTTGTAAAAAATTGAAATTTTCAGATCTTGTGTGGTTCATGGATCCTAATATATGGTATGAATATCAACTTGATACCTTTACCCGTTCGTGAGATAAAGGGTCTTGACAGACAGACAGACAGACGGACAACAAAGTGATCCTATAAGGGTTCCGTTTTTTTCTTTTGAGGTACGGAACCCTAAAAACGGAACCCTTATAGGATCACTTGGTTGTCCGTCTGTCTGTCTGTCTGTCAAGACCCTTTATCTCACAAATGGGTAGAGGTATCAGGTTAAAATTAATACCATATATTGGGATCCATAAACCACACAAGATCTGAAAATTTAAATTTTTTACGAATGCAAAACCTACAGGGTACTTCCCGTTGACCTAAAATTATGAAATTTGGCAAGAAGCTAGGTCTCACAGAACAAATAAAGGGAAAAGTCTGAAATCTTTAAATATTACAACTTTTCTCACCACTAATGATAACCAATTGTGGTGAGCTCCCTTATATGAATAAGAGAGGGGTCAAGTTGGATGGTCGCGGAGGCGATTTTTGTTTTAGTTCTATTTTAAAACGGGAACACTTACAAACTTGAAATCTAGTACGTTTATAGTGCATAAGCTATAAAATAACAACAAATAATAAAATTTTGTCAAGCGCGTGTCGGACTCAAAAAATCAAGCACATTAACTAACTACAATTTCAACTAATACAATTATGATTATGTGGTAGTACGGAACCCTTGGTGCGCGAGTCCGACTCGCACTTGGCCGGTTTTTATTTAATGTCACAAGTGGTAAAGGGCTCCCGCACACGACCGAGAATCGGTGGGCGATTATCGGCCGGGACAAGGACGGAAGATTCAGGTGCTAACACGTCAGAGCGGGATGCCGATATAAAATCGGTCACCGATTCTCGGTCGTGTGCGGGAGCCCTAATCGAGCAGGTGTGCCACCTGGTGGTATGTGGTCACCACCGCCCATGACACCCACTGTCTTATTAGTGAAATAATTTGACACTAATAAGACACCCCCGCCCCGTGACGGCCCCGTGTGGTGTCGACAAAGAATAGTACCATCCCATACAAACCCGAAGGTGTCGTAAGAGGCGACTAAGGGTAAACTGGAGGATAGGCAGCAGCATCCTCCTGTGTATCATACTATCTTACTTACTGCGGTCACCTACAACCGCGGTCCAGGGTGCCAGCCGTAACGCTAACAGGCGAGGTGACTATGATACTTCCCCTCCACATTTTTCCAGCAAAAGCTAGAATTTTGGAGGGAGCTCCCTGTCCTGTATTGGACAATTCATGGGATGTTATGATGATGAATTAGTGAACATAATATTAGTATGTACCATAGAGTAATATAATATATGTACTTAGAACATGCCACTGAAAACCTTTCTCCAATACGAAAATTTACTTTTGACCTCTGCATCAGCTGATTGCGCATTTTGTATGGGAGGTCAAATTTGGGTTTTCATATTTCGACCTATGTTCGTTCGGGAAAGTTGTTCAGTTTCCCGGGCAGATTCACACCCTTCAGTACTATCACACCTCTGCGTTATCCGCTGTATATAGGGTGACATTAATTAGTTCTTGTTAGAAAAAGGTATGAATGTACTCATGATACTGAACAACTTTCCCCAAGGAACATAGGTCGAAATACGAAAATCAAGTTTTGACCTCCCATAGAAACTGCATCAGCTGATAGCGCATTTTGCATGGGAGGTCAAATTTGGTTTTTCGTATTTCGACCTATGTTCCTTGGGAAAAAATGTTCAGTATCATGAGTACATGCATATCTTTTGCTATCAAGAACTAATTAAAAGTCACCCTATATTTAAATCATCTATTAACAGTGACTCCTATATGTGTCTAAATGTTTCACTTTTTATATGTTCTTGAAAGAAAATATAATGAGAAAGCACGCAGCTGTGTTTTAAGAACCAGATCGATATTTGACAGCTTCTTGTGAATATTTTATAAAGGGGTACCGTGAGAAAACGTACGTGCGGGGGCCACGCAATTATGCCAATCAATCAATAATGAAAGCTAGTTTGATACAGCAAAAAGAATAGTAGTTTAAGATACAAGTTCCGTAAGTAGGGTTATCACAAACAAGTTGACGTTTTGTAAGCCCGAGACGAAGTCGAGGGTTAACCATCGGCTCGAGTTTGTCATAACCCTTACGGACGTGTATCTTACGACGTTTTTCAATACATTTGTGAGAAAACAGGTATAAGTACCTAATACACTTGGTAAAGGAACCAACTTTGTTTCTGCTCTGTGGAACCAACCATGGGTACTGTCAGCCTCTTGTCGATTTATGTTCTCCTGGTACTCTCCATTTTATTTTAAATATAGGTACGCAGTCGTCACCCAAGTAAAAAGTCACCACGGTAGTATTTTTACAAAATAATTTTATGATCAGAGTGTAAAAACTCCTTGCTATTATACTTTTTTACTTTCGAGTGGAGCGAGAAAGGTATTGTATTCGTGAAAAAAAAGTTTTTCTAATTTTCTCAAAAATGTGTTCTATATCACTTATACATCATAAAAAACAAGTCTCCCAAAAATGTCCGTCCGTCGGTCGGTCGGTCGGTCGGTCGGTCCGTCGGTCGGTCGGTCTGTCCGTCACGCTTTGGCCTAGTGGCTAAACGAATGGTCCGATTGACACCAGATTTTGAATTTAAGAGTTTTATGCAAATCCATTGAAGGGTTTTGAGTGGTTTCCTGCTGGCTCTCATTTTGAGGGTTGCTGTCATACAACGAAAAGGAAAAATTGTGATTTTCGCAAAAACGACTCATAAAATCTTGATGAAACTTTGCATGACCAAGCATCTCTATTTAAAGTATTTGCGGCAGTATCAATTGGTCTCTAGAAATTCATATAAGGGGTGTTCCCTTACTACTACAATTTAAAAAATGTGATTTACTCAAAATCTGTTTCGTCGAGCTTATTTTGATGTTCTACAATTTGGATTCTAAATTGGTTTTCTACCTGACTGCATATTTCATTAAATTTTTACATAAATCTAGTTCGTATAGGTAAGTTTGTATTTTCATATTATTTGTATGGAATTACAAACTTAAGTTTGCGGTTGGTACTTATTTACTCATTACTATCCGCAGCCTTTAGCATTCGGCTCTTGATCCGGAGGTTCTGGGTTCGACTCCCGGTGGGGACACTGTTGAATGGTGACTCTCGTATACTCGTATATCGCGAGAAAGTAAGTGCAGTGCTGCTGTACCATTTATTTTCTTAACTACTTACGAGCAATGTTTACGTCCTTGTAAGTACGTTTTTCGAGCAAATGCATTGAAAAATGTTTTTTTAGGGTTTCATTCAACCGCCCGTGTGGTGCCGGTAAGAATAGAGCCAACCCATCTCTACCCGTGGGTGTCGTAAGAGGCGATTATGGGCTTCTAAACAGGAGGATGGGCAGCAGCATCTTTCTGTGTAACGTACCATCTTACATACCGCGGTTATAAACAACAGCGGTCGCCTGCCGCAACGCTTACAAGCGTGGTGACTAAATCCCGTCCTAAGTACCACGCGTTTTGCCTAGATTTCTGGATGGAGCTCCTGCAGGGGTCCTGCAGTGTACTTTTTATGGGATGTTATGATGATGATGATTCAACCTTATGTAACAGCCTACGCTGTCCGTCTATCGTAAGGTCAAGAGCACATCAAAAGTGACACATTCGACTTTGAACCGCGCTATCTCAGTGACACATAAATGTGAAATAGCATTGCAAGTGTCAAGCTTGATGTGGTATTAACTGTACCTTTTAATCTATATAGATATTTTACGTTATTATTACGCGACAGTTCTGGAGTATGGGCGAAATGTATGGCACGATTCTTCTTTCTTTCTATAAGTATTTCAATTATTTAAGGGCTTGTTTACATTTAGACGAATCGTTTTTTTTTTCACGATAACATACGTACATACATAACATCACGCCTTGTTCCCGTCGGGGTAAGCAGAGACCACAGTTCTCCACCTGCTACGATCTTGACATACTTCCCTTGCTTCCTGAACTTTCATCAATCCTTTCATACATGCTCGTCGGTTTAGGGTACTTTTAACCTGGCCTTTATTCAAAACGTCCTGAATTTGGTCCTGGTACGTTCGCCGAGGCCTTCCCTTTCCAACGTTTCCATTCACTCTCGCCTGGTAGATCTCTTTCGTCAATCTTTCTTCATTCATCCTCTCTACATGACCAAACCTTCTCAGCATCCCTTTCTCAATTTTAGTCACTACGTCTTCTTTTACGCCACAACGTTCTCTTATCACACTATTTCTAATCCTGTCACTCAATTTCACACCAAGCATACTCCTCAACGCTCTCATTTCTACTGCCTTAATTCTGCTTTCATGCTTTTTCTGCCATACCTAGCTTGCACTGCCGTACATCAGTGTTGGTACCAAAACGCCTCTATGAACAGCCAGACGAGCCTTGTGATTTTCACGATTCGTTATTTTTTTTGACGGAAGCAATGCTTTCAATACCCGTGTTGACACGCATCACGAATCGTGAAAAATGACGAATACGTCAAAAAACACGTATGCGTGTGAACACGGTGAACACGGGTATTTAAAAAGCATTGCTTCCGTCAAAAAATTAACGAATCGTGGAAAAAAATTATTCGTGAAAAATTGGTCTTAAGTGTGAACAAGCTCTTTCAAGTATGTAACTTCTACTAATTATATTTTTATAAAATACAATAGAGAGGTATTCATTCATTTATTCATTATATATTTTATTATTTTCTCAGTAACAGCAGCACATCAGGAACCTTATCCAGGATGGATAGATAACGTATACGGAGTCACAGGTAATTAATTAGTTAATGGGGGTGATTCTAGCGGGGCCGCTAAATTAATGGTTAAAATTTGACAGGTCTAAAAGTAATGCTGTCTTTTTTTAGCCTATAGGCAGAAGCAACATTTTTAGACGTGTCAAATAAAAGCCTTAAATTTAGCGGCCACGCTAGAACGCCCCCAATAACAGCCACTAAAGTCTAGTGATTAGATTCCTGTTGCGTACACTGTTAAATAAAATTCCCCTTGTGTGACTTTCTCAGTTTCGATAAGACATTGCAAGATAATAAACCTGATTATCTGAAAAGAAAGATGAGTAGATTCCGTGCTTTGGAAGGCACGTCAAGGTCCTAGCTACTGTCTTCGGTAGTAGTCGTTAATGAGTCAAGTCAGAGATCTTAAAGCCTATGCACACCGCGATTTTTTATCGCGCGTTCCCCGCCTGCGCCAGCGCGTTTTTCTTTCCACAGAGCAGTTTGATTGTGTTTGCAGCGAAACAAACGTGCCATCGACACGCGTCTACAGCGCGTTTTTAGGGTTCCGATACCAAAATGGTAAAAAAAGGAACCCTTATGGTGCGGCTTTGTCTGTCTGTCTGTCTGTCAAACCTCTATATCTCAGCAACCACTTATGCTATCGACTTGAAATTTTGAATAATTTTAGAATATAGTTGCCCAACTTAATTGCACATGTAAAAATTTTGAAAAAATTATGATTATTAATGTAAAGGGGGCCAAAACAGGGGGGGCCAAATTTCAAATTGTCGCTACTAGGTCGAGTGGGGGTATCATATAAAAGGGCTTTACTTGTTTATTTTAAAATATATTTTTGTATTTTTTTACGTTTCTTAGTTTTCAAGTTATGATGAAAAATGTAACGATCAAAAATAAAACGATCTTTCTAAGTTGCACAGTTTTTCAGAAACCTTTACAAACAAATTTAGTTTTGCGGTCCTGAAAATGGACTTTATTACTTCCAAAAATACTATAGGTATACCGGAACCCTCGGCGCGCGAGTCCGACTCGCACTTGACCGTTTTTTTTTTAAGTTAGACGTGCTACAGCATGGTAAGTATATCGATAAAAACGCGCGTTTCACGTGCGCAATTATCGCGTTTAGGTGTGCAAAGGTCCACAAGTTGTGTCTGACTCGTGTGCGTTTCGCGTTTGTCGCGTTACAAATCGTGTCGACCGCGACAGCGGCGAGATATAAATTCGCGTTGTTTACAGGCCCTTAGGAGGCTCAATAACTCTAACGTGGACCACAGGCAATGATTTTGAATTAGTTTTATTTCAAATGTGATCAGGTGTTCCACGGGAGAAAAAAAATCTCCCGTGGTACACCCAGGTGTACCGGGTGTACCGCGGGCAATGCCTGACAGAAGGGTATGTGAGGTCGGTCATCGTGTGGGCTAGTGTGAATTCTGACTAATCCACCTGTCAAGACTTGCAAGTTGTCAATTGATAGACACGAACTTAGGGATTGTATTTATAAATCGCTCTTATTATTCGCTCCTGAGAGCGTATCAGCGGAGTAAGCTGACAAGATTTTTCGCAAGTTGTCAATTGATAGACACGAACTTAGGGATTGTATTTATAAATCGCTCTTATTATTCGCTCCTGAGAGCGTATCAGCGGAGTAAGCTGACAAGATTTTTCCGGCGTTGTTGAGAGCTACTTAAGTTTGTGAATTAATTCAATATCTCGAGAGCAGTCCCAGACTTGAGACGGAATTATTAATACGACACGCCAGTATTAAAATGCTCTATTTAATTCTATTTATTTAAACTTTATTCAGAACACTAACAGCATTTATGCAAGGTATAGTAGCTTAAGTAGAATCACAACAAAACTATTAATAGTTATTTAAGTGAGTGGGCCTTTGATGGCTGAAATAAATCTTTATTATTATTAAGTTATTTTTATTAAGTAGTTCTGTTGAAGCTGGCAGATTTTTTTTCATTGTGTTGTGTTCTTTTTAATTCTTCATAAATGATTTAAAATATTTATCCTTTCTAGGTATAATAATGGAAATGTCCCGCGGAACCTACCGCTCAGGGTACTGTCGGGAGCATATGGTCATTGACATTGTACCTGTGGACATGGTGGTGAACTCTTGTATCCTCGCTGCTTGGAGACAGGGCACTAAGAAGTAAGTGGAAAACAGAGTGGGCCCATTGACAATTAAAAAAATCACAGAGCAGGGAATATCATTGTGCGCCGACCGCTCCGTGCTCTATAAGAAAAATCTACAACGTGTTAATTTAATAACGCAAAACCTCTCGGGTGGTGGCTCTGGACATGGAACAACTTTTGTTCTACGACTTATGAAAATTCGCATTAAAAAAATTGCTGCTTCATACAAATTGGCTTGGTCAGAACAGAATGGTCAGCTTATCGATTTGTATGAAGGAGCAATTTTTTTGCGAATTTTCAAATGTCGTATAACAAAAGTTGTTCAGTTTCATGTCCAGAGCCACCACCCGAAAGGTTTGCGTTATTTAATTAACACGTTGTATTACTTACTAAAAATTGGTCTCACTGGTGCCGGCAAAGAATAGTACCATTACATACATACCAGTGAGTGTCGTAAGACGCGACTAAGGGTTATAAACTGGAGGATGGGCACCAGCATCCTCCTGTGTACCATACCATGTTACTTACTGCAGTCGCCTACAACCGCGTTCCAGCCGCCAGCCGTAACGCTGACAAGCGAGGTGACTATGGTACTTCCCCTCCACATGTTTCCAGCTAAATCTAGAAGAATTCTGGAGGGAGCTCCCTGTCTGGTAGTGGACATTTCATGGGATGTTATGATGACTAAAAATTGCTTTTAAGTGGCTTATAGGTAGTTAAGATGACTTACGTTTATTGTGATTGCTCAGTGATAATCTGCTATGATTTTTTGGAGAGGCAAAAAGCTGTGTTATAAGGAAGCCAATTAAAATTTTCGACGGTTTCTTCTTGTATCTATAAGTTACTTTTACATTAAACATTCATGAATAAACTGTAAAAAAAAATAAAAAAAAATAAAAAAAATATGATTGGGTCTCTTATAATTTTACACCAGACAGTTTTTTCTCTCTCGTGCCATAGAAGAAGCTACGCATATGCGAGATTTTTACTGCGCAATTACTCGTATTGCAAATTTTAAAATGCTGTATCTTACGGCTTGACAAATAAACTTAAAAGAAAAATTATCAATAAAATTATTAAATAAAAACAGGAATCGAAGTTTATTAATAAACTTGTATATGTTTTACAGAGTTGGTCGTTGTCCAGTATACAACGTAACATCAGGCTCCATCAACCCGCTACAATGGGGCCAATTCTCGAAGCTCTGTATCAAGTGGTCCAGAGAAAACCCCACCAAGTAAGTAAATTTATTGCAGTCTAAAAAATAAGTAGATCGTGGGCACAGAATTAAGTTTGGCAAAATGTATTTATGTATATGTAATTGCTAAAATATCAAATAAAATTATTTTTCATAAAAAAAATAGTACTATCATAAGGAACGGACACTCTCCGCCCCCTTGCAATCTCCCCCGCGTTTAATATGCCGGCCTACGCACGCTTCCAATTTCAAATTCGCGCTCTAAATAGTGTCCGGGGCACAAATTAAATAATAGTAAACTAATCAGAATCAGAATCGTTTATTTGCGAAAACATGGTAAGGATTACAGAGGTGGTACAAAAATATAAAGTGATCATGTACATGTTTTGCTAATTTTGGTTTAGCATGCAAATTTTTAGAAAAATACCTTAAAAATTAAATTTAAACAAGAAGAATTGAAAAAAAGAAATACAAATCAGTCAGGAATAAAAATTAATAAATTGTTAAATATAAATCTCAAAATGTCAAACTTAAACCTAAGATTTTTTCTTCGAAAAATATTCCCTTAAATTATAATAGGCATTGTCAACTAAGTACTTGTGAAGTTGTTTTTTAAAAGAGTCCAGACTAGAAATATTGATTATATCTTTAGGAAGAGCGTTATACAGTTTTGGTGCCATTCCAACTATACTTTTATGAAGCAGTGCAGTTTTACAGGAATGTAGACACAGTTTGTCCTGTCGACGAGTACTTTTGACTTGAGGAAAAAGATGCATATTGGTACGAACAAACATTACAGTCTCAAAAATATACAACGATGAAAATGTTAGTAGTTTTAAGTCTATGAAATGTGGTCTACAACTATCAGTTCGTCGTAAGTGGCAGATAGCTCTAATACAGCGTTTTTGTGCTTTAAATATTGCATCTATACCGGTCGCGTTTCCCCAGAAAATTATACCATATCTTAGTACTGATGCTACAAGTCCATGGTAAGCCATTAAAACTGTATTTCGATTGGCTATTTTGCTAAGTTTGCGCAGAGCAAAAGAGCTTTGGTTGAGTCTCTCGCATAAACTATTGATATGAGATTTCCAGCTCATGTTGTAATCTAAATGAAGGCCTAAGAATTTAGTTTCATCTGTTTGCCCAATCACTGTTGAGTCATGCTTTACAGTAGAATTGAGTGGCACGGGATTTCTTTGTTTGAAATTTATAATTTTTGTTTTGCTTAGATTAATCTTCAAATTATTAGTTTCTAACCAATTTATAATTTCTGAAATACTACTTTGAATGTCATTTTCGTTAGAGTAAAGAATTGTGCAATCATCAGCAAACAGAATCATTTTATTATAAGATGTCAAATTAACTATGTCGTTGATATAAATAATAAATAATAGTGGCCCCAAAATGCTTCCTTGTGGAACTCCGACATGTACAGGATTTGCACGAGAAGAGTATATTATTTCTGTTTTTGTTTTTGGACAGACCCTAGTAATATGCGTTACTTGTGTTCTACCACTAAGATACGATCTTACGAGATTGTGGACATTACCTCTTACACCATAAGTTTCAAGCTTTTTTAACAGTATTTTATGATCAACGTAGTCGAAGGCTTTTGTCAAATCCATAAACAATGCCAAGACAGGGATCCTCTTATCCATCCTAGTATACACAGTATATAACATGTCATATATAGCCATATTAACGGATTTATTTTTTCGAAAGCCTTTCTGTTCTGCCACTAAAATATTACTATTTTCAAAGTAATTATAAATAGAATTGTAGATAATTTTTTCAATTATTTTAGAAAAAATCGGTATAAGTGCTATCGGTCGATAATATTTTACATTTTCTTTATCGTCTTTTTTAAAGAGTGGTTTTATAACAGTTGTTTTTAGTTTTTCGGGAAACACACCATGTGCTATACATAAGTTAATTATATGGCTTAGTGGCTCCGCTATGAGAACTGAAACAAACTTAATGACCACAGTACTTATGTCGTCATAGCCAGTGCTGTGAGTATTTTTCAGATTTTTTATTATTCTATACACTTCATGTGGATCAGTAGGCCTCATGAACAACGAGCCTAACCGCTGCTGATTTAAACAAGTTGGATTACGATGCAATATGTGTGGTTGAGATTTGTTATCTGCACTGAAGTAATCATTGAATGCTTGGGCAATATCGATTGGATCTTTTAGGATGTTACCATCGCTACACCTAATTTGTGTAATACTGTCCTTCGGAAACTGTTGCTTTGTTTTATTTATTATACGCCATGTAGCTTTAGACTTGTTTTCAGCGTTAGAGATGTAGTAGTCATTTTGCGATTTTTTCGTTAAATTGATGATTTTGCTTAGCAATTTTGAATATGTTTTAAATTTGCCCTTTTCTCTTTTATTTTTTGTAAGTCTGTAACTCCAAAGAAGTTTCCGTTTTCGCTTGCTACAACGCCTGATGCCTTTGGATAGCCAGGTTGGTCTAGTTTTATTGGTAAGTTTGATTTTAATGATTGGGAAGCATTGATCATATAAAAATTTAAACATGTCATAAAATAAATTAAATGATTCATTGGGACAGTTACTGTTAAATATGTCAGTAAAATTCAAACTCTCTAAATAGCCATAAAATTTTGTCATATTATCCTTGGAATAGTCACGTTTCATTTTGAACCAGGCCGGTAGGGTACAGAACTTTTTTACCGGACAGTGAAGGACTTGACCAGTATGATCAGAGAGAGCAAATTCAAAAATCTTGCTTTTACTACCTCGAACATTGTGAATTATATTATCTAGACATGTACCACTTTCAAGTCTTGTAGGAGCGCGTACTGAAAATTTCAAATTATATCCCTGTAATATTCCTTCGAACTCCATAGAATATTTAGTTTTTTTTAAGATGTCAATATTGAAGTCTCCGCTAACGTTTACAGATCCGACACTTCCAGGCGGGGTGCCGACAAATTTCAACCTTATGGTTTAAGCATAAAGTCGATACTTGCAATGCACCGCTTAGGACACGTTTTTAAATCGCGGGTGATCGCGGACAGGTGGGCTAAGGCGATGATTTTGTCACTTTATGTGATACTGAGCGAGATGCAAGTAGGTATGTAATATTGTTCAATCAAACATGCAAATACTTACTTACCTATTTTGCCGCCATAAGCTTAAGATGACATAAAGAAAAGTAAAATCGACTGCATCACCCAGTCGACTTCTAGCGCCGCGTTGCATACCTAAAGTGCGGAGTGTCACAGGCCTGTCCGGGGTGTGTCGTGGGTTCTATTCCGACCCAGGACAAACATTTTATGATGAACATGCGTGCTCCTTTACGAGTATCTTTACTAGTTCCTGATACTTATAGGGATTTGCATAGTCTGTAATTCTCTAAAATGTCCCCCACAGAATGTCCCCCATATTTACATAATTTAGAAAAGTTTCACGAAACAGAAAGAAATAAATATAGAGTTTGCGAAGACTCTTTCGCGTGTTTTGTAAATAAAATCATAACTTTAAATTTATGTAAATTGTTTTGTAAATGTAAATAACAGGGTGTTAATTTGATTGCGTGCCATAGCTCATAGGCGGGATCAGTATCAGTAACTGAAGGCGATATGTAAGCTTTTTTGGGTATTCTAAAGAGAAATATCTTTATATTTACCCAATATCTTGCCGTGATTTTCAGGTATGTATTTATTGACCATTAAAGTGAGGGCATCACCAAGACCAAAACATGATTAGTGAATATCGACTCGACAAAATAAAAATCCAAAGTTGCCTCTTCAATTTTCATTTATTCCTCTTTTTGTGGAATTGGAGGTATTTTAAGTAGTGAAATTAAGTATACAGAATGGTATTTGTAGTTGCTAGGGTTTGCCCAACCTGAAATTTTATTTTATTACTTAGTTTTTACAAAAAGTCGATATTTTCTATCAGGCGCTTACGTCATTTAGTTTAGGTAACACGCACAGTATATCTGTCGCAATCGAATGCGTTGCGGATTGCGCACTTTATCCCTTTCTTTCAAGCGAAAAGACTGCGCGCACTGTCAAATATCTATCTTTTCCCATAGCCTCTGAACAGCTTTTCCCAAGGCACATAGGTCGAAATACGAAAAACCAAATTTGACCTTCCATACAAAATGCGCTATCAGCTGATGCAGTTTCTGGGTGGTCAAAAATTTGTTTTCGTATTTCGACCTATGTTCCTTGGGAAAAGTTGTTCAGTTACTGATAGTGATCCCGCCCCTGAGCTATGGCACGCAATCAAATTAACACCCTGTATATCTGATTTTCTGAGTGTAAAGTTATAGACTTAGAGCCACCGCGCACTAGCGATTTTTTATTTGGCCGATAGTTTGATCGGTCTCGGAATCTGGGTGTCTACTCTCAAAGTCCGATATATCGAAACGATACTACTCGAAACATGCAATGCAAATGCAAAACTTCGTCCCTTGACAATAGAGTAGAATATTGGTTATTTGAATTTTCAAACTACATCCAACCAATATTCTACTCTATTGTCAAGGGACGATGTTTTGCATTTGCATGTTTCGAGTAGTATCGTTTCGATATATCGGACTTTGAGAGTAGACACCCAGTATGGACCCCTATGGTAGTGCGCGCATTTGTCGATTTAAAGTTGGCGATTTGTCTATTAAGAACGATTGCGACAAAACTGTTGGCCAACTAAAAAATCGCTAGTGTATGTATTATTGTGGTTGGTTACAAATCGTGTAATTTTAAGATAAATCTATTCTTAGGTGAAATTTTTTTGTTTACGAAACACCTAACTCTTTTGAAAAAGTGAACTCTGTCATATTTTTGGTAGGTACAGTCAAGAGCACATCAAGCTTGACACATTGGACTTTGTGCCGTTCTTATTTCAATAGGCGTACGGGCTAGAGTCGCACTGCGAGCTTGACCTGTTTTTGACTGTACTAAGTTCAGAGAGAAAAGATTGACGTGCTATAACTTAACAAAACTAATTAGGGTCGTATGAATAAATCCCTCTCAAGTATGAGATTGCACTCAAGACGTTAGTTTACTATTATTTAATCTGTGCTCAAGATGTGAGCGTACACTTGAGTAGGGTTTATTAGTACGATCCTTAGAGACATTCCTAATCAGCATTACCCAAGCATTACTTACCTTATTCTGTTTTTACGGTGTCGGCTACCTATTTTAGAGTATTTGACGAAGGTACTAGTTTTTACACAGAGCGACTGCCATAAAAAATCAAACCTGTTCCTAGATATGGCTCAGGCAGGTTTTTGGCTTGTCCTCTGAGTTTGTTTTCAATGATAGAAGTGACTATAAAATCGGCTTATAGTCTCCAGTTGATCGTAATTGCATCGTCTTTTGAAGGGTACAGTGGTAAGAAAAAATCTTCCACTGTACCCTCAAGGGAACAGCTAAGGCTAAACATAAGTGATCTTTTGTTTGATTTTCAGATACGTCATGTGGTATCCCAACTTTGCCTTCACCGAGTCGCGTTTCATGAACACATTTTGGGAGATTTCATTACATTTTCTACCCGCATTCCTGTACGATATGCTTCTTCGGGCCCAGGGAAGGAAAGCTATGTAAGTTGATTAACCCTTTAATACATAAATACATTCATACATACATACATACATATATAAATCACGCGTCTCTCCCGTCGGGGTAGGCTGAGACCACAGTCCTCCACTTGCTCGTCGATTTAGGTACTTTTAATCTAGCCTTTATTTAGATTTATTTATTTATTTATTTATTTATTTATTTATTTATTTATTTATTTATTTATTTATTTATTTATTTATTTATTTATTTATTTATTTATTTATTTATTTATTTATTTATTTATTTATTTATTTATTTATTTATTTATTTATTTATTTATTTATTTATTTATTTATTTATTTATTTATTTATTTATTTATTTATTTATTTATTTATTTATTTATTTATTTATTTATTTATTTATTTATTTATTTATTTATTTATTTATTTATTTATTTATTTATTTATTTATTTATTTATTTATTTATTTATTTATTTATTTATTTATTTATTTATTTATTTATTTATTTATTTATTTATTTATTTATTTATTTATTTATTTATTTATTTATTTATTTATTTATTTATTTATTTATTTATTTATTTATTTATTTATTTATTTATTTATTTATTTATTTATTTATTTATTTATTTATTTATTTATTTATTTATTTATTTATTTATTTATTTATTTATTTATTTATTTATTTATTTATTTATTTATTTATTTATTTATTTATTTATTTATTTATTTATTTATTTATTTATTTATTTATTTATTTATTTATTTATTTATTTATTTATTTATTTATTTATTTATTTATTTATTTATTTATTTATTTATTTATTTATTTATTTATTTATTTATTTATTTATTTATTTATTTATTTATTTATTTATTTATTTATTTATTTATTTATTTATTTATTTATTTATTTATTTATTTATTTATTTATTTATTTATTTATTTATTTATTTATTTATTTATTTATTTATTTATTTATTTATTTATTTATTTATTTATTTATTTATTTATTTATTTATTTATTTATTTATTTATTTATTTATTTATTTATTTATTTATTTATTTATTTATTTATTTATTTATTTATTTATTTATTTATTTATTTATTTATTTATTTATTTATTTATTTATTTATTTACTTATTTATTTATTTAATTTTTGGAGAACCGACAGCTTATAATAAACACACTAATAATACATTTATTTAGGTAACCCTTTGATATCTAAGATATAATGTATTGTTTTAAATTTGTTGTTGTCAAATTAATTGCTAGATATGATTTCTGATTTCAATCATAGGCACTGACAAACTTAAGCATAGTTTTAAGTTAAAGAAAGGATAATTCGTGAAAAAGTTATGAAAGTACACTAAAATAAGAAATTGAAGTCTATAAATCTCGCCTCGATCAGTACACAACCAGGTAAACAGGCATTACAAACCGCAAACATACATGAAATCACGCCTTTGTGCCTAGGCTAAATTAAAGCTTCATGTACCGTAACATCTGGTAAAAAAATCTAATATTGCACTGTAGGACTAAGAGTTTTCAACAATAAAAATGTTTGTATATTTTGGGAGAGATGTGCCAAAGTCACAACACTTCTTAGCGTTGCGACTAGCACCATGGACCGCAGAACAATAATTTTTGTAAAATTCCAGAGCAAATAACAATCTTTTTAAAATTTTTGAATTTGTCTACAGAATGATGAAACTGGCGCGTCGATTCAAAATGGCCGCTGCAACCGGAGAATACTTCGCTAACCACGAATGGCAATTCGGCATTACACAACTTACGGCTTTACACAACGACTGTTTGGCTGCTATTGATGGCAGCAACTTTCCTCACTGGCCGGCCAACTTCGATTGGGATTTGTACATGGGGGCTTACATGATGGGTATAAGACGATATATACTTAAGGACACAGCTGAGTCATTGCCTGCGGCTAGGACAAAGTTGAGACGGTAAGAATATTCTCAGTTGTGACTTTCTGTACAAAATCTTTTCTTTACATTTGCTTTGCTGCTTGATATGTTTATTAGGCGCAAATTTCAAAACTAAAAAAATGTCTCAAAACTAAAGGGGTTTAAGACAGGTACGTCTTATTTACCTCTGGCCTAATTTATTGGTGTAGCTAGTGACGGATGACGGAATTTCGTAACTTTTTTTTTTATAAATTTTTACTTAGTTCTACAGGGTGACTGAAAATATTCGACAAATTTTGAGGCTAAGTTCTGTTATCGATATAGATCAATTTTGTATAGGTCTAAGGAAATTTGTAAGTGTATTTTTTTTAAGTTAAACATACTTAAAATCAATACACAACGTACTCGTATAAAAAAAAGCCTAATTATTAATTTATGCTAATAAATAAAAATGCCTAATTTATGCTTATCTTATATTTTTTTTAGGTAAGTTACGTATATTTAAGAATATTATTGTTATAATATTTCACTTTATACCTACAACAATATTTTTCGACTACTTCAAAATTGATACATATCAAAATTGATGCATACATATCAATAGAACTTACCCATAAAATTTGGGTGTTAACTAAACAGACTTCTTTTTAATACCATTAGACTTCTTTTTAATAGCATTATCGCATTCTAAATTACTAACTCAGCCACAAACAACGTGCAACTAAATAACACTTTCTTAGCCACTAATTTATTTCTGGCACTCGCCGGCCGCTGCCGCGGCACGCTCGCTTCTATCGCTCGGCTCGTACGTTGTGGTCGCAAGACAACCTAACCCAACCTAAAACTTTTTGATGCATAATAATTATTTTTGATGCACAGTTAGTAATTTGATGCACAATCATAAATTTTGATATGCATAATATTATTTCTCTTAAAAAATTTCCAATGTCTTCAAAGTCACACTGTAGTTGCATTTGACAAAATTTTACTTCATAGGCATTTTAGGCATTTGACATTTTTTTTTTTACTAAGAAGTATAATTATGTTTTTTCAGGCTATTTTGGGTGCACAAATTGATCCAGGCAGCTACAGGATATTACATATTTAAGTTTTTGGCAGGACGACTTCGATAACAAGTTCATTATAGTTGTAAGCTTAAGTGTAAAAATATCACAGGTACCTATGAAGCAGCCATTTTCCACATTCTTATGTACTAATAAATAAATAAAAAGTAAATCAAGGTCACAATGCAGGAATATGTTTTATGTGCAATAAAATGTTTTATGTGTATGAATATGTTTTTATATGTAGGTATTTCTTTTATGTTTCTTTTTTATGAGAAAGGTAACCTCTTTTTAAGCGCCTACTGTCTTACTAGAGAAGTAAGTTATTTAACACTAATAAGACTGCCAAAACGCGTTGGCATAATCAAGGATATGTAAAGCTTGGCGCTGTCAGCGCAATTTTGCTCCTACTGTTGAAACGTGTTTGATGTGTTATTGGCTTTACACTGACAAGTAAAGATATAGTTTATGTCTCATGTGCTGGTAATTCCTTTAAAAGCGCTGGTAGCTCTCTTTTTTTTCGACCTTAAGCACTTTTGTTGACTATAGAACTAATCAAGTATATGTATTTCTGTATAAAGTCACCCCTGTTTACGGTAGGAGGATTTTGTATAAGTAAATGTTTTACAAATTAATCTTAACTTTCTACAAAATCTCTATGAAGTTGCGATAAAAATTATAAGTTGAATGCATCAAAAACTACTTCAAAATCGTAGATTTATACACCAGTAGTTTCTTTACACATGTTTGATTGATTCATGGACAGATTCATGATTCCTGGACAGATTTTTCAACCTTGGTGTACGGTCCACCGCTCGTCGTTAGAAACTTTTTCAACTCTATTACCTCGCCATAAGGTCCAAAAGTGTTTCTACTGATGTGCTGTCGAGTGTACCCTTTCTATTACACCTTGTGCGTGCACATCTGTCGTTTGAACTCAATGCATCAAAGACAACCCGAAGTTTAGAAAATTTTACAACATGTCAACCAAAAGAGATTGTCTACATTAAGTGCAATCACACAAGACGCATGTTCATACGAGTAGACTATAGGTACGCACGGCAGCAAGTAAAAGTGGGAGTAAAACAAGTACGCTAAACCAGCTTTACGCTACAAACGCCCGAGACCAAAGGCTTACTGAAGGTCAAAAAGCTGCCTCAGACGTGCGGCTGATGCACACAAATCACATCTTAATTATTTTAGTACCTTTTACAATTCAAAATCTACAACTACAACATTTCATCAAGTAGGTAGATCGATTTTTTCAAGTACAAACTCACTTTTGAGTTCTGTCTATAAATACCGCTCTGTTTTAATATTTCGTTTAATGTAATTCGATTGTTTTGTACTTAAGGGCTAAAGAGGTTGTGGATTAGTCTTTTTCTTACATTCTGAATCCGAATTCGAAATTTGCTAATAAAACAATCTATATATATAAAAGAAGAAGGTGACTGACTGACTGACTGACATATCAACGCACAGCCCAAACCACTGGGTCTAGAGATTCCAAATTTGGCATGTAGGTTCCTTATGAGGCCAAGGGTGCACTAAGAAAGGATTTTACAAAATTCCACCCCTAAGGGGTAAAATAGGGGATGAAAATTTGAATGAAAGTCCGTCAGTTTTGAAGTTAGGATCTTCAAAATTTGTACTTAGGCTGTCGACTAAAAATAATATTTACCTGTCTCAGGGTTTTTGAAAATTCGACACCCTCAAGGGTGAAAAGGGGGATGAAGTTGAAAATCTTTATTTTTAAAGTAAAATCCACATAATTTATTATTTAGGCATTAATGATGTAATTCTATGCAACGTTCATCACTGTTATTGAAATTCCGCCCCAAATACAACCCCTAAAAAAGGGAAATGGGGTGAAAAAGTCTAAAAACCAATATGGGTATCGTTTGTATGGTTTATCGGGTCGCTGATTACGAAAACTACAACAATTTTGAAATCCAACGTGGTGGACGTTAAATACCATCATTCCCTTGGGATGGGGTTGGGGTGCGATAGAGTTGAAATGTGAATATGGGTGTCGTTTGTATGGTTTATCGGGTCGCTGATTACGAAAACTACAACAATTTTTAAATCCAACGTGGTGGACGTGAAACACCATCATCCCCCTAGGGATGGAGTTGGGGTGCGATAGGTTTGAAATGTCTAAAAATCAATATGGGTGTCGTTTTTATGGTTTATCGGGTCGCTGATTACGACAGCTACAACAACTTTGAAATCCAACTTGGTGGACGTGAAATACCATCATCCCCTGGGGATGGGATGGGTTGGGGTGCGATAGGTTTGAAATGTCTAAAAATAAATATGGATGTCGTTTCTATGTTAGGGATAGCGGTTCAATTGGCGTTAAGGGTAGGGATAGGGAGAGGTAGAGGTAGAGAGGTAGAGAGGTTGAAATGTAGAGAGGTAGAGAGGTAGAGAGGTAGAGAGCTAGAGAGGTAGAGAGGTAGACCGGTAGAGCGGTAGAGAGGTAGAGAGGTAGAGAGGTAGAGAGGTAGAGAGGTAGAGAGGTAGAGAGGTAGAGAGGTAGAGAGGTAGAGAGGTAGAGAGGTAGAGAGGTAGAGAGGTAGAGAGGTAGAGAGATAGAGAGCTAGAGAGGTAGAGAGGTAGACCGGTAGAGCGGTAGAGCGGTAGAGAGGTATAGAGGTAGAGACGTAGAGACGTAGGGAGGTTGAGAGGTTGAGAGGTAGAGAGGTGGAGAGGGAGAAGGAGGGGAAGGGGGAGAGGAAGGTAGGGGGAGGGGGTGAGGGAAAGGGAGGGGGAGGTAGAGAGGTAGAGACGTAGAGAGGTAGAGGGAGAGGGAGGGGGTGAGGGAGGGGGAGAGGGAGGGGTGAGGGAGAGGGAGGGGGAGAGGGAGGAGGGAATGGGAGAGAGAGGGAGAGGGTTTCAGTTTTTCTCAATTACTTCTGCGAATTGGCTCTGTTTCGAAATATTACATAAAGGTGTCTCTCATCTCTCTCTTTACATTTGTTAGGATACTGCTGCTAAGTTCCTCTGTTCTGAGTAATTTATAAGTAACGTCTGTATATTATATAAAATTCAGCTGGATCTTGAATTATACTCATTGATTTGCGCAGGGTTAGTCCTGTTTTTCCTTAGTTTAAAATTACCCCAAAATGACGGAAAAATATCTCATTGCTTCGGAAAACCGGTAACAACATAAAAACGAAATCCACGCGAGCGAAGCCGCGGGCAACAGCTAGTATTATGTATAAAAGAAAGACATTCTGACAGTTCCTTTAACTTTACGTAAAAAATTTGTATAACCCGAATCTATTCAAGTAGCAAGTGAAAAAACTTCTTCTGGGCAAGCTTGTCCCATAGTCGACCTCATCTCCGTTCTCAAGGCTGGATCGAGGTCAAGATCAAAAAAATAAATAAAAAAGAACAAAATATATATAAAATGGAAGAAATCAGGACCAACCCACAACTTCCCTGCTGCCGCAAATTTCCGAACGTAATTGTTGTTGTAAAACTTCGGAGTACGCACCCTGCTAACAATGTTTTCGAGCTATCACACCTCGGAAGCTCCATACAATCGGGCTCAAAAGTGACAGCTGTCATGACAGCTGTCATTTTTACACGCGCAAATGTGTGGGTGGGTTAAAGACGTGTGAGTGTAGGGTTGATGGTATCTAGAAAACACTTACCTACCCTAGAAAACGTAGATAACAGAACATTAGCATTATACTTTTATTACAGTTTCGAGTTGCATATTTTTCGTTCGACTATAAAGCGACTTACACAATTGACAAACGAATTATAACTTTACTATCACTCGTCACCTCACTTTGTTGTATTTAGTAATCGAATTTCAATTAAAACAAACAAACACACGTTGAAATAATCTCACAAACTCTAAAAACAATAATTTTTTTCACTAAACTTCATCTTTGACGGCTGGCTGGCCGCCGCCGCCGGTGCACCATGGTGACTATCGCGAAAATCGCGAATCTGCTCATATCATCACTTCAAAAAAATCTGCCAAACTTTATTCCAGAAAATGAAAAAATATGCTGTTATATTATTGCTTTAATGTGGAAAGGAATAAATAAATACATACTATTCAAAGCTTTATTTTTTTCATTTAACCCAAAAAATGCTCTATTAAATCTATCAATGAAAGAAATGTTTAAAGGAAAGAAAACATCTGTGTCTACCTTATGGTGTTTATTCCATAATAATTGCTTCTTATTATTGTTTAACTTTATTCCAAATTTTACTTTGTCTTGGAGAGTCGAAAGACAACCGTAAACTGCACAACCACGCACCATTTTTTCAACTTTTGCAAGCGTTGCATATCGCGTGGCGACAGGACGAGAAATAGGACCCCAGATTAGTAAGTTAATGTACAGAGTAAATAGGACGAGATATCGCGCAAGGCCCCGCGGGGTGATGCGCGCGCACTTGAGGTACTCCGAATGGTGGGAGGCGGAGAGCTTCCGTTCTGTATGTAGTACTATTATGAATTGAGCTATGTAGATATGCAATCCCCAAAATAGATATAATGGTTTGAATCTAGCTTTAGAAGTTTTTTCAACACATTTGCTCATAAAACAGCTCTATTTGCACTGTCTTAAGGTCCATAATCCAGCTCAATAAACACGCGTGTTTTTGTCGTAATATTACTTAACTAGTGTTTTATTTTTGTTTTTTTTTAATCGGCCAAGAGCAAGGAGTTTTTATGCTTATTATGTTACTAAAATTTTCAAGCTGACTTCGCGAAAATATCATAAATGAATGTTGATTTTATGAAATTATTTATAGTAATTAACTAATTAAAAATAAATTTGTCATTTACGTAACAAGATATTAAATTTTTGATAATTTATTTCAAGGTTAATGGAATAGGATGTTTGGGTACCGAGAGACAATTACTTTTTTTATAGCTTGGTTACTAGATTGACTAATAATTGATAAAAGATTGATGGTGTAAGATAACATGGTAATGTTTTGAGGGCTTCTCACGCGACGTATTTATAATCTGTGTCCGCTGAAAAAGAAAGAATGCGCGCCATTTTACAAAATATTTGTAGTGTTTATCATTCATAGATTTATATAGTCAAGATAGGGTCTTGGGAACAAGCGGTTCAAAATTTCCCCATACAAGAAAAAATTGCGCCATCTGTGAAAAATCGCGTGAACTACGTTGTGTACTCGTAGTTCTTCGGTCGGTGCTAAATACACGGAACGGAAATAATATGGCGGGAAAAAACAAAACAAACTTTTAACTGTTTATATGTGATTTAGGCCTGGTTTTTCAGTTTCATTAATTGGATTATAGCCAAAAACAATAATAAGAAATAACAATAATAATAATAAGAGTATATTGTTTCTTCAACTAAGAACATTCCATTTTGTTGGTAAGTGTATTTGCATCCAATGTTGACAATATGACTGACAACGACTGACGTTTGTTGGTCCTAAACGTCAAATTTCGGACCAACGAATTGGGGACATTGTAACGTGCCGATGGGCTAGTACTTATATATAAGTAAATGTTATCATTGTAATTATTTCTAATAGTGTCGACTTCTACAAATAAAAAACTATTCCTAAACCGTCTAAAATACTCAAACACGAAATAAAATTTTGAAATTTGGTAAAATTAAAGGGAAACATGAACATAATTATGCGCAGCCGACAAAATGTTCCGGTGGACGTGCGGTGGACGTAAGGTTAGCAAAGTTTAGTATTTTAAAGGTAACCAATTTGATTTGTTTTTATTCGCAAATGTGTTGAAAACGTCGTAAAAAGCTCGTGCGCGTTGGAGATTACACACTCGGCTCCATTACGCCCTCGCCTGCGGCTCGGGCTGCAATTTCTGTGCCTCGGTTGTAATATCCAAAATAGCGCACTTGCATTTTAATGTACTATTTTTTACTCAAGTACCTACCTGGTATGTAATGTAACACGGAAAGAATCAAAATAACCTAATAAGGTAAAAATAAATAAAAACAGTTAACCTACATAAAAACACGTTTTATTTAAATGTACAAAAGTAAAAAAATACTATAGATTTTTTTCGTTTATATTTCAACGCTTACCAACACATTTTGCAGCCATAACACTAAAACCAGAGTATATTTGACGGAAAGAATTACATTGTTTTACAAAATTGTTTTTTCTGACAGCTTTAGCTGATTGCTTTTCATATAGCTGCAAAGTGTGTTGGTAAGCGCTGGAATAAACTAAAACAAAAATGGATTATACCCATTTACTTATATATAAGTACTAGCCCATCGGCACGTTACAATGTTCCCAATTCGTTGGTCCGAAATTTGACGTTTAGGACCAACAAATGTCAGTCGTTGTCAGTCGTATTGTCAACATTGGATTCAAATAAACTTACCAACAAAATGGAATGTTCTTAGTTCAAGAAACAATATACTCTTATTATTATTATTGTTATTTCTTATTATTGTTTTTGACTATTATCCAATTAATGAAACTGAAAGACCATGCCTAAATCACATATAAACAGTAAAAAGTTTGTTTTGCTTTTTCCCGCCTGATTATTTCCGTTCTGTGTATTTAGCACCGACCGAAGTACTACACAACGTAGTTCACGCGATTTTTCACAGATGGCGCTATTTTTTCTTCTATGGGGAAATTTTGAACCGCTTGTTCTCAAGACCCTATCTTGACGATATAAATCTATGATTATACCTATCTTATGCAAAACAGAAAATTATTTTAATTGGAATATTAAATACTATTCTTAGCTTAACCCAATCGACTTAAGAGTTGACTTTGACTATAATTCCTCCGTTAGTCATCACAGAAATTCTTTTAAACTAAGTTTAATTATGTTTACACTATGGTCCAGTTTCCTCTGCGGCAGATTTTCTGCCTTGTCGTAGAGAGAATAAGGATACAGGGTGTAACAAAAACGGTATACCAGTCTATTTACCAAGCCTGAAGGATGTGAATCTGCCCATGAAACTGAACAACTTTTCCTAAGGCCACGTCCCGATTAGGCTCACAGTGAGCCGCTCACTGTGAGCCGACTGACTCTGAGCGGCGCTACGTAGATGACCGCGTGACGCTACGCAGCGATACGTCGGCACAGTGAACTGACTCAGCTGCTCACTGAATGAATCCGCAAGCGTAACGCCGCAAACTGCGTACAGTAAGCGCTGAATGGACACGTTTAAACTATGTAGGGAGGCGTACTGGAGACAAACAGTGAGCCTAATGGGGACATGGCCTAAGGAACATAGGTCGAAATATGAAAAAAATTCTTTGACCTCCCATAGAAACTCAATCAACTGATAGCGCATTTTGTATGGGAAGTCAAATTTTTTTTCGTATTTCAACCTATGTTCCTTGGGGAAAGTTGTTCAGTTTCATGGGCAGAATCACAACCTTCAGGGTTGATATACCCTTTCTGTTACACCTTGTAGATAGAGAGTTGGATATCTTTTGTTTCACTCGCACCAAAGAATAACAGCTGATTGCTTGTGAAGAAAAGAGACAGACCCTGACATCTTTTGTCACTTTCTCCATGCCGCCTTTTAACGTGGATACATCTTTGCTTTCTTAGGAGGGATCTTTTCGTGCAAAGTGAATATGTATAGGCCGTCGGCCCTACATCGAGCTTAGGATGAGTCAGAGGGTGAGGGCACGGGGAAGGGAGGTAGTGAAGGGGTGAGGAGTAAGGGTAGAGGGGGAGAGGCAGTGATGGGAAGGGGGTGAGTGGACGTGTGTGGGAGCTTGACGTGCTCCTGACTGTACCTACCTACGTAGACGTATCGACGTGAAACATACGGCCGTATCAAGGATACAGCCAACGACAGGTCAAGCTTGACACTCGCAGTGTGACTCTGGCCCGTACTGCTATTAAAATAAGAACGGTGCAAAGTCCAATGTGTCAAGCTTGATGAACTCTTGACTGTACAGCCAACCAGGGATTTTTCTTAGTATAGTAGACAGTGTGCTGCGTGACGAGTCAAGACCTTAAAGGGATTTTTTCTGTTTTTTTTTTCTTCGGTATAACGCCTGTCATGTTGTATTTTCCTTTATTTAAGTGAAAAAAATTCTTCAAAAATGTGTTTGGCGCCATATACTTACTGATTATAAAGTCTATACAGATAACCTTACACTAAAATCGATAGGTAACTAATATAACATTACTTTTTACAGATACATTGACTAAAATCACGTAAAATATCACTTAAATTGCAACCTTTATTACAATTGTGCAGCATAGAATACAGTAGGTAGTATCTACATTATTCACGTAGTGGCTAAAGAGACAGATCTTGAAGGCATACTCGTAGGTATATTAAGTCGGTCAGCAAAACATTCTTCGAGTAATTTTTTCCCCCTTGGTCGGGAAAGCGATATTTTCTTCCTTCTAATTGGAATACGAAGAGTACACTTCACGAATACACAAAGAAAATTGAATTTTAATGTCTCTACACAAAAAAGTTCATTTTAGCACGAAAACCTCGACACGGCCATTTTGTCGAATATGTAAATTCAAGATGGCGGTCAGGCGGCCATTTCGCGAGGCGTTGCCGTTGCCATTACCGTTTCCGCACCGAAGATGTATGAATATAAAGACGTGAACCATCCGCTGAAACAGTACAGCATCAGCGCCCAGAACAAGCAACGGAAAACGACGTCTACGCACCACATCCTGAAAAAAAAAAATTTATTTGCTTTGTGAATTCGTACATTGTACCTAAGACACATAATAGAATAATGTCAACTAAAAAGGATTGTAAAATACAGGATTTGTCACATTGGTATTTTACTAAGCTATCAGACTTTTGGCTCTATCTCTAGTTTAGTTCTCAGTTTCGAAGCCCAGTGATTTATTCCGTATCGCCAAATTCACCAAATTGCACCAATTTTTTTCCAGGTTAGGACCATAGCTCTCAATTTTTGATAGGAGCCAATTCTTTAATTTTCTATAGAATTTTTTGAAAATACTTACAAGAATTGGCTCCTATCAAAAATTGAGAGCTATCTAATGTACACTCAACAGCTCGTCAATAGAAACACTTTTGGACTTTATGGCGCGGTAATAGAGATGAAAAAGTTTCTACCGACGTGCAGTTGACCGTACCTAACTAGTACCTGGAAAAAAATTACCGAAGAAAAAAATAATTTTACTCGAAAAAAAGTGTTAAGTGATCAAGTAATTTTTAATGAAAAATCGAAAAATTTCAGTAGGTACCTATATTTTTTTTTTCATCGGATACGTTGCTTGTTTTCAGGGGTAGAATCATAAAACATCAATGAGAGAAACCAATCAAAATTCACATCGTATATTATACCCTATACTATTAAACAATAAATATTTGTATAAATATAAATTTGTAACCGGTTTCTCGAAAACGGCTCTATTTCGATGAAATGGGTTTTAGGGGGCGAAAAATAGATCTAGCGAACTCATGTCTGGGTGGGAAAATTCGTCTTCTCAGTTTTTTAGGATATCTTAAAACAAGCGCGTTTCATACGCCATCGACTAGTCTAGTGGACTTTGAATAAGATTACACAGAGCGAAACTCGGTCGCCCAGGTATAGCTAGCTTAATAGTGTAGCTTCGTCAAAAAACAGTAACAGCAATATTTTAGCTTTAAGGGAAACATTTTTTTTTAAATAATATTTAAAAAAAAATCATAAATTTTTATTATTTATAAGTCACAAAAAAATACAAAAGTCAAAGAAGGTACTCATAATCAAAATACAATAATGTATTAGTCTAACAAACCGCCCCTTGACGTTCCCGGTGCAAAATATTTAAAAATATATATATATATTTCACTTACACTTTCATATGTCTTCTCGCTGCTGGCAGAGTGTCATCATACTCCTTAAGGATAAAGATTCTAGCGGCTCTGATGCAGTCTTCGAAATATTTTGATATGTTCAGACCTGAAATTAGGTAAAGCAGATCGTTGAACAAAGGATGAAAAATCTAATTAATTTCTCCTATTATTATTATACAAGGTGTAACGAAAGGGTATATCAACCCTGAAGGTTGTGATTCTGCCCATGAAACTGAACAACTGTCCCTTAGGAACATAGGTAAAAAAACCGAAAAAAAATACGAAAAAAAAACTTTTACCTCCCATACAAAATGTGCAATCAGCTGATTCAGTTTCTAAGGAAGATAAAAAAAAAATTTTCGTATGTCGACCTAAGGGAAAGTTGTTCAGTTTCATGGGCAGATTCACATCCTTCACATACACCTTGTATATTAAACGAAATATTTTTTGATTATTTAACGAAATCTATTTCTCCTGCATGAGATATTATTGCACACAAGAGAACGAAACGAGCGAATTCGCCGCGATTTACTCAACTGGACGCATACAAGGCGCTCCTAGTATCTCGACTCGCGCGAGCCGAGAAAATTCGCGTGATGCTTGTGGACGCGATGTATTGATGCCCAGTACCTCGCCGACGCGCGTAGAAACTCGCGCGTAACAATTCGCGGCGAATTCGCCCTTTCTGGACGCCGAGTGTGTAATTGATTCCCGAGCACTCTACTTTTAATGAGAATTTATTATACAACGTGTTAATAGTTGAAATTATGAAGAAGAAGTAAAGCAAATTCACTCATTAGTTCAAAACGTCAGGTCATGAACCGCGCGTACCGCCGCCAGCGCGCGTATCCACAGAAATATTTAGAATAGAGGCGGCAGAAATTTTAATAATAAAAATTTAAATCCCCCCCCCCCCCCCCCCCTATCAAAAATTATTTTCTCAGTTTTGATTCTACTCTCGATTCTGAACAAATTATTTACTCAGTTTTATTATTCCGTTAACAAGTTGTATATTAAAGGGAATATTATACATATTTTCGAGAAAAATTGTGACAGGCACAGTGCCAACATATAAGAAACAAGAATCAACTTGATTCTCATGTTAGCCGTGTTAACAAAATTAGTAAAACTTACAAAGGCCAATGTATACTCTTCCATAATAAGGTACCCCACTGACATTGAAAGTTTACCGTTAGATAAATTCAAAACTGTTATCAAGCAAAAATTATACAAAAAAAGGTTTTTATAAAATATCAGATTACTTAGAAGAGAAAAATCCATGGGATTGGACTACGGTTCTAACAGGCTAATTCAAATTTAAATTGACTTATGTTTCAAATCAAATTCAAATTACAAGGGTTGTATCAACCCTGTACATTAAATTACATCACATCACTCATACATATCACAAGAGCGCGTGAGTATTTTTATTGTCACATCTTTTTTTTCCCACATGGCACCAGTTGTTTGTGAAGCGACGTAAATGTAGAAGACGTAAATGTAAGAGATTTTACTATCCTACGATGAATAAAGAACATCTTGTTTTTTAGGGTTCCGATACCAAAATGGTAAAAAAAAGGAACCCTTATGGTGCCGCTCTGTCTGTCTGTCCGTCTGTCTGTCACACCTCTATATCTCAGCAACCACTTATGCTATCAACCTGAAATTTGGAATAGTTTTAGAATATAGTTGCCCAACTTAATTGCACAAGAAAAAATTTTGAAAAAAGTATGATTATTAATATAAAGGGGGCCAAAATAGGGGGGGCCAAATTTCAAATTGTCGCTACTAGGTCGAGTGGGATATCATATGAAAGGGCTTTACTTGTACATTTTAAAATATATTTTTGTATTTTTTTAAATTTCTTAGTTTTAAAGTTATGATGAAAAATGTCAAGAAAAATACCATTCCCCCCCCCTTATCTCCGAAGTTTGAGTAAGGACAAATCTGAATTAATTACAGTTGACAGAAGTTTATATAAACTTTACAGCAAAAATAAAACGATCTTTCTAAGTTGCACAGTTTTTCAGAAATCTGCAAAAAACCTTTACAAACAAATTTAGTTTTGCGGTCCTGAAAATGGACTTTATTGCTTCCAAAAATACTATAGGTATATCGGAACCCTCGGCGCGCGAGTCCAACTCGCACTTGACCGTTTTTTTTTTTTAATTATAAGTAATAATACAAGTTCAAGTTCCAGCTAAGGTCTCAAGCTGAAATAAGCAGCACCTGTTGTGTCTGTTATCTAAATGTATGTTTTGTTTGTATTTTTGTGCGTACAATAAACAGCTAAATAAATAAATACAAGAAGATTACCTCCGGCGTCAACTTTATAGTCTCTCCTCTCCCTAGGATTGAGCCGCAGGCGTACAGTCTGCGCAATGTCTGACTTAAAGTCCCATTGATTGACAGTGTAATACTCGAACACTTCGAAACCCTTGCTGATCCGTCTTTGGACTCGCATTAGACTGAAAATTTAAAAATAATTTAAAAATAGATCCTCACAAGTGGACCGACTGGATGCAAGCAGCGCAAGGACCGTCATCCTGGAAATTTTTATGAAGGTGTATGTCTAACAAGTCTATGTTCTTACTTGGTACACGAATTGTTAAAAAAATAAAAAGTTTTTTGTTGACTCTGTAGAAAACGCGCCAGGTAGCGTTGAGGTAACCCTGCTTTTTTAGATTCACCTTTTACATTGTGCACCAGTCTAGACATTTATTTATTTAGAACACATACAGTCATTATATGATGAATATGTAGATATAAACAGAAAAAAATTATATAAAAGTAGACCTGGAGGTTCATGTAGAAGAATACTACTTATCGCAATCATCTTGAGTAATGTATTTATTTTATGTATTATTATGTATCATTATATAGTATGTCTATGTATTATTTTTATGTATTTTATAAGTAAGTTTATAAATTTTATATATGCCTTAATATTAATACTGTTATTAGGAATATAAGTATATTCGTGTGTAGTTTAAGTAGGTTTATCCCTATTTTATACTACACTGTATTTTGAAATTAATTTTAATATAAAAATGTATTTTAAAATTTCTTATCACGAATATTAATGCACATTCCTGTGCCCGCTTTAATGACACTCTTCCACACCTAATAGGTTGGCTGGAAGAGATCTCTTAAAGAGATAAGCTCGCCTTTGTAAACAATTTTCATTTAAAAACTGTATTTTATTTGTGTGCAATAAAGAATATATATATAATACTATTACAAAAATCATTTTTTGAGCATTGCTAAATATAACACGGTACCTAATAATTAGAATTAATACAAACAATGTGACAATATACTTAAGTTTAACTAAAATTTAGAAAGCTAGTAAATGAATGTCAAGCTAGTAGATATGTCGCTTTTTGGTATGCGATGAGGTAGGGTTTCCAGCTGCCCGCTCTCCGCCTATAAATAGTTATACTTACACAGGTTTATATCCAAGGCAGAAAAGTAGTGTATCAACTAATATAGCAGGAAGCCAGTGGAACAATAGCATACAGATATTGTGATACAGCCGGGAGTGTTTCATCGAGCCTCCAGGATACCTGTTACAAATAATTTACCATTTAGTGCCATACATAGAGAAGAATAGATGAAATGGAAGGGTGTGATAATACTGTAGCATCTGTCCTTGAAACTGAACAACTGCTCTCAAGGAACGTAGGTCGAAAAACGGAAAAAAAAACGCAAATAAATTTTTCCCCTCACAAAACTGCATCAGCTAATAGCACATTTTGTATGGGAGGTAAAACATCTTTTTTCGTATTTCGACCTATGCGTTCCTTTGGGAAAGTTGTTACCCTTAAAATTAAATTAACTTAAGAATTCATTTTTAAAATGCTATTCAAAACCAAACGAATTATTTAATCTTATTACGGCTGACTTGATGGTAAGATCCGCCGCAGATCGTTCAGATGCGGAATTTCCGCAGGTGTGCCGCTACACTAAAGGCATGCCTAAATTTGGCAAGACAAAAGGTGTATACACCATGCCTATTATCGTGCCTACTGCCATTGAGTTTAGGCGCCAAAATTTTACCTTCGTGTAAATCTGCCATTAATCTATCAAGTGCATAGTGTAGGTTATTAGTGTGAATGCGGATAAGCAAGGCCTGTATTCTCACCAAGCGACTCCATTGAGTGGAACTCTGTTCATAATGATCTCTCTGCCAGCATCTATCATCTCTGACCACGTCACTTTGATCTCCGCCGATGACGTGAAGTTGATTATGTTGGATTTCTTGTCTCTGAAGTTTTACAAAAAAACATTTTTATAAGTAGTAAAGAATAAAAGCAAATTCTGTTCTTACAACAATGTAGATAGATTAGAATGCAAGCAGGACAGAGGTTACCAAATGTATGAAAAAAAATTGTTGTTATTTTTTTTATATATTTTGATTTCACATTTAATTCATGATACTTTATCATCCCGTCAAATAAAATCTGCCTGAGAGAATTATGTTGGGATCAACTGCTTCGTTGCCTACACTATATGGCAGGAATAACAAGACCACGTAAATGTATGGAGTTCAAAATCAAAAATCGTTTATTCATTGTTGGATATATAATCTCTTAATGACGTCAGCTAAACTACTCGTACATCGCTTCACAAACAAGGTGGCGCCATGGTGGGAAAAAAAGAAGCGACAATAAAAACCCACGCGCTCTTTCAAATATGTTTGAATGTACCTTAGATTATGAATAACGGCAGCGGAATGTACAGTCAACGACAGGTCAAGCTTGACACTCGCTGTGCGACTCTCGCCCGTACGTCTATTGAAATAAGAACGGTACAAAGTCCAATGTATCAAGCTTGATGTTCTCTTGACTGTACAAGGTTGATATACAACAAACATAAGTCAGTTTTAATTTTGAATTAGCCTGTTAGAACCGTAGCCTAATCCCATGGATTTTCCTCTTCTAGATAATCTGATATTTTATAATAACCTTTCTTATATAATTTTTGCTTGATAACAGTTTTGAATTTATCTAAAAGTTCTGGAGGGAGCTCCCTGTCCTGCAGTGGAAGTATCATGGGATGTTATGACTTACCCAACGGAGATGTAGTTCCAGGCAGCAATCATGATGCCATTGATGAATACATCAACTGGGAGATAGTCCGCGTAACTGTCACCCTTGCAGTACATACTGCGGATTACTCCCTTGCCCGCACCTGCAATACACAAATTTTTCTTTGTGGGAAATGTGTAATAAACAATATATATATTATAAAAGAAAGAGTACAATGTGCGTGCCGCTAAAACTCAGAAACGAGACGCAGTACGGTCAATGGAATTACATGGTGTATTGGTGTGGCAGCCCTATTTTCCCCATCCATGAAGAAGGTTTCCGTTTTTACCCGAATGCTTTTAAAATATGGTCTAGAAGTTTCACCCTCTAGAAATTGTTTGAACCTTCGAGAGCATTCTAGAACAACTCTAAACATTTTGAATAGTCTAATAACGGATTCGGAACAGTCTAGAATTTTCGGAAACACCTCGGAAGATTATAAAGGCTGGAAGTTCTAGCTAGAACAATCCAGTACATTCGAGAGCATTCCACAAATTCCAAAATATCCCGGAATGTTGTGCAATGTTCGGGTACATTCCAGATCACTGTGGAATATTAAAGAACACTCTCGAATGTTGTGGAATGTTCTGTAACATTGTGGACCATTTGTCCGATTCGACTATTCTAATTACAACATAATCTCATATCAACTCCCTGAGCGAAGCCGGATACCCCAGCTAGTAATTAATAAATGGGGGACATTTTACATAAGGCTATCACTTAGATTATGAATAACGGCAGCTTATGCTTATGTCTATGGGCTATCAGATCCAAAAACTAGGCAAACCTACTAGAGACTGATACATACATAAATAGATAAATAACACCCAGAACCCGTTCTACCATTGCGAGTCCAGACGCACCTCAAGAAATCACCTACACTTGGTTGATACTCGTATTCCACACATTCGCACAATGCGCTTTGAAACATCTTTTATAATATGCACGCCCAAAGTTCTCTGCCTGCGTCTGTGTTCCAGAGTTCATATAAACCGAATCCATTCAAGTCGCGAGTGAATAGGCTTCTTCTGGGCAAGTTCGTTCCATCATCGACCTCATCTCTTTCTTCAAGACTAATAAATCGAGGTCAAGAGTCAGCCCATTGACAATAAAAAAAGACACAGAACAAACACTTGTGTTAATCACATAAATTTTTGGGCGGCGATAGAGCCTTCAACCCTCGGCGTAGAAGGCCGGCTCATACAACCACACAGGCATTTGCATCCCCCCTAAATGATGGGGTGTGATGATTAGAGATATACAAGAGCTTGCTGATAAATTTCAACCATTGGCTTGCTTCGCTACGCTAGGACAATGCTGGAAGGTTGGAATTTGTCAATAGGATGGCGCCATTTTGCTAGCTTGTCAAATGGATTAATCCTATAGGTTGGAATTTTTAATAGGATGGCGCCATTTTCCTAGCTTTTCAAATAGAGCAATCCTATTCGTTGGAATTTGTCAATAGGATGGCGCCATTTTGCTAGCTTGTTAAATGGATTAATCCTATTGGTTGGAATTTGTCGATAGGATGGCGCCATTTTGCTAGCCTGTCAAATGGATCAATCCTATAGGTTAGAATTTGTCAATAGGATGGCGCCATATTGTTAGCTTGTCAAATGGATCAATCCTATTGGTTGGAATTTGTCAATAGGATGGCGCCATATTGTTAGCTTGTCAAATGGATCAATCCTATTGGTTGGAATTTGTCAATAGGATGGCGCCATATTGTTAGCTTGTCAAATGGATCAATCGTATTGGTTGCAATTTGTCAATAGGATGGCGCCATATTGTTAGCTTGTCAAATGGATCAATCGTATTGGTTGGAACTGGTCAATAGGATCGCGCCATATTGTTAGCTTGTCAAATGGATCAATCCTATTCGTTGGAATTTGTCAATAGGATGGCGCCATTTTGCTAGCTTGTCAAATGGATTAATCCTATTGGTTGGAATTAGTCAATAGGATGGCGCCATTTTGCTAGCCTGTCAAATGGATCAATCCTATTGCTTGGAATTGGTCAATAGGATCGCGCCATATTGTTAGCTTGTCAAATGGATCAATCCTATTAGTTGGAATTTGTCAATAGGATGGCGCCATATTGTTAGCTTGTCAAATGGATCAATCCTATTGGTTGGAATTTGTCAATAGGATGGCGCCATATTGTTAGCTTGTCAAATGGATCAATCCTATTGGTTGGAATTTGTCAATAGGATGGCGCCATTTTGCTAGCTTGTCAAATGGATCAATCCTATTCGTTGGAATCTGTCAAAAGGATAGCGCCATATTGTTAGCTTGTCAAATGGATCAATCCTATTGGTTGGAATTTGTCAATAGGATGGCGCCATTTTGCTAGCTTGTCAAATGGATCAATCCTATTCGTTGGAATCTGTCAATAGGATAGCGCCATATTGTTAGCTTGTCAAATGGATCAATCCTATTGGTTGGAATTTGTCAATAGGATGGCGCCATTTTGCTAGCTTGTCAAATGGATCAATTCTATTGGTTGGAATTTGTTAATAGGATGGCGCCATTTTGCTAGCTTGTCAAATGGATCAATCCTATTCGTTGGAATCTGTCAATAGGATAGCGCCATATTGTTAGCTTGTCAAATGGATCAATCCTATTGGTTGGAATTTGTCAATAGGATGGCGCCATTTTGCTAGCTTGTCAAATGCGCGGTCAAATGGAGCAACCCTATTGGCTGGAATTCTCCAGCGCACTGCTTAGCTCCCTCGCAGCCTTCTGATGTTCACCCGCAAGGTAAGTAAAGATAAAGAGCATTTTTTTTTTATAGAAGAGTGAAGGAAGGCCAAGACGTTGCTACATGGACCAGATTAAGGAAAAAATGAATGTCGTGTCGTATCAGAAAGTCAGACAAGTTGCAGAAGATAGGAAGGCGTGGAAGTTACTCCACCGACAAGAGCGTAGCTCTTAAATAAGAAGAAGAAGAAGAGTGAGGCAGACGAGCAGGCGGGTCATGCCCTGATGGGAAGTGATCACCGACGCCCATAGACACCCGCAACACCAGGGGGGTCACAAGTGCGCTGCCGGCCTTTAAGATATTTGTAGGCTCAGGCTGCCTTGTTGTACCCGTCCGGAAATTCCTGCGCAGGAAGCTGATTCCACAGTGCGGTCGTACGCGGTAAGAACTTACTTGTAAAACGTATTTATTTGATGTATATGTTTAATTTTTTATGTTTTATTTATTAATATGTAAATTCTACTTACCAATGAGTAAACCAGTTGGTCCGTTGATATTGTCCGTCCATCCGGGTACTGGCTCCTGCCATATTGGAATCACTGGAAAATATTAAAAACAGTTAAGCGATCAATGTCTACCGTAATTTATTGGGCCAGCCGTAGGTACAAACATGGTGATAATAGTACATCTGCCCCAAAATGTAACCTTTACGCTGTTGAATTATGGGATATTATGAGCTCCCGGTAAAGACGCAATTATAATTTCCCATGAAATGTCCAGAGCAGGACAGGGAGCTCCCTCCAGAATACCAGCAAAAATACGTGGCATGGCAAAGAACCATAGTCACCTCGCTGGCACCACGGACTGCGGTTGTTGGTGACCGCAGTATGTAAGATGGTACGATACACAGAAGGACGCTGCTGCAAATCGTCTGGTTCATAATCCCTTAGTCGTCTCTTACGACACCCATGGGTAGAGATGGGGTGGTGCTATTATTTTCCAGCACCACACGGGACACTTTTTCTTCGTCTTAGCGTGTCGATCAATTACAAAATTTAAATTTTTGTAGCCCAGAACGTTGCCACATTTACTGCGTCATTTGTGGCTTTTTTTGGACAGTAAAACACATTAACATGCATTCCAAAGCATGGACAGCTTACCGATAGAAGGTCTAAGTACAACGGCGGGGATGTGTTCCATGGATTCTACGACTAGGGCTTCTCCGAGAGCCTTCGTAAAGGCATACGAATTTGGAAGTTTACTTAGCAATCTGTAAAATAGTAAAACATTAGTTGTCACTAATATTATGAGTATTTAAGAAAAAGGAACCGCTGTAGCGTTTTATGCGGCCTGGGAAGCTCGCACCACCAGACAGTTGAGCGATTTATGCTTCCAAGGAAGCTCAAATGTACGGCTTGAAGTGGTGAGATAGAAACGTTAAGGTGATCCATTTTCCATATAAAAATTCAAATGACTTGCATTCTTACGCGGGACATAAAATTCTGTTGAAAAACGAACGAATACTGCTATTTTTAGTTAAATTTTTCGCTAATTAATACAAAAATACAGTTAATGTACTGAAAGTACTATTTTTGTTAGCAATTTTTGGTTCAATATTACGATTGTGGGCGTGCGGTCAAAACTGTACGGTTGTGCTTTGTGTGCATGTGTGAGTGATCGTACTCATGTTAACACGGACTGACGAGAGTAATTGACTTTAGTGGACATATGGAGATATTTTTCTTATCGAAATTGTTGTTAGGCGTTGAAGTTGCACGATGAAATTTACGCGAATCAACTTTTTGCACATATATAGTTGGTACTTATTGCATTAAAAAATAAAACCTTATATTTGCAGCAGTGGCTCCATCTAGTTGCGTTCGGGGCTAAGCTGGCCGCAACGATAATATTACCTAATAGTGCTGGGCCCTGAGTCAAGATGCTTTCTACAATCGCAAACGCTAGTAGAATAGAATGAAATTGTACGGGAATGACATTAGCGATAGAAATGTTGCGTCACAGCTAATGTCAATCCCATACATTTTTATTCTATTCTATAGCGTTTGCGATTGTAGAAAGCATCTTGACTCAGGGCCCTGAGCACTCTTCTTCTTTGTTGATTAGCGCTCAGAATGAAACATAAAACCAAACTTGCTTATAACTCTTTAAAAAAGTTACTCTTTTTAGCTAAGCGTGTTTTATGTGTTTTTGTGAGATTTTCTTTTTGTGCCAAATTTTTTGTTAGTCCGCTAAAGTGATGTGCAAGTATTCATCAAATCATCATCATCATCATCATATCGTGTGGGTTGCAAGGTCGATGACCGACCTCACAAACCATAATCAAGTGCAAAATTTGTTTACAAGGTAGCCAGTATTCAGCTCAATTTTTTTTGGTAAGTGTTTCATTTTGCGTTCTTTTCTAGCTATCACCAACAAAATTTTTATGATAAACTTTTTTTTTTTTTTCGGAATAATACAATTTATGACAATACTCGCTTCACAAGGGTTCCGTTTTTTTTACCATTTTGGTTCAAAACTCTCGGACATGGTCAATACTATCTTCATAGATTTCAACGAAATCGGTTCAGCCGTGAAAGCGTTACAGACAGACAGAGCTGAGAGCGAGAACTTAGTCAACGAAACTGAGAAACTGTCCCAAAAAAATTTTTTGGCGAACTAAAAAAATTTTGGTCCTCCCCAGACAAACAGTTTGGTCAAAGTGAGCAGTTTGTATGGAAAAATTGTTTTACATCGCAAAAATTTTTTTTTGGGAAAGTGATTCAGTTTCGTTGACACGGTTTCTTACACCATGTAGTTTAGGCAACGAAGCGGATCGTTGTATGATGACCCCGCATTAAATCCTTAGTCGATTAAACTTTGCTGGGGTATTACACTATATGAGACAAACCTTCTATAAAAAAAATTCAAAAAAAAAATCGGTTACTTTTAATTTTTCCATACAAAAATTACAAAAAATGAATATAAAAGCACTAACTACCTGTTGTGTCGTATTTCTTAATCTATGTTTTGTTTGTTCTTTTCATGTGTACAATAAATAATTAAATAAATAAATAAAAAAAAATTATGAAATTTTTTGTGGATATTTTGAATTTACATTTAATTCATGATACTTTATCATCCTGTCAAATAAAATCTACCTGAGGAATTTATGTTGGGGTCAACTGCTTCGTTGCCTACACTAATGTATTAGTTTGGATCGATAGTTGTATGGATAGATACCTACCAAATCTTAGGATAAGTACTCCTTCTCCTATAGAAAAAATATCGCTCCATTGAGAACTTGTGTGTACGCTTAGACATACTTGGGAGTAAGGGAGGCAACGGTTTCTTCATCCATCCATTCCATGGCCTGGATGATCTGGTGAGGGTTCGCAGGTGGAGGGTACGGCTTCTCTTCAAGGAGCTTCTCGTGCAGATGGCAGTATGCTGTTGAGATGTGGATGAACAGCTGGAAAATTTGGGAAAAATTATCATGTTACAGTTGAAAATATTATGCAACGTGTTAATGGAATAAGCGAAACCCTCATACACCCCAACTGATTTTTATTAAAATAAATCCATTCCCGTAAAAAAAATCTTAAAATAGTTTTTTTTTTCTAGATATTGTTATTTTAAAGTTTCACCATCATTCTAGTTTCTTCGTTGTTCTAGTCCGCGCACACTGCGCACGCCACGCCCAATTTCCCCGCCGCCCAGCGCGCGTATGCACAGAAATGTTTAGAATAGAAGCGGCAGAAATTTAACTAATTTGCGTTGCCCACCAGAACTAAGATTATTACGATATGGTACGGAGCCCTAAAAAGTACCTTCAGATGTTTGCACTCCTTGGCCATCTCGACCATCAACTTGGTGCCACGAACATTCAGCAAAACAGCTTTTTTCAGCTCTTCATCGAATCTGAAAATGGCATAAAGATAATTAAGGGGCTAATAGAGCTAAATACGCTTCACTTGAGCAGGTTTTTAACGAAAAGTGATAAATATATGGCCGTGAAAAAAAATTTAATAATTAAGCATCTTTCCAAGAATATGGCCGACTCCGAAACACGATTAAATATATTTTGTACGCCAAAAAAAAAAAACTTACCTCTGCTTTTTGCTTATAAACCGTTTTTCTTAAGTACCCATTAATCTATGATGCCAAAACTTTTACACATTATTCAATACATTATAATATAGCTATTTGATAATTAATATTATGGGTACAGATTTTGAAAAAAATGCAAAAATGAGCGAAAAACGTAAAACAGCGCGAATCCGCTCCGTTCTAGCACGCGCATTCTGCCCTTTGTTAGAAAGGGAGGTAATTCAGCTCTTATCAGCCCCTTAAAGATAATAAGAAAGAAGTTTTCCCAAAGTTGTACCTTACTTTTTAGTACAAGTGTGCACTTGTGTAGACAATTTGCAGGGACAAACGATATCTTCATTATACGTTACGGGGGATAGCTCTCAAAATCAAAACGGTATAGCCAAAGGGTATAGCGGTTATTTTTAGACCCCAGCCGGCTTAGCACGCTGCAGTTGTCAGTTTATCTAGGCCCATAGATTAAAGACTTTAAGCATGGTCTCGATTTTTGACATCCGAGCAATGCGACATATTTTGAAAGACAAGGACGGCTACATGTATTAGTGTCATAGACATAAGCTGCCGTTATTCATAATCTAAGATTAGTGTATAAGCTATCTCTGTCTAAAATATCAAAAACGTAATTTGTGGATTTGCTAAACATTTTCTTCCACTGACATTTCTTCGCGCTTGGAGGTGATTGATTAGATGACATAATTCCTCAAATAAAGTGACATTTCTCCGAGATTTATTTTCTCTCGGGCAGCGTGCTAAGCAGGCTATGTTGCTTGTTTTCATGAGTAGAATCACTGGGCTTCGGGTTTAAAACGAATAAAAATTCACGTTGTATTCACGCGGTAGTTATATTGGAACCCTCGGCATGCGAGTCGGACTCGCACTTGACCGGTTTTTTTTAATACTTAAGTGTATGTATAACTTACCTAATAGTGGCCGCAGCGTGTATGATAATATCCACGTCCGAGATGATGAGAGCCCGATCTTCTGGCTTGATGCCCAGGTCTGGTTCACCAGCGTCTCCAGCTATGAGGGTCATCTTCTCCAGCAGAGGTTGTAAGCCGCCTCGGAGGTTGCGGACCTTTTCGAAGAGCTGCAAAAAGGTTTTTTTTAATACCGCCGTCCGTTTGGCTGGCGTTTACTTGACTCTAACAAAAATTATCAATTTAAGCAAAATATTTCGCAAACGGATCCCTAAATCGAAAAATGATTTGGGCATACTTGCAATATTTTTAGACGAGCTATCCAACAACACCCCACTGGGATTGAGGAGAAAAAAAAATCATCTCTTTACGTGTATGGGAGGTACCCTAAATTTCTTTTTTTTTTACCACAAATTAGTTGACGTGATCAATGTGTACACTTATACCAAATTTGAGCTTTCCAGCTATTGACAGAAAGACAGACGGACTTCGAAACTATAAGGATTTCTTGTTGACTACGGAACCCTAAAAAGAACATGTCTTCCCACTACACTTTTTTAGACTCATCGATTTCATGAACCTCGTGCTACAGGTGACTTTTGACTAAAGTTTCAATAAAGTACGTTTTTTTTTCCTTCTAGTTATGCTATTTTACCGGTAGTACAATACAAACAAAGAACAACATTTCCAAAGAAAGTTAGATCGAAAAATGAGTTTTAGTTTGGCTTCTCCATACAGATCTTCATCATAACATCCCATGAAACGTCCACTACAGGACAGGGAGCTCCCTCCAGAATTCTTTTGCTGGAAAAATGTGGAGGGGAAGTACCGTATTCAACACGCTTGTTAGCGTTACGGCTGGCACCATGTACCGCGGTTGTATAAGTAAGATGTGAGATTTTTTTTTTTTATAGAAGAGGGAGGCAGACGAGCAGGTGCGTCACCTGATGGTAAGTGATCACCGACGCCCATAGACACCTGCAACACCAGGGGGATCACAGGTGCGCTGCTGGCCTTTAAGATATTTGTAGGCTCGTTTCTTGAAGGCTGCCTTGTTGTACCCGTCCGGAAATACCTGCGCAGGAAGCTGATTCCACAGTGCGGTCGTACGTGGTAAGAAGTTTCTTGTAAAACGTACGGTGGAAGATTGCCAGTTATCCAAGTGGTAAGGATGAAATGTTAACTTCTGGCGAGTGGTGCGGTGGTGAAATTCTGCAGCAGGTATTAGCTCGAACAATTCTTCAGAGCACTCCCCATGATACACGCGATAAAGGATGCATAGAGATGCAACATCTCTCCGCAGTGCTAGATGGTCAAGACGGCCGGTGAGGACATCGTCGCCAATGATTCGGATCGCTCGACGTTGAACGCGGTCAAGAGGAAGGAGCTGATACTGAGGCGACCCGGCCCAAAGGTGGCAACAGTACTCCATATGTGGCCTAACTTGAGCCTTATAAAGTTGAAGGCAATGTGCCGGTGTGAAGTACCGTCTTGCTCTACCAAGGACACCCAGTTTTTTAGAGGTCATTTTGGCCTTGTCCTCCAAATGACCGCGAAATTGGACGGAGCTCGATATATCGACGCCGAGAATCCCAATACTCGGCTTTGCAACAAGGGAAGTGCTCTGAAACAGAGGAGATGCAACAAAGGGGTTTTTCTTTGCGGAAAACGCGCAAACTTGCGTCTTTTTGGGGTTGAACTGTACCAAGTTGCAAAGACCCCAATTCGAAACAAGGTCTAATTTAGTTTCGATTTCAGACACAAGTTTGTTCCGACACTCGCTGACAAATGCCTGAGAAAGGTTAGCGTGGCCGTGGTATGACTCATCCACCGTACTGTCGTCTGCATAGCAATGAATGCCACTAGTTAGTAACATATCATTGATAATAAATAAATAAAATAAATAAAATAAAAAATATGTTTATTTTGCATTTAACAAAGTTTATTTTTTATTTTATTTTTTTATCATTGATATGCAGAAGAAACAGCGTAGGTGATAGCACACAGCCTTGTGGGACACCAGAATTCAGAGGCTTAGATTCGGAGCACGAACCGTCGACAACGACCTTGATGCTGCGTTCCGTAAGAAAGCTGGAGACCCATTTGCACAGTTTCTCAGGCAGCCCATAGGAAGGAAGCTTCGAGAGAAGCGCTTTGTGCCAGACCCGATCGAAAGCTTTCGCCATGTCCAAAATGACCTGATACAAAGAAGGATGCTGCTGCCCATCCTCCAGTTAACCTTTATCGCCTCTTACGACACCCACGGGTATGTATGGGTTGGTACTATTCTTTGCCGGCACCACACGGGACCCGTGTGGTGCCGGCAAAGAATACAGATCTTAGTGATGCTTGTATGGGAAGACCGATTTTTATGGTTCCGTACCCAAAAGGAGCCAACGAGACTCTGTTACTAAGCCTACGTCGTTTGTCTGTCTGTCTGCTCTTTAAAGGGCTAATCTTTTAAAACGTAGATATGGTTGAAATAACAGAATATTATATCGGATTATTTAAAAAATAATGAAAACAGTTAAAAGTTTAAAAATAATGGGTGTACACATACATGAAACGTGTACGAGTATTTTGGTGTTTTCTTGTTTTAGCTCTATCGTAAAAACGGGACACAAGCGTAAAATTGGTATGTTTTTAGTGAATAAGCTATAAAATAACAACCTTTAATTTCGAAAAGTTATTTAGTTTAATTACGTACGTAATTACGTAAAATTATGCTAGGAGTCCCCAAACTGCCCAGTATACTGCATGTATAAACGGACATTTTTTATAATACTGAAGGGTGTGAAACTGATCAGCTTTTTCCAAGGAACATAGGTCGGAACGGAATACGAAAAACCAAATATGATCTCCCATACAAAATGCGCTATCAGCTGATGCAGTTTTATTGAGAACAGAGATGAGTTCGACGATGGGACGAGCTTGCCCAGAAGAAGTATATTCATTCGCGACTTGAATAGATTCGCGTTATATTAGGTCTTTACCTATGAAATTGCCGTTTTGTATGGCGAATTTTAGGTAAACTCAATTTTCAGTACTAACATTTTTGCATTTTCCTTAGGAATTATAAATCCAATTTTTTTTTCATTTTTTTAAGCATTATTGGGAAGACATTAAGCTAACAGAAGCTTAAATTTAATTTTCGAAAAATATTATCTGTAAAAAAATATAACGAATCTGATGATGAAATCGGACGACATTTAAGACGAACAATTTTCGAACCTTTAATTTTATGTATCAAACTAAAAATAAAAACTTTATTTTATGCGTAAATTGATAACCTTGAAGTCACCTTTCAAGTATAAGACAAATGGAAAAAATAGCATTAGAATTATAGGAATTATGATCTCATAAATCTTTAAGAAAATTTCGGCAATTTCATAGGTAAAGACCTATTATGAACTGGGGAACACAGACGCAGGCAGATAATTCCACTCTTTAGCCGTGCGCATCATAAAAGATGTTTCAAAGCGCTTTGTGCGAATGTGTGGGATATCAACCAAGTATGAGTGATATCCTGCGGTGCATCAGGGACTCCCGATGGTAGAAGGGGGATGGTAGATTAAGCCCGTGGAGCTCTTGAGCACACTCTCCGTAAATTATTTTTTTGTTCTATGACCTATGTTCCGTGGAAAAAGTTGTTCAGTTTTCTGGGCAGATTCACACCCTTTATTCTAACACACCTTACCGCTACGCGCTGTAGATACTTACATAATTCCATAGGCCTCTGGGTATTTTGACGACTGGTCATTTATGTTACGTAAATGTAATTTATGTATCAAAATTTGGTCATCTGGTTGCCAATGACCTTGAAGGCCGACTTCTTTTAGCAAAAGTTGTATGACCTCAATTTTTTGAAATTTATTTCGAATTTAAAAGCCAGGGCGTGGGTTGGCCCCATAAGGTGAACTGATAATAACATAAATAATTAAATATTTCGATACAATTCGGACCACAGAATCTTGGCGCGCCCTGCTACTAGACACGGCAGTAAAAAATAATACTTAGTCGTGCCCCGTAAATGTGCTGAACAGCGGTCGCCTTCAGTTCCTATTTGCGCGTTGTGGAAAAGGTAAACATTAACAAAAAACCGGTCAAGTGCGAGTCGCGCGCGCCGAGGGTTCCGATATACTTTTTGTATTTTTGGAAGCAAAAAATTCCATTTTTAGGACCGCAAAACTAAATTTGTTTGTACAGGTTATTTGCAGATTTCTAAAAAACTTAGATGGATCGTTTTATTTTTGCTCTAATGTTTACATAAACTTCTGTCAACTGTAATTAATTCAGATTTTTCCTTTCACAAACTTCGGAGATAAGGGAATGGTATTTTTTTGACATTTTTCATCATAACTTGAAAACTAAGAGACGTAAAAAAATAAAAAAATATATTTTAAAATGTACAAGTAAAGTCCTTTCATATAATACCCCACTCAACCTAGTAGCGACAATTTGAAATTTGGCCCCCCCTATTTTGGCCCCCTTTACATTAATAATCATAATTTTTTCAAAATTCTTTCATGTGCAATTAAGTTGAGCAACTATATTCTAAAACTATTCAAAATTTCAAGTCGATAGCATGAGTGGTTGCTGAGATATAGAGGTATGAAAGACAGACAAACGGACAGACAGACAAAGTCGCACCATAAGGGTTCCTTTTTTTACCATTTTGGTATCGGAACCCTAAAAATAGCGACAAGAATACTAACAATAAAGATTTATTTATTATTTATTTAATACTAATTTGCCTTAAGATGGTATGATAATCAAAACATGAATAAACTATATTCTTACGTATCATTACAACTAAGTCATCACAATATCATCATCATCATAACATCCCATGAAACGTCAACTACAGGACAGCTCCCTATAGACGTGTGTTATTTTGGAGGGGATTTACCATAGTCACCACGCTTGTAAGCGTTATGCTGGCGACCGCTGCTGTTAGTGACCGCAGTATGTACCTAAGATGGTACGATACACGGAAATATGCTGCTGCCACCCACCCACGGGTAGAGATGGGTTGATACTATTCTTTGCCGGCACCATATGGACGACAACTAACGACGAAGAAATTCTAAGCATAAATAAACATATGCGACTTCAGAGCGAGCATAATTCGTGCATACAATAGTGAGGAAATGGTGTGTACCAGAGATAAATACATACATAAATAGATAAATAACACCCAAACACAGAACAAACACTTGTGTTCATCACACAAATATTTGCCCTGGGCGGAGATTGAACCCGCGACCCACGGCGTAGAAGGCATCTGGACAGAACAGGACCTATTGTAAGGTGATTTCTGGGGGAGGACTTTTTCCATCAGTAAACCTCTTATGGCTGACAAGAGTATAAAGCAGAGGCCATATGACAGCTTGAAATCTCTGACATTTAAATTAACCATAACCTTAAATGTTCTAGGATTAAAGAGACAAGGTTCTAAGGTTACAGTCAATCCTACTAATATTATAAGCGCGAAAGTTTGTAAGGATGTTTGTTACTCTTTCACGTAAAAACTACTGAATGGATTTTAATGAAACTTGGCACACATATAGGTTAGGTCCTGGAATAACACATAGGCTACTTTTTACCGCTGGAAAACACTTCATTTCCCACGGGAAAACGCATTTAATGCGGGTGAGACCGCAGATTCTGCGCCGACGAAGTCGCGGGCACCAGCTAGTCTTAGATAGATAGATAGATAACTCGTTTATTTTGTCTACAGACACACATACATAATACAATACAGAACAGAAATTAATGCGACAAGGACAATAACAACAGTTGGAGCAATAGAAAATACATGTAAGTAAGAACCCGCTTGGGGTATGTATGTGTGCTGCAGCAGTTCAAAAAAGGCCGTAGCTCAGCGCCGTTACTTGCTTTGCAGCAAGTCACTGATTTTCAGCTACCACCTTGAGAAAAAACGCGGTAGCGTCTTTGATAAAAGTTAAAACCACTATCCTAGTCAGTTAGACACCAAGCCTCTCGACCCAGACCCATACTTGGACAAGTTGGTACCTAGTCCAAGGCTAGTATAGAGCTTTGCTCAAAATGTATCCCCTTGATAGATCCCAATTGCCGAAAAGCTGCCATCAGGACACGATTTACGAAAAGGTTGGGCCTTCTCTGATAACGAAAAGGTGAGTGCGGAGTTTTGCAATCCATGTCACACTTGCTGTCGTTCTCTACTTTTCCAGTTTCCTGCACTCGGAGGGACCTCTTGAAGGCAACCAAAAGGCAATTGATGTGGCCACGTTTTGGGCTATGATTTTGTAGTCATTTTTGTCGTTGACTCGAAAAGAAGAAGAATCCCCTTCGTTAGGCTAGTACGAGTATAGGTTAAGCCACGATCACACTTAGCTAAATTCAAAGACTAATTCGGCATACATTGCTGGGAGGCTTTGTTATGCTAATTGCAATATGCTTACTTCAATGAGCAATGTATGCCGAATTAGTCTTTGAATCAGCTAGGCGTGATCGTGGCTTTAGGCAAAATCGTGGGCAGAATTAATAAAACGGAAAACTTTTAAGTAGTACTTACGGCATCGTTAAAAAGTTCCTCTAGCCTCTGTTTTGGAGTTTTCCCTTTTTTCTGGCGCACTAACAGCAGGATTTGACCAATATCTGGACATTTCCTGAAAAAAAAAACTCAGATCAATAGGCTTCAACGTTAACTGAGCTTACAGGCTTTCAACCTGTGGGCTCAGTTGCCCACAGTTACTTTAGCCCGCTCCGATCTGCGTCGCGAACTCAGATGACTTCTTTCTTCATGGTTGACAAGCCCATTGGTGTGGTTGGTAGTGAGCCTGCGTTTCACGCCATGGGCCCAGGGTGCGATCCCAGCCTAGGGCAAACATTTGTGTGATGAACACGAGTGTTTGTACTGTGTCTGGATATGGTACTGGTTTTTACACAGAACGACTGCCATATGACCTCCGCAACACAGAGGGGAAACCAGACCCAATCCTAGATTAGGCTTTGCCAGTTTTTCAAGCAAATGGCCTCTGACTTGGCTTAATTACTACTATCATTGACAATAGCTGGGACCAACCTGCCTCCTGGCTATAAGGAACCTTGGCCAACCGGGAGAAGTCTAAATGGGCTGAGGACCCAGGTTGGCCGAAGCAAGGGTAACCTGTGCCGGTGGGGGTTCCTAGATAGCGCAGACGCCAGCTGTGAATGTGGAGAACTCCTGTAAACCATGGCACACCTCACTAATTGTCCCGCGTGCCCGACCACCTGCTCGCGTGAGGACTTACTTGACGGTAACCAGAGGGCTACCACGGTAGCCGTTTTCTGGGCGAGTAAGATTTAGCCCGTGTTCTTGCCGACACGAAAGAAGAAGAAGAAGACGGCTAAGACGGTGGCTGCCATCCTATCTGTACGTACCTGAGCAGAAGTCCCTCCGGTCACCATGACCTTAAGATGTAAAGGTCAAAAAAAAATGTTTAAGTATTTGTAACTATGTCTTAATATACAGTTCTGGTTTTGGGAACTCCCTTTAAGTATATCAATACTTGTGTTGGGAGACCCCACTCTTCCTAAACGTCTGTTACTAACAAACATCAATTTACTATTAAACGGAATGAAAAATATAAAGAAAAAGTAATAAATCAAAAGAAGTTGTACATGTGCGTGAGAGTGTGTGAATATGTATGTATATAGGAAGGTGTGTTTAAGGTAACGTGTGAGTGGGTGTGTGTGTATGTGTGAGGGTGTGTGCAGGACATGTTTTCAGGTGGCTGTGGTCTTGTCTGGAATTAGTTACGATAATAGTACGTAACTGAGCAATTTCTCTACCAACACTTTAATCGTGAAGTCATAGGTCCTGCGGTCACCATGACCTTGAAATTTAAGAAGGGGCTATGGACCGTTTCAAAGGCAGTGGCGGGCACTTCATGCCCCAGTGTTCCAATTGTGGACCAGATAGGTACACACATGAACTGTGTGTCATACATTTTATTTTTGACTAATTTTGAATTATTGTTTTGAGAATTGTAATTAATGACATCTAATTTTATGCAATATTTTATTAACCTTTTGCTATTATTTTTTGGCATACTACATTTAATGATTTGCAGAATTTAAATTTTCATGATTTCATTTCTGTATTCAGATATTTTCAATTTGTAACTAGCTTATGATGCTTGAAATAAATAGGATTTTTTTATTATTATGGGCCTGTCTGAAGCTAGTCACGTTAATAGTACGGTCAACCGCTCGTCAGTAGAAACTTTTTCAACACTATTACCACGCCATAAGGTCCAAAAGTGTTTCTACTGACGTGCTGTTGAGTGTACGTACCTAAGCAACTTCCTGGTCCCGACTGGAATTAGTTACATTAAATACTACATACCTTAGTAGTTTCTATAGAAATACCTTGCTTATGAATCCATTGTTCCTCCGATCATCATGACCTTGAAGTTCAAAAAGGGGCAGTCTGGAATTAGTCACGTTAATAGTACGTACCTAAGCAACTTCTCTATCAGAACCTTGCCCATGAAGCCTGCCCCTCCGGTCACCATGACTTTGAGATTTAAGAAGGTGGCTATGGTCCTGACTGGAATTAGTTACATTAATAGTACATACCTTAGTAGTTTCTATAGAAACACCATGCTTATGCATCCATAGTTCCTCCGGTCACCATGACCTAGAAGTTCAAAAAGGGGCAGTCTGGAATTAGTCACGTTAATAGTACGTACCTAAGCAACTTCTCTATCAGAACCTTGCCCATGAAGCCAGTCCCTCCGGTCACCATGACCTTGAGACCTGAGAAAGTGGCAGCAATCCGGTCTGGCATGTCTTCAATCTCTTCCTCCGTAAAACCTTCTGCCGCCATATTTTATCTGAAATGTACAGGTTCTTATCAATGCACTGTAAAAAGCAATGACAAAATATTTATTTTACCTCCTATAGAAACTACATCAGCTGATAGCGCATTTTGTATGGAAGGTGAAATATGGTTTTTCGTAATTCGACCTATGTTCCTTGGGAAAAGTTGTTCAGTTTTAATGACAGATTCACACCCTTCAGTATTATCACACCTCTCAGTTACACGTTGTACAGTCTAGGGAACATCGATCTTGATACATTGGAATATGTACCGCTTATTTCATTTGTGGTACCGCGCTCATATTAACGTGTAGAGACGAAAGTCACACTCGCTATGTCAAATTTCGCGTTCTCTTGACGGTACAGTCAACGACAGGTCAAGCTAGACACTCACAGTGCGACTCTCGCCCTTACGTCTATAAAAATAAGAACGGTGCAAAGTACAATGTGTCAAGCTTAATGTGCACTTAACTGTACCTATTTCTCACATGGCACCACTTTGTTTGCGAGCGATGTAATTTTAAACAATATGAATAATCAACGTGTGGTGCCGGGAAAGAATAGTAAAAAGAAAGAAAGAGGCGACTAAGGGTTATAAACTGGAGGATGGGCAGCAGCATCTTCCTTTGTATCCAACATCTTACTTACTGCGGTCACCTACAACCGCGGCCCATGGTGCCAGCCGTAACGCTAACAAGCGAGGTGACTATGATTCTTCCCCTCTACATTTTTCCAGCAAAAGCTAGAATTCTGGAGGGAGCTCCCTGTTCTGTAGTGGACGTTTCATGGGATGTTATGATGATGATGAATAATCAATATTTGATTTGATTTGTCCTTGTTGCCAGCTGCAACGCTATCAAGCGTGGTGACTATGGTGCAACAGTAGACCACATGTCGGGAGTCTATTATATAAATAAATACACAACATCCCACAACACGTCCAATGCAGGACAGGGAGCTCCCTCCAGAACACGGTCAACCACTTGTCGGTAGAAACTTTTTCAACTCTATTACCACGCCATAAGGTCCAAAAGTGTTTCTACTGTTTGGTTGGTTTGGTACCGTAGAGCCACATGTTGCGGCCGCTTAGTATTTCTACGTGCACACGCCTGATAGATGCACCAAATTTTTTCCAGTTACTAGTCTCAATTTTTGATTGCAGCTCTCAATGTAGAGGGAGAAGAAGAAGGAGAAGGCTTCTATCAAAAATTGAGAGCTATGTACCTAATAGTACGAGTTTAGGCAACGAAGCAGGTGACCCCAACATAAATTTCTCAGGCAGATTTTATTTGACAGGATGAGAAAGAATCATGAATTAAAGGTAAATTCAAAATATAAAAAAAAATTACAAGTAAACTTTTCATACATTTTTTGTAATTTTTGTATAGAAAAATTTTAAGTACCGATTTTATATTGGATTTTTTTATAGAAAGTTTGTCTCATGTAGTGTCATACCCCAGCAAAGTTTCATCGACTGAGGATTTAATGCGGGGGTCTTCATACAACGATCCGCTTCATTGCCTAGACTATAACTAGTACCTGGAATTGGTTTGTTTTAGACTTTCGCACTTTTCAATCATTTTTATTTTGTTTTGGGTCTTAGCGAGATAATAGTACCTGGAAGTTTCGTGCATTTTTAAGGCGTGCCCACATAAAGGCGATTTATGACGTTAAGCGACTGGAATACCAAAATTGTTCTTACTATTTGACTGTGGGATTAGTCTATATAGCATAGCACCACTGGTTCTGCTGCTTGTGCCGGTTTTGAAACCACTCACCAGGTAAACTACATTAAGACGATTATACGAGTAAGTCCCTCAAATTGCAAAAATGAGCTAACTTTGAAGGCAAACTTCTCCCAAACGGATGGTCCAATCGTTACAAAGAAATATACTTACATGAGTTAATCAATATGGTAAACAATAATTTTTAAGTAGATTATTAGTTTTGCCAGAAAAAAATCTTCTCTCTCTTATTTTACGCAAAAAATATCCTATTGCTTCGAAGGCTCCTAAACGTCTAAAACGATTTTGATGCATCTTCCACCCAAAAATTCTAAATTTTACGGTTTCTGAAATTTAAGTAAAAAATTTGAAAAAATAATTATTAATATGGTATAAAATCAATAAAAACCCCTTTTTTATGGGTGAGAGTCTCTACGTTGGTCGTAACGTAACAGCCACGTTGAGGAGCACGAACGCTATTGCCGTATCAATAAAGTCGATATTTGCATTGACGATCGCGTAGCTTCTAATTTGAGGGCTGTAACGCCTCTCCATATGCTTTTGTTTGTGTAGATAGTAGTTTTGCCGGGCTATGTTGTGTCTAAATAAAACACTCTTATATTTTCAACACATTTGCTCATAAAACAGCTCTATTTGCACTGCTATGTTTCGGTTCAAAGGGCAATGGAGCCAGTGAAATTACTGGCAGAAGTTATATCCTCACTGGCCCACCTGTTCGTTTGCACTCTTGTGACATAAAAAAACCGGTCAACTGTGAGCCGCATTCACGCACCGAGGATTCCGATATACCGATAATATTTTTGGAAGCAATCAAGTCCATTTTTAGGACCACAAAAAATATATTTTTTTGTGAAGGTTTTTTGCAGATTACTAAAAACTTCTGCAAGTTAGAAGGTCTTTACCTATGAAATTGCCGTTTTGTATGGCGAATTTTAGGTAAACTCAATTTTCAGTACTAACATTTTTGCATTTTTCATAGGAATTCTAAATCCAATTTTTATTATTTTTTTAAGCATTATTGGGAAGACATTAAGCTAACAGAAGCTTAAATTTCATTTTCTAAAAATATTATCTGGAAAAAAATATAACAAATGTAATGATGAAATCGGACGACATTTAAGACGAACAATTTTCATATATCATCATCATTTATATATCAAACTAAAAATAAAAACTTTATTTTATGCGTAAATTGATAACCTTGAAGTCATCTTTCAAATAAGTATAAGACAAATGAAAAAAATAACATTAGAATTATAGGAATTATGATCTCATAAATTAGTAAGAAAATTTCGGCAATTTCATATGACCTATTAGTTTTATTTTTCCTGTAATATTTACATCTATTTACATTCTATATTTACATTCTATGGACAATATTTAATTCAGTTTTTTCCTTGCTACGCAAACTTCGGAGATAAGCGGAGAATGCAATTTTTTTTAAACTTTTCATTATAACTGGAAACCTAAGTCTTAAAAAAAATTAAAAAATATTTTGGAATGTACAAGTTTACGTTCACCTTTCGTGCGATATCCTACTCAACCAAGTAGCGACAATTTAAAATTTGGCCCCCCTTTTAAGTCCCCCTTTACAATAATACTATTTTTTAAATTTATTCATAAATAAGTTGGGCAATCAAAACTATTCCTTTCAAGTCGATAGCATTTAGTGGTTGCTGAGATATACCTACACTGTGACAGACAGAGCCGCCATAATACAGCTGTGACAGACGGACAGACGAGTAGCACCATACCTATCCTAAATCTCCCTTAGCTTTAGTAGAGAATAGTTTTGTCTATTCGGGACGATTGACTGAGCAACTCGCTTACTGGGCGAGTATTGCACAAAACATGCTCGGTCTGTACTTGCACGTATTTCTTCACTAAGTGTGTATTGCCGATTCAACCTTGTAACGTTGCGGCATAGTTTAAATTTTAAGGTCTGTTGCACGACTGATGTCTATTGATTGCCAACTGCCTCTTTTATTGGATATATTTGAATTTTGAATTAGTTCGAAATCGAAATCGGCTGTTTTTTAGGGTTCCGTACCTCAAAAGAAAAAAACGGAACTCTTATAGGATCACTTTGTTGTCTGTCTGTCTGTCTGTCAAGACCCTTTATCTCACGAACGGGTAAAAGTATCAGGTTGAAATTAACACCATATATTAGGATCCATGAACCACACAATATCTGAAAATTTCAATGTTTTACAACGACGCAATCAAAAGATATGGCATTTTATGTCCTCATCTCCATACATTTATTCAAAAATGCAAAACCTACAGGGTACTTCCCGTTGACCTAAAATTATGAAATTTGGCAAGAAGCTAGGTCTCACAGTACAAATAATTGGAAAAGTCTGAAATAATTAAATATTACAACTTTTCTCACAAATAATGGTAACCAATTGTGGTGAGCTCCCGTTTCAAGAACATTCATATAAGAGAGGGGTCAAGTTGGATGGTCGCCGAGGCGATTTTTGTTTTAGTTCTATTTAAAAACGGGAACACTTACAAACTTGAAAATTATTGGTTTGTTTATTGTGCATAAGCTATAAAATAACAACAAATAATAAAATTTGGTCAAGCGCGAGTCGGGCTCAAAAAATCTAGCACATTTTATTTAATAATTAGGTATCTATTGTATAAATGAGCAATTGTGATGGGGCGGACAATGATAGCCACTCAGATCACTTCTATTCCTTTTCTTCTTCCAACTTATCTGAATCAGATGACGCAAGCTTCCATAGTCTTCCACCTACACTTAATGATACGTTAACAACTGTATTCAGCGATGTTCCAAAGAATTTCAACGTAGTGCATATCAATGCTCAAAGCATCCCTGCACACTATGTGGATATGCTTGCGTCATTTGAAAATAAAAATATCCAAGCTATTCTTGTATCCGAAACCTTTCTCAATCCTTGTCTTCCGTCTACTTCCTATTCTTTACCGGGCTTTAAGCTTATCCGCAACGATCGAGTAAGCTCCTCACATGGTGGTGTCGCTATATATCTCCGCAGCCATATCCCTTATTCGATCATTAGTCAGTCTCCCCAGCCCCCACCTCCCAACACCGCTGAGCACCTCTTTCTTGAGGTCAACCTATCCCATTGTAAAGTCCTTCTTGGTGTCTATTACAGCCCATCTCTTAAAATTAACTACTTTCCCTCTTTTGAAAACCTACTTGAAGAGTTTGTCCCATCATACAGTCATTCTATAATAATGGGCGACTTTAACACCTGCCTCCTGAAAAACGATTCCCGAACTCAAAAGTTACAGTCAGTTGTCTCTTCTAGTAATTTAAATATTCTCCCACTTAACGCCACTCACTTCTTTCCAAATTGCTCTCCTTCTCTCCTTGATCTCATGATTGTCTCCTCAACTGATCATGTTGCAAAACATGGTCAGACTGAGGCAGATGCTTTCTCATATCACCACCTGGTATATCTCTCATATAAAATTCGCCCCCCTAAACTCAAACCCCGCACCCTTTTTCAGCGTAATTTTAAAGATATGGATCTTGCGCGTCTTCGTGAAAATGCAGAGAATATCGACTGGTCGGTAATTGATCGTGCTGGTACCGTTGACGAGCAAGTTCAGCTGTTTGTAAAATTCCTAACAGAACTCTATGATGTCCACGCACCTGTGCGCCCTGTCAGAATTAAACACCTACCGGACCCTTGGTTAACTGATGACATGAAGCTACTCATTGAAAGGAAGATTCGTGCAAAAACAAAGTTCAAGGTCGACTCTTGTGACAAAAACAAACGCAAATATAATGCTGTGAGAAATCATTGCAACATGGTGATACGGGACGCTCAAAGACGCAATATTCACAAAGCTGTAGAAAACGGAGACCCCGCCAAAGTCTGGCGGTTTCTCTACTCTTTAGGAATTGGCAAGTCACGTAATGATAACATCGCAAAGGATACGAATCTCGACTCACTTAATAACCACTTCTCCTCTTCTTCTAATGTTGATGCTGGAATTAAAAACAGTACACTTAATTCATTATTTTCAAAGCCAACTCCCACTTATTCGTCTTTCAATTTTCGTCAATTCTCCGATTGTGATGTTAAGAAGAGTATTCTCTCTATCACCTCGAATGCTGTTGGCAGTGACAACATTAGCCGTAATATGATCATACCCCTTATTGACATCCTTGTTCCAGTCCTGACCAAAATCCTAAACAATTCCATTGCCTCTGGCGTATTCCCAACAGCGTGGAAAGAAGCTCAAATTACGCCTATTCCCAAAAAATGTAACCCTGCATCATTTTCCGACTATCGTCCTATATCCATTCTCCCATTTCTTTCTAAGGTGCTGGAGCGGTTGGTTCATAACCAACTGAGCCAGTTCCTAAATCGCAATAACCTACTCAATCCTCTCCAATCTGGCTTCCGTCCTGGTCATAGTACGACTACTGCCCTTGTCAAGATCTCTGATGATATTCGCTTGGGGATGGAGCGACAGCAGCTGACAGTACTGACCCTGCTTGACTTTAGCAATGCCTTTAACACCGTTGACTTTGACATCCTACTGGGGCAGCTGCACTCTCTTAACATATCTCCAACGGCAATTGACTGGTTTCGTAGTTACCTTTTTGGTCGCCGGCAACGCATCCGGGTTGAAGATTCCTTCTCCTCGTGGTGTGAAACATCTGCTGGTGTACCTCAGGGTGGCGTCTTGTCCCCACTCCTGTTTGCTATCTTCATCAACTCGATTACTCTCCCTATTCAATCTTCGTATCACTTGTATGCAGATGATCTCCAGCTCTACTCTCAGGCGGGAATCAATGAGCTCAACAACGCTATATCTGTCATCAATTCTGATCTAGCTCATATTTCCGCATGGAGTCACTCTCATGGATTACGTGTGAATCCTAATAAGACACAACTCACTGTAATTGGCAGTCGATGGTTTGTCTCAAGAGTCGACTTTGGACTTCTCCCTCCTGTGGTGTTTGAAGGAGTCTGTATTCCATACAGCCAAACCGTCAAAAACCTTGGAATAACATTTGACAATACACTATCATGGAGGCCGCAAGTGTCGGAGGTTAGTCGAAAAATTTTTGCTGCATACGGCTCGCTAAAAAGATTGCGAAATTTCTTACCGACCAGTACGAAAATTGCTCTGGCACAATCTTTACTGCTACCTATCTTAGATTACGCTGACACCTCCTACCCAGACCTTACGGAAGAGTTGCTCAACAAACTAGAACGTCTCCAGAACCTCTGTATAAGGTTTATCTTTGGGCTGCGGAAGTATGACCATGTGTCATCTTTTCGGCTGCAGTTAAAATGGCTGCCCATTCGTCTTCGGAGAGATTGCCATATCCTTTCCCTTCTGTATTCTATCTTATTTATTCCTACTACCCCTTCCTACCTCAAAGAAAGATTTCACTTCAGTCCCACTCACCTCGATCGTACACTCCGTTCCTCTCTTGACCTTTCTCTCTCTATGCCTTCCCATTCCACAAACTTCTATGACGACTCTTTCACGGTCAGAGCCATTAGGCTCTGGAACGCACTTCCCACCACGCTGAGGCAAGCTCCCTCGCTCGACTCATTCAAAAGGAATATTAAAGCTCATTTCCTTTCTCTCTCTGGCTAACCTTTTTCTCTCGTCCTGTGATCTGATGTTGGTTGTTGTTCGTTGTATCCTGTTGCTTGTTTTTATGTATTTTATGTATGTATAGTTTATGTAGTATATACGTATGTAATATGTATGTAGTATATTATTGTGTAGGTATATGTATGTTTATTAATAATATTAGTTACATATACAATATTCACTTAGTTCATCTTTGTGCACCGCCACCGCATTATTGTATCTTTGTTTTTCCTTGCACCCAAAGGTTGCCTGGAAGAAATTGCTTTTTAGCAATAAGGCCGCCTTATTGTGCTCCAATTTTATGTCCACATTTGTTTTTTTGTACTGTTTGTTATCTGTGTGCAATAAAAGAGTATTGTATTGTATTGTATTAACTTACTGAAATTTCAAATAATACAATTATGTTTATGTGGTGGTACGGAACCCTCAGTGCGCGAGTCCGACTCGCACTTGGCCGGTTTTTTTATGTAACAAGCGAGCTTGTGGGCCTAAAGTGCCTACTGTCTTATTAGCAGAATAATTGACACTAACAAGACAGCACAGCGCGTTGCCCACCCTGAGAACAAAGATTTTTTTTATGTGACAAGTGAGCAAACGAGCCGGTGGGCCACCTGACGGAAAGTGGTCACCACCGTCCATGGAGCTCGCTGTCTTATTAGTGGCATAACTTGACACTAATAAGACAGCAAAGCACGTTACCCACCCCGAGAACTAAGATGGTGTGTCTCGTGAGCCAGTAATTTCGCTGGCGAGGGATCACCCTTCAAACCGAAACACAGCAGTGCAAAGCAATAGATTTTGAACTCTATGTACAAGTGTACCAAGTTGACTAAGCACACACGGCACACTGTACCGAGTTTCCAATGTACCGAGTTGACTAAAGACCCCTATTTCACGGCAGAAATCGGCAAGGGGGTGGTACTTTCCCAGATATACTTTGCACAAAAGCCATACCACCTTCATTTTAAAAACACATTTTAAAATACAGTGGCCATGTTTTGTAGGGCCACTTGAGACTACAATGGGACAGTCTAAGGCATTTCAAGCTTGACAAATTTGACTTTACTGTATACTTAAGCGCAGATCAAACTTGACACTCAGCTACTTTTTTTTAATTGTCAATAGGCTTACTCTTGACCTCGATCTAGTCTTGAGGTAGAGATGAGGTCGACGATGGAACGAGTTTGTCCAGACGAAGCCTATTCACTCGCGAGTAGAATAGATTTGGGTTATATGAACTCGGAAACACAGACGCAGGCAGAAAATTCCATACTTTAGCCGTGCGAATAATAAAAGATGTTTCATGACTTTAGCTCTTACGACGATTGATACTATTTTAACATAAAGTAGGTACCTGATGCCGTTCCTATTTCAACATAAAGTAGGTACCTGATGCCGTTCCTATTTCAACATAAAGTAGGTACCTGATGCCGTTCCTATTTCAACATAAAGTAGGTACCTGATGCCGTTTCTATTTCAACATAAAGTAGGTACCTGATGCCGTTCCTATTTCAACATAAAGAAGGTACCTTCTTACGATTTGGGTACGATCAACTGCATGTCAATGGAAAAAATTGCAACTCTTTAACCATGCCGTTAAATACAAAATGTTTCTACTGACGTGTGCTAGAGATGTAAGATAGAAAACTTGAGGTCAAAACCCTAACTTAAATCACATTTAAATGTTTACCAAACAAACACTTTAAACCTTTCCTCAGACCGGCGATGACGTCACAAAAATACAAGTTAATAAGTCGTCATATAAATAGTTATCAATTCAAAAAACAAAACAAAAAACCATCGATGTCATCATCATAACATCCCGTCCACTACAGGACAGGGCTCCCTCCAGAAGTCCATCTCTTGCTGGAACAATGTGAAGGGGAAGACCTCAGTCACCACGCTTGTTAGCGTTACTGCTGGCACCATGGACCGCGGTTGTTGGTGACCGCAGTATGTAAGATGTGGATGTGTAAGATGTGTGTTTATAAACCCTTAGTCGCCTCTTACGACACCCACGGTTACAGATAGGTTTTTTTTTTTTTTCCATTGTATGTTTGCTATCTGTGATCAGTTTTACAACTATAAACAGATCTGATCTAGTTTCTATGGCGTTTTGGAATGAAGAGTCCGTCGACCCTCCTCTTCCTTCATTTTCATGCTTATGTGGCTTTCATAAAATTCTGCGCTTCTTAAGACGACTTGTACAATCTTCTTGTGCTGGTACTAAGAACAGACAGATAGGTTGGTACTATTCTTTGCCGGCACCACATGGGCGACGTAATAGTAATGATACTACAATATTTAAAGGGACAACTGCTTGGTCTAGTGGTTAGAGGGTTTGGCTCTCATCCGGAGGAGCTTGGTTCGAATAGATTGAATGATCTGATTGTTAGAAAAGTAAGATGTTTCTGTGCTTCGGAAGGCACGTTAATCCGTTGGGCCCGACGACTATCTACGGAAGCAGTCGTCATGTTATCAGGCAGGCCTTTGTCGACTCAACTTAATAACTCTGACCCCATGGTTTATAAGGTCGGTTAACGATCTTATAACGCACATAATATGATGACGATGATTGTTAATGATTTGCCTACAAAAAACGTATTAAAAATACGCCTAAAAACCGGTATTTAAGTATTTAAATTTAAGTATAAGCTTCAACTAAAACATAAAACACTCTGTTATACCTATACCAAACAATTTAGATACTAAACTATTAAAACTAACTTTGATAGACTTTAATTTGTTTTTAAACTAGGTTAGTAAGAAAATACTTAGTTTTAAAACTTACTTTAGATAAAAAATCACAGTTCGAAATCAAAAACACGTCGGACTCGTTAAAACACAGAACTAGGACTGATTCGTACCTTCAAGGACAGTTTCGTCAACTTCGTGCGCCTGCGCATACCTTGCGACATTGCTACCAACAACTGTTCCAAGCTAAGTCGGTGACTTAAGTACAGACAGCTACACATTTATCTGACCATTGAAGAATTCGAACGTCGCCGAGGCCGGCCCAGAAGGAGATGGCGTGCCGAATTGGATGCATTTGTGACTTACTGGCAGTAATCATCACAGGATTGTGACAGATGGCGAAAAGAGGGGGAGGCGTTTGCCCAGCAGTGGGACACCCTACAGGCTACATAAAAAAAATTGAAGAATTACACTGAATGGCGTACTTAGACCTTATAAATTAAAGGGTTTTAGCGACGCCAATGGCTTTTAGACTGAGTAACTTCGTAACCACTTTTTTACGTTATAATATAATATGGGACTTTACTTGAATTAAAATAAAAGCGGGTCAAGTGCGAGTCGGACTTGCGCGCCAAGGGTTCTGATAAACCTGTTATGTTTTAAAAGTCCCTAAAGTATGGTGCTCTGATATTCCAGCGAAACACAAGAAACACATTGTTAAAAGCCGACTCTTAAAGTAGGCCGTGCTGCAGTGGTTTCTAGCCGTTTCTTTTACGCTGCCATAGCACGATCCGAAACGGCGTAGACTCGCTCTATTTGCAATGTATTCTGCATGACATTCAATAAGTATTCACAGGTGTGACAAACACACCGACTGACAGACCGACAGACAAACAGACATACAGACCGACAGACAGACCAACAGACAGACCGACAGACAGACCGATAGACAGATCGAATTTCAAACTTTGAAGTTATTTATGCATGATTACGAGCTTATTCCACTATCTCCCTTCTACCATCGGGAGTCCAGACGCACCGCAGGATATCACCCATACTTGGTTGACACTGACCTCTATATATACAATAGAGGTCAGTGTTGGTTGATATTCCGCACATTCGCACAAAGCGCTTTGAAACATCTTTTGTAATGCGCACGGCTAAAGAGTGGAATTCTCTGCCTGCTTCTGTGTTCCCGAGTTCATATAACCCGAATCTCTTCAAGTCGCGAGTGAATAGGCTTCTTCTGGGCAAGCTCGTTCCATGGTCGACCTCATCTCTGTCTTCAATACTAGATCGAGGTCAAGAGTAAGGCCATGTCCCCACCTGGCGTCAGTGAGACGCTCACTGTGAGCCGACCGACTCTGAGCGGCGGCGTATCGGTCGCTCACTCAATTCGTTCCGTCGGCGTAGTGAGCTGACTGAGCCGCCGACCGGGAGCATAGTTCGCGGCGCCTCAGCTACTCACTTAATGAATCCGCGCGTAACGCCGCAGACTGCGTAGAGTGAGCGCTGAATGGACACTCCATTTAAAATATATAGGGAGGCGTACTGGAGGCAGACAGTGAGCGGCTCACTGACGCCAGGTCGGGACACGGCCTAAGCCCATATATTCAATAAAAATATATATATATTAATTTATTTATTTATTCATATATCTTCTTCTTCCGTTGCCATGCCCTAACGGATGTCGGCGACCACCTCTGTACACTCGGTTCTATTCTGCGTTAGTCTTGCCAACGTAGCTGCGTCTTTAATGTTGGTCCACTTTTCTGTCTGTCCACGTATCGGTCTGTCGGTATTCATATACGAGTATCTATTCATTTATTCATCATCATTCACCACGATAGCAAAAATAAGAGTGGGCCCAGGAGTGACCCCTGACTAACACCTGACTTAGTGTAATATGACTTTAAATAATCAGCAAAGAGATGAAGAAGTTAATGTATTTTCATTTTCGCAAAATATAAAATTTAACTATCAAAAAAAAGTTAAATAAAGTTAGACATCTGTTGAACAGTTGATAAAAAAAAATCGTACAAAATAACTCTGACTTTGTCATTGATGCGCAGAAGTCAAAAATTACTTATTTTCTTATGATTTGACTTCTGCGCATCAATTGACATAGCCAGAGTTATTTAGTGCGATTTTTTTGATCAACAGACAACACAGAACAGATGTCTAACTTTTTTGTAGTAAGACGGTGTGGGTCTTACTACAAAAAAGTTAGACATCTGTTGAACACTTGATTAAAAAAAAGTGCACAAAATAACTGGCTATGTCAGTTGATGCGCAGAAGTCAAGTCAAAGTCATTTTTGACGTCTGCGCATCAATGACATAGACAGAGTTATTTGGTATGATTTTTTTAATCAAGTGTTCAACAGATGTCTAACTTTTTTGTAGTAAGACGGTGCGGGTCTTACTACAAAAAAGTTAGACATCTGTTGAACACTTGATTAAAAAAATGCGTACAAAATAACTGGCAATGTCAGTTGATGCGCAGAAGTCAAGTCAAAGTCATTTTGACGTCTGCGCATCAATGACATAGACAGAGTTATTTGGTAAGATTTTTTTAATCAAGTGTTCAACAGATGTCTCACTTTTTTGTAGTAAGACAGTGTATGTTTAATGTTTATATCTAAAACACCAGATTTTTTTATTATTTCTTAACATAACATTTACAACGTAACATTTTTTTACTTTCGGAGCGAGAAAGGTATTGTATTCGTGAAAAAAAAAGTTTTTCTAATTTTCTCAAAAATGTGTTCTATATCACTCATCATAAAAAACAAGTCTCCCAAAAATGTCCGTCCGTCGGTCGGTCAGTCGGTCGGTCGGATGTCGGTCGGTCTGTCCGTCACGCTTTGGCCTAGCGGCTAAACGAATAGTCCGATTAACACCAGATTTTGAATTTAGGAGTTTTAGGCAAATCCATCGAAGGATTCTAACTGGTTTCTTGCTTGCTCTCATTTTGAGGGTAGCTGTCATACAGCGAAAATTAAAAATTAAAATTTTCTCAAAAACGGCTCATAGAATCTTGATGAAACTTTGCATGACCAAGCATCTCCGTGTAAGATATCTTGCGCCAGTATCAATTGATCTGTGTCATTTCATATAAGGGGTGTTCCTGTACCACCAAATCGTAAATATGTGATTTACCCAAAATTGGTTCCATTGAGTTTATTAAAAGTTTCTAATATAATATTAATCCAGGATTGGTTGTCTACCTGACTGGATATTATTAATGACTTTTTTCAATAAAATTTAGTACAGGGTGTACCAAAACTGAAAGGGCTTGCTCAGTAGACCAAACTGAACAGTTATCCATAAGGAACATGTGCAGGGAAATAAAAAAAATATCCATGCAAGTATCCTACGGTAGTATCCATTGATCTGTGAAAATTCATATAAAGGGTGTTCCAGTACTACCAAAAGTTAAACATGTGATTTACTCGAAATCGTTTGAGGTTTGTTTGTTTTAATGTTTGACAATTTGAATTCTGAATTGATCTGTAGATTTCATTCGAACATTTTATTGGAAAAACGTAAATAAAAGTTTGTATTTCCATACTATGTGTATGGCATTACAAATTTAAGTTTTCGGTTGATAGTTTTTCCTTGAGTATTGCGAGAAAGTAAGTGCAGTGCTGCTGTACCATTTATTTTTATTTAGATACCCAACGGCTTATTAACTATAACAAAATAACAAGTGGTAAATAAGATTTAAGCTAATAATAGGTTATCATAGCGTAATTACATTGTTGTAAAGGCAAAGATCAAATTATTTGCACTGACATACGGATCTTAGTTGACCTTTATTGTGAACAATGTTTAAAAAAAATATATGACATGCTAGTTGTTCACGCTAGTCAGCCACGAACAGCAACACACTTCACACTTCAGTAACGGCAAATTTACAAGTAGGTAGTGTAGGCAACGAAGCAGTTGACCCCAACATAAATCTCTCAGGCAGATTGTATTTGACAGGATGATAAAAAATCATGAATTAAATGTAAATTCAAAATATCCAAAAAAAAATTACAAATTAAAAATGTTCATACTTTTTTTGTAATTTTTGTTATGGAAAAATTAAAAGTACCGATTTTTTTTTTTTGGATTTTTTCATAGAAGGTTTGTCTCATAGTGTAATACCCCAGCAAAGTTTGATCGACTGAGGATTTAATGCGGAGGTCTTCATACGAGTACAACGATCCGCTTCGTTGCCTAGACTAACGGGGCCAAATTTAGGCGCCTCTGAGCGATGCAGCTTTACGAGAGAAAGAAATAGTCGAATAGTTTTCTCTTTCTTTCTTATAGCTGTATCCCTCAGAGGCGCCTAAATTTTGCCTTCGTATAGGTAAATCCGGCTTCACCCATGTGGTCAGGAATAGTGTTTTTGACGGAGTCTACTAAATAACCTTTATGGTCCGGTAGGTAACACGCTCGAAACTAATCGAACGACACCCACTGTAATAAACAATAATTAGGGTGAGTTTCCTCTGAAGCGGAGCTGGACAGAGCTGAACGGTACAGAGCAGTGAAAAGTGGTGTGTTTCCACTGACGCGGAATGTTGGATCGGGATTCGGGTCGGAGTGGGGCGAGGCGGGGCGGAGCTGGGTGGAGCGGACCGGTCCAGTTCAGTTAGGTCCAGTCCGAGTCGATCCGGTCTGGTCCAGGCCGGTCCAGTCCAGTCCGCTCCACTCCGCTCCACTCGTGTCCGCTCAACTCCACGTCGCTCATCTCTGCTCCGCTCGGGTCTGCATATCCATATATTTTTGCGAAAGTCAGCTCAGATCCGTTTACACAGTTTTCACTGAAGCGGAGCAGAGATTTTATGCTCTGTGATTGGTCAATTCGTGTATGTTCCGCTAAGCCTCTTCATCTGTGATCTGTCCAGCTGTCATTCTTATCAAGCTAAATAATTTCGACTGCCATAAAAAAAATTACTACATACTAACTAACAGAATTAAGAACATCATAGAAGGGAAAATTGAGGGAAAGAGAGGATGGGGACGACCGAGGTGAATCTTTATGGAACAAATCAAAGGAAAAGAACAACTCAAGTCGCATCAGGAGGTGAAGGAACTGGCGGAAGCACTTACTTTATTCAGAACATCATAGAAGGGAAAATTGAGGGAAAGAGAAGAAGGAGCCGACCGAGGACAACCTATAAGGAACAAATCAAAGAGAAAGTACAGGACGAGTCGAGTCGTATCAGGAAGTGAAGGAACTGGCGGAAGCAAGGAAACAACACAAGAGCACAACTCAGTTCAGAGACTAACTAACTTATATATACTCGTACACACTTTATCTCGACGTAAATTAGCACCAACTTATATTTCGTTGATATAACCATCCCGTTGCAAGGTGACGTTATAAAAATAAATTAATTTAGCATTTACATCAACATCATTTCTTAAACCGATACTTTTATTTTGAGTTGAACCAGTTCCTATTTTAACATCTTTAGGTAGAACTGCATATATCCAGTCAAAATAAATATTGATAGGTGTATATTGAATTTGAAAAGAAGTTCCTTTCTTTACAAATTCCAGTTGCTTTTCTCTCAATCGATTATCAAACATAGTTTTGCAAGCGACACCAGTTATTTTGTTTTTGAATATGAGCGGTCCGCCAGATATAGGACTTTGATCCCGTTTACTACATTTGCTACTAATACAAATTGCTGGAGTTGGTCCCGTTTTAGGATCGCATTTAACTATGACAGCCTCGCCGAATTGTAGAGGATTCGTGTTGGCTGCTTTGCTTTCTTTTTCTAGTTTTCTTTCATTATTTTTTACAAAATCAGTCCAGGAACTGGTAAACCCAGCTCCAAAATATTTTACCGGGTAACCTATGAGTGATAGGTAGTCCAATGATGACAATTTTCCCATGCGTGTTATTTCCAAATGTTCTATCATAGCTAGTGCTATATCATTCTTTTCTCCAACTCCAAATAATTTATTCTGGGGATGCTTTACTATTTTCAAAAGCTTTTTGTAATATTTAGTTTCATTCGGCGGTATTTCGAAATCTTTGTAAATGATTATAAAATTGGATTTTATATCAGAAAAACAGTGTGCTGCTGTTAAAATCCAGTCTGGTTTTAATAAACTGCAAATACACAATCTTTGAACTGTGGTAATATGTCCCCAAGCCATCTTTTGAGCAAGGATCATGATATATGGATATTCTGACGGTGACACGGGTATTCCATTGGGATCTCGTAGTTCTATATGTTGACGTCTTGAGCTCGTCGTGAACATCATCTGTAGTAGAATTGTAAATATCACACCACGCACTAGAAAGAACAGGAAAAACGTTATTTTTCAATTGTTGAAAAAGTATGATGATCCTATTAAGGGCTGATTCTTTATCATTAATTTGATTGTAAAAAATATATTTCGTTAGTTTTTTTATGTTTAGATCTTTTTGTTCCTTTCGCTTTTGTCGAAATAGATTATTTGTGTTAAACTCAACAAAACATCAACAGACAGAGCGGAATCAACGGACACAAAAAAGTACACTAACATCAATAACATCACCAAAGAAATCAACAAAAACAACATATTAAACGAAAATATTTTAAACTGCAAACTAAAAGTTACTACACTTAACTAGACTTATAAATTAGAATTACAAATTGACATTGTAATGTATTCTCCCAAAACTGACATTTTCAATTTATTGTGATTATTATTGTTCTTATGATTTTAATTAGACATCGATTTTTTTAGAATTTTAAATTGATACTCCTAAACAAAATTGATATTTTAAATTTATTGAGATGTGTTTATTATTGTTATTATGGTTTTAATTTTAATATTAAGAATTGATTTATAAGTATTAATATATTTAGCATGCCTCACTGCTTTTGCGATGCCCTATTTATAGGGTTCATGTAACTACCTATTAGGGATCCCGCACACGAACGAGAATCGGTGACCGATTTTTTGTCGGCATCCCGCTCTGACGTGTTATCACCTGAATCTTCCGTCCTTGTCCCGGCCGATAATCGCCCACCGATTCTCGGTCATGTGCGGGAGCCCTTAGGGTCCGCGCAGACCGACCGGCAAAATGCTCTTGCATGCTCGAGCACGCTCGAGCAGTCCGGAGCAGTTGTATGCAGGGTGTTAGGTTAGGATTATTATTATACAGAATGTCAGGGTAAGTATACAGGGTGTTAGGATAGGATCACTATACAGGGTGGTAGGTTAGGATCACTATATGTACAGGGTTTTAGGGTACTGTTAGGTTAGGATTACTATACAGGGTGTTAGGGTAAGTACACAGGGTGTTACATTAGGATCACTATATGTACAGGGTGTTACTACACAGGGTGTTAGGGTAAGTATACAGGGTGTAAGGATAGGATAACTATACAGGGTGTTAGGTTAGGATCATTATATGTATAGTGATCCTAACGTACAACCCTGTGTAGTTATCACTATATGTAATAGTGATCCTAACTTAACACCCTGTGTAGTTTTCCTATCCTAACACCCTGTGTAGTTTTCCTATCCTAACAGCCTGTATAGTTATCCTATCCTAACAACCTGTATACTTACTCTAAGACCCTGTACATATAGTGATCCTAATCTAACACCCTGTATACTTACCCTAACACCCTGTACATATAGTAGTCATCCTAACCTAACACCTTGTGTACTTACCCTAACATCCTAGCCTAACACCCTGTATATTAACAAATAATGACCATTAGAAATTTCAATTACAAATATGAATTTACGAAACAAATGTGATTTATTAAACGGTATTAACAATTTACAAAATACTCTTTTTCGAGTTAATTACTAATTTCGAGTTAATTTAAAAATGCTATATTTAGCCCTAAATCCTTCAAGCAGGCAAAACTGCGACCTTGCGTACGCGCGACTGCTCGCGCATGCTCGAGCAGTTTTTATGCCTCTCAGGCAATTTAGAATTTTATTCATATAAACATAAAGTCCATTTTTCAATGTTATCAAAAACTGCTCTCGTCTGCTCTGTCTTTTGGTGTGCGCGGGCCCTACCTATTGCCTAAAATATGTAACACCCTAAAAAAACAAATAAACAAAAACAAAGTAATCAATAATAATAAACATAAAGACCGCAAATAACACTAACTTCTTTATGCATTTTTTATAAGTTTGTGTGCAGTAAAGAGTTTCTGACTATCTAACAGTAAATAAATAAACACAAAAATTATTAAAACAAGCTTTTATTTATTAGATGTTTCAAGATTTCAAATAAAAGCGTGTTATACCAACACTGATGTACGGCAGTGAAAGCTGGGTATGGCAGAAAAAGCATGAAAGTAGAATTAATGCAGTAGAAATGAGAGCGTTGAGGAGTATGATTGGTGTGAAATTGAGTGACAGGATTAGAAATAGTGTGATAAGAGAACGTTGTGGCGTAAAAGAAGACGTAGTGACTAAAATTGAGAAAGGGATGCTGAGATGGTTTGGTCATGTAGAGAGGATGAATGAAGGAAGATTGACGAAAGAGATCCACAAGGCGAGAGTGAATGGAAACGTTGGAAGGGGAAGGCCCCGGCGAACGTACCAGGACCAAATTCAGGACGTTCTGAATAAAGGCCAGGTTAAAAGTACCCTAAACCGACGAGCATGTATGAAAGGATTGATGAAGGTTCAGGAAGCAAGGGAAGTATGTCAAGATCGTAGCAGGTGGAGAACTGTGGTCTCTGCCTACCCCGACGGGAACAAGGCGTGATGTTATGTTATACCTACCTATCCTTTTTTTATTTCTCTCATGTAAAACGCTTCTAATTGGAAACATTTGACACTTAATTAAAGCCGGAAAGGTGAGATAATAATAAAGGGTGTGAATCACTTCTCTTTTTAATATTTTGGCAATCGGTCGTTGTAAGGGGAACTCTTCATGAACTTCAACTTTTTCCACGGAACAAAGGTCATAGAACAAAATCTATTTTTGACAAGGAGGTTTTAGTAGCAGCTCTTTCTGCTAAGGAGAGAGCCATAAGCGTACCACTTTCTTGCGAGGGACCTCCATACTAAAATGTATGGAATTTTATCAAAATCCTAAAAACGTAATTTTTTTATCTTTCGCTCTGAAAAATATGTGACATGGGACTAATAAATGCTAATACCACAGTTTTTCTGGTGAAAACACTTACCATTCAGGAAAAAAACGGTGTTGAAAATCACGCATAAAATGGCTATTACGGACTATTTACGCTTCCGTTCTTAGTATTAATGATCATTTCACAAGTAAAAAACGATATATTTTCACTTTTGCAAAACAAAGTTTATACTAAAACATTAGATTTTTAAAGATATCTTGATTTTTGTAAAACTTAACTGAGTTTTTTGACCGACTAGCATGGACGACAGTGAGACGCTTTACACTTCACTAGCTGATACAAAATATGTATTTGGCGGACTCTATAGTGTTTTACTCTGAGATTTTTGATCTCCCATATAAACTGACGACGCATGACGTCATGGCGCATTATCTATGGGAGGTCAGATTTGGTTTTACGTATTTCGACCTATGTTCCTTGAGAAAGGTTGTTCAGTTTAATGGGCAGATTTACACCCTTCAGTATTATTACACCTTTCCGTTATACGTTGTTTATTGCAAAATGTTTGCATATGAAAGGATTGATGAAAGTACAGGAAGCAAGGGAAGTATGTCAAGATCGTAGCACTGCCGCGCTAACAATAAGAGCAGTAAGTCTGAAATTCTAGTTTTGAGTAATTGGCGCCCAAACTTTTCGTTACATTTCCCTTTACTCTACCTTGATTTTTCAAGTTACGGTTGGTTTGATTTTTCAAATTTGTAGCATAAATGGTAGTGTTGTATAATATGTAATAAGTTTTCTAATAATATTCATTATACTTTATTTAAATGACAAAAACCCTTTATATCTAGAATGAGTTGAATATATTAGCACGGGTTGCCTAGAATAACAGCAGTATGTACCTAAGTTACTGCTTCTGTTGTAAGTAATCCATATATAAATTAATGACATTTCTTTGGATAATGGAGTCCCTTTAAAGTCTGAAATAACTAAGATATAAGCTTTGTTTCATTAAAAGTTATATATTGTATGGAAGATAATAAAATGGAGAATCTATTTATTAATTTTCATTTTGGGTACCCAGTTTGGGTTCTCCACGAAGAGTCTCAGAAATGAACCGATTAAATTGGCTGATAACTTATGGTTGCCGCGTTTGTTGGTCTGTTTTATTCATCTTTTTTGGCTTTTGTTTATAGTTTGTTGAAAAAAAAAATGAAATTGATTTAAAATGGGGCTAATTTCATACAACAGTATTGACAGAATGGCTGACTAGGATAGATAAACGAATAAATAATTGTATAAATCAACGGTTTATTAATTAAAACACTTTGTATCTGAATAACATACAATAATCTGGGAATAATTCTAACAAAAGAATAAAAACTTACACAAATACCTAATTTTTTTATTATATTTGTGCATCATCTATTATTTTTATTTATCAAATAAATCTTTGGAGTTAAGCGCGTATTTGAGGTAAGTAGGTACCTACGCACATTATAAAATATTAATCAAAGCACTAAATCAAGCACGTTGTGATCTACGTGGCATGTGCACTTATCATTACAATATCACAAAGTAGTGCATATTTTAAAATTAAAAATAAAGGCTGTAAGGGATGGTGTACCAAAATCTGAAAGGGCTTGCTACGAAACTGAACAACTTTCCCAAACAAAACTTATATGAAAATAAAAAATATATTAATTTTACCACCTTCTATAAAAATTCTTCAATCACGGGCAATAAATCCTTTGATTGAACAGTTTGTATGAAAAAGTAACTCTTTATTTCTTTCCCAAAAGTGTTTCTTTGAGATTGTTATTCAGTTTCGTTGACTAACCACGCCAGTTTAGTTTTCAGTCAGTACACTGTCCCTTACACCCATTATAATAAAAAAATACAAATTCTAATCAATATCAGTATCTTCATTTGATACCGGCAAGTCCAACCAAAACCCTTTCCTATTATCCGGCATCAAGTTCAATAGTCTCTTTATGATTTCATCTTTCGTTGTTTTTGGTACACCTTTGGGGGAAACCTTTTGTTTGAATTCCGGGAATGTTTTATTTTTTATTATTTTGTTTTGTAGGAAATCCAAGTATTCTTCCTCGTCATCGTTATGATTTAGCTTATATTTGAGCTGGTACTCGCCTCGGTTTGCCGAAATAATCATTATATCTTTGAGGTACACTCTCGGTTCTGTTTTTCGCAGCTTGTATTGCGACGATAAGTCAATAAAATTGTAAAAATCACCAACTTCCATCGTTTTTACAAAACACTTTCCAGAATTTGCTTGCTGTACTGCGTCTGTATAATCAGTAAAATCGTATACCTTTCGCTTTCTTTGTAATGCCTGCTCGACTTGGTGGTGGAAACTGTCTGCTGACATAAAAGTGTGTCCTGGCTCGAAATATTTGAGGGTAATGGTATTTGCCTTTATATGGGGGCTGTTAACAATGTATACCAAAAAACTGAAAACAGCCCAGTTTTTATTTTGGGAAGAACAATTGTCCATCCACAACACAATTTGCTCCATATCGCGTTTATGTAATAAAAACGCGTGAAGGGTTGATAAGATATCTTCTTGCTTTCTTCCTGAAACAGCTTCGTTCCAAATTGCTGCGAATGGAATGTTTTTTTTTGAAGTTCCCAAAGGTACGAAGCTCTCGTTAAACGCAATAATACGTGGACAAAATATCGCACGCTTAAATTGCTCCATCCTGGGTAACATTACGACTTTTTGCAAGTCTACGGAGTAGTAGATTGTATTGTTTTCAGATTTTTCAACGTCTGTTTTATATGATTTACGTGCTTCCTTATATTTTAATTTGTGGACTCTGAAAAGCTGGCAAAATTCACAATCATGATTTGTAGCTTCATGACTTTTATGGTGTTCTTTGAACTCAACACAAACCTCACATTCCTCGTTACCAAGGTGAGCAAAAGATATATTCAATTCTTGTCTAAGGACTTTCCTATATACCTCGAATGAAATTTCTTCCTGTGGGTTACTTTCACAAAATTGCTGGTGCATTAAAGTTATTGTAATGTCGCTCGGCAAATACATTCGATTCGGAGCATGTTCACGCCTGTAATGTGAAATGACAGGGCAATATTTCATTATATGTCCTTTTATTAATTCTCTGTCACATTTGAGTGTTCTAGTATGTTTACCCCTATGATCTTTTTGTTTGTCTACAGGTCTATTTAAGGCTAACATTAGTCTTTTGTCATTTTTGGCGTTATATCCTAATGTTGTTAAAAAGAATGTCTTGCAAACTTCTATCTTGGTCTTGTCCTTATAAAAGAAATAAACATAGTTTATTCCACGTTTTGGTTTTTCAGCGTTTGTAACTTTTCTGCTTGCAACTTCTTTAGTTTCAACAAGAGATTTTATATAATGGCCTTTTGATTCCCAACTCAAGGAGATATATTCATCGTTAATTTCTTTTCTATTTTCTTCACTAAAATTTTCCGTACATTTTTTTCTGCATGTTTTTGTGCATGGATCTTTAACAGTAAGTTTTTCGATTTCCACTTTTATCTTTTTTTCTCTCCTTTCTTTTGCAGGTTCTTCAATCTTTCTCCTTTTTCTTGGATCCCCTTTTTTGTCAGTCCTTTGTCTGTCTGTGCTGATGCTTTGTTTGTTTCTGTTGTATTTTTGTCTGTCCATGTCACATCTTTATCTGTCTGTGGTGTTTCTTTGTCTCTTCCTGTAATATTTTTGTCTGTCTGTGTTGTATGTTTCTCTGTTGGTGGTGTTTTTCTGTCAGTTTTTATTGTCTTATCCTTGATAATCTGTAATTTTTTGGTCTCTTTGGCTTTTGGCTTGTCTCGCTTACTTATTTTTTGCAATTGAGTATGGTTCTTGCAATCGTTATAAGTTTCATCAGACAAAAAATGTTCATAACAAAGAAAGCAAAGACATTTTCCACAAGAGCTAAAAACCTCTTCCTTACAGTTTTTGTACTCACAATTACATAGTATGTTTCCTTTCTCCTTATTTTTATTTATTTTTTCGTACCCTTTAACCTTTGTGCCGTCGTGATTGTTGGTATTTTGTAGATTCGTGTAATTTTGATTATTTTCTTTTTCTATAGATAATGTGACCATTTCTGCAGAGTACGGATGGTGTTTTTCACAAAAGGTTAATTGCTGAAAATCATAATGATCTGAGCATAGGAGACACGAACATTTTTCACAACTGCTAAATGCTTTTGAATTACATTGTTCGAACTCACAATGCTGAAAAGGACCTTGGTCTGGAAGAGGTTTTAAGAACCCATTATCTTCTTTTTCATCTATGCATATTATTTCGTCAGTTAGAGTGCTGCTGCTGTTCATATCTTTTTTTGGGTCGTAATCTTGGTCTTTGTCGTCATCAGAATCTTCGTAAGGGTCAACAGGTATTTCAGAAATCTCAGACTGTGGATCAACTTCAAAATGTTGAGAAAGATCTTGGTCTGGAAGGCGTTTTATAAACCCATTATCTTTCGTTTCGTCTATGCATATTGTTTCGTCAGTTAGAGTGCTGCTGCTATTCATGTCTTTTTTTTGGTCGTAATCTTGATCTTTTTGGTCGTGATCTTGATCTTCATAAGGGTCGACAGGTATTTCAGGAAATTTGGGCTCTAGCTCAACTTCACACTGCTGTGAAAGACCTTGGTCTAGAAAAGATTTTAGAATTCCGCTGTAGTTTTCTCTTTTTTCTTTCATGTATATTATTTCGCTAGTAAAAATGCTCTTCTTAATGTCATCTTTAAGGTTCAAATCTTTGTTTTTGTTGTTATAAAAATCTTCGCAACTATCAATAGATATTTCTGATAGGTGGTCTGTTTCTAGATCAACGGATGGAGGAAGATTCTCATTGCAATATAAATGATCTGGATTGAAAGTACTGCAGTTATCGTTCTCAAAACCCACGTTTACTAATTGGCGCTTCATAGATTTGTTCAATGGTTTTGGTGCCAGTTTACACATTGGGTCATCATATGGTTTATCGAGTGTTTTGTCTAATCCGGTTCCTGTACTTTGAAAGCAATACGTTTGTGCTGCAAATCTATAATTATCGGAGTATTCATTTTGGTATTCGAATATTTCTGTGTGGTCATTAAAATCAAACCAGCGAGTATAAATTTTGTCAATATCAGTAACTTTCATTTTTCTTTGTACTGTTTTAGCCTTGGTCATGATCTTATAATTTCTGGAATGCATAATCTGAAAATAAAATAAAAATTCGTAATCATACTTATTATGACAAAAACCGGCTAAGTGAGTGGCGAGTCTGCCTCATTCACGAAAGGTTTTGTACCTGTCCACCAATGATGTCCAACGATCTATTGCCCTTTGATTTAAAAACCAACGCGCCCTCTTAAATCTGACTCCTCTTTCATATGAATGTACTAGAAACGCCCGGTTTACTTCCACGTCCGGTCCATTTCCCGCATCTAGCAGCTTCCCATAAGCTTGACTAGATAGTCGGTTTACCTTATAGGCCTGCCCAGGCTACGTCTTCTAATTGATATCAATTTCAACTTAATACCTTTGCCCGTTCCTGAGAAAAGGGTCTTAACAGACAGAGAAAGAGACGAACTCTATAGAGATTCTTTTAGGGTTAAATTTTTAGGGTTCCGTACCCAAAGGGTGAAAAACTGGACCCTTTTTATTTCGATGTCTGTCTGTCTGTCAGTGGGCTGTATCTCACCTATTATTTTAACTATAACAACAAATATGTTGCATCTAAAACAAAAATTATAAATAGAGTAAAAAATATATAATAAACTAGCTGTCAACCTACGGTTTCACCCGCATTAAACGCGTTTTCCCGTGGGAATTTTTGCGTGAAAGAGTAAAAAACATCCATACATTCTCACAAACTTTCGCGTTTATAATATAAGTAGGATTAAGGGGGGCTCCCAAGCTCCCATACTAAAAAAAACGGTTGTCTGTAAAGTCGGTTTACTGACGATAGTTGAACGTGACAACGTCATAAGAAAATACTGATGGAATGATTGCATTCTTCAAAAGAAAATTTTAATTTAATTCTTTTGATAGATATTTCCGCATCCGCATCCGCATCCCCTTCCGCATCCCCATCCGCATCCTCATCCCCATCTGGGTCCCCATCCGCATCCTAATCCCCTTGCCCTTTCCCCGTCCATGTCCGAGTCCGAGTCCGAGTCCGGGTCCGGGTCCGGGTCCGCGTCCGCGTCCGCGTCCGAGTCCGAGTCATACCCATACCCATACACACATAGAAACATAGAAACGCCGATTGTGCCTCTTTGTCGCTCGTTCCGCGCTCTCGCTTGCACTTCAAGCCTTAAATGGAACGCCTCAAAGCGAGGTAACGACGCATGAGTCATGTTTTTTCGTGCGTGCTGCCGGCTCCATCGAATTATAAGACGTTGTCACGTCAAAACGTGTTTTCAACTTCTTTATGCTTGATTTTTGTTTTAGCTCTATCTTAAAAATGGAAAAATTTACAGGCATGAAAAGCGGTTGGTTTAAATAGTGCATAAACTATAGAATAACAACAAATAATAAAAACTGGTCAACTGAGTGTCCGACTGGGCAAAAATTTAAATTATCGTTATAAGGTCGAGTGGGAAATCATATAAAAGGGCTTTACATTTCAAAATATTTTTTTGTAATTTTTTACGTCTCTTAGTTTTCAAGTTATGATGAAAATATAAAAAAAATACCATTCCCCCACTCATAATATAATAATAAATATATCCGAAGTTTACAAAAGGAAAACTCGGAATAAATATAGTCGATAGAACTAAATGTAAATATTACAACAAAAATAAAACAATATTTCTTAGTTACATAAAATTTGGTCCTAAAAATGGACTTTGTTGCTTCCAAAAATCCATAGGTATATTGGAACCCTCGGCGCGTGAGTCCGACTCGCACTTGACCGTTTTTCCATGTTATTTTAAAAATATCAAAAAAGTAAAACGATCACATAATGAAATATTATTTGTCTAAAAATTGTAATTTTTTTTATATATTTTTGATAAGAAATGTAGCAGTAAAATGGTTTCAAATCGGAGAAAAATTACAAAATAAGGGACATTTTAGATTTTTTTCTTCAATTATACAAATTAAATTAAAATTCTATCTCGACCACATCACTTCTCGTATCTTGTTTGTTACTATGTTTATTTTTTGTCAAGATAATTGCATTGTTTAATGTAAAAAGTGGTTACGAATTTATTTAGTCTCATGCTCATTCAAGAAGGATTGCCCTTATAAACTTCTGTGTGACTGCCCTCCCATAACTGAGACGGTATTTTTACCTTTATGATAAGAATGGACGCTTGATGTGTGAGTCCGACTTGCACTTGGCTGGTTTTTTCCTTTTTCAGCACGGAACTCATATTAGTCTCAAACTATAGTAAATAGATATTAGTTTACTTTAAATCTTACTTCATATTTAAATCCATTATAAACCAAAACTTGGCAGTATTAATTATAAACCAACCAAAGCTTTTAGTATTTCTGGGATTCATTGATTGAATTTATTTCTTAAAAAAACGGCCAAGTGCGGGTCGGACTCACGCACCAAGGGTTGTGTACCTACCACTAAGATAAAAATACCGTCCATGTTATGGATGCGCAGTTACGTTGAAGTGTATTAAGCGTGCGAGTCCGATACGCACTTGACCAGTTTTAATTTTGTTTTGTTATTTTATAGCTTATGCACTGTAAGCGTACCAATTTTCACGTTTGTAAGTTTTCCCGTTTTCAAAATCATCTAAAAATCACCTAAAAATCACGTTTTTAGTATGGGAGGCCCCCTTAAATTTTTATTTTATTTCGTTTTTATTTGTAATAGCAACTTAAATACATGATCTGTGAAAATTTCAACTGTTCAGCTATATTACGGGTCATGAGATACAACCTGCTAACAGACAGATATCAGAGGCATATCAGTAGGGTCCCGTTTTTTACCCTTTCGGTACGGAACTCTAAAAACGACTCACGGCTTAGCTTTCGAGAGCGACGCGAAGTAATTAGATTAGATTAGTTTAGATCATTTATTTGCCGTAAAAACCATTACATGTGGTATGCAAATCAATTTACAATTATTAAAACAAACAGTCAATACCTATTGAAGAAACTTACTTGAGCGAACGCGATTCACGCGGCAATAGGTAGGTACCGACGTTCTGTTTGTGTTTATGCGGGCTGATCCGTCAGCAAAAGTTTTAAATTATTACCGGATATGGTTATTGGGCTAAAATCATCATAAGATAATACAGAAAATACTTACGAAAAATTATGGCGCCATAATATACAGAACACAGTGACGAAACGACCGCTCAACACACTGGTGGCTTGCCGACTAACGAGACGAGAGGGGCAAACACCGCGTCGCTTACCATCCCCGCGCGCCCTTCCACCCTTCGTACCCACCCATACTCTGTGCCTGGGATGACTTTATTCAAAGCGAAATGAACGTTCCTCTAACTTTTACTGCTGTTGTAAATAGTGAGGTATGCAATGTTAATATTAATCGATACTTAATACGACAGCAGTAGATTAAGTTGCTGTTACTGTGTTTAGCAATTAAATAAACTAAGAAATAAACATTGCTAGCTATGAGTGCAGTTAATGTAATCACTGCTGATATGCTTATTGAGTTTACTTGTTGTCACAAAGAATTAGCTTACTACAACAGCAGTATGTTTAGCTACTGCTAATAATAGTTGTAAGAAATGCATATTATTTGTAAAGTGTGCTTAGCATAAAAGCACTACGTAAAGTTACTGCTGATACTCTAAGCATTCAATAGTAATTTTTTTAAATATGATGCTTATTTCAACAGCAGTACAATTACTTACTGCTATTATCATAAGCACAGTACATCGAGAATGCCGGAGTCACACTTACTAACGCGAAGTAAGTATACTTCCTGCTTAAACGCTTAGTATTATTACTCATATAACTGACTTACTGCTGTTATGCTTAATGAGATCTATAGATTCCAGGAAAGCTAGAAAAACGGGGGTAAGATCATATTACAGAGCACTTTATGCTGATTCCGAATCTGTATTTAACTCAGTTTTGCAAAAATTCGACTTACTGCTCTTATTGTAAGCGCGGCAGAGCAGGTGGAGGACTGTGGTCTCTGCCTACCCCAACGGGAAAGAGGCGTGATGTTATGTATGTATGTATGTATAAAGAAATCAAAATTTCGACAACAACAGGAAAAACAAAATCATCGAAATAAAACAAACGAAACTAATGAATAAAACGGCCATTAAAATGTTTAGGTCGGGTCATGAATGTGGTTCTTGTAATGATGCTCATTTATTTGACTAGATGGAACTAACTTAAGACAGGAAGTGTTTTGCAGGTGTAGCGTGGTTTGTGATTTTGAGAGAGATTCTGCGAGCCAAGATTAGTAAGTAGGTACGAGTATAGCTACAGGAGTTTTCGAGTAGCAGCCAAGCATGCAATAAGGTTTTTTGGGTTCCGCATTGTCTTTGGACATTGTCATTGGACACCACGTTGTCGCGACTGGTTGCGCCACTGGTGTCCGTACTAGACACCAGTAGAGACACCAGTAAAGACACACCCTGCGGCCACAGTATTAAGGGCTATATTTCACTGGGAGTGGTAGCGCGACTAGCATCCGAACTGGTTGCGCCGCCAAATTCTCTATAGAGCTGTATACATTTTGTTGGTAGCGGCGACTGGTTGCGCTGCCATGGTGTCCCAGTGAAATACCGGCCTTAGATACTCGGTCTCAGATTGGTGCAATAGGCCAACGTGGTAATGATCCATGCGCTGTGTTATGCTACATCAGCGTAGACAGTGTAATGATGTTCATGCGCAGTATTGAGTTCCGTAGTATTTTAGGATTTTTATCACAAAGCAAGTTTTGATTAAGACTTTAGTAACGTTTGTAGCAAAACTTTTTACCTCCTAATTCTCAGCGGGGTTAGGACAAAAATAATATCTATGTCACCTCACCGGAAAAGGATAAGAATCGTAAGTTGATCAACTTTCGAAAAATCATAAACGCCCCCTTGCCAGCTAAATGGTTGTTATTGGAAATGTGAAAAACTTATTGGTATAACTCATATCTCCTTCCTAAAATATATTTATTACTTACATATTACAGTATAACATTTAAAACCTTACACTGATTGCCTTTCACTTTACAATCATTATCTCTCCCTACCATCGACATGTAGCCAACTTCACATGTAGCTAACTTCGCATCGTGCTCGCTGACCTCCGATTGGCTGGACTCGGACGCTGCGCTACTAGCCAATGAGAAAGAGGAATGTAGTATTGTCCACAAAAACAACTTCAGTAACCATACTATTGACTGCCTACACATCCAAGCACTTAACTAGTATTATAAACAACTATACCCAACTACAAATATTTACCATAAGTTTAGAAAAAGCCAACATGATGAAATTAAAAGGAAAACTATCACAGTTACGAGCTTCACAGGTTAATGAGCTATTGCCGAAAAACTAAAAATAATAAAAAAAACCGGCCAAGTGCGAGTCGGACTCGCGCACTGAGGGTTCCGTACCACCATATAAACATAATTCTATTAGTTGAAGTTAATGTGCTAAATTTTTTGAGTCCGACACGCGCTTGACCAAATTTTATTATTTGTTGTTATTTTATAGCCTATGCCCTATAAACATACCAAGTTTCAAGTTTGTTAGTGTTCCCGTTTGTAAATAGAACTAAAACAAAAATCACCTCAGCAACCATCCAACTTGACCCCTCTCTTATATGAATGTTCTTGAAACGGGAGCTCACCACAATTGGTTACCATTAGTTGTGAGAAAAATTGTAATATTTAATGATTTCAGACTTTTCCCATTATTTGTACTGTGAGACCTACCTTCTTGCCAAATTTCATAATTTTAGGTCAACGGGAAGTACCCTGTAGGTTTTTCATTTTTGAATAAATGTATGGAGATGAGGACATAAAATGCCATATCTTTTGATTGCGTTGTTGTAAAAAATTGAAATTTTCAGATCTTGTGTGGTTCATGGATCCTAATATATGGTATTAATTTCAACCTGATACCTTTACCCGTTCGTGAGATAAAGGGTCTTGACAGACAGACAGACAGACAGACAGACAGACAGACAGACAGACAGACAGACAGACAGACAGACGGACAACAAAGTGATCCTATAAGGGTTCCGTTTTTTTCTTTTGAGGTACGGAACCCTAAAAATTACAATAGCAATCAGGCGCTAGGACCTCGCTGAGCTTTAGGAGCTAAACAGTTTATGTTATAAGCATTATGAAAGACTTACTCGAAACCCGCTTTGAGATAAAAAATAGTAAAGAAACTACGGAACCCTATACTGCGCGTGGCCCGACACGCACTTAGCCGGTTTTTTTTTACTTACTTTTCGTTGGCATCTTTTCTCATCACAAAATAATAACATATTTATTTATAAAAGAGTTTTTTTGAAGGCGTATTTCAGTTTACATAAAAGTTTACGTTTTACGTTTACGCAATATCACATAAAAATATTTTTTATCGTTGTAATGAGAACCATTTCAAGAATACAGGGTGTTAAAAAAGTATGACGAGCCGTCTAAGTGGTGATTTTACACTAATAGATTGTAGAAAAATGCAATTTTTTTTTTTGGGTGATAATGAAGAAGTCATTTAATATCAGGTGCTTCACTTCTTAAACTGAAACGACTTTTTTTAAGAAAAAGTATTTTTTTAATATTTTTAACAATCTATTAGTGATATAGTATAGGTTGACTCTTAATTAGTTCTTGATAGCAAAAGATATGCATGTACTCATGATACTGAATAACTTTTCCCAAGAAACATAGGTCGAAAATGTCGAAATACGAGAAACCAAATTTGACCTCCCATACAAAATGCGCTATCATCTGATGCAGTTTCTATGGGAGGTCAAAATTTGATTTTCGTATTTCGTCCTATGTTCCTTGGGGAAAGTTGTTCAGTATCATGAGTTTTATTACCTTTTTCTATCAAGAACTCCCGTGTGGTGCCGGCAAAGAATAGTACTAACCCATACATACCCGTGGGTGTCGTAAGAGGCGACTAAGGGTTAACTGGAGGATGGGCAGCAGCATCCTCCTTTGTAACTTACATCTTACTTACTGCGGTCACCTACAACCGCGGTCCATGGTGCCAGCGGTAACGCTAACAAGCGAGGTGACTATGGTACTTCCCCTCCACATTTTTCCAGCAAAATCTAGAATTCTGGAGGGAGCTCCCTGTCCTGTAGTGGACGTTTCATGGGATGTTATGATGATCAAGAACTAATTAAGTTACCCTATAGAATCACCCCTTAAAAGGATTATCATACTTTTTTAACACCCTGTATAGTTATCGGGTTTTAAGAACTTGGCATAAAAACTTTTAAGGAATGAAATGTGGAGATTTCTATGAGAAAAATGTATGGCATTTTAAAATTATAGAATTACTCTGTGGGCTAATGCAACAACTTTTGCATATTCGTAACATCATGATAACATCCCATGAAAAATCGTCCACTACAGGACAGGGAGCTCCCTCCAGAATACCAGCTTTTGCTGGAAAAATGTGGAGGGGAAGTACCATAGTCACCTCGCTTGTTAGCGTTACGGCTGGCACCATGGACCGCGGTTGTAGGTGACCGCAGTAAGATATAAAGGAGGATGCTGCTGCCCATCCTCCAGTTAACCCTTAGTCGCCTCTTACGACACCCACGGGTATGTATCTTTGCCGGCACCGCACGGGACTACCGTACTTAACTAACATACATATTCTTAATTATTATAATAAGATGACGGAATAGTGTGGTTAGTAGTGACCGAGCGGGTTCGAATCCTAGTAGGAGCAAATATCTGAATCATCATAACATCTTAGTCCGGCCCTGTGTCAAAGATTTTTGCCATAGACAATAGGTAGTTTTATTTCAAAAGTGATCAGTTGTTCCACGGGAGAAGAAAATCTCCCGTGGTACACCCAGGTGAACCACGCGGGTGTACCACGGGCAATGCCTGACCTGATCCCATGCAGTCCAGGGAGCTCCTATCAAAACTCCTGGAAAAACACGTGGTACTTTGGAGGGGATTTACCATAATGACCACGCTTGTAAACGTTGCGGCTGGCGACCGCTGTTGTTGGTGACCGCAGTTAAGATGGTACGATACACAGAAAGATGCTGCTGCCATCACAATTCCTTCGTCGCCTCTTACGACACCCACGGGTAGAGATGGGTTGGTATAGTTGAACCACATTTGACTAAAATGCTCCCAATTTTCTCACTCCATGTCATACCAAATAAATTCATATAAAAATGAATAGCTTAGAAAAACGGGTAGGTACCTTTTTTCCTGCTGCTTTACTGCAGAAAAAAGGCAAGGGGGTGGTACTTCCCCAGACGGACTTTGCACAAAAGCCCTACCACCTACAAAACCACAATATGTAGGATGGTACGGTACGCAGAAAGATGCTGCTGCCCATCCTCCGGTTCATAAGCCCTTAGTCGCCTCTTACGACACCCACGGGGTTGGTAGTATTCTTTGCCGGCACCACTCGTAAGCAATACAGCGTGATTATGAAATGTCTGACTATAATCGAGACATGAAACTGAACAACTTTCCTCAAAAAAACAGGTTGAAAATGAAAAAAATTTTGGCTTCCCCATACGAGTACAAACCTTGCACCATCAATATTGGAATTTGGAACGACGAAAAAAAAAATCAAATTTTTCAACCTATGTTTCTTGGGGAACGTTGTTCGTTTCATACTAGACCTTTCAAAATCACGCTAATGTATGTATGTTTATAAGTATGTAATAGAAATTAAAAACACCATACCGAAGATATCCCGGACGTCAGCTTGTACGAGATTAGAATGGCTCTCAGACAGCTTAGAAACAACAAGGCTGCCGGGCACGATGGAATTACGGCTGACCTTCTGAAAGCAGGCGGAAGGCCAGTGCTAAAAGCTCTTCAGAAGCTGTTTAATTCTGTCATACTCGAAGGGAAAACGCCACAGGCATGGCACAGAAGTGTGGTGGTGCTCTTCTTCAAAAAGGGTGATAAGTCCCTGCTGAAGAATTACAGACCCATCTCACTTCTGAGCCATGTCTATAAGCTGTTCTCGAGAGTCATTACGAACCGTCTCGCGCGCAGGCTCGACGACTTCCAGCCTCCCGAACAAGCTGGTTTCCGTAAAGGCTTCAGTACCATAGACCACATACATACGCTACGGCAAGTTATACAGAAGACCGAAGAGTATAACCAGCCACTTTGCCTAGCGCGTTTGTGGACTATGAGAAGGCCTTCGATTCGATCGAGACGTGGGCCGTGCTACGATCTCTCCAGAGGTGCCAAGTCGACTATCTACATTGAAGTGTTGAAGGATCTGTACAATAACGCCACTATGTCAGTTCGTCTTCAGGACCAGGACTCGAAACCTATCCAATTGCAGCGAGGAGTGAGACAGGGAGACGTCATATCTCCTAAACTGTTCACCGCTGCATTGGAAGACGTCTACAAACTCCTGGACTGGAAAGGACTTGGCATCAACATCAATGGCGAGTACATGACCCACCTTCAATTTGCCGACGATATTGTTGTAATGGCTGAGACCCTGGAAGATCTCGGCACGATGCTCAATAACCTCAGTAGAGTTTCACAACAAGTGGGTCTTAAAATGAACATGGATAAGACGAAAATTATGTCTAACGCCCTTGTTGTACCCACTCCACTCAATTAAAGTTGGAGTCTACGCTCGAAGTTGTCGGTGAGTACGTATACCTGGGACAAACAGTCCAGCTGGGTAAATCCAACTTAGAGAAAGAGGTTACTCGTCGAATCCGACTCGGATGGGCAGCGTTCGGGAAGCTCCGCAATATGTTCACGTCCAAAGTACCGCAGTGTATCAAGACGAAAGTCTTTGACCAGTGTGTGTTGCCAATGATGACATATGGCACCGAGACGTGGCCGCTCACGATGGGCCTTATCAGAAAGCTCAAAGTCACCCAAAGAGCTATGGAAAGGGCTATGCTCGGAGTCTCTCTGCGCGATCGAATCAGAAATGAGATCCGCAAAAGAACTAAAGTAACTGACATAGCCCTGAGAATCGCTTAACTGAAGTGGCAGTGGGCAGGGCACATCGCAAGAAGAACCGATGGCCGATGGGGCGTGAGGGTTCTAGAGTGGCGACCACGTACCGGAAGACGAAGCGTTGGCAGGCCCCCCACAAGGTGGACCGACGATCTGGTCAAGGTGGCGGGAAGCCGCTGGATGCTAGCAGCGCAGGACCGCGAGTCATAGAGATCTTTAGGGGAGACCTATGTCCAACAGTGGATGTCTTTCGTCTGATATGATGATGATGAGTAATTAAAAACACATTTTTCAACGTACAAATAATTGGTTTATTTAAAAATTAATTAACATAATAACAATAAACTTTGTTAATTATAGCAAAATTAAATAACTATTAAACCTATTTTGATCAAACTTTTTTAATTATATTAACCAATGGAATGATTACTCTTAAACTTTTACACTTTTTTAAACAGTAATAAATAAATATAAAAGTAAATGGGCAACCGAGCTTCGCTCTGCATAATCTCAACCAAATCTAAACAACAGATGACGTTTCTAAATCTACTTTTTCTAAAAAATCCTAAAATCAAGGCGAAAACGATTTTTCTAGACTATTAGCTAGATCGCTTTCTTGTCCCCGAAAACACCTAGTGCGGTCAGTTAGCTGTTTCACGTAGACACGCCTTACAATTTAACCAATTTTTTTCCAGGTACTAGTTAGGTACATAGCTCTCAATTTTTGATAGGAGCCAATTCTTGAATTTCAAAAAAATTCCATAGAAAATTCAAGAATTGGCTCCTATCAAAAATTGAGAGCTGTACCTAACTAGTACCTGGAAAAAATTTAGTGCAATTTGGTGAATTTGGCGATATAAGACTATAAGGGACCGGACTAACCTATATTGTAAATTTCATAGATACGTTTTTGAGAACGCAACATACCTATACAAATATTATTCGTTTAATAGTACAGGGTATTCCTCATAACATCCCATGAAACGTCCACTACAGGACAGGGAGCTCCCTCCAGAATTCTAGCTTTTGCTGGAAAAATGTGGAGGGGAAGTACCATAGTCACCTCGCTTGTTAGCGTTACGGCTGGCACCATGGACCGCGGTTGTAGGTGACCGTAGAATGTAAGATGTTACGATACACAAAAGGATGCTGCTGCCCGTCCTCTGGTTCATTAAACCTTAGTCGCCTCTTAAAACACCCACGGGTAGAGATGGGTCGGTACTATTCTTTGCCGGCACCACAGGATATTACCGCATACATAATTTTGAACGGTTATCATTAAAAGAAGCACATTATTCAAGTTTGTGCAGCAAAAAACGAACAGCATAATATAAAAAGTTTTTCAGCAAAATTAAAACTAATTTCGCCCGCAAATAAATCAAATTTGCATGCAAATTATGTCCGACAAAAATATCACAATTTATTAGCAAACAATTTTAGATTGAGCAGCCCTAAATTTATCTTTTGGGTTGGAATAGTACCAACCCATACATACCCGTGGGTGTCGTAAGAGGCGACTAAGGGTTAACTGGAGGATGGGCAGCAGCATCCTACTTTGTATCTTTCATCTTACTTACTGCGGTCACCTACAACCGCGGTCCATGGTGCCAGCCGTAACGCTAACAAGCGAGGTGACTATGGTACTTCCCCTCCACATTTTTCCAGCAAAAGCTAGAATTCTGGAGGGAGCTCCCTGTCCTGTAGTGGACGTTTCATGGGATGTTATGATGAAATTTATTTGTCCAGCAAAATAATTATGTATGCAGCAGAATAAGCAAATGAGCATCAAATCGTGAGTTAGGTTTAATTCGCTTCTTAATTCTGTCATTGCGGTCGAAAGAAAACCTAACCCAACCTAACGAACCTGGGCTCCAATTTAGGAGCGAACAAACGAATCACCCAATGACTACACTCATATGCCATTGGTCGCTCGTGTCACGCTACTATCGTGATTCCACCCATTTGTGAACGCAGATTTTTTCAACAAAATATGTGTGCATTTGATTAAACTGAAGCACGTTTAATTATTCTGCTGCAAAAATATTCATTTTGCTGCGCAAATACCATTTATTTACAAAACAAGTGTTGCTGCTGTTTTTATTTGTTACCGGTAAAAAACATATTCTGCTGCACATTGAGAATTTTATTGCTGCACAACAGCATGATCAGTCAACGAAACTGAACAACTTTCAGTGAATTAAACTTTTAGGAAATCCTATAAGTACTATTAAACGAGCAATAAAAATATATGTATTATATTCGTTTCTCGAAAACGGCTGTAACGATTTCGATGAAATTTACCTTATGGGGATTTTCGGGGGCGAATAATCGATCTAGCTAGGTCTAATGTCTGGAAAAATTTGTTTTCAAAATACCGCGTTTTAGACAGAAGCCTACAGCGCCATCTGTTGGCGGGTAGCATAGCTTGCTCACCCGATGGTACTTTAATGTTAAGGCGGCTTTTAAAGAGCGAAGCTCGGTCACCCAGGTACTTAATAATAAATCAGAATCTCCACAAGTATTCTAACAATTCAAACTTGATATTAGCACAAAAACTCGTGCCATTAAAAATTGTCCTTATTCTTCATCTGGCCCAAACATGGATAGAGGGTCTTCAAAAACTGGAGCACTAGTTTTACTTATAACCTCTCTTGTGGCTGTCGGTTTGGCTAGCTCAGGTTTACTCGCTGAAAAATAAAAGTCATATATTTTTTTTTTATAAAAAAGCTAATATAAAAGAGTCCCGTGTGGTGCCGGCAAAGAATAGTACCAACCATAGAATACATGAAACAGAGTTAGAAAGGCAATGCTGACAATTTTGTACGGGAACCGGTGTCGCCAGTTTGCACACATTTACACGATAAATTATATTTTCACTACATAAAAAAACCGCTAGCTATTTGTCGTCTACTGGTGAATCGAAAAAGTCAAAAGAGCCAAATCCAAGCAATCAAAAATTTACCGTATTACATTACGTTATAACATTATTTTCAAAAACGTCAAAATCTGACGTTTTTGGGTGAGAAAGAGACAAAGATAAAATGTGGCCATACTAATAAAGTTTGCACAAAACGGTTCAAAAAGTATCCATTGGATATTTCTTTGTTTTATCTTTCCTTTTAAATATTTCCCTAACAATATATTTATAAATGTGTGCAACATTATGCATAATACTTAAAAAATAATTTAGATTTTTCTTTACTGAAAATAGAAAGTTAGCGATTTTGAAATATTAAATTGTTGTGTTATACTGGTATCATTATTGTGCAAATGCTAGGGATGTATGTTTCATTGGGCAAATTATCGATAAAATGGATGATTGTACTCTGGATTACAACTCTTCCACGAAACATAGATTTGTTTATATTCGTACAGCTTGCAATAACTAACTCTAGCGATGGCGGTTAATGCGCAGAACACAAAGAACGAGTCGCGGGGGTGCGCGGGGTATGGTGGGGGAAGGACTGCGAAGCGTTCATTGGCTCTCCGCGTGTCACCATGCGCAGAAACTAATCGTCACGCTAATGTTAGGTTGTGCAAGCTGTTTTATTTTTTATATCTCACTAAAATCACAGATTAAATAATACTAAACTAACGTTTACAGATCCGATTCTCAGGCGGCGGGGTGAAGAAGGACGTACTTGATGATAGGGAATCCAGGCGCTGGTTCTTATTAGAGGTCACACTGCATCAATCAATCTTTACACAAAACATTGTAAATTCAAAGTCACTTTGTATTATACACAGGTGTTTTGTCGTTTTAGATATTATTTTCATGAGAACAGAATTGCGCGCGCGGCCATTGCTTTTTCATTGATGTTTCAGGCAGGTACGGGGGGGAGGGGGGGGGAAGAGAGGGAAGGAAAGGATGCGTTCTTAATTAGTTTTATTGTGTTGTGTATTGCCTGGCAACGCATCATAATAACTTTTGTTTGAGAAGCCAAGTATTTACTTACACCTTGTATACGAGTTTTAGTTTTATACTCATTCTTTATTAGGGTTTCGTACCGAAAGGGTGAAAAACGGGACCTATTGATATGCCTCCGATGTCTGTCTGACTGTCAGTGGGCTGTATCTCATGAACCGTAATAGGTAGAAATTTGAAATTTTCACAAATTGTGTATATCTGTTGCCGCTACAACAACAAAATTTTGTTTGAGCTGTATCTCATGAACAGTAATAAATATATAAATTAAGTGTGGCTCCGATACTAAAGACCTTTTTTAGGTGATTTTTGTTTATGCTCTATCTTAAAAACGGGAACACTTGAAAACAAGAAAATTGCAATGTTTATAGTGCATACGCTATAAAATAAAAATTGCAATGTTTATAGTGCATAAGCTATAAAATAACAAAAAATAATAAAATCTAGTCAAGCTCGTGTCGGACTCAAAAAATCTAGCACAGGAACATACTGAAATTTCTAATACAATCGTGATTATGTGGTGGTACGGATCCCTCGGTGCGCGAGTCCGACTCGCTCTTGGCCGGTTTTTTATTAGAAGATCCCTGCGTGTAAATATTCTTCAACAATAAAATAGATCATGAAGCATTGTTTTGTTTTATTATTTACCTGATATTTACATTTTTCTTATTTATATCTCACTAATATTATAAAGATAATTTATTTTAGTTTGAATTTTTATATGTTTGGATGTTTGTTACTCTTTCACGACCCAGCCACTAAACAGAATTTGATTAAATTTGGCAGGAATATGGACTTAGACCTAGAAAAGCATAATATCTACTCTTTTTTCGAATCCCACGCAAATGAAGTCGTGGGCAACTGCTAGTCAGCAATAAGAAGAACCAACAAATTAAATTAATATACCAGTAAAGACGTGTGTGGTAAAGTTGGTGTCCCTCCGGGAAGTGATTTCGGTTTCTAACAGGTATAGCGTATAGCAAGAGGCTTTAAATGTCTTCTTTGTGCCGAAAAGATGATGTCACTCTCCAAAAAGTGTTTGGAGCAAGTAGAACTTGTTTTAGTGGCTAACCAATCTTTTTGCCCTGTGGCATCGATCCATCTTTGCTTTTCTTTTGGATCACCTGGGTAGCTGCCAAAAATCTCTTTCTAAAGTCGGGATTTAGTATGAGTGCAAACAATTTTTATTTTTTTAATTATTAAAAAATTATTGGTTAACTTCAAAGCTAAAAAATATATACAAGTAAGTATTCAACATTACAGGAATAATTCCAGTATACAGAAATTTATCGATATCGTTGTATTTTTGGAAGCACTTTTACTCTGGTTTCGACCGGCTAAAAAATATTTTTGTTTTAACAAATATAGTGGATAAAAAGGAATTCAAAATGGTTATCGGTGGTACAATAGGCCTCCATTTTGCTAATTTTTATCTTTGCTGTGAGCTCGACGTGATAATATCGCACAAAACGGCATTTTCTTAAAAAATACGTCGCTGCTCTTTACGCCATTGAGTCGGGCAAATGACTGAAGGGGTCATTTTGAGGTTTTGACGTTTGTTTGTCCTACGGACCTATCCGTGGCACGCGGGGCCCGCCTACTTCGCCTTTCTAACTCTGTTTCATGTATTCTATGGTACCAACCCATACATACCCGTGGGTGTCGTAAGAGGCGACTAAGGGTTGTAAGCTGGAGGATGGGCAGCAGCGTCCTCCTCTGTATCATACCATCTTACTTACTGCGGTCACCAACAACCGCGGTCCATAGTGCCAGCCGTAACGCTAACAAGCGTGTTGACTATGGTAGTTCCCCTCCACATTGTTTCAGCAAAAGCTGGAATTATGGTGGGAGTTCCCTGTTCTGTAGTGGACGTTTGATGGGATGTCATGATGATAAAAAAGCCGGCCAAGTGAGAGTCGGACTCGCACACTAAAGGTTCCGTAGGCCTGTGCACTCTTCCATGATCTACTACAAGTTTTTACCCTTTGATTATAAAACTCCGCATCCACTAAAACCTGACCCTCGGAGTTCACCTTAATTAGTTGTAAGAAAAGTTGTAATTTTTAATGATTTCAGACTTTTTCCTTGGCTTGTCATGTTATCATCATAACATCCCATAAAACGTCCAATGCTGGACAGGGAGCTCCCTCCAGAACTCCAGCAAAACGCGTGGTACTTTGGAGGGGAACCACCATAGTCACCACGCCTGTAAGTAGCCCGCAGTATGTAAGATGGTACGACACACAGAAAGACGCTGCTGCCCATCCTCTAGTTCATAAGCCCACGGGTTCGTGAGAAAGAGGCGCTTGACAGACTGACAACAGTGATCTTTTAAGCATTCGGTATGTTTCTTTGGCACATAACCCTAAAAAATACTGCTCGATAGCTAGAAGATCCATTCAGATTTTCATTGCAAAGATTCTAAAATAAGTTAATTTTATAAAAAACTTACCAGAAATTTTCTTTGGTTTTGGCGCAAACAAATCAGTATCATCATCTTCGAACAGCGAAGTCTTTTTGATTTCTACTTTCTCTTCCATTCTCTGCTCTTCTTTTTTCTCTGTAACGTCTTTTACTTTACTCGTGCCATCTTTATCTGTAAAATTGCCACTTTTGATCTTTTTAGCGCCACCAAACAATTCTTCATCACTATCGGATCCGAAGAGCGATATTTTCTTAGAATCTTTCTCAATGTTTTTCGATGTGAATAGTTTTTCATCTGGTTCATTGAAAAGGTTTTTAGAACTCTCTTCAGGCGCAGTATTTGTTTTAAGTATATTTTTCTGTTGATTCTTTGTACTGCTTGATGTTTTAAAGAGGTCATCATCGCTATCAGACAGAAAATCAAGTGTCTTTGAAGATTTTGACTCCTTGTAAACCTGACCTAAGGTTGTTATACCTTTATTTACATTTTTATTATTTTTATCATCATCATCTTTATTTTCAATAGGATTACCGAAAATTATGTTTTCTTGAAATATATCAGATTTAGTATCTAAACTGTCTTCGTTTTTGTTTCCAAACTTATCAGATTTTGTATCAAAAATGTCTTCATCATGTAGAATATAGACAACTTTTGATTTGATATCTGTAATTGGTTTAGTTTTTGCAAAAATATTATGTTCTTGTTTTTGGCTGCTTTGTTCATGATCGTTATCAAAATCTTTTTTTGTGGCTTCAGTTTTGATATCTGTTATATCAACTTTTATTGAGTCTGAATTTTTTTCTGCATTTTCACTGGAATATGATGCATCTTTTTCACTTTCCGTTTTATTTTCGGGATTAATTTCTTCAATATTTTTAGGAGCCTCATGATCAATTACTTTGGAATCGCTCTGAATGTCTTTTATAAAATCAAACTCATCTGTCTGCAAATCAGTGTCATCATTAGGTGGTATTATACTTGAATCTTTATCGATTGGAGTGGTATTATCAGTTGTATCTTCAACAAACTCTATTCCAGATTTTTTAACAGCCTCCCTTCTGGCTCTTCTGGTTGACGGACGTCTTTTGACTTGTATTTTGGCTCTTCCTTTAGATAATTTATTATCTAGTACAGCTGAATTTGGTTCGCCTTCAAAACTGATTGATTTCACAGGTTTAGTTTCAGTGGCTGTTTGAGATTCATCATTGGCCTTGCTGGCTGATTGCCCGTCGGTTACATCACTTTTAACTACTTTTTTAGGTGAAACACCTGGAAGTAACGTGTTAACATTAATATTTAGCTGTGTTGGTCTGAGTTTTCCTATCTTTTTTGTTTCTGCTTGAGTGCTATTCGTGGACTCAGTACTTGAAGTAAGATATTCTTTTTCCTCTGAAACATTAGCCATATCATCTTTAAAATCTTGTTTAGTAGGTGATTTAGGTGTACCAAATAAATCTTCATCTTCTTTATGCAGTATCAGACTGCCTTTACTTTCGTCTGGTTTGCTCCAAACATCTCCACTTACACTAAGAATATCATCTTTGTTTGTATTATTGTCAGAATCATAAGGGATTTCATACTTAGAAACTTTCTTCTGATTTTCTGATTCAGATTTCACAAAAATATCTTCTTTGATAATGTCAATGTTTGATTTTTTATCGGACATAACATCTCTCTTATCTTGTTTTGGAGCAAAGTCAATATCTATAGCTGGTGGTTCATCTATGAATAAACCAAAAAGCCTGTCATCACTAGAAACAAATCCTTCTGGTCTTTCATCTGTAATAACATCATTTTTTTTTAAGAAAAGACTCTCATCATCAGAATCGTCATCGAACAAAGCGTTGACATTTTTGCTTTTTTTCGGTTCTTTTGGTTTTTCGAAAATTGGTGGCTGATCCACAAAGATGTCATCGAATATGTTTTGTTGCGAATCTTTGTTATCAGGGTTTAAATTTTGTTTTGATTCTGACTTTTTAGAAAAATCTAATTCATCGAAAATAGAATCTGTGATGTTTTTATTTTTATCAACTTCTCTCATGTTATCTAGAATATTTGTATAGTTATTGTCATGTTTTTGTTCTGGCTGTATAAATGAAGGTTTTTGTGCAATGCTAGGTTTTGTAGATTGTTTTGGTTCATTAGTAGTCTCATCAATGGTGAACACTGGTTTAGAATTTGTATCAAATACGGTTGTGTCAGTAAATACGTTTTTAGATGGTTCTGATGCGGTTTCAGTTACTACTGTATTTGCAGTTATTGGTTTACTTTTAGTAACATTAGTTTCATGAAACCTATCATTATCGTTTATCTTGTCTTCGGAAGCCGTTGGTTTATTTTTTATAGTATCACCGCTACCTTTAAATAATAACGAATCTTCGTCATCTCGAAAATCATTAGATGATTCAACTGACTGAGGTTTATTGTCTTTTATAGATTTTTCTACTGCTATATTTTGTTTTTCCTTCCCAATCGAATCGCTTTTAACATCATCAAATATATGTTTATCGTCAATCACAAGTTCTTTCTCAGTTACACCGATGACACTTGATTTATTTTGTTTAAATTGTAATATTTCATCATCATCAAAAAGATCTGGACTTTTAACAAAAGTATCACTTTTACTTACAGGTTCAAAAGCGGAAGTTTCACTTTCAAATATGTTTGGAGTTTCTATCATAACATTTGGCTTCACTTCTGGCGATATAACTTTCTCGTTGCTAAAAAGATGATCATCATCAGAAAATAATGCATCTTCATTTACTTTTGTAGTACTAACTGACACATTAATTGCTTTAGGAACCTCAACATTCGAAAAAAGATCGTCATCGCTGTCATCAAATAAACTTTTAGATTCTTTAACGTTATTCTTATTACTTTTAATCTTGTCTTTATCTATGAAAAGCTTGTCATCAAATAAAGCTTTGTCTTTGTCATTAGTCTTACTCCCAGTTTCACTAACGACAGGAAACAACTCATCATCATCAAAGACAGGCTTTTCAGATTTCTTTTTATCTTTAGATACAACTTTGACATTTGTAGTAAATATGTCATCGATGTCATCAAATATGTTATCACTGAACAAATCTACTTTCGGTTTTTCTACTGGTGCTTTCTTTTCTTTCTCTTGATCTTTTTTTTCCAAAACTTTAGATTTAGCGAACAGATCTTCGAATATATCTTTTTCTGCTTTTGGTTGCTGCGTTTCTTTCTTCTTGGTTTCTTTTAAGATGGGTTTGTTTCGCGTTTCTGGTTCAGAATCGTCATCGGAAGGGGAACGTTGGCGTTGATGTCGTTTCAAAATGGCTGCTCCAATGCTCTCTGTGTTAGCTTTTCCAAAAAGGGACATGCCACCCACTGGTTTCTGAAAATCAAAGTATTTTTCTTATTTTACATGTAACAGAGTTTAACATCCCTAAAGGTTGTGAATTTGCTCATAAAACTGAACTATTCCTACTTTTCAAAAATACGAGAGCAAAAATAGAAACTGCATCAGCTGCTAGCACATTTTGTAGGGCAGATCAATTATTTTTATCGTATTTTGACCTGTTTTTTAAGAAAAGTTGTACAGTTTCGTGGGTAGACTGTACAATATTTTTTTTTTAAGTATTACTACAATCGAAATAATGTAAGTAGCTTGATTAGAATGCGAGCAGGACGGAGCGATGCGTGTCTCTGCGTTCAAAATTAAAGACACAGCATTATTAATAATCCTACTAATATTATAAACGCGAAAGATGGATGGATGTTTGTTACTCTTTCACGCAAAAACTGCTGAATGAATTTTAATGAAACTTGGCACACATATAGGTTAAGTCCTGGAATAGCACATAGGCTACTTTTTACCGCGGGAAAACACTTCATTCCCACGGGAAAACGATAATATAGATAAGATTTAAAGAAACCTTTTATCTTAAAGGTGCTTTGCGCAATTCGCTAGGAAAACTTATATGTAAGGTTCCTTGAAACTTGGCTCATAAACAGGAATAGGATCATTAAAGATAAAGAAAAAATACTAATTTTTTTTGGCCATAAATGACGAGGTTTTAAAAAAAAATCGTTTTTGTCCAATAGGTCGTATGGCAGAATGTGATGAGTAGTCATTGCCTATCATAAAAAAAACTAACAGCTGTATAAACCGACCACAGACTACTTAGAACAGTTGTCAGTTTTTTTTTTAGACTGGCCATGGCTACTTTTCATTCTGCCATACGACCTATCGATATTTGACAAAAACCAAATTATTTTTTAACTTTATTATTTGCAACCGAAAAAAATTCGTATTTTTTATTTTTACTTGTTGACCTTATCCCTGTCTATGAGCCAAGTTTCGAGGTACCTTACACATACGTTTCCTATGCGAATTGGGCACAAGTAGTTAAATATTTTATCATACCATTATCACTACCACTTAAATATAAAATTAAACAAGATCGGAGTTACCTTAACACTTGTGTCTTGTACTTTCATCGCCTCATTTTCTTTCTCCGTAGTCGGTTGTGGCTTATCAGCGAAGAGTTCTGGCTCGGGTTCGTTTTCAAATAACGTTGACTTTTGCTTGGTGGTCGCCTGTTGCGGTGTCTGCAAAAATAAAAGAGCGGTCAAGTGCAAGTCGGACTCGCGCGCCGAGGGTTCCGATATAATTTTTGTATTTTTGGAAGCAATAAAGTCCATTTTTAGGACCGCAAACCTAAATTTGTTTGTAAAGGTTATTTGCAGATTTCTAAAAAACTGTGCAACTTAGAAAGATCGTTTTATTTTTGCTGTAATGTTTACATAAACTTCTGTCAACTGTAATTAATTCAGATTTTTCCTTTCACAAACATCGGAGATAAGGAATGGTATTATTTTTGGACATTTTTCATCTTAATTTAAAAAATTAAGAGACGTAAAAAAATACAAAAATATATTTTAGAATGTACAAGTAAAGCCCTTTCATATGATACTCCACTCGACCTAGTAGCGACAATTTGAAATTTGGCCCCCTTTACATTAATAATCATATTTTTTTCAAAATTCTTTAATGTGCAATTAAGTTGGGCAACTATATTCTAAAACCATTCCAAATTTCAGGTCGATAGCATGAGTGGTTGCTGAGATATAGAGGTGTGACAGACAGACGGACAGACAGACAAAGTCGCACTATAAGGGTTCCTTTTTTTTACCATTTTGGTATCGGAACCCTAAAGACAAGATCTAAAAATGATAGATACAAGGCCTCGTATGGTGCCGGCAAAGCAGTACCAACCCATCTCTACCTGTGAGTGTCGTGAGAGGCGACTATGGTTAATGAACCACAGGATGGGCAGCAGCATCCTTCTGTGTATCGTATCATCTTACATTTTGCGGTCACCTACAACCGCGGTCCATGGTGCCAGCCGTAACGCTAACAAGCGTGGTGACTATGGTACTTCCCCTCTACATTGTTTTAGCAAAATCTGGAATTTTGGAGAGTTCTCTGTCCTGTAGTGGACAGATTCAGATAATTTTATTCAATGTAGATTCTTTACAGAATACTTATTAAATGTCATGCAGAATACAATGCAAATAGAGCGAGTCTACGCCGTTTCGGATCGTGCTATGGCAGCGTAAAAGAAACGGCAAGAAACCACTGCAGCACGGCCTATGACAAGAGTCGGCTTTTTACAATGTGTTTCTTGTGTTTCGCTGGAATATCAGAGCACCATACCTCTTTGTCATTGATATAGTCATCTAATCTATACGAGTAGTAAGCTTTTTTACATAATGTTTGCTTTACAGGACGTTTCATGGGATGTCATGATAATGATACAAGGTTCGTAAGTTGGTAATTTGCGAGTTTACTAGATTAAAAATAAACTAAAATTCTGTTAGCATCTAAGAAATAATCTTTTCAAATTTGTTAAAAGCTTTCAAGTTGCTCATGTAGTTTTCAAATTTTAGGGATTCGAACCAAATTGGTAAAAACGGAACCCTTATGGTCGTCGTCTGTCTATCACACCTCATGCTATCGACTTGAAATTTGGAAGAGTTGTAGAATGTGATTGCCCAACTTTGCTGCAAATGAAAGAATTATGAAATAGTAGTTTATGCAACGGTACATAATGAGGGGTATGAAACTCGAGTGTCGGTTTATGGGACGCAGTTCCATAATAGAAGACACGAGTGTTTTATACCTAATTATGTGGAGTTGCATTACACAACTTTATCTCTTTATCTAATCTCATATCGTGAATCCTAAAATAATGTGTTCAAAAACTAATCTTAATGTTTTTCTCTTTTTCCGGTGATAACTGCTAAGTGAAAATCCTATAGCTGATTTAAAAACACTCGAAGGCAAATCTTAAATGATTTTATCACTTATTTCATTACAAAACTAATAAAATGATGTAACTACAACTTTTGTTTGCTGAGTTTTCCATTATTGCAATGAAAACTCCTTACAGCCAGAGACTACAAACGCATCAAGCTGTCAATGGCGCGGCTATAAAATTAAAAAATTGTTTAATAGGTCTCTCGCGATGACTGTTAGTAAATTAAATACTTCATAATACACTCCCACAGATAAAAAAATGCTGCTAAGAGTGTTTCTAAGCACAGATTGACATTATGAAGATGTTAACCTACAATTTTTGAACGCATTATTGAGGATTAACGATATGAGAGTAGATAAATACTAATATTATTATTTTATAAAGGGGCCAAAAAAAATATCAATTTTCCTTACTAGGTCGAGTGGGGTATCTATCATATGAGTGAAGACCTTTCACTTGTACATTCCAAAATAGATTTTTTACGGCTCTTAGTTTTCAAGTTATGATGATAAAAACCGGCCAAGTGCGAGTCGGGCTCGCGCCTTAAGGGTTCCGTACCTATCTACCATATGATATACTAAAAGCTTTTGCTCTTCGATTTTAAAAACTCCGCGACCATCCAAGTTGACCCCTTTTTTATTGAAAAGTTCTTGAAACGGGAGCTCACCTTAATTGTAAGAACGGGAAGTACCCTGTAGGTTTTGCTTTTTTGCATAAATGTATGGAGATGAGGGCATAAAATACCATATCTTTTGATTGCGTCGTTGTAAAAAATTTAAATTTTCTGATCTTGTGTGGTTTATGGACCTTAATATTCGTTATCAATTTCAACCTGATACCTCATCTCGTTCGTGAGAAAAACGGTCTTGACAGACAGACAAACAGACAGACGGACAACAAAGTGATCCTATAAGGGTTCCGAATTTTTTATTTTGAGGTACGGAACCCTAAAAATGGCTACAAAAATACCATTCCACCCCTATTACATAATCTTAGTAACACTATATGCCAAACCAAAAGAAACCATAGTTTCTACGCTATAAGGCACACCTTCGAATTCGACAGTCTCGATCCGAAGGTTCTGGGTTAGATTCCCGGTATTGTCAAACAAAAGTCACTTATTTTGACTTCCTCAGTACGGTTAGGACATTGTAAGACGAAAATTTTATACGAAGTGGTATTCTCTGCGTGCGCCTGTGTTCACGAGCTCTTATAACCCGAATCTATTTTAGTCGCGAGTGAATAGGCTTCTTCTGGGCAAGCTCGTTCCATCGTCGACCTCATCTCTGTCCTCAGGGCTAGATCGAAAAAAAAAAAAAGTGCCCCGAATAGTTGATCAGCCACGTTCGAATGTCTTTTTTCTTTGTCAAGTAAAGTTTCAGTAAAACTTAATACCCTGTATCTCAGCCCGTGTGGTGCCGGCAAAGAATAGTACCAACCTATACATACATACCCGTGGGTGTCGTAAGAGGCGACTAAGGGTTACTGGAGGATGGGCAGCAGCATCCTCCTTTGTATCTTACATCTTACTTGCTGCGGTCACCTACAACCGCGGTCCATGGTGCCAGCCGTAACGCTAACAAGCGAGGTGACTATGGTACTTCCCCTCCACATTTTTCCTAGCTATAATTCTGGAGGGAGCTCCCTGTCCTGTAGTGGACGTTTCATGGGATGTTATGATGATCTCAGCCCAGATATTATGTACGGCATAACTTTTTTCACGGTTATGTCTCTTTAGGGTAGTACTATCAAACAATAAAATAATTATTAGTGGCCGCTGAAAAAAAAAGGACGGGTTGCACTCCGGGAGTGCCGGCAGAAGTAAAAACTTGCATTTTTGAATATTATGCTTTTTGTAAGGGTCAATCGCGCCATTGCTCGCGTACTTCTTTGATGTCACTGAATAAAAACCCGTATTTTAATAACAATACGGTTGACAGTTGACGCTTTTTCGATCAGGCTACAGATCTGGGTGTCTACTCTCAAAGTCCGATATATCGAAACGATACTACTCGAAACATGCAAATGCAAAACTTCGTCCCTTGACAATAGAGTAGAATATTGGTTGGATGCAGTTTAAAAATTCATCCAACCAATATTCCACTCTATTGTCAAGAGACGAAGTTTTGCATTTGCATGTTTCGAGTAGTATCGTTTCGATATATCGGACTTTGAGAGTAGACACCCTGACGCGAATTCTGACGCGAGTTTAACATTTTTAACCCATCTAAAAGAGTGCCAAGAGCCGCTAAAGAAGTTTTGACTTCAAAAATTACGCCAAGCCCTCGTACAAGTTTAATCAATGCCTTTTTTTACCTTTTGAACTTCATCAAAAATGGGTGTTCCGAATAGTTCATCGGCCACGTTGGACCGACTTTTTTCTTTCTCAAATTGAGTTTTGTTTATCTCAGCGAATATATCATCTTCATCCGTGTCTTCTGATTGGTCGAAATCTAAAGGGGGCGGTTCGTCTAGAAACACATTACCTGTAAAAAAAAACATATAAGGATATATAGGGTGATTTTTAATTAGTTCTTGATAGTAAGAGATATGCTTGTACTCATGATACTGAACAACTTTTCCCAAGGAACATAGGTCGAAATACGAAAAACCAAGATTGACCTCCCATTCAAAATGCGCTATCAGCTGATGCTGTTTCTATGGGAGGTCAAAACTTGATTTTCGTATTTCGACCTATGTTCCTTGGGGAAAGTTGTTTAGTATCATGAGTACATTCGTACCTTTTTCTATCAAGAACTAATTAAAAGTCACCCTATACAGGGTGTAATGGACGGGTATAGGAAAACTGAAATGGCATGATCAGTCAACGTAACTGAACCACTTTCCTAGAGTAAAGTTCCCCTGCCTCTCCATAAAAACTGTGCAATCAAGTTTACAATTTTGTATGGAGAGGTAATTTTTTTTTCTCATTTTTCTGATAGTTTTGTAGGATGAAAGTTGCTCATTTTGGACTGACCATCATAGTAAATTTCATCGAAATCGTTAGAGCTGTTTTTGAGAACCGAATACAAATGTATATATATATAAGGTCCTAATGAAATAGTGAACATAATTTTAGTATGTTACTCAGACCATGAAACTGAACAAATTTCCCCAAGGAACATAGGTCGAAATACGAAAATAAATTTTTGACCTTCCATAGTAACTGCATCAGCTGATAGCGCATTTTGTATGGGAGGTCAAATTTGGTTTTTCGTATTTCGACCTATGTTCATTGGGGAAAGTTGTTTAGTTTCATGGTCTGTCACATACTAAAATTATGTTCACAATTTCATTAGGACCTTATATTTATATGTAATAAACAAATAAAATAATATTTATTATCTTACCACAAGTGTCATGAGCTAGGTTTTAACCACGGGGACTTACAGTACAAAAAAGAAACAAGTACAAAATTTCTAGCTCATAAATTGTACTTAAATATTTGTAAGTCTAAGTTGCATGTCCATTCATAAGTTTAATTTCGAATGTACTTGTTAGATCATTTGAGTCTAAAAACACTTGTATGTGGGAGAAGGGTGCCTGAAAAAGACCTGTAGTACAGGTCACCAGGTTGCCCACAGAACAACGGTAGGGCCACTCCGCCTGCGCGCGCACGCCCCATAGAAGCGAGGAGAGAAAAACAATTTTGGTTCCTTATTAACGAGGTATCTGCGACGTATACTATCCAGTTTATGTAAGCGCTTATTTTGAATGCACATCATAAACACATTCGTTGCCATAGAGACGCTGTCACTGGTTTTATGCATCTTACTCTCTCGCAATAATGGTACTATGTTTATCGCCCTCAAATGACGCTAGTAGTGTGGGTGCGGAAAGCGTGTTAGTTTTAGTAAATGGTGACACTGATTTGTATTGAATGACATAAAGAATTCGTCTCTAGATGCAGAGCAAGACGCATGGATTTCAGAGCTTCTGTGAGGTTACCACTTCACGAATTGGTACTCATAGAAACTCGTAATGTTAAAAGATAAAAGATCAGCATGACATTCTTAGTAAAAATTTAAAATAAATATGTACAATAGAAATATAAAAGAAAAAGAATACAATCTTAAGGTATTGTAGACACTGAGTGCGTGCATGCACGCGTGTGTGTTTGTGTGCACGTGTGTGTGTGTGTGTGTGTGTCTGTTATAATTATAATGTTTCTTAAACCTGTATATACAAATTTTGCTCGTTTAAATAGTATACGAGTAGAATTATTATTTTGTATCAAAACTATTGTCCCGTGTGGTGCCGGCAAAGAATAGTACCAACCCATACATACCCGTGGGTGTCGTAAGAGGCGACTAAGGGTTAACTGGAGGATGGGCAGCAGCATCCTCCTTTGTATCTTACATCTTAATTACTGCGGTCACCTACAACCGCAGTCCATGGTACTTCGCCTCCACATTTTCCAACAAAAGTTAGAACTTTGGAGGGAGCTCCCTGTCCTGTAGTGGACGTTTCATAGGATGTTATGATTTATTTATTTATTTATTTATTTATTACAATAGGTACACCAACAGTAATGGTATTAACACATTTGCAACTTATGCTATATTAAGTCTAGGAACTGATACCAAAACCAATGACAGGCGTACACAATGATGATTAAAACTATTTAAAACTAACCGGGGGCTGGTTGGTGCGGCTTGTATAGTTTCCTGATCGGCTCGCAAGGTGGCGCTTCTTCCGGTACCGGCATCTGACGACAACATATGCACACGGAATTAATAATATAGGGTGTGAAAACACATCGTATATAACAGATATACCAAAACACAAATAAAAATATGTCTATGCGCCAATAACAGAAGGATGGGCAGCAGCATCTTTTCAAGTATCGCACCATCTTACATACTGAGGTCATCAACCACAGCGGTCGCCAGCCCCAACGCTCACAAGCGTGGTGACTATGGTAAATCCCTTCCTAAGATGTACGACGCGTTTGTGCTAGGGTTCTGGAGGTAGCTTTCCTACAGTGGCCGTTTCATGGGATGTTATGTGTATGTATTTTGTTGTGAATGGGTGTCTGTGTTATGTATTGTGTGTGTGTGTGTGTGTTTGTCGTTGTGAATGCGTGTATGTGTTATGTGTGTGTTGTGTGTGTTGTGTATTTTCTTTATTAGGCTTTCCAACAACGAGTGCACATTGATTACATAGGTTGCTTACAATTTACAAGAACAATGCCTCATCACTTACAGGAGAGCACAGCATGCACAAATATGTCCAACGAATTTAGGAAAAAGAGAAGAACAAAACTAGGTACAACTCGGTATTTTGTATGTGAATGTTGTGTGTGTGTTATGAATGTGTGTGTGTGTGTTGGCATGTGTGGTGTGTTGTTGTTTATTTTTTATGTATGTGTATTATGAATGTGTGTGTGTGTGTTGGTATGTGTGATGTGTTGTTCTTATGTATGCGTGTTATTTATTACCTTAGGCACCCAACCCCTCCGCCCAGCTTCCTGGCCAACTCAGCAGCGATGTCTGATTGCGTACGGTGTTGATGATGATGATCATTTTGTCCTACAGTGGACGTTTCATGGGATGTTATGAATGAATGAATGTTTTGTGTGTGTGTGTATTTTGTTGTAATGGTGCTTGTGTTATGTGCAGTGACTGTATGTGTGTGTGTGTGTTATGAATGTGTGTGTGTTGGAATGCATGGTGTGTTGTTGTTTGTTATGTGTTATGAATGTGTGTGTGTTGGTATGTGTGGTTTGTTGTTGTTATGTGTTATGTATGTGAGTAATGTGCGTGTTATTACCTTAGGCACCCCTCCGCCCAGCTTCCTGGCCAACTCGGCAGCGATGTCTGATTGCGTTCGATGTTGATGATGATGATCGTTTTGTTGTTCAGAAACCTCCGCCTCACTCTCCAAGCCGGAACTTGACGACAACTGAATAACAAAAATTTTTATTCTGCGTTATTTTTTTTATCACCCCGGACATTTTAAGGCCGGTATTTCACTGGGACACCACGGTGGCGCGACTGGTTACGCCACTGGTGTCCGTAACTATAGGTAGACCAAAATCTCATGAATAAAGAATTAAAAATAAAAAGAAGATTTTCATATGGCAATGATGAGCTGTCAGATGTCTAGCCAAAGTAAGATTTGTGTCAACAATACTGAGATTTTACTTTGTTTACTTGAAAACACTAAAATATTTCGTAAGAATATCGGAAAAACTGGTACGATTAGGAGCAGGATTTTTCTTTCGTTAAATTCGTGAAGAAACAGTTATAAATCAAACACAATTTTCGATTTTAAAGCGCCACGAATTATTGACTGGTAAGTAGGGCTGACTAGTTTTGATACTTATGAGGGTCTGCTCCGCGCGCGGTCGTACCGTTGTAGTCCTACATCCGCTTCCGGTGCGGTTCTTTACCGCTTGCATATTCCACCACGGGATCAGTACGTGTTTCTATAGTAAGCGCAACATAACGCAGATCGTCCGGCGCGTTTGTCATCCGCTCGGGCCCCGGTGTCGTCTGCCTGACGCGCTGCGGTCAGGTTAATTAAGTTCGTCGTCCGCGTCAAACGCCGCGGTTCATTTACTCTTGCGGGCTTTCACACCTGATCACTATATTTGAAGTTGTCGCCTATTAGGAAAACGACAACGTAATTCAAGCGCAAACAGCGATCGGGTGCGAGTAATTGAAAGTAGCCGCCATTCTGACCTTTTTGTTACAGGATCGCTTACTTTAAAAATCAAGATCTGGGGTCTATTCGGTCTCTGATAACGGATAAAAAAACTGGAAAATCTGGCCACCATCTGACCTTTTCACTGACGGGGCCAATTGCTTTCAAAATCAATGTGTGTTTGTTGTCTACTCATCTTAACAAAATAGGCGGTGTTTTCTTACTGGTTTACGGTACAAAGTTCAATGTGTGAAGCTTAAAGTGCTCTTGTATTGACTGATATTCACTACATGTTGTCCACAGGCATGCGACTGCGACAAGTGAGACAAGTTGCATTGTTCATAGAAACAAAACCGCAATGAAACTGAGTTGGAATTGAATTGGAACTTAATTAGAACTTAATCAGAACTGAACCGAAATTTAATTGGAATTGAAATAGAACTGAATTTAAATTGAATTACTTTGAAATTTAATTAGAATCATGGAAACTATTGATCCTAGTGTTTTTAACTTTTAGGCAAAAATTAAAGTTCTTGAGATCTTTACTTCGGTTGACATTTTGTTGAAGTTAAAACCGCTATATCTCTGTAACTACTGGCCCTAGGTTACATGTACGTTCGGACCAAAGATTTTGAAATCAATGCACAGGTTTCGGACAAACATTAGATCTCGTCGAGATCTTTGTTTCGGTATACAGTTGTCAAATTGAAAACCGGTATAACTGTAACTACTGTCCTTAGTCTATTCATATGTTCGAAAAAATTATAGATCTCGTCGAGATAAACGGATTCAACATCTCGCAAAGATCTCTTTATTGTCAATATCAACAATTATATTTCGCCATAAATGGGAAATTCAATCAAGATCTTCAAAGGGTGACACTGCGCTGGCTAAACAGATAGGCAAGTGTTTCAAAATTTTTATTTATTGAGATAACCTACAGCTCATTAACTAAAACCAAAGTTGCTTATAATGGGTTATTTAATGACAACCCTAAATCTGGTAGAACATTTGGATTCCGAGTTATGTACCAAAGCAATAAATAATTATACTTATCTTATTTTGGTCGGAGACTAAGAGTCTGGCCACGTAACCGCGAGACCGGCGGCATGAATTTTCAATACAGCGCCCACACACAGCTGCGGGCTTGTGGAATAGTAGGTACTTAACAACGTAGACGTATTGCAAAATCAAAGGTCGTGTTGCCGGTCGCACGGTCCCGTGACCCTACCATAAGTACGAAAAGTATCAAGAAGTTCTAGTCCAATTACCCCAGTGTTGCTTACTTTAAATTTTCATTTCCCTATTATTCATGAGTTTTTGGTCGACCTATAGACACCAGTAAAGACACCAGAGTCGCCACACCCTGCGGCCACAGTATTAAGGGCTATATTTCACTGGGAGTGGTAGCGCGACCAGCATCCGAGCTGGTTGCGACGCCAAATTGGTTGCGCAACCAAACGGACACCAGGTGAGTAACTCTCTATAGAGCTGTATACATTTTGTTGGTAGCGGCGACTGGTTGCGCTGCCATGGTGTCCCAGTGAAATACCGGCCTAAGAGTTATGCCTATGAAACTGAACAACTTTTGCCAAGGAACATAAATCGAAATATGTTTTTTTTTTAACAGCACCACCTCCTAAAATATTCGTTTTCAGGCTAAGAGTTATCAGAGGTGTCATAAAAGGCGGCTAAGCACTTACCGAAGATGATCGTTGCCCTCTGTAAGCTCTAGGCGACTCAGTATGCTCCGGTTCTGAATCTGAGAACTCCTCAGCCTTCTTCTCTTCCTTAAAGCTTGCACTATCCGAATCACTGTCTGCCAGTAAACCTGCGAAAAGTATATTTTCATCCCATCTATTCGAAAATCGCTGAACGGTTCGTCAATAAAGGCGAACAAAATAGCTGTTTTCTGCAAGACTTTCGTAGCGGGTAAAAATGGGATTTAAAATTTGAATTTAGGTCCACCATAGTGATATTTTAGGTCAACCATAGAACTCGAACCAAAATATTGTATGAAAAATGATACTGGCTGGTTGCACTATTAAAATTATTATGAATATAAAAAAAGAAATATACTTGAAATGTAAACAAGACTACCAACCAAAGAGGTTCTGTTCCTAGTCGATACAAAAATGTCAATAACATTTTCAGTGGTTACAAATAATACTTAATATGATTTTTAGTATTGTTTCATCAAGAAATAATATTGTAATGGTATTTTTGTTTAAAATTAATGACGAGTGTGACTTAATGAACCTCTTATTATTTTCTCTCAGAGGGAGATGAAAAGTAGAGTATATTACGCGGCAGCAAAAATATTTTTACCTTGGGCGACCTATTGAATCCCTCGCTACGTTCAGGATTCTACTTTAGAATCCCTCGCCATGCTCGGGATTCTACTCAAGAATCCTTCACTTCGCTCTGGATTCAAAATAGCGCCCTCGCCTTAAAAACATTATTTTACAGCCTTGTGATACAATCTACTATTTTTATATCGGTACGTATTAGGGAATAGTGTCCCGTGTGGTACCGGCAAAGAATAGTACCAACCCATATACAGGGTGTTAATTTGATTGCGTGCCATAGCTCAGGGGCGGGATCAGTATCAGTAACTGAACAACTTTTCCCAAGGAACATAGGTCGAAATACGCAAATCAATTTTTGACCTCCCGTAGAAACTGCAACAGCTGATAGCGCATTTTGTATGGAAGGTCAAATTTGGTTTTTCGTATTTCGACCTATGTTCATTGGGAAAAGTTGTTCAGTTACTGATACTGATCCCGCCCCTGAGCTATGGCACGCAATCAAATTAACACCCTGTATACCCGTGGGTGTCGTAAGAGGCGACTAAGGGTTTTTTTTTTTTTTTTTTTTGTATGGATAGCCAACATAATACATATTAGTTTAAAGATTTAAAAATATAGGTCTATAGGTTACAAGCGAATATGCATCACACTTAAAGGCTACCACATCATGCTAGAAGTTAAAAATTACATAATAATTATAATATTATATCATTATAAGAACTAAAATATCATGCATGTCATGTCAATTTACCGTTAAAACTTACATACCTAATTATAATATCACTAAAAGAACTAAAATATCATGCGTCAATTCAATTTTAACTGGAGGATGGGCGGCAGCATCCTCCTTTGTATCTTACATCTTACTTACTGCGGTCACCTACAACCGCGGTCCATGGTGCCAGCCGTAACGCTAACAAGCGAGGTGACTATGGTACTTCCCCTCTACATTTTTCCAGCAAAAGCTTGAATTCTAGAGGGAGCTCCCTGTCCTGTAGTGGACGTTTCATGGGATGTTATGATGATGATTAGGGAATAGGCATGATTTTTTTTTACGATCCTCATTTATGTAAAACTACACACCTACCTACAACGCACTTCGAGTCACCTATAACAATGCCTTTAGGTTGCTGTTGGGGCTCCCACGTCACTGTAGTGCCTCTAATATGTTTGCAGAAGCGCGAACCAATGATTTTTTCACGATAAGACGCAAGAGCGTAACATCCCTGCTACAGAGAGTACGTGCGAGCTCAAACAGCATCTTGATTGTGCTCAGGGACAGGTGGGAGTGCCCCATACTAAGACATTGGAATCTTATCATGGTGGGGTTGAACGACAGCACAAGTTGAAAATGAAAAAATGTGAAATGCTTTTATTAAATTTAATCTTAATAATATGAATGATAATAATAAATTGTGATAATGATAATAAATCGACCTTTGCAAGAAGACAATATGAAAAGCAATCAGCTTACTTATATAACATAGTTAATAAAAAAATTACAATTTATTCAAAAATAGTTTTGAATTAAAACAAACAACGACAGAATGGCTAAAATCTTTAACTTATGATGAAACAGAATCACTTTTAAATATAGTATCTTAATCTTAAACCTTGAATTTAACCATAAACTTTAAAATTAGCATACCTTATATATATCACTTAAACACTCATACACATACAATTATACAAAAAAAATACAAAAACATATCCTGCACACACCCTCACACACACACACACACTCACACGTTACCTTAAACACACCTTCCTATATACATATATATTCACACACTCTCACGCACATGTACACATACATACTGTAACTTCTTTTGATTTATTACTTTTTCTTTATATTTTTCTTTCCGTTTAATAGTAATTTGATGTTTGTTAGTAACAGACGTTTAGGAAGAGTGGGGTCTCCCAACACAAGTATTAATATACTTAAAGGGAGTTCCCAAAACCAGAACAGTATATTAAGACTTAGTTACAAATAAACATTTTGTTTTTTTTGAAAAAAATATAATATGACAGATTTGTTGACTTTAGTTACTAACATAGTTAACTAAGTTTTTTTTTTTACTAACAATGGACTGTATGTTGTCTGATAATAAATCAATTTGAATTTGAATTTTGAAAACTATTTTTCGAATAGCTAAGAAATTAAGAAAGATAAGCCATCGAAGCTTCGTTTTTGCTTTGTTTAGCACGGAGTTTATATGGCCGTAGTGGAGTGTGACGTCACTGTCCATGTCAGATCTCTCTGTCTAATTGGCGCGTATTTAATAGTTTTAATAAATGCTTATATCGGGGCTCGTTTGTCAGCATTTGAAGATGGCAGACGTGAATTTGTTTCAATTTTGGTTTTATCTGTTGATTTGAGAGTTGAAAACAGCTAAAAGAGCACTTTCTCTCTAACTAGTTTTTACTTATATATCATTTCTATTCGTATTATTTTTCTTTTTAGTATTAAAATATGTATTTATTTATTTATTTACGTAAGTTTTGTGTATAATATACCTATATATATTTTAATATATATATATTTATATAAATATATATTTCATTTCATTTAGTATTTATTCGTGTTAAAGTATTGTAGTAAGGAATCTTGTTTTAATTATTTGTGTTGTACACTTTTATGCCCGCTGTATTGTCTACTAGATTTTTCTATTTAAGGTTAGCTGGTAGATAACTCAATTTTGAGTTAAGCTCGCCATTGTTATATGTTCTCACTTGTGCTTGTTTTTGTAATGTATTCGTGTACAATAAAGAATAAAGAAAGTATAATTTTGATATCCAATAAACGTCTTACAAAGTGAACATTTAATAAAAAATGGAAGTATATTCTTCTACTAAAGTTTTTGGATGGTGAGAAGCGGCTTTCTTCGTGACTTCAATAGTTTCCCCTATCAACTTATCGGAGTCGTCGTGGTGCACAGGCTTTCCTCGTCGTCGATCTTCGAGATGCGGATTTCTGTGTAAATCATTCTTTCACTGGACATTGGCGTGTCGCCATATCTTTGTAACAATTCCTTTACTTTGGCATTGGCGAAATACGTTTTGTAATGAGATGTGATGCCATTAAATAAATATACATACAAATGCTTCATCATAACATCCCATGCAACGTCCACTACAGGACAGGGAGCTCCCTCCAGAATTCTAGCTTTTGCTGGAAATATGTGGAGGGGAAGTACCATAGTCACCTCGCTTGTTAGCGTTACGGCTGGCACTATGGACCGCGGTTGTAGGTGACCGCAGTTAGTAAGATACAGAGGAGGATGCTGCTGCCCATCCTCCAGTTAACCGTTAGTCGCCTCTTACGACACCCACGGGTATGTATGGGTTGGTTACAAATGCTTATATCGGCCGAATTTCTGAGCCGATTTAAACTAAAATTTAACTTTTTGTATCTTGTTAATAAATGCGACAAAAAAATATATGCTTATTCCTTATTCTAATAAGACAGCAAAACGCGTTGCTACCCTAAGAAATAAGATGGTGTGTCTCATGAGCCGGTAATTTCACTGGCGCCCGTGCCCTTCAAACCGAAACACAGACAAACACTGCTGTTTTGCATGGAAATGCCAAAAAATTATCTAAAAAAAATACCTGCATGCCATTTTGACTTCCAGGCTTGTGATCCAATTATATGAGGCAACGGCCGGTCTGCATACAAGTCCTTAGGTTTTAAAATCACTCTGAAATTATAAAAAACATACAGGGTGATTTTTAATTAGTTTCTATGGGAGGTAATTTTTTTTTTCGCGTTCGACCTATGTCCCTTAGGGAAAGTTGTTCAGTTTCACGGGCAGAATCACATCCTTCAGGGTTGATACACCCTTTTTGTTACACCTTGTATAAGGTCCTAATGAAATAGTAAACATAATTTTACTATGTTACTCAGACCATGACACTGAACAACTTTCGAAATACGAAAATCAATTTTTGACCTCCCATAGAAACTGCAACAGCTGATAGCGCAATTTGTATGGGAGTTCAAATTTGGTTTTTCGTATTTCGACCTGTTTTCCTTGGGGAAAGTTGTTCAGTTTCGTAAACTTATGTACACTATTTCATAACGAGTAGGACCTTATATTTATTAGTAGATTCAAGGGCCTCTCTCACCTGGCTCTAAGAGGTTCAGCAGACGAGAGACAAGAGCGTGTGGTGCCGACAAAGAATAGTACCAATCCATCTCTACCCGTGGTTGTCGTAAGAGGCGACTAAGGGCTTATGAACCGGAGGATATGCAGCAGCATCTTTCTGTGTATTGCACCATCTTACACAGCCCGGACAGACCTGTGACACTCCGCACTCTAGGTATGCAACGCGGCGCTGGAAGTCGACTGGGTGAGGCAGTCGATTTTACTTTTCTTTATGTCATCTTAAGCTTATGGCGGCAAAATAGGTAAGTAAGTATTTGCATGTTTGATTGAACAATATTACATACCTACTTGCATCTCGCTTAGTATCTCATAAAGTGACAAAATCATCGCCTTAGCCCACCTGTCCGCGATTTAAAAACGTGTCTTAAGCGGTGCACTGCAAGTATCGACTTTATGCTTAGACCGTAAGGTTGAAATTTGTCCGCACCCCGCCTGGGACTGACGGATCTGTAATCGTTAGTTTACTATTATGTAAACTGTGCCCCGGTCACCAACAACAGCGGTCGCAAGCCGCAACGCTTACAAGTGTGGTGACTATGGTAAATCCCCTCCAAAGGCTCCAAAGTACTACGCCTTTTTGCTGGAGTTTTGGAGGGAGCTCCCTGTCCTGCAGTGGACGTGATGGATGATGATTCAGATTCAGATTATTTATTCAATGTAGATTCTTTACAGAATACTTATTGAATGTCATGCAGAATACAATGCAATTAGAGCGAGTCTACGCCGTTTCGGATCGTGCTATGGCAGCGTAAAAGAAACGGCAAGAAACCACTGCAGCACGGCCTACTTTAAGAGTCGGCTTTTTACAATGTGTTTCTTGTGTTTCGCTGGAATATCAGAGCACCATACCTCTTTGTCATTCATATAGTCATCTAATCTTTTTTACATAACGTTTGCTTTACACATTCTTTAAACTTTCTCTCAGGTAATTGCACTATATTGTCAGGTATTTGGTTGTAGTATCGTACACACAGACCAACGAAAGATGTATTGACTTTAGTTAATCTAGTATATGGTTGATCAATTTTGTGCTTATTTCTAGTATTAAAATTATGCCTGTCACAAATTTTGGGTAATTGATGAATGTTCTTTCTAGCATACATAATATTTTCATAGATATACTGGCATGGCACTGTCATTATGTTGATTTCCTTGAACAGTTCTCTCAGGGAATCACGAGTCTTCAGGCAATAAATTGTTCTTATAGCCCTCTTTTGTAAAACGAATATTGAATGTATATCATAAATGATAATAAATAACAAAGTAGAAAATCGCAAATTTTCACAACCACAGGCAGGATTCGAACCTGCGTCTTCTCCGTCAGTACCGGATACGCTTTACCAACTAGGCTACCGTGGTCCTGCCTGATGTTGTGAAATTTGCGACCTCTATACGCATTTCATCGTAGCGTTTGTGCTGCCACCTAGTAAGCATTTGCTGTACTAGCTCAACTAGTCCACTGTTGCAAATATAATTCAAATCGGAAATTGGTAACATTACGTATAATCGAAAATGATTTAATTTTAACACTTCCTGTGTTCGGATAAATCTACAAAGTAGAACATACATACATAAATCACGCCTTGTTCCCGTCGGGGTAGGCAGAGACCGAAGTTCTCCACCTGCTACGATATTGACATTCTTCCCTTGCTTCCTGTATCAATCCTTTCATACATGCTCGTCGGTTTAGGGTACTTTTAACCTGGCCTTTATTCAGAACGTCCTGAATTTGGTCCTGGTACGTTCGCCGAGGCCTTCCCTTTTCACAAACAAAGTCAGGATTCGAACCTGCGTCTTCTGCCTAAGTACCGGAGACGCTTTACAAACTAGACTACTGTCACAGTAAATATATAAGCTATAGCAGTATGGAAACTCCTAACAAACGTCCAAAACTGGCGCACTCACACATGCGCACACCGCTACAGGAAAATAAGCAGTTTTCGCGCTGAAGTCAGTCGTGGGTGCCAAAACCAAAATACAAACAAATAGGTACATATATGGTCCCTATAAGTATGTCCCTGTCCTTGTGCGATAAAACGCGACTAAGTATCTTAATCTGCCCTTGTGTCATAAAAGGCGACTAAGTGACTTAACCTTTTCTTGTGTCGTAAAAGGCGACTAAGAGTGAAAAAAAAACTTGAAAAATTGAAAACATGCTGAAAGGAACAAAGTTGATAGAAGCACCCAATATTTGAGTTCATCTTACAATGCTTATTTCAAAAATTCTGGGTTACAACCCTGACGCTCCGACGCAGAATAGTTATTTTTTCAAAAAAAGGTCCGAGTTTCCATACTGCTTTAGCTTATATATTTACTGTGCTACTGTGGTCCAGCCTGATGTGCACTTACCTAGCCACATCTTCATCGTCTGTCGCACTTTCCGAATCACTGTCGCACAGTATGGTGACGGTCTCATGCAGACTCTCCAGTACTTGCAAACTGCGTATTATATTCTCTTGTTCAGATATAGTCTTCTCTTGAGGAACCTATGAAAAATAATGGTCAGGTCATGGGTACTACAAGCAATGATCTTACATTTACCATAATTGAGGACTCCTAACAATTTGTACAGAGGCAAAACGAGCAGAGCAAGATAGCATGTTCGATGTACTTCGTCCCTTTCTAATTGTTGCCATACTAATGAAGTTTGCACAATTTCCGTGCAAAAAGTTAAGTTTTATATCCACAAATTTTTATTTATACGTATTTTTAAATACTTATTTGAATAATTTTCAACGTGCAAAGTATAAACTTCTCTCTCAGTTTTCATTAAATATTGATAAATGCAGTAAATCATTTTCTTTTGATTTATCTGGATTAAAAACTCTTTGGTAAAATGAATTTTAACAAAGATTTAGCATGACATTTTGTTGATGTTGTAATGGCAACATAAACAAAATGTCATGCAAATTAGAAAGGGACAGCTTCATCTCATCTTACGTCCTACTCTGCTCGCATAATTTTTGGAAGAGCGCAATCTGGTTAAAAGCGCCGCGCGCGCAGTACTAAATATATGACAACAAGATGTAACGGAAAGGGTATACCAACCCTGAATTGCGGGGGTGAGCGCGGCAGGTGGGGGGGGAGGTGAGCGAATCGTTCATTGGCTCTCCGCCTGTCACACATGCGCAGAAAATAACCGACAGAGACAGACTTGTCCTGAACACGCTGTACGAAAATTCAACTTTGACTTCCCATACAAAATGCGCTACCAGCTGATTCAGTTTCTATGGATAGGAATTTTTTTTTTCATATTTCGAAAGTTATTCAGTTTTATGGGAATATTCACATACTTCAGGGTTGGTAGGTTACACCCTGCATAAAAACCAAAACTGTTATCAAGCAGAAATTATATGAAAAAGGTTATTATAAAATATCAGATTATCTAGATGAGAAAAATCCATGGGATTAGGCTACGGTTCTAACAGGCTAATTCAAAATTCAAATTGACTTCTGTTTATTGTATGAATGAATGAATGAATAAATTCTTTATTGCACACATAAACATAAAAACGCACAAATAAAAACACTTAAGGTTAAAGTGAGCAAAGGCGGTCTTATCTCTGAAAGCGATCTCTACCAGACAACCTTTGTATAGAGGAAAAGACAAACATAAATAATCACAGCAGGTAGTGTACCAATAAAAAATTGCATACAAACAACACATATATAAGAATAAATAATAAGTATTTTATTTTATTGAAAATGGGCTTACTCTTGACCTCGATCTGGTCTTGAAGACAGAGATGAGGTCGACGATGGAGCGAGCTTGCCCAGAAGAAGCCTATTCACTCGCGACTTGAATAGATTCGGGTTATATGAACTCGGGAACACAGACGCAGGCAGAGAATTCCACTCTTTAGCCGTGCGCATTATAAAAGATGTTTCAAAGCGCTTTGTGCGAATGTGCGGAATATCAACCAAGTATGGGTGATATCCTGCGGTGCGTCTGGACTCCCGATGGTAGAAGGGAGATGGTGGAATAAGCTCGTGGAGCTCTTGAGCACACTCTCCGAAGTACAATCTGTAGAAGACCGACAGACATGCAACTTTGCGACGGTGGGCCAGACTGTGAAACTTGGTTTTCACCAGCATCTCATCACCAACGAGCTTCTTGGCTCTGCGATCTATCGAGTCAAGTGCGGCTAGCTGGTATTTGGCTGAGCCATCCCAAAGGTGACAGCAATTCTCCATGCACGATCGGACTTGGGCTTTATATAAAACTAGAAGCTGTCCAGGAGTGAAGTAACGCTTAGCCTTATTGAGGATGTCCAGCTTTTTTGCCGCAGTTTGGGCTTTATATATAAAAATTATAAACATAAAATTAATACAAAAATATAAACAAATAAATATAATATATCAACCCTGTACATTCAAACATATTTAAAAGAGCGCGTGGGTTTTTATTGTCGCTTCTTTTTTCCTACAATGGCGCCAATTTGTTTGTGAAGCGATGTAGTTTAGCTGACGTCATTAAGAGATTTTAATATCCAACAATGAATAAACTATTTTGAGTTGGAGTTTGAGCTATGTTCCGTGTGATGCCGGCAAAGAATAGTACCGTACCATACATACCCGTGGAAGTCGTAAGAGGCGACTAAGGGTTATAAACTGGAGGATGGGCAGCAGCATCCTCCTGCGTTATCATACCATCTCACTTACTGCGGTCACCTACAATAGCGGTCCATGGTGCATGTCGTAACGCTGACAAGCGAAGTGACTATGGTACTTCCCTTGGAGGAGATAGACGTACTTCCCCTCCACATTTTTCCAGCAAAAGCTAGAATTTTGGAGGGAGCTCCCTGTCCTGTAGTGGAAATTTCATGGGATGTTATTAGTTAGGGTGCTGGCTGCAATTTGGGTATATGATTTGCTCATGATTCATATTAATAGGGATGATAGATCAGCTCAATACGAATCGATTTGGTCCTTACAAGTTTTTCTGTGCGTCGCTGCGTTTTTGAGTTAAAGCAAAAAAAATGAAAATAAGATACTGAATAATGTTTTTTTGGTCTGCCTTTGTGGCTCCTGTTTAAAATACTTCTGAAGATGTAGAAAATCGAAGAGGCAGACATGCAGGGCTCTGCAATATCACGGGACGAAGTAGTGTATTTTTGCATTTTGAAGAGCTATAACTTTACGACGCAGGGCTATTATGGTGGCAGACTATTTTTCTGGGGTTTTATACATTGTATTTAATCAGATAGTCATAGTCTGCCAGGTGTACGTTTCATTGTCAAATTTCAAAATAGTTAAAACTTGATTCCTCAAAAACGCAGGGGTGTGAATGTCCGCCAATATTTTTTGTATCTTCTAGAGGATGCTCCTTATCATCAGTCAAAGAGGCAGGCATGAGCAAATCATATAGAAATTTGTCCTTCATCACCCTTACTATATGATGAGCTATGGGGGGTGTATCTCAGGGGGGAGTCTCAAGAGCTCCTAAAGGTGTAATTCTTAACAAAATTCCCTCATAAATAAAGCGATTAAATAAATTAAAGTTTTTGTAGTGGTAGGACTTTTGTGCAAAGTCCGTGGAAAGTACCACCCCCTTGCCTATTATGTGTATTTATGTAATTATTATTGATTATTAATTATTTAGTAATTAATCAATAATTTATTATTGTGTATTTTAATTAATTAATAAATAGTTCTCAAATTTTGTACAGAAGTTCGTTGTACTTCAAAACCACTCACTAAGAAAAGATGTTCCAAAATTCATCCCCATTCATCCTGTTTCAGAATTGTTTTAAATCATCCCTTGGGTGAACATGAGGGATGAAAGTTTTTATGAAAATCCTACAGTTATGACATGAGATGCATAAAAATTTGGACTTAAGTAAAGAAATAATGTAATAATATGTGTTCCAGCATTTTTGCAAAATAATCTCTTAAGGGGGTGAATTGAGGTATTTATTTAGTACAAAAACCCCGCGAGCAAAGCCGTCGACAACAGCTAGTAAGGTATACAAATGCAAAAGTGACTGAAGTGAGTGAACGGGGAAATTACTGACACATGAGACACACCATATTAGTTCTCAGGGTAGGCAATGCGCTTTGCTGTTTTGTTAGTATCAATTATGCTACTAATAAGACAGTGGGCGCTATGGGTGCTGGACCGTTTTCCATCAGGTGGCCCACAAGCTAGCTTGCTCACTTCTTACATGAAAAAAAAATTGAAATCACCTTCGGTTGTTCAGTTTCGCTTATGACGTCAGCGTCGTCATCGAAAACTCGGCTTTCTATAAACTGACTGTTGCTTAAAGCTGTGAATCTGGAAAATAGAAAACAGTAAAAGTGCATTACCTTTATTTGACTGGCGCTTTAGTTACATATATTTGAAGGGCTATGCTCGGAATCTCTCTATACGAGAGCGACTCAGAAATGAGGAGATCCGCAGAAGAACTAAAGTAGCTGACATAGCTCTGAGAGTCGCTAAACTAAAGTGGCAGTGGGCAGGGCACATCGCAAGAAGAACCTCGGGCCGATGGGGCGTGAGGGTTCTGGAGTGGCGACCACGTGCTCGTGCCGGGAGACGGGGCGTTGGCAGGCGGAGGGGGGGGAGCTGGGGGCGGCGCGGGGGGCGCGGGGGGCGAGCCGAGCGGGACCGAGAGTTATGGAGATCTGTAGGGGAGGCCTATGTCCAGCAGTGGACGTCTGCAGGCTGATATGATGAATGGCCAACGGGTGTAGTTCGTAATGAGCTAGCCTTTCACGCCGTGGGCCGCGGGTTCGATCCCCGCCCAGGGCAAACATTTGTGTGATGAACACGAGTGTTTGTTCTGTCTGGTTGTTATTTATCTATTTATGTATGTATGTCAGTCTCTGGTGCTCATAGTACAGGTAAGAGCACATCAAGCTTAACACAATGGATTTGGCACCGTTCTTATTTCCTTACCAACCCATCTCTACCCGTGGGTGTCAAGTGCGTGTCGGACTCGCGCGTTTTTAATATACTTCTGCGTGACTGCGCGTTCCGTATTTAAGTTGTACGGAACCCACGGTGCGCGAGGCCGACTCGCACTTGACTGTTATTTTTTAAGTCGGTTATAAAATAAATATTGTAGGACAATTCAGACAAGGTCATCTGATCCCAAACTAGGCAAAGCCTTACCGGAGACTGATATAGGTACATACACAAATAGATAAATTACACCCAGACAAGATTCGAACTATCGTGTTTATCACACAAATGTTTGTCCTGGGCGGGGAGACCCGCAACTGAAACAGAGGCCTTACCAACCAAATGTGTTTATCTGCGGGCTTTGCACAAAAGCCCTAGCACCAAAATAACTTACTTATTGTTGACATTTTGCAAATTAGTGCTGGCTTCGTCGAGTGCCGTCGCCATCAGTTCCATTTTCTTATTGGTCTCCTGGCATTTTTCTATTATTTTCTGCAATATAAAGAAAAAATATATAATTAGAGCATTTTATTTGCAATAAAACGTTGTATAACATCTGTTTATCACAATAAGTATAAATTGTACCCTCCGTTTCTTCGGACACATTATGCGGTCTTCAAGGCATTGTTTGGAGAAACAGATTATTTTGGGCCAAATGGAAGGCAGACGTGCTCAAGGTAGGGCACCTACGAGATGGTCAGAAACAATGAAGAAGGCAGTCGGCGGCAACATGCAGCGTGCGGTCCACACATCATACAATCGCAGCCTGTGGAAGGAAACCATATGTGGTCGCAATCCTTATAAGTGAGGAACCGAGGAAGAAGAAGATAAATTATTGTGAATCGTCCACGCGAGAGTCGCTGTGGCCGACAACTCTTGCTCTTATTCACGCCACAAGGCTCAATTCTGGGACCATTCCTGCGTTTATTGTACATATTAACGATTTGCCAAACCTTGTAAAGAACAAGAATGAGATACTTAGTACTATTTGCAGATGATACGTCTTTGATTTTTAAAGTCAAAAGACAACAATCAAATTTTGACTACGTAAATACTACAATCTTTAATGTAGTTGAGTGGTTCACCGTAAATAATCTTTTACTTAACGAAAAGAAAACTAAGTGTGTTAAATTTGTTTTGCCTAATGTAAAGCCAACTGCTACAAGCCTATTAGTGAAAAACGATAAATTGAGTCTTGTGGAATCAGCTGTGTTCCTAGGTATTACCTTAGACAACAAATTACAATGGGGACCGCATATTAATAAATTGTCGAACAGACTCAGTTCTGCAGCATACGCAGTGAAAAGAATAAGAGCTCTGACGGATGTGGACACCGCGAGGTTAGTCTACTTTAGTTATTTCCATAGTCTCATGTCATATGGCCTTTTGTTATGGGGTCATGCTGCGGATGCAAACAGCATTTTTATACTACAAAAGCGAGCTGTTCGTGCAATTTATAAAATGAAGCGTAGAGAATCTCTTCGAAATAAATTTAAAGAAATCAACATTTTGACTTTTGTGCGGCAATACATTTATGAGAATTTAATATATGTTAAACGGAATATACATATTTTCGAGAAAAATTGTGACAGGCACAGTGTTAACATAAGAAACAGGAATCAACTTGATTCTCATGTCAGCCGTGTTCACAAAATTAGTAAAACATATAAAGGTCAATGTATACGCTTCTATAATAAGGTACCCACTGATATTGAAAGTTTACCGTTAGATAAATTCAAAACTGTTATCAAGCAGAAATTGTATAAGAAGGGTTATTATAAAATATCAGATTATGTAGAAGAGAATAATGCATGGGATTAGGCTACGGTTCTAACAGGCTAATTTAAAATTAAAACTGACATGTTTGTTGTATATCAAAACATATTTAAAAGAGCGCGTGGGTTTTTATTGTCGCTTCTTTTTTTCCCACTATGGCGCCACATTGTTTGTGAAGCGATGTAGTTTAGCTGACGTCATTAAGAGATTTTAATATCCAACAAGGAATAAACGATTTTGACTTTGACTTTATTGCCGGTCCTCTGACTCGCGCCCAAAAACCGACGAAACAGGGAGCGATGGGCATGACGAGGAGCAATACGTGCGGCATGACGAGTAACGCGGCCACACTACGTCTCTGCCTCCTTTCCTCGCTTCTTCCCACACCACACGACGAGTGTGTGGCCGGCCTATATGATAAGTTGGTGTGGTGTGACAGACAGACGAAGTCGCAATATAAGTTAGTTTTTTGTAAAGATCTTGAAATGTTTACCTTAATGATTGAAACTTTAATTTAATTATTTAATTTTGATTAGAAAATTAAATTAGTTACGTTGGATAAGTCCTCTGCAATGTTGCTATGCTCTAAAAGGGTGTCACGGTTAATTATTTAAGATCTATAAACTCTAAAGTATGTACTTTACTAGCTTTCCGCCTGCGGTTTCACCCGCATTTTTCCCGTGGGAATGAAGTGTTTTCCCGCGGTAAAAAGTAGCCTTTGTGCTATTCCAGGACCTAACCTATATGTGTGCCAAGTTTCAATAAAATCCACTCAGTAGTTTTTGCGTGAAAGAGTAACAAACATCCATCCATCCATACTTACAAACTTTCGCGTTAATAATATTACGAGTATTAGGAAGTAGGACTAGTTGGAAGGATAGGATCTGTGTTAACTCTAAAGTATGTAATTTATTAATAAATAAGAAATAAGGGATCCGTTTATACTATTTTGGTTCGGAACCCTAAAAAGAATGTTCCTTGAGTTTGTTTCAAAGCAGATTCAAAGCCGCAGATGCCTAAGAGTTGTGTTATGTAGTACACACGGCCGCACATCGGTAGAAACACTTTTGGACCTTATGGCGTGGTAATAGAGTTGAAAAAGTTTCTACCGACAAGCGGTTGACCGTACTAACAACAAAGTTGGAGCCTGACCACCTTTAGGGTTGGGCCACATTGATCGCGGCGATCGACGGTTTGCCTATACAAAACGAGCGCAAAGTATGGAAATCCTTAATCCTTTCGCATCGACGTGGCGAGAGGATGCGCGCAAAGACGAGCGCAAAGTATGGAAATCCTTTCGCATCGACGTGGCGAAAGGATGCGCGCAAAGACGCGCGCAAAGTATGGAAACCCTTTCGCATCGACGTGGCGAAAGGATGCGCGCAAAGACGAGCGCAAAGTATGGAAACCCTTTCGCATCGACGTGGCGAAAGGATGCGCGCAAAGACGAGCGCAAAGTATGGAAACCCTTTCGCATCGACGTGGCGAAAGGATGCGCGCAAAGACGAGCGCAAAGTATGGAAATCCTTTCGCATCGACGTGGCGAAAGGATGCGCGCAAAGACGAGCGCAAAGTATGGAAATCCTTTCGCATTGACGTGGCGAAAGGATGCGCGCAAAGACGAGCGCAAAGTATGGAAATCCTTTCGCATCGACGTGGCGAAAGGATGCGCGCAAAGACAAGCGCAAAGTATGGAAATCCTTTCGCATCGACGTGGCGAAAGGATGCGAAAGGATTTCCATACTTTGCGCTCGTTTTGTATAGGCAAACCGTCGATCGCCGTCGATCAATGTGGCCCAACCCTTAAGTTTAGTTTCGTCTGCAGTAGTAGCTCGCGGGGACCTGCGCTCGCTCCGTATTGCTAATGTTTGTCCGCTTAGTACACACGACCGCACATCAGTAGAAACACTTTTGGACCTTATGGCGTGGTAATAGAGTTGAAAAAGTTTCTACCGACAAGCGGTTGACCGTACAAGTTTTAACTGACCAACATGTGACAGATGTGACAGATAAAGGATCCAAATCTATATTTTAAAAAAATAATCCCTATTTCCCTTGGTCACGGCATCACGCGTGAACGGCTGGACCGATTTCACTAATTCTTTTTTTGTTGTGTTTGTTATTGTCAGGACAAGGTTCTTAGGTAGGGGTAGGGGTAGGTGTAGGGGTAGCGTGAAATAAAACCTGCTTATTTATTGCCTGTAAGGCAACAAAGTTCGCCGGGTCAGCTAAAAAATAAAATCTGCTTATTTATAGCCTGTAAGGCGGAACACAGTTCGCGGGGTCAGCTAGTAAGTTATAAAAACTAATGAAACCAAAACCGTTGTCGTTTCTTATTGGTAAGGGCGGGGCGGGTTAAGGTCGTCACATGCAAGCAACAAAGTTTCGAAAGTGGTCAGACGCCAACTTTGTCATGATGGACTGTTACATGATGGACTGTACAATTTACAAAGCTTAATATGCCCCTGACTGTACACTACAGTACAGATCCAATTATTTTATTCCATAGTTCAAATTACCTAAATGAGAAAGGAGTAATTAAAAATAATTAGTCTGCTATTTTTTTTTCTTTGCGAAAGTACCCACCTACTTACATGCAGTAACTAAATTAGATATGAAGATCACAGACCATTAATTTGTTTAAAGTAACACTATATGAAAGTCTCAAGTCACAAGGTAAAATTTAAAAGGCATCTTTCAAAAACACAGTAATCCCTGACATAAAGTTGATATTCTTAAAACCAGTATAAGGTGAACTAAACGTAAAGTGTGGTGCCGGAAAATAATAGTACCAACCCATACATACACGTGGGTGCCGTAAGAGGCGATTAACTGGAGGAAGGGCAGCAGCATCCTCCTTTGTATCTTACATCTTACTTACTGCGGTCACCTACAACCGCGGTCCATGGTGCCAGCCGTAACGCTAACAAGCGAGGTGACTATGGTACTTCCCCTCCACATTTTTCCAGCAAAAGCTAGAATTCTGAAGGGAGCTCCCTGTCCTGTAGTGGACGTTTCATGGGATGTTATGATAGCACAGGTCAGCTTATACTGGTGCTTTAACAAAAAATATGTTTTTACAAAAATGCCGGATTTATCATTTACAGCTTCAAATAGCCTAAATAAATAAATAAATAAAATAGCCTTTTATTCAGAGAATCACTTAATAAATTAATGTTACAAATTTGAGAATATTTATACTTCATAATTAATTAATTTTTATAATAATCACTCATTTCTAATAGTTTAATTCATAATTTCCATTAGCATGCATTAAGTCCTCTATTCATCTTTCTCCTCTATTTGCCCTTTGGCAAAGGCCGCCTCCAGCTGTCTCCATGTGTCCCTGTCCTTGATTCAGATTCAGATAATTTTATTCAATGTAGATTCTTTACAGAATGAATTGATTGAATGAATGAATTGAATGTCATGCAGAATACAATGCAAATAGAGCGAGTTTACGCCGTTTCGGATCGTGCTATGGCAGCGTAAAAGAAACGGCAAGAAACCACTGCAGCACGGCCTACTTTAAGAGTTGGCTTTTTACAATGTGTTTCTTGTGTTTCGCTGGAGAATTGGCCTTGTCCATTTCTTTCCTGCTACTCTAACTATGTCATCTTCCCATCTAGTGTACTGTCTCCCTCTCTTCCTTTTATGACCTCTTGGGTACCAGAACTGTTTTGCTCCACTTGTCTGCTCCTCTTATCACATGACCAGTCCATTTCCATTTTAGCCGTCGATTTTTTTTTAAATTAAAAATTCGACAGCCTATATTACTATTTAGAATTAATTTCTCTTAATAAGCATTTAATGCAACCTCATATCGTAGATTGACTGGACTATAAATCATGATTTAAATTTTGATTTTATATGACTTTTTAAATCTCATGGATTGCTAACGTCTCTATTCTTTAGGAGCTCAAAATATGGATGTGTATTAACGTGCCATCAAATTTGAGTAAATTTTTACCAAATAAATGTTCACCAAATTTTGTTTACCAAAATGATTAAATGATCACCAAATTTGCTTCTGGCACTTCGCCGGCCGCTGCCGCGGCACGCTCGCTCCGCTCGCTCGGCTCGTGCGTTGTGTTCACAAGATAACCTAACAACCCAACCAATCCCATTCGGGACCGGTTAAGTTGTGTTCTAACGAACTTAACCAAACCGGCTAATTTTGACCAGCATAAATTAGGTAACCAATTACCTATTGGCTATAAATTCATCAACAATATGTCTCCAACAACATCAATAATATCCCTCTATTTCTTCGGTCACGTTGCCTGCCGGGAGACGAGAAATGTGAAGGAACTAAAGATTGAGTCTGGATTGCCCTCTCGGTTGGGGAGGTCAGATGGCAGAGCAACTGAAAAAGGCTACGGAAATGATGTAGATAGACCATCTGGAAGTAATAAATAACTAAATATATATAATCCATTTCACGAGTCAATGCCAAAGCTTACCAACACATTTTGAAACCATAGAATAAAAACAAACCACCATGAACCAGATTATAAACTTGTTTTTAGGGTTCCGTACCTCAAAAGAAAAAAACGGAACCCTTATAGGATCAGATCGGATCGGATAGGAGATGGTGTCGGTATTTTACGGGATTTTGCGCGAGTATATTAAGAAGTTTGTGCCTATGAAAAAACTTGGCAATAAACGAAAGTACCCACTTTAGTTTACTCCTTCACTTATCAGAATGCTGCGTGAAAAATTTAAGTATCGCACAAAATTAAGGAGATTTAATCATAATCCTCTAGACGGGATAGCTTTCGACCTCCTGAAAGGAAGATGTTATTCTCTTCAAGCGGCGTGCTATGCAAAATATATGTGTCGTCTAGAGCAAAGTTTAAAGTCGAATACCAAGCTTATCTGGTCTTATGTTAAGAACAAGAAGAAAGCCAAGAGTTCGTATCCAGCTTGTATGTCTTTAAACAGCAAGTCTGCCTCCACTGGACAAGATATATGTCAACTTTTTGCAGAACATTTCTCCTCGGTTTATAATACTGAAAGTGCCACACAGTCTGTGGCTGCTTTACATTCATCTACTGGTAACTACTTGTGCACACTGGCGTTTGAATCTATAACTGTCTATAAATCCTTAAAAAGACTTGACTACACAAAGGTGCAGGATCTGATGGAATTCCATCTGTCTTTGTTGTCAAATGTGCTAAAGTTCTTGCTGCCCCTTTGACACATATTTTTAACCGATCTTTGGCTTCTGGCATCTTTCCATCTTACTGGAAAGAAGCGCTTGTTGTTCCATTGCATAAAACTGGCGATGAGAATTATCGACCAATTTCTATCCTTTCCGTGTTTGCCAAACTCTTTGAGAAACTATTGTGTCCCGTTTTAACTTCACATTTTAAGCAAATTCTGTCTCCAAACCAGCATGGTTTTATCAAATCCCGGTCGACAACCACAAACCTTATATCATTTGTAGATAAGATTTGCCTCTCTGTTGATTCTAAAAAAACTGTAGATGTTATTTACACAGACTTTTGTAAAGCCTTCGATCGAGTTTTACACAATATTCTTATTGAGAAACTTCATTACACACGTAGTATAGTAGCATGGTGCACTTCTTATCTGCATAATCGGTTCTCGCGTGTGGTTGTTGACGGATACACGTCTGATCCTTTTCCAGCTATTTCTGGCGTGCCTCAGGGGTCACACCTGGGGCCTCTGTTCTTTAATGTCTTTATAAACGACATCAGTCAATGTTTTCAACATTCTACACCTTATTTATTCGCAGACGATCTTAAACTTTTAAAAATCTTTGAGTTCCCTGATGACTCAAATTTGTTACAAGAAGACCTAAACCGTTTGGTGGAATGGTGCGATACAAATAGTATGAGCCTGAATGTGAATAAGTGTTTTCATGTTCATTTCTCGAGGAAGAAAAAGCACTTGAGCAGCACTGCATACTATTTAAGTGGAGTCAAGATAGGTAATACAGACAGTATCCGCGATCTTGGGGTTACCCTTGATGGTCAGCTTCGTTTTAACATTCATGTAGATAATATAGTGGTCAAATCGTTCAGAAATCTTGGGTTCCTACGAGTACTAAGGAACATAAGAGAGTTCAGAAATCCTTCAACAAAAATAACTCTTTACAATGCCATAGTTCGTTCTGGTTTGGAGTACTGCTCAGTTATCTGGAACCCCCACTACGACGTTTATTCTAAGCGAATTGAGAGCGTTCAGAACAGATTTCTATGGCACTTGTCTTTTAGTTGTTTCATGGCAAAAAAACTTCCTAGCTACCAGGATCGGCTGAACTTTTTTAAAATGCACGCTTTGTCTGATCGTAGATATCTACTAGATAACGTTTTCCTGTGGAAACTCCTTAATGGCGATATTGATTCCTCTGCGCTGATAAGTAGCGTTAACTTCAGAGTGCCATATAGACTACCTCGTCCAGGAACTCATGTCGTTTTTTCGCAAAATGCTGCAAGAACTAATCTTGGGCACTTCTCACCGATTAACCGTCTTAAGAGGCAATATAACTCTCTGTTCAAGAACAAAGACATTGACATTTTCTCGGGCACATTGCCCACTTTCAAAAACACTGTACTACTTCCTATAAGAAATTAGTAATTTTACTTTGTACTTATACAGTCTTATAATTTTTTCTGTTCATTTTTTCTGTTTGTTTTAATAATTTCTAGTAAGTATTTCTTTTTTAATCTGTAATTAGTTTAAACTACAGGTATTTTGCAACGATGTTTTGTTAAGGATATTTTATTTATAATTTGCATGCCGTTGTTACCTATAATTAGAGTAGCATTAAGAAAATATTATGGTGAATTGTCTTGTGCATTGTACTGATGTATACTTTGTTGGTAACCTAATAAATAAATAAATAAATCACTTTGTTGTCCGTCTGTCTGTCTGTCAAGACCCTTTATCTCAGGAACGGGTGAGGTATCAGGTTGAAATTGATAATATATATTAGGGTCCATGAACCACACAAGATCTGAAAGTTTAAATTTTTTACAACGACACAATCAAAAGATATGTCTTTTTATGTCCTCATCATCTCCATACATTTCTGCAAAAATGCAAAACCTACAGGGTACTTCCCGTTGACCTAAAATTATGAAATTTCGCAAGAAGCTAGGTCTCAAAGTACAAATAAAGGGAAAAGTCTTAAATCATTAAATATTACAACTTTTCTCACAACTAATGGTAACCAATTGAGGTGAGCTCCCATTTCAAGAACATTCATATAAGTGAGGGGTCAAGTTGAATGGTCGTGGAGACGATTTTTGTTTTAGTTCTATTTTAAAAACGGGAACACTTACAAACTTGAAAATTGGTATGTTTATAGTGCATAAGCTATAAAATAATAACAAATAATAAAATTTGGTCAAGCGCGTGTCGGACTCAAAAAATCTAGCACATTAACTTACTGAAATTTTAACCAATACAATTATGATTATGTGGTGGTACGGAACCCTCAGTGCGCGAGTCTGACTCGCACTTGGCCGGTGTTTTTCTAACAGCTTAGCTGATTACTATTGATCATGGAGCACAATCCTACTAATATTATAAACGCGAAAGTTTGTAAGTATGGATGGATGGATGGATGTTTGTTACTCTTTCACGCAAAAACTACTGAATGGATTTTAACGAAAATTGGCACACATATAGGTGAGGTTCTGGAATAGCAAATAGGCTACTTTTCACTGCGGGAAAACACTACATTCCCACGGGAAAACGCATTTAATGCGGGTGAAACCGCAGGCGGAAAGCTAGTATCCTTGATATAGCTGCAAAATATGTTGGTAAGTTTTGGCATTGACTCGTGAAACAGATTATAAATGTTCCTTACCTGATGTAGGCCTTGAAGTACATCCAGTAATTCTTGATCGTTCTTGAGACTCCAATGAGGAGCCGCACAGCGTAACACCCCAGTACATGACTCCGCCATGTTTAAGCCTGCCGTAAAAGCAGAATTTTATGAAATCCATTTAAGTTCAACAATACCTACACTCAATCAAATCAAAATAATCTATTCATTGTTGGATATTAAATATATTTTATTGATGTCACATAAACTATATCGCTTTAAAAGCAAAGAGGCACCAAAAAAAGAAGCGACAATAAAAACCCACACTCTTTAAAATATATTTGAACTAGCTGTTACCCGCGACTTCGTCCGCGTAGATTTTATAAAAAAACAGAACTCGAACTTAATTGAAACATATTTTACGGAGCGCTTATCCTTCTTGATCCCTACGTAAAAGATGCATTTGTACTTATCCAAGTTGAATAAATGCATCTTACTACAAACTTAATTATCTTTTGATTTTATTTAACTGGTAGGTAGTGCGGAATTTTCATTGTCAACCGTTACAGGCGAACTTAAAAAAGAAGGCAATAAAGGGAGTGAAGTGAATGGGTAGCGAGGAGGTATTCATAAAAGTAAAAAAGGTCCCTATTCCTCCCTATCTATCCTTTTGTATCCCCCCCCCTACATTCCCACTCCCCCTCCCTCACCCTCTCCCACTCTCTCTTCCTCTCCCTCGCCCCTCCCTCTTCCCCCCCTCACCCTTCCTTCCCCCTCCATTTCCCCCCTTCCCCTCTCCCCATCACCCTCCCTTTCCCCCCTCGCCCTCCTCCCATTCCCCTCCCTTTCCCCCTTCCCCTCACTCATCCTCCCCTTCCCCCTCTCCCTCCCTCTACCCCCCCCTCCCTCTACCCCCTCCCACGCCCTCTACCCCTCCCTCCCCCTTTCTCTCCCCTCCCTTACACTCTCTCCCTATCCCTCCCCCTCTCCCTCTCCCTATCCCTGACCCTACCCCTATCCCTGCTTCTACCCCTAACGCCATCTTAACCGCTATCCCTATCCTTATATAAACATACAACTGACACTCATATTGATTTTTAGACATTTCAAACCTATCGAATCCCAACCCCATCCCAGGGGTGGTGGTATTTCACGTCCACCACGTTGGATTTCAAAATCATTGTAGTTTTCGTAATCAGCGACCCGATAAACCATACGAACGACACCCATATTGATTTTTAGACATATCAACTCTATCGCACCCCAACCTCATCCCCAAGGGATGATAGCATTTCACGTCCACCATGTTGGATTTCAAAATTGTTGTAGTTTTTGTAATCAGCGGCTCGATAAACCTTACAAACGACACCCATATTGATTTTTAGACATTTCAACCCTATCGCACCTCAACCTTATCCCCAGGGGATAATGGTAGTTTACGTCTACCACGTTGGATTTCAAAATTGTAGTAGTTTTCGTAATCAGCGATACTTAGTTGAATAAAAAAAGTAGCCTATGTCCGTCTCCAAGTTACCATCTATCACCATACCAAATTTCATCAAAATCCGTTCAGCCGTTTAGGCGTGAAAGAGCAACAAACAAACAAACAAACAGACAGACAGACAGAGTTACTTTCGCATTTATAATATTAGTATGGATGTATAGCGTTTATACAATAATAAGTCAATTTTAATGAGCCTATTAGAACTGTAGGCAAATTCCATAGATTTTTCTTATCCAAGGTATCTAGTATTTGATAACAATAATCAGAATAAAGGCCATCCAAATGAATTAGCGTCTTAACAAAGGAAGGCCGAAGCCCACTTAACTTTTCAATGACTCAAAAGAAGAGCACCAGAAGAACTGTTATCAGAAAGCTATTATATAAACAACTTAAATTGCACTAAATGGGCATTTCACTGGTTTTGTACTAAGCACTGTTTCTAAACTCCAGTTAGGTAAATGTTTACAATAACAGCTTGCAGGATAAAAAGAAGATTTTAAAAAAACAGCTAGGTGCGAGTCAGACTCGTGCACTGATGTTTTCGTACCACCAAGGTAAAAATACCATCTTAGTTATGGACTTGCAGTCACACAGAAGCGTATTAAATGCGGGCGAGTGCAACATGTCCTCGACGGATTTTTATTATTTATTGTAATCCTATACTATTAAACGAGCAATATTTGTATATATATATATTTGTAATTGGTTTCTCGAAAAGACTAACGATTTCGATGAAATTTAGTATACAGGGGTTTTTGGGAGCAAAAAATCGATCTAGCCAGGTCTCATGTCTGAGAAAATTCGTTTTCACAGTCTTTTTTAATATTTATTAGTGCGTTTTAGTTTGTTCAAGAAACTTACAGCGCCATCTGTTGTTGAGTAGCATAGCTTGCTCACCCGATAATATTTTAGCATAGCTCGGTCGCCCAGGTACTTCTATACTATAGCAATCGGACCCTAGCAATAGGCCAGGACAACGCTAGGCAGAAGAAGAAAAAGATTGTTATTCTATACTATAAACATTTAAATTTCGTGCTTGTATGTGGTTCCGTTTTACAAATTTTTAGTATGTGTTGCTATAATGGCAACAGACATAAATTATGTGGAAACAAACAGACCGACAAACAAGACAGACTGACGAACCAGACACACTGACAAACGAGACAGACTGACAGACAGACAGACATCGGAGGCATATTATTATGGTCCTGTTTTTCACCCTTTGGGTACGGAATTCTAACAATGAAAGTAGTAGTCTTGTCGTATCATGAACTAAAGCATCTGGTGGAGAGAAGCACAGACTGAAAGTTCCTACAGCAAGAAGAGCATGGCTCTTAAGTTTTTGAGAAGAAGCCTGCAGTAGAAACAAATTAAAAAGTAGGAAGTACTCACCCACCTACAACTTTCACAAGAATGATGTTATCATTTTCTGTATATTTGACCACTGGTGTGAGTTCGTGTACGACTTATTAGAAAGTGAAGCTACAGACTGAAACTAATTACACCGTCGCGTCGTCGTGCTTCTAGAGATTTTATTAAAATTATTACCTACGAACAATAACTACACCAGGTATAAAATTTTCTTATCCCAAGAGAATACAATACACTAACTACGTTTTTTTCTTATCTAGGAACTACACCCACAACTACACCGTATCAGACTACCATCTGCCATAGAGCCTGTGTAGGGCTTATAAAAAAAAAAAAAGATTTCTGGAGACGTGTGACATTAACTTTTTATCGTCTCTAGAACAATTTTATTGACACAGGAAACATTATATACAGCTAGTTTGCCTGGCTTTTCTAGATGCACTCGTAATTATCTAAAGAATGAAATGCGAGCCACAAAATAAAAGATATTTGCTAAATAAATTGAACAATTTATTATTATTTTTCTCATACCCAATTTACTTAAACTATATATAGCCTCAAACCACAACTCATGGATCTCCGCTGGCATGGACTGGAACCATTTACAACATTTCTTTTTTGCTTTCTTGTTGAAGTCTCCGTGCCTGATGCTGTCGAAAAGGACATTGAAGGATGTTTCCGTAGTGTTTCATTATGGGCTGCTTACAGGACTACCATCAATATAAGGAGCTGTAAAAGATAATACAATATATGAGTGATTCACATATATAGAAAACAAATATAAACAAGTTTCTGCTTGTGTTATAATGGGTGTTTTAGAAGATGGCAAAATAGGGCATATAAAGGATGGAGCTATACAGAACAAAGAAAAAGTAGAATAAATTTATCTTTCTTTAGTATAGCTGCATTCATCAGAAGCGCCTTAATTTTGCCTTCGTGTAAATCAGCCATAATAACGATCCTGTCTTCTATCTTAAATAATGATCGTTAAGGCATTACCACAATTTGCTTGAAAACTCTGATTTGATAAATAACTGCATAACTAAATAAATATTAATAATTTTTATCTTTATTTTATGTTTACAATAAAATTAAAATAATTATTTAATGTGACTTACAGAACTGGGCAGTACAAAAGTGGTACAAAACAAAGCAGCAGCTACCGTCTTGCTTTAAACTCAAACACAGTTGTTCACCTGAAAATAGAGATTGTGATTATTATAAACTATGTTATTTATAAATAACTATGAATACCTAAACTACAGGAGTATTTTGAGAGGTTTGACGCTGCCTGCCAAGCCAAAGATCCAGCTTCACATCATACTTGTATGATGAATATGAATTTTATTACCAGATTCATAAGTCTTTGAACAGTTCTTTAAATATTCCGTTGTTTAGTACAGTCAAGAACAGGTCAAGCTTGACACTCGTAGCATGACCAACTCTTTCTGAGATTTAAATAAGAACAGCGCATGGTCCAATGTGTAAAGCTTGACGTGCCCTTGACTGTATAAGACACTCAGTGATCTTACAGTCAGTCTAAAATTTGTTATGAAGTATTTGAATATGACATGCTGATGCCTAAGGAAATAGGAAGATGGGTGGACGTCAATCTTTACATTTTTTTATCAATGTCCAATGAAAATCTAGTATCTCTTAAACAAATGACTAATAATATGATCTAACCTGATGTTGCAGGTGGTTCCTTATAGCTGTGCTTATAGTAAATATGATCACAGTGCTCTTCCCTGCTGTAGGTGTGATCATGTTGTGAAGCCAAGTCTTCTGTAAGGAAACAATAGCACTTAAGAGATATCGTTGTCATTACGAATGGTCAAGATTTAAATAATACCGTTCATATAATATTATCAGTGCAGTCTTACCTGTATCATCATCAATAAATGGGTTTCCTCTTGCAATTTCTTCCCAGTTTAACATCGATGGGTAAGCGTCGGATAGGAGACGCAAGTTCGCTTCTATAAACCTTTCTTCGAAGCACTTTTGGAAAACGAATATGTACTATAGCGATGTACACGTCCATCTGTTGTCTTTCAGGCACTTTATCCATATTTTTTTGTAATTTTTCACTAGCTTGGAAATTAATTCAGAGTAAACAAACAATGATGGCGGCCGGCTGACTATCAAACCAGAGGGGTGGAAACGTGAGGTGAGGGGACAAGTAAATGGCATGTATCTTCAGAAATCAAAATGGCGCCCGCCGGTATGACCAGTAAATTGTGTATGAAGATTATAGGCCGCTACACCCTTAGACTATATAATACTAACGTATAAGCTACACCGCAGACATTTTTTTTTTTGGTTTCATTCTTCCTTTCGGAAAGGCAAAGAGTACAAAGCCCATACAGCCATTTCTGATGACTTTAATCTTTCTTTTTGCTCCCCTCGTAAAGCGATAGTGAACTTTACGAAGGAAAATGTTCGTGACTTTTTGGGACAACACAAACATACTTAAACCCGAGATCACTTGAAATCTTCATCAGCTGCGTACTCCGTAGTAAATTTACTGCATAACACACTATCTTTAATATTATTTATTTATTTAATATCCACTAAACCACTAAATGCACAAAAAACCAAAATTTCAATTAACACTACGGATTGTTTCTTGAATTCAACGCACACATCACATTCACTGAATATAGTCGGTTTATTTCTATATGCGTGCAATCGTCGACTACGATCGAATACAGTTTTAAACCAGACTAGAGCGCGCTTATAGCAATGTCACTGAGAAAAAATATTTTTTTTTTTTTTTTGCGTTTTAAGACATTATTGAGAGATAATGATTATTCGATAAGATAATTAAATCTAAAAACCCCAAAAAAAGTTGAAAAAAACCTCTCGAAAACGAGATTGATGACAAATGTCTTATGAATTTTACGTTTCGCACACGCTGCACTACCTCATTTTCGTATGCAATGATAGCGCGCTAAAGTGACGTCACTGATGACGTCACGTCGCCTAAACGAGTGAATACGAGCAAGTTTTGAACCGACTATTAGCGCGCTAAAACCGCACACAAAGCTCACGAGCAGGTTTTAAACCGTAGTGTAAGCAGGCAAACGCCCATGTCGAGGTGTCCGTCTCCCCAGCAACCCGTGCGAGATATGGCCAAGTGGCATTCACCAAAATTTAGTGGAAATTGGTTCATTCCATCAGTAAAGTGTCAGATTCAGTGCATCAAAACTGATGACACTACGAGGTGAAAACTTTGGGTGGCTGTAGAGACGTCTCGTCAGCCAGCCCATTCTATACAGGGAAAACTACGAAGATTACATAAAAGCAAAATAGTTCCACATTTACTGCATGTCTAGTGCAATTGATTGTAAAAAAGCCGAATCGAAAATGTCCATATGGTAGGAGCACTTCATCAATAATTATGGGTGGCTGGAGAGACGTTTTCCCAGCCAGCCCATGTGATATCTCGGAACATATAGTAGGTAGGAAGATAAAACAAAGCTTAATATTTACTACCTACTCGGAACAGTAGGTAGCAAATATTTCAAAATCCTAGCTCCACTAACTTTTGAGATATTTGTATTTTTTCATGGGCTTGCTGGGGAGACGTCTCGCCAGCAAGCCCATGCTGTAACTCAAAAAATACTGCACGTAGAATGCTGAGCGATATACCAATAGAGAGTGCATATTTGATGCAATAAGCACCAAGAAAAGTGAGTTCCTAGGTCTTATGGTTTCGATGCTAGAAACAAAAATCATTTTTCCACAAATAAATAAAAACTTCTTGTTAACCAATCAGCCTTTTAAGTACACCGTCTCCCGAACTATTCTCAAATTACAAATAATCTACACGTGCGTCTACAGGGCCTCTTAACTATAAGGACACAAGATTGATTTTTGAATGCTATAACAGCAACATGTAGAGTTGCACAGAACGGCAACGTCGCACTTCACATCATGCATTCAAAATTTTCGGCGGGAAAATGATATTTGTTTCTAGCACCGAAACCGTAAGACCTAGGGACTCACTTTTCTTGGTGCTTATTGCATCAAATATGCACTCTATATTGGTATATCGCTCAGCATTCTACGTGCAGTACTTTTTGAGTTACAGCATGGGCTTGCTGGCGAGACGTCTCCCCAGCAAGCCCATGAAAAAATACAAATATCTCAAAAGTTAGTGGAGCTAGGATTTTGAAATATTTGCTACCTACTGTTCCGAGTAGGTAGTAAATATTAAGCTTTGTTTTATCTTCCTACCTACTATATGTTCCGAGATATCACATGGGCTGGCTGGGAAAACGTCTCTCCAGCCACCCACAATTATTGATGAAGTGCTCCTACCATATGGACATTTTCGATTCGGCTTTTTTACAATCAATTGCACTAGACATGCAGTAAATGTGGAACTATTTTGCTTTTATGTAATCTTCGTAGTTTTCCCTGTATAGAATGGGCTGGCTGACGAGACGTCTCTACAGCCACCCAAAGTTTTCACCTCGTAGTGTCGTCAGTTTTGATGCACTGAATCTGACACTTTACTGATGGAATGAACCAATTTCCACTAAATTTTGGTGTATGCCACTTGGCTATATCTCGCACGGGCTTGCTGGGAAGACGGACACCATGTCGAGTTCCCGCCAAAAAATCCACACCGCAGACAGATTTTTGTTTTTCCAAGGCCGGGTTCCAAAACGGGAAATAAAATAAATGAACGCGCTTTTGGGCGGATCGTGCGGGCGGGCCAGGGCGGGCCGCGCGCATTTCTGTCACCATCGCGCACTTCGCACCGCGCGGCCCGCTCGCAGCGCGGTGTCCGTCTCCCCAGCAAGCCCGTGCGAGATATGGCCAAGTGGCATACACCAAAATTTAGTGGAAATTGGTTCATTCCATCAGTAAAGTGTCAGATTCAGTGCATCAAAACTGACGACACTACGAGGTGAAACCATGTCTAGTGCAATTGATTGTAAAAAAGCCGAATCGAAAATGTCCATATGGTAGGAGCACTTCATCAATAATTATGGGTGGCTGGAGAGACGTTTTCCCAGCCAGCCCAGGTGATATCTCGAAACATGTAGTAGGTAGGAAGATAAAACAAAGCTTAATATTTACTACCGACTCGGAACAGTAGGAAGCAAATATTTCAAAATCCTAGCTCCACTAACTTTTGAGATATTTGTATTTTTTATGGGCTTGCTGGGGAGACGTCTCGCCAGCAAGCCCATGCTGTATCTCAAAAAGTACTGCACGTAGAATGCTGAGCGATATACCAATAGAGAGTGCATATTTGATGCAATAAGCACCAAGAAAAATGAGTCCCTAGGTCTTACGGTTTCGATGCTAGAAACAAAAAACATTTTCCCGCTGAAAATTTTGAATGCATGATGTGAAGTGCAACGTTGCCGTTCTGTGCAATTCTACATGTTGCTGTTAGAGCATTCAAAAATCAATCTTGTATCCTTATAGTTAAGAGTCACTGTAGACGCACGTGTAGATTATTTGTAATTTGAGAAAAGTTCGGGAGATGGTGTACTTAAAAGGCTGATTGGTTAACAAGAAGTTTTTATTTATTTGTGGACAACATGTAAAGTACAAAAGAGATAATATGTATTTTGGCCAACGTATTTATTTAAAAAATCAGTTTTCTTAACTTATTAATTACAGGACAATTTAAGAATACTTTTAAAATTTTAGTTTATTACTGAGACCATTAAACCTACATCTCCTCCTAGAATACAGTTGTCACGGTTGCTAAAAAGAGATTGAGGCACCAGTTAGTCGGTATCTCTTTCGTTCTTAACATGTTGTCCACAAATAAATAAAAACTTATTGTTAACCAATCAGCCTTTTACTAATCACACCGTCTCCCGAACTATTCTCAAATTACAAATAATCTACACAAGCGTCTACAGTACCTCTTAACTATAAAGACACAAGATTGATTTTTTAATGCTCTAACAGCAACATGTAGAGTTGCACAGAACGGCAACGTTGCACTTTACATCATGCATTCAAAATTTTCGGCGGGAAAATGATTTTTGTTTCTAGCATCGAAACCGTAAGACCTAGGGACTCATTTTTCTTGGTGCTTATTGCATCAAATATGCACTCTCTATTGGTATATCGTTCAACATTCTACGTGCAGTACTTTTTGAGTTACAGCATGGGCTTGCTGGCGAGACGTCTCCCCAGCAAGCCCATGAAAAAATACAAATATCTCAAAAGTTAGTGGAGCTAGGATTTTGAAATATTTGCTTCCTACTGTTCCGAGTAGGTAGTAAATATTATGCTTTGTTTTATCTTCCTACCTACTATATGTTCCGAGATATCACCTGGGTTGGCTGGGAAAACGTCTCTCCAGCCACCCATAATTATTGATGAAGTGCTCCTACCATATGGACATTTTCGATCCGGCTTTTTTACAATCAATTGCACTAGACATGCAGTAAATGTGGAACTATTTTGCTTTTATGTAATCTTCGTAGTTTTACCTGTATAGAATGAGCTGGCTGACGAGACGTCTCTACAGCCACCCAAAGTTTTCACCTCGTAGTGTCGTCAGTTTTGATGCACTGAATCTGACACTTTACTGATGGAATGAACCAATTTCCACTAAATTTTGGTGAATGCCACTTGGCCATATCTCGCACGGGCTTGCTGGGAAGACGGACATCGCATAGGATGGTGTGACCATACGTGGGAGATTTCTACTAATTTGGCTATTGAATTTTTATTTAGACCGATTATGTTGTTGAAACACCTTGGTTTATTTGTCCAAGCCAAATACAAATACAAAATATAGCAGGTTTTAGAATAGTTACACCGACAGAAACCCTAAACTACACATAACAATGTTATCGTTTTTGTTATTGAAATTACAATGAAACAATTTTATCGCATTCATCTTCCGCATCTGGCAGTACTGAAACAGCGCGCGGAGTGGCGTGTGGCCGCGCGGCATAATGCGATCGCATCGCCTAGCGGAGTTCAACATGCGAGAGTGCGATGCACGTGCGATGCGACTAGGTGCGCGTTGTTCCATAGATTGTGTCCGTCTCCCCAGCAACCCATGCGAGATATGGCCAAGTGGCATACACCAAAATTTAGTGGAAATTGGTTCATTCCATCAGTAAAGTGTCAGATTCAGTGCATCAAAACTGATGACACTACGAGCTGAAAACTTTGGGTGGCTGTAGAGACGTCTCGTCAGCCAGCCCATTCTATACAGGGAAAACTACGAAGATTACATAAAAGCAAAATAGTTCCACATTTACTGCATGTCTAGTGCAATTGATTGTAAAAAAGCCGAATCGAAAATGTCCATATGGTAGGAGCACTTCATCAATAATTATGGGTGGCTGGAGAGACGTTTTCCCAGCCAGCCCATGTGATATCTCGGAACATATAGTAGGTAGGAAGATGAAACAAAGCTTAATATTTACTACCTACTCGGAACAGTAGGTAGCAAATATTTCAAAATCCTAGCTCCACTAACTTTTGAGATATTTGTATTTTTTCATGGGCTTGCTGGGGAGACGTCTCGCCAGCAAGCCCATGCTGTAACTCAAAAAGTACTGCACGTAGAATGCTGAGCGATATACCAATAGAGAGTGCATATTTGATGCAATAAGCACCAAGAAAAGTGAGTCCCTAGGTCTTATGGTTTCGGTGCTAGAAACAAAAATCATTTTCCCGCTGAAAATTTGGAATGCATGATGTGAAGTGCAACGTTGCCATTCTGTGCAATTCTACATGTTGCTGTTAGAGCATTCAAAAATCAATCTTGTGTCCTAATAGTTAAGAGGTCCTGTAGACGCACGTGTAGATTATTTGTAATTTGAGAATAGTTCGGGAGACGGTGTACTCAAAAGGCTGATTGGTTAACAAGAAGTTTTTATTTATTTGTGGACAATATGTGAAGAACAAAAGACATAATATGTATTTTGGCTCACGTATTTATTTAATAAATCAGTTTTCTTAACTTATTAATTACAGAACAATTTAAGAATACTTTAAAAATTTTAGTTTGTTACTGAGACCATTAAACCTACATCTCCTCCTAGAATACAGTTGTCACGGTTGCTAAAAAGAGATTGAGGCACCAGTTAGTCTTCACGTTAGCTAAAATACATATTATCTCTTTCGTTCTTAACATGTCGTCCACAAACAAATAAAAACTTCTTGATAACCAATCAGTCTTTTACTAAGTACACCGTCTCCCGAACTATTCTCAAATTACAAATAATCTACACGTGCGTCTACAGTACCTTTTAACTATAAGGATACAAGATTGATTTTTGAATGCTCTAACAGCAACATGTAGAGTTGCACAGAACGGCAACGTCGCACTTCATATCATGCATTCAAAATTTTCGGCGGGAAAATGATATTTGTTTCTAGCACCGAAACCGTAAGACCTAGGGACTCACTTTTCTTGGTGCTTATTGCATCAAATATGCACTCTCTATTGGTATATCGCTCAGCATTCTACGTGCAGTACTTTTTGAGTTACAGCATGGGCTTGCTGGCGAGACGTCTCCCCAGCAAGCCCATGAAAAAATACAAATATCTCAAAAGTTAGTGGAGCTAGGATTTTGAAATATTTGCTACCTACTATTCCGAGTAGGTAGTAAATATTAAGCTTTGTTTTATCTTCCTACCTACTATATGTTCCGAGATATCACATGGGCTGGCTGGGAAAACGTCTCTCCAGCCACCCATAATTATTGATGAAGGGCTCCTACCATATGGACATTTTCGATTCGGCTTTTTTACAATCAATTGCACTAGACATGCAGTAAATGTGGAACTATTTTGCTTTTATGTAATCTTCGTAGTTTTCCCTGTATAGAATGGGCTGGCTGACGAGACGTCTCTACAGCCACCCAAAGTTTTCAGCTCGTAGTGTCATCAGTTTTGATGCACTGAATCTGACACTTTACTGATGGAATGAACCAATTTCCACTAAATTTTGGTGTATGCCACTTGGCCATATCTCGCATGGGTTGCTGGGGAGACGGACACCCATAGATTTTCATACAAAGTATTCAAAATTCGCTTAGCAATCCGCCCAAATGCGCTTGCACCTTTATATAGCTATCCTGCTGTCAGGGTAATATTTTACTGTTTTGGAACGCAGCGCATCAGAACGAAACGTCAAATGGTCCGTTAGTATATCTCGCACGGGTTGGGTTGCTGGGGAGACGGACACGGTAGACTGTGCGTTCCAATATGCACTAACAGACTGCTTTAGAGCACTGTGAGCGCGCTTAAGTCGGTCCAAATTGACCTAAAGCGTGCTCTAAAGCACTCGCTCTTTCACCGCCTTACGTCATTGATGACGTCATCGTTTCTGCTATCAGTGCTTTAGTCAAATAGGTGGAGCAGTGAAAGCGCTAATGTCAAAATCGATTTGACACATAAAATCCCACACGTTTGCAGCCAGCTGATGTTTCTCAAGTTTTGATTTTAATTAAAGTCTCTAATGGAAATGAGAGTGGATTTGGCGCACATTTTTCAGGGATAAGCTTAGGCTTTGTTAAAGAAAATAAAAACAAAACTGACATTTTGACAGATGAACACGTGAGTGCGCTTAAATCCATTCCAAATTGACTAGAGCCATTAAGGGCTCCCGCACACGACCGAGTTTTTGTAGGTCCGATTATCGGGCACATTTTTCCCCCGATTTTACGACCGATTTTGTGACCGACCCAACGCACACGAGCGATAATCGGTGACCGATTTTCTTGTATGACGAATGACGATAGGGAGGTGATCGATCAAAATAATATCGACACACGATGTCGATGATTTTATTTTTTGTTAGTGAAATAAGATTCCATGAACATATTTTTTTATAAGTCTCGGTATTATCAAAAATGATTCTAATGGTCATTATTTGTTAATATACAGGGTGTTAGGCTAGGATACCTATACAGGATGTAAGAGTAAGTATAAAAGGTGTTAGGTTAGAACGACTAAGTACTATACATACAGGGTGCTAGGGTAAGTATACTGGGTGTTAGGTTAGGATTATTATACAGGATGTTAGGGTAAGTATACAGGATGTTAGGTTAGGATACAGGGTGTTAGGTTAGGATAAATACACACGGTTTCAGGGTAAGTATACAGGGTGTTAGATTAGGATCACTATATGTATAGGGTCTTATGGTAAGTATACATGGTGTTAGGATAGGATAACTATACAGGGTGTTAGGTTAGGATCACTATATGTACAGGGTTTTAAAGTAAGTATACAGGGTGTTAGGTTAGGATTACTATACAGGGTGTTAGGGTAAGTATACAGGGTGTTAGGGTAAGTATACAGGGTGTTAGATTAGGATCACTATATGTACAGAGTCATCTATACCCGTGGGTGTCGTAAGAGGTGACTAAGGGCTTATGAACCGGAGGATGGGCAGCAACAACTTTCTGTGAATCGTACGATCTTACATACTGCGGTCACCAACAACAGCGGTCGCCAGCCGCAACGCCCACATGCGTGGTGACTATGGTAAATCCCCCTCAAAGTACCACGCGATTTTACTGGAGATCTGGTGGGAGCTCCCTGTCGTGTAGTGGACGCGTTTATGGGATGTTATGATGATATTACGATATGTACATCGTGTGGCCTGGAGCAGCGGCAAATAAAACTAATGGACCGTCCATAGGGTATCACTGATCGATTGACAGTAGTTGCAGGTATCCTAAACCAATAAATTCTGCACAATAAATACAATAAACTTTTAATTCACTACCCGACTACGGCAAAGAGGAGGGTTATGATTTTGAACGGTATGTATGTATACTGGTCCTTCATAACTTCTAAACTAGTTATCGTAATTTGACAAATGAGGTACCGTTAGGAGCGTCTTGATCAACCGCTGGGTAAAGTAGGTAGGACTAGGCCCGCCCCGGCTCCGCACGGGTATATAGATATAGTGTTTTTTTGTGTCACGGGTTACTAAATAAAAAAACCGGCCAAGTGCGAGTCGGACTCGCGCACTGAGGGTTCCGTGCCACCACATAAACATAATTGTATTAGCTGAAATTTCAGTAAGTTAATGTGCTAGATTTTTTGAGTCCGACACGCGCTTGACCAAATTTAATTATTTGTTGTTATTTTATAGCTTATGCACTATAAACATACCAATTTTCAAGTTTGTAAGTGTTCCCGTTTTTAAATAGAACTAAAACAAAAATCGCCTCAGCGACCATCCAACTTGACCCCTCTCTTATATGAATGTTCTTGAAACGGGAGCTCACCACAATTGGTTACCATTAGTTGTGAGAAAAGTTGTAATATTTAATAATTTTAGACCTTTCCCATTATTTGTACTGTGAGACCTAGCTTCTTGCCAAATTTCATAATTTTAGGTCTACGGGAAGTACCCTGTAGGTTTTACATTTTTGAATAAATGTATCGAGATAAGACATAAAATGCCATATCTTTTGATTGCGTCGTTGTAAAAAATTTAAATTTTCAGATCTTGTGTGGTTCATGGATCCTAATATGTGGTATTAATTTCAACCTGATACCTTTACCCGTTCGTGAGATAAAGGGTCTTGACAGACAGACAGACAGACGGACAACAAAGTGATCCTATAAGGGTTCCGTTTTTTTCTTTCGAGGTACGGAACCCTAAAAAGAGTAAAAACGATTTGGATTTATTTTTAGTTTGGATTTATTTTTAAATTACTTAGTGGTAGGGATTTTGTGCAAAGTCCTTCTGGTGAAGTACCACCCCTTGCCTATTTCTACCGTGAAGAAGCAATTCGAAGGGTAAGGGAGTCAGTAAAACTACCGGCACATGAGACATACCATCTTAGTTCTCAAAGTAAGCAACGCGCTTTGCTATCTTATTAGTTTCCAAATATCCTATACTATTAAACGTGCAATATTTGTACAGTACCTGGTCGACCGAGCTTCGCTCTATAATAGCTGCCTGAACATTAAAATATCATCGGGTGAGCAAGCTATTCTACTCGCCAACAGGTGGAGCTGTAGGTTTCAGTCTTAAAGGCGGCCCCCGAACGCTCTCTTATAGTAAATTTCATCGAAATCGTTAGAGCCGTTTTCTAGAAACAGATTGCAAACATATAGGTATATTTGTATACAAATATTGCTCGTTAAATAGTATTTTCCCAAGGAACATAGTTCGAAATACGAAAAACCAAATTTGACCTTCCATACAAAATGCGCTATCAGCTGATGCAGTTTCTATGGGAGGTCAAAAATTGATTTTCGTGGGAAAAGTTGTTCCGTTACTGATATTGATCCCTGATCTATGTCACGCATTCAAATTACCCGGTATATATATATTTGTAAACGGTTTCTCGAAAACGGCTCTAACGATTTCGATGAAATTTACAATTTCTCCGCGATTTAGACGGAAATCTACAGTGCTATCTGTTGGCGAGTAGAATAGCTTGCTTATCCAATGATATTTTAATGTTGTGGCGGCTATTATAGAGCGAAGCTCGGTCGACCAACTACTGCCACTAATATGGGTGCTGTGGGCGGTAGTGAGCACTTATCAGGTGGCCCACCTGCACGTTTGCTCACTTGTAACATAAAAAAAATGGTTAAGGTTCATAAGTAATAGACAAAGCTAGATTTCTCATCTCTTTGAAGCTCTACCTATGGGATAAAGGCGTGATGATGCGTTTGATTAATATTAAAATAACTTTAAACATCATTAAACCAATTTCTCATAATATCTAAGAGAGCCTATACTTTAATTATTTGCCCCTGTTATGTACAGGACTAACGTGCCACACGTTGTAGGTACGAGTATATACCTAATCCGTTTCAAGCTATGGTTTCAAGAGTCAATGCCAACACTTACCAACACATATTGCAGCCATAGAACCAGACAAACCACCAAGAACCAGACGAACTAGAGTACATTTGACGAAAAAAATAACATTATGTTACAAACTAGTTTTTTTTCTGACAGCTTTAGCTGATTACTATTGATCATGGTGCACAATAGCCTTGATATAGGTAGCTGCAAAATGTGTTGCTAAACTTTGGCATTGACTCGTGAAACAGATTATATTATATTCACTAGTACCTACTCTAGCGCACCTAATGTACTTACGCAGAGCAACAGAGGGGTACTTGCGGTGAAGCGGGGGGAGGGGGGCGGGCATCGTAAATACGGATACGGAGCACCTTGTTTTAAAGGTTGATAACTAAACACTGGCTCTACACGTTGGCCGCGTGACCGCGCCGGCGGCGCAGCCAACGTCTACTAGGCCCGTTTGCGTGAGTTTGCCGTTTGCGACCAACGCTCGCCGGCGTGCCGCCGTGTCGGTTATCGGTTTTGCCACAAGCCGCAAACGGCGTTCACACGTTGGCCGTGTCCTCATTTCCAATAAGTGGAGTAGATGGACGTTTTAATTTTTTTTAATAAGTAAAAATAATTTCGTCTTATTTTTCAAATATGGTGCAGCTGGTAATAAAAATTAAAAGCACTGTAAAAGTACATTGCAGCGGCAGTAATAGTCTCCGCGTCTACGTCCATCTTGCTTGACAGACCTACACGCTACACCTACACACACCAACGTGTGAACGCTGTCATCAAGCTTGCCGGCCGGCGCGGCGGGTTGGCCCAAAGTCTACTGGGGGCTAAAGGCTCATCCACATATTCGGCCATGACCGCCAAATATAAGCCAACACGCATGTGTAGGTTATGGCATATACAGCGAACATAACCCTCCTGTTTTGGGGCAGTCGGGTAAAAATAACTCTTACTGTGGCGCAGAAGTCAAGAAAAGAGTCGCGGGAGTGAGCGCGGTAGTGGGAGAGGATGCGAGTGAATCGTTCATTGGCTCTCCGCCTGTCACCCATGCGCAGAAAATAAGAACCACAGAGCTCTGAAGTCCATCTACTTCTAGAGACGAATTCTTTATGTCATTCTTTACAAATCAGTGTCACCATTTACTAAAACTAACACGTTTTCCTTTGAGTGCGATAAACATAGTACCATTATCGCGAGAGAGTAATATGCAAAAAACCAGTGACAGCGTCTCTATGGCAACGAATGTGTTTATGATGTGCATTCAAAATAAGCACCTAGGAACATAAATTGGAAAGTATACCTATTCAATAAGGAACCAATGTTTTTTACTATATTCGCTTCTATGGGGGGGTGCGCGTGCAGGCGGAGTGGCCCTATCGTAGTTCTGTGGTCAGAACCAAACTTAAGGAGAGATCACACCTGGCTGAATTCAAAGACTAATTCGGCACAGTATATCACGCCCCGTGTGGTGCCGGCAAAAAATAGTACCAACCTACCTACTGCAGTGAAATAAAGTAAATTAAATTGTTGATGTACTGCAGTTAGATAAAAATAGAGTAAGAGTTAACTTACCTTAAACTAATCAAGCAAACAAAGAAATATAACACACAATATTTTTATAAAAACAGATTGACCACAGTTTTGTTGTATAATTTCACTATTATATAACCAACGTAATAAAGTTTAAATTAGATTGTACGATCGGAGATTAAATTTAAATATATAATATTGTTTAAAATATTAAAAATCAACGATAGGTGTTAAAAATAAGACAAATAAATTTTGAAAGGAATCCGCGATGCGTGCATCAGGTAAAACGCTCCGTCTATAGCTACTAGATACTATCGCTTGGAAAAGTCTAGTGATAACTTTAAGTGGCCACCTAACTCATTACTATAGCGACTAGTTAAATATGGTCATAGTCGTACCTTCCGCAATGTATCGCGGATAAATGTTCTAAAAGTTTAAAAATTACTGCCAAAGATTCGAATCTAAATAAATCATGGCGCGTCTGGAGGCCTTTTTTGAATTTTGGAAAAGAACTTAAAACTAATAATATAAATGAATTAAATATCTGGTAATAGGTAGTAGTTGGATTTGCGCAGTTCGTGGCGTCCTCCCGTGCTGGTAGGAAACCCGCAGTTGAAGAGATGCAGCGGCAGAGAGCACGGTGCAAGCTGCTGATGTCAAAGTCTCTCTGGAGACAGGGCTTGGCTGTGTTGCAGGTGCTAGCCGGAACCTACTGCCCGTAATCGGGCAGCTTTAGCTGCACGAATAAAAATGCGGCATAAGAGAGTGGCAACCTCCCAGCAACAAATATTACGTAAAGACAAAAATACTTACAAAATTGAAGGCGTTCATATCGAGAGTCTTAATCTTGTATGAAAAAGTAACATCACAAGCACGAATGCAAAAAGCAAAATAACTGTATTAAAACAGGGTATAGTTCGTAGAAATGCATGCTCGATTTTTATAAATATTTTGTCCAATGTCAAATAAATAATGAGCACAGAAAAATTAAAACCAAAATTTTGAATCCACTGTCAAAGAATACAAACAGCCAGTCAATACATCGAGAAAGAAGCAAAAAGTATCGAACACGAAAAAGGAATATGAGCGATAACGCTACACTACCTAGTACCTATCTCTACCCATGGGTGTCGTAAGAGGCGACTACAGGGCTAATGAACCAGAGGATATGTATCGTATCATCTCTCTTATATTCTGCGGTCACCAACAACCGCGTTCCATGGTGCCAGCCGTAACGCTAACAAGCGTGGTGACTATGATACTTCTCCTGCACATTGCTTTAGCAAAAACTGGAATTTTGGAGATAAGATAAAGATATTTATTTGCTATAGAAATTAAGGGAGGGAGTTTCCTGTCCTGTAGTGGACGTTTCATGCGATGTCATGATAATATTACGATATACATCGTAATATAGTAAAGGAGCTTTTATTTTTAAGAAGATTTCTGCAACTGGCAGTAAGACGCATATTTATAGAAAAGTGCCTACGTACAGTTGACCGCACTTCAGTGGTAACACTTTGTCCATTGCGGGTCTCTGGTTTCGGGCGTCCTATTTATGTTTTGACTGACGTGCTGTTGACCGTACCTACCTAGCATAGCTATCCAAACCTGAAACGAAACTGGAAAAAAAAACAATGAAAACCGGTTGTTTCGGTTGTTCCAGTCCAAAAACCGACCCTACCCGTAAATAATCCGTTCTTGAATTTTTTTTTTCGTAGGTCCCTCGGGGGGTACTGGGAGTGTAAATTTAAAAAGGAGACTGAATTAGGCCCCCGTGTATATTCGAAAAATGGTTTATTTTTTCAAAAAAATGGTTTTTCTTGAATAACTCGGCCATTTTTGATTTCACAGTAAAACCGTACGGACAAAAAATGTAGGAAATTTGAATTTCTACAAGTTTAGTCCTCACAATTTTTCTTCAAGGATCGATATTTTAGAAATTAAACCTGAAAAACGCAACAAATTCAAAATATTAACCATTATCTCCTATGTTCCACGTTTTACGGCATGAATAAAAAGAAACAAAGTTGTAGAAAATCAAATTTTGAACAATTTTGGTTCCTACCTTTTTTCTCCCAAAATTGATATTTTGGAAATTAAACCTGAAAAACGCGACAAATTGAAAATATTATCATTATCTCCTATGTTCCACGTTTTACGGCATGAATGAAAACAAACAAAGTTGTAGAGAATCAAATTTTGAACAATTTTGGTTTCTACCTTTTTCCCCCCAAAATCGATATTTTGGAAATTAAACCTGAAAAACACGACACAAATTCTAAATATTATCATTATCTCCTATCTCCCACGTTTTACGGCAAGAATGAAGAGAAATAAAGTTGTAGAGAATCAAATTCTAAACAATTTTGGCTCCTACCTTTTTCCCCCAAAATTGATATTTTGGAAATGGAACCTGGAAAACGCGACCAATTCAAAATATTATCATTATCTCCTATGTTCCACGTTTTACGGCATGAATGAGGAGAAACAAAGTTGTAGAGAATCAAATTTTGAACAATTTTGGTTCTTACCTTTTTTCCCCCAAAATCGATATTTTGGAAATTAAACCTGAAGAACGCGACAAAAATTCTAAATATTATCATTATCTCCTATGTTCTACGTTTTACGGCAAGAATGAAGAGAAACAAAGTTGTAGAGAATCAAATTTTGAACAATTTTGGTAACCACCTTTTTTCCCCAAAAATCGATATTTTGGAAATTAAACCTGAAAAACGCGACACAAATTCTAAATATTATCATTATCTCCTATGTTCCACGTTTTACGGCATTAATGAAGATAAAAAAAGTTGTAGATAATAAAATTCTGAACAATTTTGGTTCCCACCTTTTTGCCCCCAAAATCGATATTTTGGAAATTAAACTTAATTAATTAATTAATTACCCATTAATTAATGACAACTTAAATTGTTCAGAATTTGATTCTCTACAACTTTGTTTCTCTTCTTTCATGCTGAGATAATGATAATATTTTGAATTGGTCGCGTTTTTCAGGTTTCTTTCCCAAAATATCAATTTTGGGGGGAAAAAGGTAGGTACCAAAATTGTTCAGAATTTGATTCTCTACAACTTTGTTTCTTTTCATTCATGCCGTAAAACGTGGAACATAGGAGATAATGATAATATTTTGACTTTGTCGCGTTTTTAGGGTTCCGTACCTCAAAAGAAAAAAACGGAACCCTTATAGGATCACTTTGTTGTCCATCTGTCTGTCTGTCTGTTTGTCTGTCTGTCTGTCAAGACCCTTTATCTCACGAACGGGTAAAGGTATCAGGTTGAAATTAATAGTATATATTAGGATCCATGAACCACACAAGACCTGAAAATTTCAATTTTTTACAATGACGCAATCAAAAGATATGGCATTTTATGTCCTCATCTCCATACATTTATTCAAAAATGCAAAACCTACAGGGTACTTCCCGTTGACCTAAAATTATGAAATTTGGCAAGAAGCTAGGTCTCACAGTACAAATAATGGCAAAAGTCTGAAATCATAAAATATTACAACTTTTCTCACAACTAATAGTAACCAATTGTGGTGAGCTCCCGTTTCAAGAACATTCATATAAGAGAGGGGTCAAGTTGGATGGTCGCTGAGGCGATTTTTGTTTTAGTTCTATTTTCAAAACGGGAACACTTACAAACTTGAAAATTGGTATGTTTAGTAGTGTTAAGTTTAGTGCATAAGCTTTAAAATAACAACAAATAATAAAATTTGGTCAAGCGCGTGTCGGACTCAAAAATGTAGCACATTAACTTACTGAAATTTCAACTAATACAATTATGATTATGTGGTGGTACGGAACCCTCGGTGCGCGAGTCCGACTCGCACTTGGCCGGTTTTTTCAGGTTTAATTTACAAAATATCGATTTTGGGGAAAAAAGGTAGAAACCAAAATTGTTCCAAATTTGACTCTACAACTTTGTTTCTTTTCATTCATGCCGTAAAACGTGGAACATAAGAGATAATGATAATATTTTGAATTTGTCGCGTTTTTCAGGTTTAATTTCCAAAATATCGATCCTGGAAGAAAAATTTTAATATACAAACTTGTGGAGAATCAAATTTTCTACAATTTTTGTCTTCATGGTTTTACTATAAATTCAAAAAAACAAAATTAAAAATTTTGAAAAAACCCACGACGGTTGTTATTGAAAAAATATTAAATAAGACTTTTGAAATACCCCCGACTTAAAAGGAAGAAGGTAACGAAATATTACGAAGAAAGTACCCATGAAAATCCGTCGGGCTGCCATTCCGTGTCCTACGAAAATTAATATAGAATTTAATCAATATAAAGTCTATACGAGCTAGTTATTAAATAGCTTTAGTTGGCTACAGTTATGTATAAATTATGAAAACATGGCAATGGCAACCCCGACGGATTTTCATGGGTACTTTCTTCGTACTATTTCGTTACCTTTTTCCTTTTAAGTCGGGGGTATTTCAAGTCTTATTTAATATTTTTTCAATAACAACCGTCGTGGGTTTTTTCAAAATTTTAATTTTGTTTTTTATTTTTAACTTTTAAGAGAGATCCCACTTTACTGATTATTACAGCGCCCCCTGGTGAGTTGACGCCACAACTCTAGTCTAAAAATAATCACAAATAAATCATAAATTCTTTACTGAAAACCGCATCTAAATCGATCAAATCGTTTTAGAGATAAATGAGAACATTTGTGTAAATAAAAGTGATTATTACAGCGCCCCCTGGTGAGTTGACACCACAACTCTAGTCTAAGAACCATCACTGATAAATCATAAATCTTTCACTTAAAACCGCATCTAAATCGGTCAAACAGTTTTGGAGATAAATGGGAACATTTGCTTAAATAAAAATTATCATTACAGCGCCCCCTGGTGAGTTGGCGTCACAACTCTAATCTACAAACCATCATTGATAAATTATGAATCCATTACTGAAAACAGTATCTAAATCGGCTAAGCCGTTTTTAAGATAAAAGGGAACATAACTTTGCACACACAAACGAACAAACACACAACCTCTCACCCTAAACGCATACACCTTCTCCGTTCCGTCACAGTAAATATATAAGCTAAAGCAGTATGGAAACTCGGGCCTTTTTTTGAAAAAAGAACTATTCTGCGTCAGAGCGTCAGGGTTGTAACCCAGATTTGAAATAAGAATTCGAAATAAGAATAGTATGATGAACTCAAATATTGGGGTGCTTCTATCAACTTAGTTCCTTTCAGCATGTTTTCGGACCGTAAAACCAAACAATTTTTTCCGAAACCCTTAGTCGCCTTTTACGACTCAAGGAAATATTAAGACACTTAGTCGCCTTTTAGCACCTAAGGGCAGATCGAAACACTTAGTCATCTTTTACGACACAAGGAAAGGTTAAGAAGTCACTTAGTCGCCTTTTACGACACACGGGAAGGTTAAGTCACTTAGTCGCCTTTTATGACACAAGGGCAGATAAAGACACTTAGTCGCCTTTTATGACACAAGGGCAGATGAGGACACTTAGTCGCCTTTTATCACGCAAGGGCAGGTTAAGATACTTAGTCGCCTTTTATCGCACAAGGACAGGGACATACTTATAGGGACTCTATATAGGGTGATCTTTAATTAGTTCTTGATAGAAAAAAGTATGAATGTACTCTACTCATGATACTGAACAACTTTCCCCAAGGAACATAGGTCGAAATACGAAAATCAAGTTTTGACCTCCCATATAAAACTGCATCAGCTGATAGCGCATTTTGTATAGGAGGTCAAATTTGTTTTTTCGTATTTCAACCTATGTTCGTTGGGAAAAGTTGTTCAGTATCATGAGTAAAAGCATATCTTTTGCTATCAAGAACTAAATAAAAGTCAGCCTCTATGTACCTATTTGTTTGTATTATGGTTTTAGCACCCAGGACTTACTTCAGCGCGAAAACTGCTTATTTTCCTGTAGCGGTGTACGCATGTGTGAGTGTGCCTGTTTTGGACGTTTGTTAGGAGTTTCCATACTGCTTTAGCTTATATATTTACTGTGGTTCCGTCGTGGGTAAAAATGGTCGAGTTATTCGAGAAAACCCATTTAAAAACAAAACATTTTTCGAATAAACACAGGAGCCTGATTCAGTCTACTTTTTGAATTTACACTCCCAGTGACCCCGAGGGCCTACGAAAAAAAAACCAAGAACTGATTATTCACGGGTCATAAATGTCATAATGATTGAACTATTTGTTATTATCTCCAAGCATACAAACATAAAAAATCCGGCAGTGCGAGCGTTTCATATTTTTTTACTAAAGTTTCTAGAACCTAGCCTAGGCACCTACCTAAGTACCTTTGTACCACAAAAGATGTAAAAACAGTATAATTACAACTACCTACAAGGTGAGCACAGTAGCAAGTAAGTGTTAACAAAGCCAGTAGGTACCTATAACTAGAACCAGCGCTAAACTACAAACCCCCGAAACCAAAGACCCGCTCAAGGTCAAAGTGTTACTACCTAACGTGCGGCTGACTGTACCTACCCACTACGGCCGCGGTTGTTGGTCAAACATACACAATCACTCTGATGATGACTAGGTAGGTTTAGGTTACCAAGAAGGTATATTATTATACAACTTGTAATTACCAATACGCAAAACCTCTCGGGTGGTAGTTTTACTCGTTCTACTCATGAAACTGAACAACTTTATTGGAAATTAGAATTAAAAAATTGAGAATCGGAATTTTGTATTTTATTTTTGTTGAACAAAAGTACCACTCGAGAGCTTTTGCATACATTGTATATCTCACGGAACTGTTTAATCTACAGGGTGTAAAAAAAGTTCGACTATACTTCTAAGGAGTGATTCTACATCGTATAAAATATAAAAAAATATTTTGCTCTATAAAAAGTTGTTTTAGCTCAAGAAGAAGTGAAGCACAAGGGTTAAACGACGCAGACAAGTATGTTTACTGTTATTTAATATCCACTCACTAGCACATTTCAATAAATTACTGGAATGTAATTCGGAGGAAAAACTAATTTAATGATGAAACAAATTAGAAATTAAATATTAATTAAAGTATTTTTATTTTACAATCTGTTAGTAATGTACACACGGCCGCACTTCGGTAGAAACACTTTTGTTTCTTATGGCGTGGTAATACAGTTGAAAAAGTTTCTACCCACAAGCGGTTGACCGTACAATCACCCCTTAGAAGGATCATCCTACTTTTTTTTTACATCCTGTATTCACATTCGTCCACGGCTGGCAATGTTGATCGTAGTGGCACGACAATTTCTGTAGGTAGGACAAGGATTTCCAATTTCTATGAGGTAGATACTTACCAAGAGGTACTTATGTAAACCTACCTAGAAAACTAAACGTGAAGCAAATCTAGAATAAAATAGGTAGGTATATAATTTTACTTATTTATCGTTGATCATTCGTCCGGCGGAAAACAGAAAAACGTTCAGTTTTTATTTTTGTCTGAGACTTGTCTTCATACGTTGTTTATTACCTACACGTAACACAGGAATCAAAATCTCGATGTCAATATCCATCGTGCGTGATTCGACACGCACCTCTCCCTAGCGAGTGTACGGAGCTGACTGACGAGACCGCGACGGCCGGCGACGGTGAGTCGTGTGCGTTGAAGTATAGATTTACGTATGTTCTATTTCTGACCGACAAACGGATCGGCCGTGACGGCCGATTTTATTTCTCACCGAGTTTTTGTCGGTCGTGTGCGTTGAAGTATGGCAATCAGTACGTTCCATTTTTGACCTACAAAAAATCGGTCACCGATTCTCGGTCGTGTGCGGGAGCCCTATAGCAGTGATAGCTTTCGCTGTGTTCCAAATTGTACAAACGCTGCTAAAAGCGTATACAGTACTGACGGACGGTCCAAATTGATTTTGCACGCTCACAAAGCTATCACTGCTTTAATGGCTCTAGTCAATTTGGAATGGATTTAGCGCGCTCACGTGTTCATCTGTCAAAATGTCAGTTTTGTTTTTATTTTCTTTAACAAAGCCTAAGCTAATCGCTGAAAAATGTGCGCCAAATCCACTCTCATTTCCATTAGATACAAACTCATTAAAATCAAAACTTAACAGACATCAGCTGGCTGCAAATGTATGGGATTTTATGTGTCAAATCGATTTTGACATTAGCGCTTTCACTGCTCCACCTATTTAACTAAAGCACTGATAGCAGAAACGATGACGTCATCAATGACGTAAGGCGGTGAACGAGCGAGTGCTTTTGAGCACGCTTTAGGTCAATTTGGACCGACTTAAGCGCGCTCACAGTGCTCTAAAGCAGTCTGTTAGCGCAAAATGGAACGCACAGTTTGTGAGCGTGCCAAATCGTTTGTACAATTTGGAACACAGCGTAGTATATATGTAGAGGGAGTTGAGTTCATTACGCTTTTAACGGTGTTTTTCTATAAAATTACTCAGATTTACTATGTTTTCTTTACAATTTCTATAAAAATATACCATACTCCTTCTACTCATTGTAAATTCTAACGTTTTTATGGTGGTTTTCCATTATAAAACTTCGTTTGAATATTTTTTTGTGACAATAAGTAATTTTCCTTGATAACAATGGTTTGTTTTGATGTTTTATGCTCGGGGTAACTGCTTTAACGCTGTTTTATGTAAAAGGAGTGAATCAATATTCATACAGTAAGTATTTGAAATTAATTTCAATAACTTGATATAACCTCAAAATTACAGCTTTATTGTTTAAATTTGTTCAAAGGACAGGGTGGAAAATGTATGGAGCTCGGTCTTTTATTTAAAAATATTCCAAAGCAACCTAACCACTATGTAGAAAAAAAACATAGATTCTAGACTTAAAACTGAGCCTACATGCCCAGTTGTGGGACTTAAGCACCCACCATTTAGGATGAATTAATTTTCAAAAATCAGCTAACTAGTCTACTCAAAAAGTCTATAAAACGCATCTGCCACTATCTATCTCTTTCTAACGCCTACTTAGCAGTTAACGTAACTCTTTCTAATGACTACGCGTTAGAAAGAGTTAGATAGTGGCAGATGCGTTTTATAGACTTTCTGAGTGGACTAATTAGCTAATTTTTAAAAATTTATTTCTCCTAAATGGTGGGCGTTTAAGTCCCACAACTGGGCATGTAGGCTCAGTTTTAAGTCTACAATCTATGTTTTTTTTCTACATAGTGGTTAGATTTTTTCGGAATTTGATTAAAAGACCGAAAAAATCCATCTCCTTTAGTGTCTTAGTGCATCCCAATCGCAATTTTATGCTTGATATAGACACCGGAGGCATTGTGGCCATAGTGATCAATCACTTTCTTGTAAAGAGGATTCTAGGAATGAAACTGTTGTATTTAGTAAACAAACATTTTGTCAACTAGAGGACATTGCTTTTCAATGACACGATCAACCTTAATCCACGCACATATAGCTTTTGCGTTATAGTGTAACATACTATTAGTAAATGTAGTGAGGATGAGAACGAAGATTGACGAAAGAGATCTACAAGGCGAGAGTGAATGTAAACATTGGAAGGAGAAGGCGTCGGGGAACGTACCAGGACCAAATTCAGGATGTTCTGTGTAAAGGCCAGGTTAAAAGTACCCTAAACCAACGAGCATGTATGAAAGGATTGATGACACAGGAAGCAAGGGAAGTATTTCAAGATCGTAGCAGGTGGAGGACTGTGGTTTCTGCCTATCCCGACAGGAAAGGGGCGTGATATTATGTATGTGTGTACTATAATGATGGTGGTATTTCCACCAATATATAATGAACCTGGGGGGTTAGTGGGGGCGTTTGCTCATAAATAGAATTTGCTACCTGTAAGTCCTATCAGCTGATCCTCGACATTTAAACAACGCTTCGAGTTTAAACGAATATCACATTTATTACGATGTAAACATTGATTACACTGTTGAAAGAATTAAAACACTTCAGGCTACATCAGCCTATAATTCGCAACACATTTAGTAAAACTAGAACGCTATATTGAAATGCGCATATATAAAACACGTGTTATCACATTCAAGGACACAAAGAGAATCTCTATTGGCATATTCGATGAAGGGCGTTTAAAAATTATTTTATATTACTGGACCAAATGTCCTTTCGACAAGAAATCACCGCGGAGAATGCATAGCAAGCGCGGTGTACTTGTTACAATCATTAGTCAAAAATGTCTCCATATTTTGTACTTTTTACATTCATATGATGTATGAATCTCTTTTAGAGATAAGCCCGCCTTTGTGTATGTCCTTTAGTTATAGAATATATTTTGTTTGTCAAACTATTGGTTTGTTCATGGAATCCATATCAATGTTACATGCATATATATCTTTTATTTGACCCCTTTTTTGTACAGGCGATGGAAGCTCCGTGCTTCCGTTTCACAGCTGCTGAAGGCGGTGCCCGATTGGCTGCAACCGCCAGCTCCAAGAATACACTGGCAGTAGAGTATGCTTCCTTCATCTCTACTAGGATGATCTATGAGGATGCTTATAAGATCAGAGGGTGAGTAGTAGTCATGAGTATAAGAAATTATGAAATCCACAAACCAAGAAGGTGAGGTTTTGAAAATTGTGGAAAATCCGTCTGGGGAAGTGCCACCCCCTTGCTTTTTTCTGCGGTGAAGCAGCAGTGTTTGCATTGCTGTGTTTTGGTTTGAAGGGCAACGGAGCCAGCAAAGTCACTGGCATATGAAACATATCATCTTAGTTCTCAAAGTGAGCAATGCGCTTAGCTGTTTTATTAGTGTCGAAATATGCCATTAATAAAACAGTAGAGTATGCTTACTTTATCTCTACTAGGATGATCTACGAGGATGCTTATAAGATCAGAGGGTAAGTAGTAGTCAAGAGACTAAAAATGTCTGCTCACACTACAATCTCACTCACAATCAGTTGTGGCAATCTGCAGATTGCCATCAGATTGCAACGTAAATTGGCAGATTGGGACTGACTTCCAATTAATTATCAAATTGTACAATCCTATCTTCGCAAACTACAATCTGTCAAATAAATTGTCCCAAAATTGCAAAGTGTCTCCACACTTGTGATTGCATTCAATTTTCATACTTTTATGCTCTATGGTCTTGATCTGTCATTTATTATTGTTGTTAGATAAAAGCAATATATTAATATATAATATCTTCTTAACTACACTCATTGTGTGTAATAGATGAAGCAATGGTAAGCACAAGTCTTGCTTTTTGAAATTTCGTGTTAAGTTTCGTTTTACCATTTGAAAATGTTGAAATTTCGCGACATGAAATTATAGTAAAATTGTGTCGTGAGTAGAGCCCAGCCAATCTCGATTCTGCAGATTGCCACAACTAATTGCGATAGAAATTGGGTGGATGTCACATGAGAAGACCCTAAGTTCTAAGTTAAGTGTGTGGTTTCCGCACTTAGTCCAGTAAGGACCATTGTGCGTGAGAGGAGACCCTATAAGAAATGAACAAATTGACAAGCCTGTTGGTGTGGTTGGTAGTGAGCCTGCCTTCCACGCCGTGGGCTGCGGGTTCGATCCCTGCCCAGGGTAAACATTTGTGTGACGAACACAATTGTTTGTTAGTTCTGTGTCTGGGTGTTATTTATCTATTTATGTATCTATACCAGTCTCTGATACGGCTTTGCCTAGTTTGGGATCAGATGACCAAAAAAGTAACCAGAAACCATGTGGTGCCAGCAAAAAATAGTAGCAACTAATCTCTACCTGTGGGTGTCGTGAGAGGCGACTAAGGGTTTATGAACTGGAGGATGGGCACCAACATCTTTTTGTATATTGTACCATCTTACATACTGTGGTCATTATGTCGTCCATGGTGCCATCCATGGTGACTTACTTCCTCTCCACATTCTTCTAGCAAGAGCTGGCATTCTGGAGGGAGCTACCTGTCCTGTAGTGGACATATTATGGGATTTAATTTAATGCCCGCGCCTTTTAGAATGTCTTACCCGTCTATGCAATTTTCTGCTCAGTGGACAGCTGAATAAGGAGGTCTGTTCTTATTTATATGGAGCCTCACTTTGTGCCCTATCTAAGAAGGACGGCGGGCTGCGGCCTATAGCCGTGGGCAGTACTTTTCGGCGGCTGACTGCCAAGGTTGCATGCCGGGCTGTAAGGGAGGAGTTGTCAGAACACCTGCAGCCGCACCAGCTGGGGTTCGGCACCCCCCTCGGATGCGAAGCAGCAATCCATGCTACACGTGCATTTGCAATGGGTGCTGAAAACTCCGGTTGTGTCATAGTTAAGCTGGATATTAAGAACGCGTTTAACACACTGGAGATGGACGTTCTACTGCACCAGGTTCGAGAAAAGATACCCTCTTTGTATCCCTTCCTGCATCAAGTTTACCTTGCTCCTTCCAACCTTTTCTTTGATGGCACTCAGATCTCGTCTCAAGTTGGGGTTCAACAGGGGGACCCACTTGGACCGCTTGTTTTCAGCCTCGCCATCCATGAGATGATTGTGGAATTAAAATCACCGCTCAACCTCTGGTACCTGGACGATGGTACTATTGGTGGTACACCAGAGCAAGTAAAGCAAGACATCGTTAATTTGGTGCCGCGTCTTAGAGAGGTGGGGCTGGAAATCAATGCGGCCAAGTGTGAGATTTTCCCTTGCAGTTCACAGGCCTCTTTAGAGTGCACTCATTTTCATTCTTTTCTTCCCGGCCTTAAGGAGTTATCTCTGCATCTTTTTGCCTCTTGGGCTCGCCGATCTTCCCTGATGCAGTTCCGGAAGCTATATTGGATCGAAAGAGAACTCTCACCGCAGCGCGTGAACGTCTCCAACATCTACCAGCCCATGTTGCGCTTACACTCTTGCGCATGTGCTTCGCGGTGCCAAAAATTACTTATTTGTTGCGCACTGCACCAACTTGGCTGTATGGTCAAGAAGTCTCCTCCTTTGATGGCGAACTCAGATTGACGGTCGAGAGTATTCTTAATGTCGCCCTCAACTCCGATCAGTGGTGCCAAGCTGCTTTGCCCATCCGATATGGTGGTTTGGGAGTGAGGTGTGCACGGGATGTCGGCCTGCCAGCCTTTTTGGCGTCTGCGCATGGGGTAACGGGTTTGGTCACTTCTATTTTGTCTTCCAATGGTGATCAGGTCAGTATCCCTTTTGCCGCGGATGCCTTAACGGCTTGGTCGGCCTGCAATTCGGGCGCCGTTGCTCCCAAGATTCCGCGTGTGCAGCGTTCCTGGGATGATATCGGTGCCAAACTAATTCTCGACCGTCTTGCGGAGGGGGCCTCAGGTGCTGACTTGACTAGAATCAAGGCGGTGTCACAGTCAGAATCCGGAGCGTGGTTGCAGGCGCTGCCATCACCTCACCTGGGCACGTTACTCGACGATAACTCTTTGCGGGTGGCCGTTGCTCTCCGCCTGGGCTGCGATGTTTGTGAGCCACATAAATGCATCTGCGGTTCCATGGTGGAGGCCAACGGTCACCATGCTATGAGTTGCTGTCGCTGCTCAGGGAGGTTTCCGCGTCACCACGCTCTCAATGACATCGTCAGGAGGGCACTGATTTCCGCGAGCGTCCCATGTGTCCTAGAACCTCCTGGCCTTAGTCGAACAGACGGTAAAAGGCCAGATGGGTTGACGTTGGTTCCTTGGGCGAAGGGGCGTTGCCTCCTTTGGGACGCTACGTGTGTCAGCACCTTCGCTCCTACTTAAGCCGTACGTCGTCGTCAGCTGGTGCAGCCGCCGAATTAGCCGCTCAAAAGAAAATGGAGAAATATGCGGCCCTCTTGCCGCAATATATATTTGTGCCGCTGGCAGTGGAGACGACAGGGTGTTGGGGCTCCGACGCAAAATGTTTTGTCGCCGAGATCGGCCGGCGACTTCGTGAAAAAGGGGGCGACTCCCGCTCAGGATCGTTCCTGATGCAAAAGTTAGCCGTCGCCATTCAGCGCGGCAATGCAGCTAGTGTAATGGGCACCTTTGCACCGGGAACGATCAGGGGCGGGTTATTCGATTAATTTTTGGACAATTATTTTTTATGCTATTTGTAATTTTTGCTGTTAATATTAAGGATATTTTTGATATTTCTGTAAGTATATTGACTGATTAATAAATAAACTATTACCTTTATTTAATACATACATTATAATTTACAGCCAATAGCCAAAACATTATAAAGTCAAATAGATTATAAACAATCTTTAGTAAAATACACAGTTGTTATCACCCACATCTAGAAACATCTACTACCTACATAACAATTTGTTAAGAGATAGGCACTACAAACTGCCTTAAAAACTTGCAATCTAGACCCGTAAAAATCGGCTTCTGGTAATGAGAGCTCGCTGTGTGGGAGCGGCGTCACCGCGCACTGTGCACGTGCGGGCCACAGCCAGCAGCGGTAGGTGTCGTCGTGGGTTAGCAGGTCCACCTCCGCGTCTGTATGCTGGTGGTACAAAGAGTCCCACCCGCTCTACCACATTAGGGTTGTCAATTTTATTATTAAGTACAAGGTATCAGTGTGTCCAGATTAACCATGCCACACACGAATAGGGACGGATAAAGGAAGGGGTAATCCTCGTATATTCGTTTATATGTATAGTGATCTGGAAAACTTACTCTGGATCTTCTCAACCAAGTCTGTATACAATGGATGTTATGATGAAGCAAGGGAATGAATGAAAAAGGTTGTATTTTTAAAATTTGTTTCAGCTCCCTCTTTGATGGTAAACAGCGGTCAGTGTATGTGACCCGAGCCTCAAGGGTAGATGTAGTGGCATATGAGTTAAATATAATGACCGAACTGAAGATAGTCAAGGCGCTAAAGTATGACGATGTTTATGATTGGTGTGCCGAGTTGGAAAATAAAGAGGTATTTTTAAAATATTCCGACCTGACCTATTATTTCTGACTTATAGGCTTAGTGGTCTTTTACTTCTTGAATTTCTGAATTATTATTATTATACAATGTGTTAACGGAATAAACGAAACTGAGAAAATAGTTTGTTCAGAATCGAGAGTAGAATCAATTTCACGAGTTTTTGATAGGGGTAATTTTTTTTTATTTTTATTATTTAAACTTTTGCCGCTTCTAATCTAAATATTTCTGTGAATACGCGCGCTGGCGGACGGCGCCGCGCGGGTTATGAGCGGTGAGGAGGGGAGAGTGGCGCGCGCGCAGTGCGCGAACTAGAACAACGATGAAGGTAGAACAATCACGAAACTTTAAGATAACAATAAAAAAGATTTTTTTTAAGGGAATGGATTTATTTGAATAAAAATCAGTTGGGGTGTATGAGGGTTTCGCTTATTCCATTAACACGTTGCATAGGACAGGCAGCAATTTTGCTGATGAGTCCTTCCGTGTTGGTTTTTTTTATCATTATAAATTTAGTTTATAAATATTGATTATTATTATTTTGTTATTATTATTTTTTTATTATTATTTTTCTTATGAAGCACAGTACACACAAAGTCAAAATTTTTAAGTATATAGACTTCTTTTAAGCCAATTGTCCAGTCTGTTTTTAAATGAGTTCACTGACGAGTTCATTTAGATGATTTAATTTAGGTAAAATTTTTAGTATATTTATTCCAGAGTTAGTGGCTTACAAGTTGAATATATTGACCAATTCAATGATAAAAAATACGTACGATCAAGAGCTTATCAAGCTTTACACATTGAACTTTGCATCATTCGTATGTTAACAAATGTAGGAGCTTGAGTCCCGTACAAAACAAGCTATAATCGTAATACTGCGACGAAACCTTTAAACAAAATAGTTTTATTTGATACATAGTATTAATTTAGCTTCTAACGCAGATGAAAGTATTAAAAATATACCAACGAGGTATGGAAAGAAGTGTTGCCAAGAAGCAGATAGAAATTAATTTAAATACATAATTAAGTTTAAGTTATTAGTTAAGTAAAAAAAAAATTAAAACAAATAAATAAAAATAAATATTGTTCTTTTCCTTCCAGGTTCTTGTGTGCACTTCCTCGGTGATGAAGCAGATCTTGGAGGAAGAAGTGCTGGAAATATCAAACATAAACATTCTGGTTATGGACAGCAGCCATCTTGTTTGTCGGGATGAGGCCATGCAATATGTGAGTTATTACATGTTCATCATCATTATGACATCCCATGAAACGTCCAGTACAGGACAGGGAACTCCCTCCAAAATTCCAGCTTTTGCTGAAACAATGTGGAGGGGAAGTACCATAGTCACCTCGCTTGTTAGCGTTACGGCTGGCACCATGGACTGCAGTTGTTGTGGTCGTTGGTGTGGTCGGTAGTGAGCCTGCCTCTCACGCCGTGGGCCGCGGGTTCGATCCCCGCCCAGGGCAAACATTTGTGTGATGAACACAAGTGTTTGTTCTGTGTCTGGGTGTTATTTATATATTTATGTATGTATGTCAGTCTCTGGTACCCATGTGTAAAATGTCCCCCAATATTGATTTATTTTGTTAGTAACTGCAGAATGTAAGATGATGCGATACACAGAAGGATGCTGCTGCCCATCCTCTGGTTCATTAACCCTTAGCCGCCTCTTACGACACCTACGGGTAGGGATGGGTTGGTGCTATTCTTTGCTGGCACCACACGGGGCATGTTCATAATCCGGTCAAAACTGAAAAAGAATGATTTGAAATTGATATACAAATGGTGGAAGGAGAAAGCTTTGGTGAGCGTTTAGGCCAGGATTAAATTATCCGCGGCTTAATTATACGAAGCCTTGTATAAAAAGTCATGTTTTATATACTTGTTGTAAAAACTACTATTTTGGAAATCTACTCATTTAAACAAAAGGACAACTTTTTTTTCAGATAATGAAACTATACAAAGAAGCTGATAAAAACAATAGGCCGAGAATATTAGCACTTACCTATCCACTTTTTTCATGCCCTAAGAAAGATACTATTGACGATGGTAAAAACGACGAAAATCTACCAAAAACTGACGATGTCCTACTAAAAACGGATGAACATCTAGATACTGCTGACGAAAATCTACCAAAACAAGATGAAAATCTACCAGTTCTTGATGAGAAAGGAGGTAGTGATAATCAACAAAAATTAGAAAATAAAAACGAAAATCTATCAGACAAAGACAAAAACCAACCAATACTAGAAGAAAATCTACCAAAAGCGGAAGAAACTACCACAATAGTTGGTTTTCAAGATGAAATAAGTGAAAATAAAGATTTCATGCTTAAACTGAAAACTGAAATAGATAAAATTGGTGTGTATGACAATTTGGATGATTTTGAAATGTATGAGCAGCTTGAATGGAAAATTGAACAATTGGAAAAAGAACTGTGTTGCCAGATGGACTTAGCTGAAGATATAGACGGAGGAAAAAGGTAAGGCATTTCATACACTTATTTACTGGACTAGTGGCGGTTGCATATCTTTCTAATCACGAACAATAGACGATTTTATTTTGGCTGTGAACTTGAAAGGACCACTAATGGTCTACCAATCAAAAGGTTTATGCAACGTGTTAACGGAATAAGCTAAACTGAGAAAATAGTTTGTTCAGAATGGTAAAGGAATCAATTTCACGGGTTTTTGATAGGGTTAAGGTTTTTCGTAAATATTTTTTATTTAATTTTTTGCCGCTTCTAAATATTTCTGTGGCTACACGGTACATACAGTCATTACGTCATGATGAAGCGGCGTGGGGCATGAGCGGTGAGGAGGGGAGGGAAGTGGGCGTGGCGTGCTCGGATATGAAAAAATCTACTGGAACAATGATGAAACTTTTGAATAACAATATCTAGAAAATATTTTTTTAAGATTTTTTACGAGAATGGATTTATTTTAATAACAATCAGTTGGGGTGTATGAGGGTTTCGCTTATTCCATTAACATGTAAACCGAGTTTTTTTTTTAATGTTACAAGCGAGCAAATGAGTTGGTGGGCCACCTGGTGGTAAAAAAATACCACCGTCCATAGCACCCACCGTCTCATTAGTGACAGATTTTTTTTTTTATTGGAATTGGGCTTACTCTTGACCGCTATCTAAGACAGAGATGAGGTCGACGATGGAACGAGCTTGCCCAAAAGAAGCCTATTCACTCACGACTTGAAGAGATTCGGGTTATATGAACTCGGGAACACAGACGCAGGTAGAGATTTCCACTCTTTGGCCGTGCGAATTATAAAAGATGTTTCAAAGCGCTTTGTGCGAATGTGCGGAATATCAACCAAGTATGGGTGATATCCTGCGGTGCGTCTGGACTCCCGATGGTAGAAGGGGGATGGTGGAATAAGCTCGTGGAGCTCTTGAGCACACTCTCCGAAGTACAATCTGTAGAAGACCGACAGACATGCAACTTTGAGTCGGTGGGCCAGACATTAACAGCAAAACGCGTTGCCCACCCTGAGAGCAACCAACTAACTACTTCCGCATTATGTGCTAACTTTCCAAAATGATTTTACTCAAAAATCTCCTTTCAGATTATCAGCGACTTTAACCAAACCTAAAGAAATGATTATAGAGCACGGTAGCCGACCAGACCCTGAAAGTCTACCTGAGGAGTATAAGGATCTTGAGGCGTATATGAGGGAAACTGTTTATGATGCTTTAGTTTTTCTTGAGAAACATAGGTAAGAAATTCATAATCATATTATAATGACATAAATAGATTTAATTATTTCTTTTTTCTATTAAACGAGCAATATTTGTATGGGTGTAAGGGACGGTGTACTGAAAACTGAAAGGGCGTGCTCAGTCAACGAAACTGAACAACTTTCCCAAAGAAACATAGGTTGGGAAATGAAAAAAACATTTTGACCTCTCCATATAAAATGTTCGTCCAGAGTGGGCAATTTGTATGGAGAGGTGAAATTTTTTTTTCATATTCCAACATATGTTTCTTTGGGAAAGTTGTTCAGTTTCGTTGACTGAGCACACCCTTTCAGTTTTCGGTACACCGTCCCTTACACCATTTATACATAAATATTTATATTTGTTGTTTCTCGAAAACGGCTCTAACGATTTCGATGAAATTTACTATCTTGGGTTTTAGGGGGCGAAAAATCGATCTAGCCAGGTCTCATGTCTGGGAAAATTCGTTTTCCCCGTGTTTCTAAACTTTTGCGTTATAAACAAAAACCTACAGCGCCATCTGTTGGCGGGTAGCATAGCTTGCTCACCCGATGATATTTTAATGTTGAGGCGGCTATAATAGAGCGAAGCTCGGTCGCCCAGGTACTAAATAGTTATTTGTTATGAGAGGTAGCAAAATTGTTATTTGGAGCGAGTGCCTTGTATGTATTGAAACTCGAGCAAGCGAAGGATTCTAAGATTGAGCTTCGCTCGAGAAGCGAGCGGTTTAAAAGAAGTATCTTGAGCATAGCGAGAGTTTCAAGGTATGAGTCGCATAATAACTTTGCTAACGAACGAAATACACAAATTTTCACCTCACTACAGCGAGGAAAATGCTAAAGAATATCGCAACTACCTTTATATCTTATATCATAATATATCATCACGTTTTCCACTCTAGTGGCTAAAATGACTTTTGCAAGCACATTGCGACGGATAAAGCAAAGTTTTCATCATAATTCATCATCACGTTCTTATTACCAGAGGTCGGAATCTGGCGGTGATTCTAGGTCCGTACTTAGGGTTGGGCCACATTGATCGACGGCCTTTCGCACTTTGCCGATTGAAAAAGAGCACACTAGTACGCATTATGCCGATTCACCGCTTACGGAGGCGTTCGCATTCGTACGCAGCCGTATGGACGCGTTCGCATCCGTACGCAACCGTATGGACGCGTTCGCATCCGTACGCAGCCGTATGGACGCGTTCGCATCCGTACGCAGCCGTATGTACGCGTTCGCATTCGTACGCAGCCGTATGGACGCGTTCGCATCCGTACGCAGCCGTAGGTGCCGTACAGCTCTGTATGCAGACGAATCAATGGAAACATCTCATACTGTTGTTGCCTCTTTTATCGCCGTCGTCAGCCGTCGATCGCCGTCGATCCCTGCCGATGGTCGACCGCGTTTCGTCGTCAGGGCGCGTTCGCCACGTCGATGCGAAAGGATTTCCATACTTTTCGCCTGTTTTGTATATATCGCCGTCGATCAGTGTGGCCCGACCCTTAAGTGATATGAATGGGGCCCTCTTTTTAATGACTATACTTTATTGACTTTGCAAGAAGTTCTAATATTTATAATAATGAATTCCTTGTTATTTTGAGATTCTAAACAAAGCCAATCCATAGTAACTCTCCCATCCCACTGACACAACCAATTTAATAAGAGTACTGTAGCCCGTGGACATTCAAATTACAAAAAAGTTACCGTTTGTGTTTGTAAAATTGTTATACATTTCACATACTAATAGTGAAGTCTTAAAGATCGTAACCCGCCTTAACCATTATAGTGAGGAGTGATGTAGTCCGGCCATATTGACAATAATTTACATTTAAGAGTTACCGTTTCAAATTTATACATCTATATTTAGACCCTCTGAACAAACCCTATACCTATTTTAAGACTGTTTCTGTGGCTGGTTCAGATTTTAAGACTCATTTGGTCTTAAATTTGTTTTTGAAAATTTTCCATAGTCTTCCTATTACGTATCGTAATTCAACAAAGCTGTACAACATGACAATAACGAAACAATGCGGTAACCTAGAAATGTATATAGTTAACATATATGGAGATTATAGTTTGGTCACTAAATATATGGTTACGGCGGGTTACGATCTTTAAGACCTCGCTTTTAGTATGTGAAATGGCGAAATCTATAACAATTTCACAAAGACAAACGGTAATCTTTTTCGTAATTTGAATGTCCACGGGCTACAGGACTATCATTTACAGTTTATGCCACTGTCAAGTAAAGATAGTGATTGATTCAGATTCAGATAATTTTATTCAATGTAGATTCCAGAATACTTATTGAATGTCATGCAGAATACAATGCAAATAGAGCGAGTCTACGCCGTTTCGGATCGTGCTATGGCAGCGTAAAAGAAACGGCAAGAAACCACTGCAGCACGGCCTACTTTAAGAGTCGGCTTTTTACAATGTGTTTCTTGTGTTTCGCTGGAATATCAGAGCACCATACCTCTTTGTCATTCATATAGTCATCCAATCTATAGTAAGCTTTTTTACATAACGTTTGCTTTACACATTCTTTAAACTTTCTCTCAGGTAATTGCACTATATTGTCAGGTATTTTGTTGTAGTATCGTATACACAGACCAACGAAAGATGTATTGACTTTAGTTAATCTAGTATATGGTTGATCAATTTTATGCTTATTTGTAACATGAGTGCTTGCCTGTGACAAGACAATCCTTAGTTTGGTTACACAACAGTCCTTTAATTTTCTGAAAAGTTAGTTCTGTGCTTCGTAAGGCACGTTCTATAATATCTACGGTAGTAGTCGTTAAATCAGTCACATAAGAGGCAATAACTCTGACACCAGGGTTTGTGAGGTCGGTCGTTGACCTTGCAACCAATTTTAAATTGCAACTTAATTTCAGATACGATCCTACAGAAATATACGGTGAAGACCTCTACGAAGAGTTTAAGAACATACCCAATCCTACAATTGAACCGAAACATATTTTTATCCAGTTTTTATATGTTTTAGATCAATTAGGTAAGTAAACTCTTTAGGTGACCATATGTTAATGGTTGTAACCATATTGGGTGACCATATGTTTCGTTTTTCGACCCAAGGAACATGGGTTGAAAAACAAAAAAATAATATTGGACTTCCCATACTAAGTGACCAACACAATTGTATGGGAAGTTTAAAATTTTTGTCCTTTATCGACCTACTAGCTGTTACAGGAAGTTACCCGCGACTTCGTCCGCGTAGGTTTTTATAAAAAAACAGAACTCGAACTTAACTGAAACATATTTTGTGGAACGCTTTTCCTTCTTGATCCCTATGTAAAAGATGCATTTGTACTTATCCAAGTTCAATGCTATCTTACTACATATTTTATTATCTTTTGATTTTATTCAACTGGTAGGTAGTGCTGAATTTTCATAGTCAATCGTTACAAGCGAACTTAAAAAAGAAGGCAATAAAGGGAGTGAATGTGTAGCGAGGAGGTGTTCATAAAAGTCAAAAATGTCCCTATTCCTCCCTATCTATCCCCCCCTTCCACATCCCCCTCTTCCCCTCCCACTCCCTCCCCCTTCGCCCTCCCTCCTTCCACCCCCCTCTCCCCTTCCTCCCCCTCGCCCCACCGTCTCCCCCCTCCACCCATCCTCCCCTCTAACCCTCCCCCATCCCCTTTCCCCTCCCTCATCCCCTTTCCCCTCCCTCATCCCCTTTCCCCTCCCCCATTCCCCTTCCCCTCTCCCATCACCCTTCCCCATCCCCCCTTCCTCATCCCCCTTCCCCTCCCCCAAACCCTCCCACATCCTCTCCCCCCATCCCCCCTCTTCTATCGCCCCCTCCACCCATCCCCCCTTTACCCCTCTACCTCACACCCTACGCTCCCCTTCCATACCCCCCCTCCCTCCCTCTGCCACTCCCTCACCCCTCCCTCCCCTCACCCTCTCCCCTCCCACCCTTCCCCCCTCCCTCTCCCTCCTTCCTCCCACTCCCCCTGCCTCCCAATCCCCCTCCTCCTCCTTCTCCCCTCCCTCTCCCCCTCCCTCTCCCCCTCCCTCTCCCCCTCCTCTCACCCTCTCTCTTTCCCTGCCCCTGACCCTACCCCTATCCCTGCCCCTCCCCTTATCTCTGCCCCTAACCCTGCCCCTACCCCTACTTCTATCCCTATGCCTTCCCCTTATATCTACCCCTAACGCCATCTTAACCGCTATCCCTATCCTTATATAAACATACAACCGACACTCATATTGATTTTTAGACATTTCAAACCTATCTCACCCCAACCCCATTCCCAGGGGATGATGGTATTTCACGTCCATCGCGTTGAATTTCAAAATTATTGTAGTTTTAGTAATCAGCGACCCGATAAACCATACAAACGACACCCATATTGATTTTTAGACATTTCAACCCTATCGCACCCCAACCCCATCCCCGAGGGATGATGGTATTTAACGTCCACCACGTTGGATTTCGAAATAGTTGTAGTTTTTGTAATCAGCGGCCCGATAAACCATACAAACGACACCCATATTGATTTTTAGACATTTCAACCCTATCGCACCTCAACCCCATTCCACAGGGGATAATGGTATTTCACGTTCATGACGTTGGATCTCAATATTGTTGTAGTTTTCGTAATCAGCGACCCGATAAACCACACAAACGATGCCCATATTGATTTTTAGACTTTTTCATCCCATTTCCCTCTTTTCGGGGTTGAATTTGGGGTGGAATTTCAATACGTACGTTCCACAGAATTACAACCCTAACGCCTAAACAATAAATTTAATGGATTTTAGTTTGAAAATGAAGAATTTTCAACTTCATCCCCCTTTTCACCCCTTAGGGTGTAGAATTTAAGAAGAACCCTGAGACACGTAGAACTTAATTTTAGTCGTTAGCTTAAATACAAATTTTGAAGATCCTAACTTCAAAACTGACGGACTTTCATACAAACATTCATCCCCTATTTTACCCCCTTAGGGGTGGAAATTTGTGAAACCCTTTCTTAGTGCACCCCTAAGCCTCATATGGAACCTACATGCCAAATTTGGAATCTCTAGACCCAGCGGTTTGGGCTGTGCGTTGATATGTCAGTCAGTCAGTCACCTTCTTCTTTTATATATATAGAAGATAGATGTTTCTTTGTGAAAGTCGTTCAGTTACTGATACTGAACACGCCCCAGAGCTATAGCACGCAATTAAATTAACACCCTGTATAGACTGCCTATACATTACACTTCCTTTTTGGCTACGCGCAATCGTGTAAAAATAACTTATTTACATTGCTTTTTATTTATTTACTTATTTACAGTCACTCTGCCGTTAATTATAGTTTATAAATTGTCAATAATTTTAATAAATAAATAACAAATTTCAGGACCATACGCAGCGGACAAGGCAGCTTTTTCATTGTTAACGAAATTAGAAAAACAAAAAATAAAAGTTCCATACGAAAGACACTTTCTACTCCTTTGCTTATGCACATCTGTCTTAGTAAAGATCAGATGCTACGCAGAGACAATATTCTCAAAATACGACACCGATTGGGAAAGAGTTAAAACATTTTGCACACCAAAAGTTTTGAGATTCGCTGAGATTTTGGAAAAATTCTGCCCACCCGAAATTAACAAAGAAATCCCTGAAAACTCTGAAAAGTTAGTTCAAATAAATAAACCTGAAAATGAGAATAATGCAAATGATAATAATAAAAATGAAAATAATAATTCAAATAGAATGAATGAATTATTAAAAGCAATTGAAGGTTGTGATTTTATTTCGTTAAGTAATAAGATTGAAGATAGAGTAAATAGTTATGAGGCTAATTTGAAAGATTTAGATGATAATAGCAGTAATGAAAATGAAAATAAACTCGAAATATCAGAAGATCTTACTAGTGCTTTAGAACTCATCGACAGCAAAAATAAAGTTGAAAACAGTACATATACAGGCGAAGAAAATTTGAAAAGCAAAGATAATAACACTAAAATTGAAGATAATGTAACAAAAAAGGAAAATAATGATGTTAGAAATGAAAATAATAATACGAAAATTGATCCTCAAGTTCCTTATAAAGGTCAGCAAGACCAAAAAGTGCTGTTTGGTTTCCCGAAACGTCAAGGGCACAGGATCAGAGGAAGGGGACGTACTCAAAGGTCCAATCAGACACGGACTCAGCAAATACAGCAGAATCCAGACGCGTTATGTGGAATTGTGTTTCTGAAGGAAGCTTTGATGGCTAAGATTATGTTTATGTTGATTGTGGTAAGTCTTTAAAGTTATTTTTTACATCTATTGCTGTCACTTTATTTGTCAAAGATTCACTGTTCTGCATTTACCTTTATAATTTTAAATCTTTTAATATAATTTTATTCTTATCTCATATCGTAAATCCTCAATAATGCTTTCAGAAATTGTAGGTTTTCTATACCATCATCTTTATAAGGACAATCTGTGCCTAGAAACACAATTAGTACTTAGCTGTTTTTTATCTGTGTATTGTAATAGTAGTTTATGCAACTGTCATATAAAACAGGTTATTAAAACACGAGTTTGGGTTTATCACATGAGGCGTAGCCGAATGTGATTATAGCATCAAACGAGTGTTTTAATACCATATTATATGCAGTTGTGTATACTACTTTATCTTCACTCATGCAATAGGTTTCTTTACTTATAAAAATGATAATAATTAAACAAAAGTAAGTAAGCAACAATGGTAACTTATATTATGTATATTACAGTTCTGATATGAGTCTGAAGAAGCCGCCTTAATATATCCGCTAGGTCTTCTTTGAAATATACAAGCAGAACATTTTCTTAACAAGACATGGTTTTCTTTTAGATTTTCATTCTTTCCCAATTCATTGTAGGTTATGTCTTAAAATGTCCTAGACTAATATGGGAGAAGATCATAAGTTATTGAGTATCTTCTGGTGTAACTGCAGTATCCTGACTGCACCACTTTATCTACTTTTTCAATAAACTTTCACATTACTTTCACGGGCACAAAAAACTTGAAAAAGGTAAACATTTGAAAATGGCGGCAAATCTAATATCTATTTCCTTCTAATTTCAGGCTGCGCGCGCATATTTTCCACTACAGATAAAATAATTGTAACTATAGTAACTGCTACTGTAACTGCTCCAAAATAATAGGTTGTTTATAAGGCACACTTTGTAAATATGCTACTAATATTTGACAGCTACTAAGAAAAACTGTTACATTTATAACCGTCTCTCTAAAAGACCTTATATTCAGTCTTCTTTAAAAAGGTTTAAGTTCAAGAAGAATTTTATCCAAGTGTTATGTTATGATTAAAAAGTTAAATTACGTAATACCTTTGCAAAATTTTCATACAAAAATCGTTATGTAATGGTAAATTTTTAATTTTTTATGCATACTCTGCGTAATATTCAGCCTTATGTACCAACTTTTTGAATCATAATTCAAAGATTACGACATGAGTGTAGATAAAGGATTAAATTAAACCGACGCTCGAGTTTATACCCCTCATTATGTACCGTTGCATAAACTACTATTATATCATGGATCTACATTTAATAAAAAGGATTATACTTAGTACCTTTTTGTATTATCGTTTTTAATCTCTGTTTCGTCCTTTTGGTATGTAAAAGTTTTTTTGAGTTAAATTTTACGTCATTCAAACAAAAGACACGATATGTATTGAATCATTTCTTATTCATTCAAATTCTATAGCAAGGCTTCTATCCGGTATTTTGGGAACTTAAAAATATAAGTTTCTACCAGGTTTTGTAACAACGCATACTCACCGTTCGAGCGAAATCAAAACTAACGCTCTTTTTGCGAATGTATGGAGTTAAATTTAACCAGTAGGTCGAGCATGGGCACCGCGACTTGGCAGATCTTCGTAGACTTAACCAGTTGTCTTCTCGCGTCCATACATACAAAGTGACAGTAGCGCGCGACTCCACCAAGTCGCGGTGCGCACCTTAGCCCGGCAGGTTAACAAGCCTTGTTCTACTTGTTCATATTTTTCAGGACATGTCTCGCTCCCACCCGAAGTTGTCATACATCTGCGCACAATACTGCGCCGTGGAGCAACCGGCCGACCCGGGCACAGAGCCCAAAGAGTGCCAGAGGCAGGGCAAGAAGCAGGAAGATGTGCTCAAGAAGTAAGTAGCTCTGTTCCACTTTTACAGCTGTCATAGCTTAAAAACAAACTTCGACCCTAAGAGACCAAAGAATGCCAGAGGCAGGGCAAAAAGCAGGAAGATGTGCTCAAGAAGTAAGTAGCTCTGTCTCGCAGTTACAGTTGTCATAGCTCTGTAACAACCTCTGTCCCTAAAAGCCTAAAGAGTGCCAGAGGCAGGGCAAGAAGCAGAAATATGTGCTCAAGAAGTAAGTAGCTCTGTTCCACTTTTACAGTTGTCATAGCTCAATAGCAACCCCCGACCTTAAGAGCCCAAAGAGTGCCAGAGGCAGGGCAAGTAGCAGGAAGATGTGCTCAAGAAGTAAGTAGCTCTGTCTCGCAGTTACAGTTGTCATAGCTCCGTAACAATCTCTGAACCTAAGAGCCTAAAGAATGCCGAAGGCAGGGCAAGGAGCAGGAAGATGTGCTCAAGAAGTAAGTAGCTCTGTCTCGCAGTTACAGTTGTAATAGCTCCGTAACAATCTCTGAACCTAAGAGCCTAAAGAATGCCGAAGGCAGGGCAAGGAGCAGGAAGATGTACTCAAGAAGTAAGTATCTCTGTTACGCTTTATCAGTTGTCATAGCTCTGTAACAACCTCTGACCCTGAGAGCCTAAAGAGTGCCAGAGGCAGGGCAAGAAGCAGGAAGATGTGCTCAAGAAGTAAGTAGCTCTGTTCCACTTTTACAGTTGTCATAGCTCCGTAACAAACTCTGGCCCTAAGAGCCTAAAGAGTGCCAGAGGCAGGGCAAGAAGCAGGAAGATGTGCTCAAGAAGTAAGTAGCTCTGTTCCACTTTTACAGTTGTCATAGCTCCGTAACAAACTCTGGCCCTAAGAGCCTAAAGAGTGCCAGAGGCAGGGCAAGGAGCAGGAAGATGTGCTCAAGAAGTAAGTAGCTCTGTCTCGCAGTTACAGTTGTAATAGCTCCGTAACAATCTCTGAACCTAAGAGCCTAAAGAATGCCGAAGGCAGGGCAAGGAGCAGGAAGATGTACTCAAGAAGTAAGTATCTCTGTTACGCTTTATCAGTTGTCATAGCTCTGTAACAACCTCTGACCCTGAGAGCCTAAAGAGTGCCAGAGGCAGGGCAAGAAGCAGGAAGATGTGCTCAAGAAGTAAGTAGCTCTGTTCCACTTTTACAGTTGTCATAGCTCCGTAACAAACTCTGGCCCTAAGAGCCTAAAGAGTGCCAGAGGCAGGGCAAGAAGCAGGAAGATGTGCTCAAGAAGTAAGTAGCTTGTCTCGCTGTTACAGTTATTATAGCTCCTATAGACAGACGGCCATTCACTTTCACGCATCTTAGCCAAAGTGGACCCTACTACCTTCTACTATTTAACAAAACAGGTCAGCCGGGTTAAGTTCCACAGAAACTATTATAATTATTTATTTTCATTAAATTATTACAAATACATTATCACAGGTACAAAACGACAGTGCAAAATATTAAAATATAAATAACATGCCTTAGTTTCTAACAATTTTTACATAAATGCTTTAAAGTGGTCTCTGTAAACTTCACCAATGTATGTACAATGGAATATATCAAAGTGTTCAGAAACACTATTTAATATGCTTAAGGCAGTGGTAAATATGACGCCAATCTTCGATTTCACTTACTCTATTGTTAACAAAAACGTTAAGACCGACTTTACACTTTATCCGAGCTAGTGCAATGCTGAAATTGGTCCAAAAGAACTCGAGGGCGAAAAATCGATCTAGCTAGGTCCCACGTCTGGGAAAATTCGTTTTCCTCGTATCTTAAAGCAATTTTTTGTAAAATATCGCGTTTTAGGCAAAAACCTACAGCGCCATCTGTAGGCTTGTAGCATGACTTGCTCACCCGATGATACTTTAATGTTGAGGCGGCTATTATAGAGCGAAGCTCGGTCGCCCAGGTACTAGCTGATAGTTAATGGTTTTTTTTTGGTTTTAGGTTCCGAATGCACGAATGTAACCTCCTGCTAGCGACGTCGGCGTTAGAAGAGGGCATTGACCTGCCGCGGTGCAACTTGGTTCTAAGATGGGACGTACCCGCTTCGTAAGTATATAGAATTTAAAGGTACACACACTAATAAAACCTCAAGCTCTACTGTTTATATACATTGCATTTGCGTAGTTCATCATCGTCATATCAGCCGAAAGACGTCCACTGCTGGACTGCCCTTATTTTATTAAAATTCGGTACAATTGTGGTATACAAAAATTTACGAATTCAATTAATTGTGAAAAAGTTCGGTTAAGGTGATCTGTGACGGCCATCTTAGACCCGAACGCAACTAGATGGAGCCACTGCTGCAAATATAAGGTTTTATATTTTTAATGCAATAAGTACCAACTATATATGTGCAAAAAGTTGATTCGCGTAAACTTTATCATGCAACTTCAACGCCTGACAACAATTTCGATAAGAAAAATATCTCCATATGTCCACTAAAGTCAATTACTCTCGTCAGTCCGTGTTTACATGAGTACGATCACTCACACATGCACACAAAACACAACCGTACAGTCTTGACCGCACACCCACAATCGTAATATTGAACCAAAAATTGCTAACAAAAATAGTACTTTCAGTACATTAACTGTATTTTTGTATTATTTAGCGAAAATTTTAACTAAAAATAGCAGTACTCGTATTTGTTCGTTTTTCAACAGAATTTTATGTCCCGCGTAACAATGCAAGTCATTTGAATTTTTGTATGGAAAACGGATCACCTTAAGATGATATGTATTTACTCAGTATCTTGCCGTGATTTTGAGGTGTGTGTTTTTTGACCACTCAAGTAGTATTTAATATTACCAAGACCAAAAGTAGTGAAAATAGGCATACAAAAAGGTATTCGTAGTTGCTATTATATGACCAACCTAAAATTTTGTATTATTACTTAGTTTTATTAAGACTATTTGTAAGTCGATATTTTACATCGGAAGATTACGTCATTTAGTTTTGGTACACGCACAGTATATCTGTCGCAATCTAATGCGTTGCGGATGTATTAGGGAATATACATATTTTTTTTCTCGGATTTATTAACAAAATTTGAGAATACCGTAGTAGAGATAACAAAAAGTGAATTAAAAAATAATCTGCTAAGAAATACGACCGATATAAGCATTTAAAATAATTAATTGCGCGCCAAATATACAGAGAGATCCAACGTAGATAGTGACCTCACATGTCACTACGGTCATATAAACTCCGTGTTAAATTATGTTATTTTTGCTAGAAAGAGACAGAAACAAATCTTTTATGGCTTATATCTTTTTTAATTTCATAGTTATTAGAAAAATTGTTTTACTAAAATGTTTATTGATAAATCGAAAAAGGGATGCTGAGATGGTTTGGTCATGTAGAGAGGATGAATGAACGAAGATTGACGAAAGAGATCTACCAGGCGAGAGTGAATGGAAACGTTGGAAGGGGAAGGCCTAGGCGAACGTACCAGGACCAAATTCAGGACGTTCTGAATAAAGGCCAGGTTAAAAGTACCCTAAACCGACGAGCATGTATGAAAGGATTGATGAAAGTACAGGAAGCAAGGGAAGTATGTCAAGATCGTAGCAGGTGGAGGACTGTGGTCTCTGCCTACCCCAACGGGAAAGAGGCGTGATGTTATGTATGTATGTATTTATTACATAAATGATGATAAATTTTTAAATGAAAAAAAAAAATCATGCATATTCCGTATTACTTTATCCCTTTCTTTCAAGCGAGAAGACTTCGCCCATTGAGCAATAAATATTTATCTCAATTTTTTTTAATGTTACAAGTGAGCAAACGAGCAGGTGGGCCACCTGATGGAAAGTGGTCACCATCGCCCATAGCACCCACTGTCTTATTAGTGGCATACTAAAATAAAAATAAATAAAATACTACTAAGACTAACTTGTGCTAACTTGACACTAATAAGACAGCAAAGTACGTTTCTCACCCCGAGAACTAAGATGGTGTGTGTCGTGTGCCAGTAATTTCGCTGGCTCCCTCATCCTTCAAACCGAAACACAGCAGTACAAACACTGCTATTTTACGGCAGAAATAGGCAAGGGGGTGGTACTTTCCCAGACGGACTTTGCACAAAAGCCCTACCACCTTCAAATCCTCTTCAAATATCCTCTTAATATATTTGTTGTGTGGCAGGTACCGCTCGTACGGACTGTGTCGCAGTCGCGCGCGCGCCCCCCGCTCGAGCTGTGCGGTGCTATCGCGCGCGGGGGGCGGGCGCGAGCACACACTCACACTCCTACACAACGTGGCTGTGTACAGAGAACTGGACCAGGTTAGTATCCATACATCCAGCCACCCGTCCATTTTAACAGCCTCAAAGTTCTATCTAACCATTAATTCATCCATCCTGCCATCAATGCATCTTTCCAACCATCCATTTATCCATCCATTCAGTTTTCCAGCCATCCATCTATTCACCCATTTATCCATCCTGCCAACAATGCATCATTCCAGCTATCCATCCACTCAGCTTTCCAGCCATCGATCTATACACCAATTCATCCATCCTGCCAACAATGCATCATTCCAGTTACCCATCTATCCATCCATTCAGCTTTCCAGCCATCCATCTATTCATCCATTTATCCATCCTGCCAACAATGCATCATTCCAGCTATCCATCCACTCAGCTTTCCAGCCATCGATCTATACACCCATTCATCCATCCTGCCAACAATGCATCATTCCAGTTACCCATCTATCCATCCATTCAGCTTTCCAGCCATCCATCTATTCATCCATTTATCCATCCTGCCAACAATGCATCATTTCAGCTATCCATCCATTCAGCTTTCCAGCCATCGATTTATTCACCCATTCATCCATCCTGCCAACAATGCATCATTCCAGTTACCCATCTATCCATCCATTCAGCTTTCCAGCCAACAATGCATAATTCCAGCTATCCATTTATGCATCCAATTAACTTTCCAGCCATCCATCTATTGACCCATATACATATCCGTCCCGTACAGCCATCTATCTAACCATTCATTCAACCATCTATGCATCCTTCGCACCGTCTATTTATTGTGTATGTTATGTAATCTGTTTTAATATATTCAGCTCTTACATTTATGTTATGATGATACCTATGTATAGCGCACAACTTTATTTTAGTTTAATGCTGATTTGATCCAAATGTTGTTTGGAAGAGATCACTCTTATTATTTATTTATCTAGCCACCCATCCATCTAGCTTGCCATAATCAACTCATCCATTCAGGCATCCACCAATGTCTACAGTACAATCGTACAACTCATCATAACATCCCTTGAAATGTCCACTACAGGACTTTAGCTGAATTCTAGCTTTAGCTGGAAAAATGTAGAGGAAAGTACCATAGTCACCTCGCTTGTCAGCGTTGCGGCTGGCGCCATGGATCGTGGTTTTAGGTGACCTCATTAAGTAAGATGGTATGATACACAGAAGGATGCTGCTGCCTATCCTCCAGTTTATAACCCTTAGTCGCCTCTTACGACTTTCAAAGGTATGTATGGGATGGTACTATTCTTTGCCGGCACCACACGGGATAACAACCACAACTATCACATTTCAATAGCATACATACATACATACATAACTGTAGTATATGAAGTTTGGGTAGGTACTTCAATAAACGAGTTAGCAACCGACCGCCGTGTTTGACTCACGTACCTTACACTGGCGACGAGGATGGGATCCGAACCCACGCGTGCGCGTGTAAGATTGCAGCTCACAGATAAGGAGCCGGTTTTTGTGCGCGCACGACCGGTGCCGCTGGCGCTGCGAGCCGCGGTGGAGAAGGAGTTGGCACGGTTACAAAGCGAAGGCTCGATTTATCCGGTTGAACATTCGGAGTATGGGACTCCGATTGTACCGCTAATTAAACCGACGGGCGATTTGCGCATTTGTGGCGATTACAAGTCTACAATAAATCCGAAATTAAAAATGGATCACTACCCCCTTCCGCGTATTGATGAGCTTTTTGCAGCCTTGAGTGGGGGTCAGGAATTTTCCAAAATAGATTTGACGACCGCCTACATGCAGGTCCCTCTCCACGCCGACTCGCAAGCGTGCACGGCAATTTCAACTCACGTAGGGACTTTTGCGTTCCGCCGCACGCCCTATGGGCTAAGTTGTGTACCCGAAAAATTCCAAAAAATTATGGAAGAGACCCTACGTGGATTGAAAGACACAGTAGTGTTCCTGGATGACATTTGTGTTACAGGGAAGGATCGAGAAACTCATAAAAAAAATCTGAGAGCTGTAATCGAGAGATTAGCGGAGGCAGGTTTGACTGTAAAAATAAATAAATGTGAATTTTTGAAAGAGAGCGTTAAGTACTTAGGTTTCATAATAGACAAGCATGGGCTGCATCCAGATATGTCAAAAATTGAGGCAATAAAGCAAGCACCAAGGCCGAATAATGTAACACAGCTAAAAGCATTTTTGGGCTTAGTGAATTATTATGGGAAATTTGTGGCTAACTTGAGTTCCTTACTCCATCCATTATATCAATTATTAAAAAAAGAACAGACCTGGCAATGGAATGCAAATAGTGAAAACGCGTTTTGTAATATAAAAAAGATTTTATCAAGTGACAACGTGCTATGTCATTACGATCCTTCACTGCCGCTTGTATTATCCGTTGACAGTAGTGCGTATGGGGTAGGAGCAATGTTGGCCCACAAGTATCCGGATGGGTTAGAGCGACCGATCAGCTGTGCTTCGAGAACTTTGTCAGATGCTGAGAAAAATTATAGCCAGCTAGACAAAGAGGCATTGGCAATATTGTACGGGGTGGAAAAACATCACCAATACTTGTATGGTAGAAGGTTTTTGTTGAAGACTGATCACAAGCCTTTAGTGTACATTTTTAAGAAGAAGAAGAATAAGAATCATTTATTTGCAAAGAATACAGTTATATGATGATCTTAAAATTATAAAGTCCTGTGTATTCGCCTGCGTGCAAGCGTGCAAATATTTGTGAGAGCAAATTAATTATATTAACATAAGTACATAACTATATTAACAAAACTTATTTGAATTCCATGTACTCCTTAACACTATAGAAGCAATGTTGAAGTAACCATTTTGTCAAACTAGATTTAAAATTCTGTTGTAATTTAATTTCGTCAGGAAGTCTATTATATATTAAGATACACATGTTAAATACATTTCTCTTATAGATATCCTTTTGGCAACAAGGTTGGTATAAAAGATTAGAGTATTTTGCTCTGATATTTTGTCGTCCAGTTACTTCACTACGTTTCTGCCAATACTGTGGGTGAGAGTGAACGAAGATGCAAACATCCCTGATATACATGCATGGCAGTGGCAGTATATTGAGCTTCTTAAATAGTGGTTTGCAGCTATCATCAAACCAAGCATTGCACAAAACACGTATACATTTTTTTTGAAGAATAAAAACTCTGTTAATATCTACAGAATTTCCCCAAAGCATCAATCCGTAACTTAGAACCGAAGACACATATCCATGATAAGCAGTCAATGCTGCTTCAAACGAAACAGTTTGTCTCAGTCTTTTAAGGGCGAAAACAAAGCGGTTTAACTTATTGCAGACTAGATCTACTTGTTCCTTCCAGTTTAAGTGTTTGTCTAGAGTTATACCCAGAAAGTTAAATTTCTCTACTTCATCGACTCTTTCACCGTTATAGTTAAGAATAACAGGCATAGGTTGTGAGTTATAAGAGACGAATTGCATAAATTTAGTTTTGTTAACATTAATTTTTAGATCATTTTTATTCATCCAATAAATAATGTCCTTGAGTGCGAGATTTACATCGAACTCAAACACATGTTTATTGTCACATCTTAATAACAGGGTAGTATCATCTGCAAATTGCACACATTTATGATTAGTGGCTCTTGGAAGGTCGTTTGCATAAAGAAGAAACAACAAAGGTCCAAGAACACTACCTTGGGGTACGCCAGTTTTATTAGTTTTAAAATGAGATTTGAAAGTAGTTTTTATTAGGACGTTTTTACTTTCTACAATTTTTTCTATTTCAGTGCATTGCTTTCTTCCTGTTAAGAAACTTTCGATCCAGTCAAGCGCTTTACCTCGGATACCATAGAAACTCAATTTGTTTAAAAGTTTAGAGTGATTTACAAAATCGAAAGCCTTGCTCATATCAAGGAAGATCGTCGCGACAGGCATTTTATTATTTAAACTCTCTGTTATTATTCGTATCAAGTCAAAGCATGCATGAGTTGTTGAGAATCCCTTACGAAAGCCGTATTGTTCTGGTTGAAGGATTTTGTATTTGACTAGAAATTCGTCCAGTCGAGAATGCAAAGCTCTTTCAAAGATTTTTGATATGACAGGTACTAAAGTAATTGGTCTGTAATTTGTAGCGTCTAGGACGTCTCCTTTTTTAAGTAACGGTCTGACAATACAAATTTTTAATTTTTCTGGGAAAACCCCTTCTTCAAACGACATATTGATGATATGTGCCAGTGGACTGCATATTTGTAAAGCGCAAATCTTAAGAATGTTTGTGGTGATATCATCATACCCACTCGATTTACTATTTTTAAGGGATATAATAATGTTATAAATTTCTGCTGGTGTTACTGGTTTTAAAAATATTGTGTGTGGATTAATTTGAATTAAATTAGAATGAGAAGAAGTCATATTAGTTTGATTGGAATCAGATTTATTAGTCAATTCTATAAAATAGTCATTAAATACGTTACAAATGTCAATAGGGTTTGAATACACATTATTATTTAATTTTATTTTATTAATGTCATTACAATGAAAATTATTCGAAATTCTATCAGAAATAGTATTCCAAGTAGCCTTACACTTGTTTTATGTTTTTTTATGTAATTAGTATTTTTGATTTTTTGTGCGTGATTCACACATTGCTTTAATATTTTGTTATATTTTTTAAAATTTATCCTATTGAGTCGTTTGTTAGATTTAAGCATAGTATATTTTAAATATAAAGAGCGTTTTATGTTAAATGACTTTCTCAGTCCTTTCGTTAGCCAATTCAGGATTTTAGGTCTATTGGTTATTTTGACTTTAATAACAGGAAAACATAGATTATAAAATAAACAAAATATTTCATGGAACTGGTTAAATGCGGTAATGACATTGTTCATTTCCATGATGTCTGAAAAAGAGAGAGCCGAGATACTATTAAAGAACTTGTTTATATTCTCACTGTTATAATCTCTTTTATATTGAAACCAAGTAGAGAATGCGTTTTGTTTTTTAGCTTTCAATGTCAATATTTGGGCAGTTTCATGATCGGAGAGACCAAGATGTAGAACATCGCACTTAATTGCTTTGACATTGCTAGCTATTTGGTCAATACAAGAGTTTTTTCGTGTAGGTGTTAGAACATGAGGCTCAAGATTGTAGTTATTGAGGACACTCAAAAGCTCTTGTGTGAAATTGTTTTGGTTTAATACGTTGATATTCCAATCACCACATAAAATTATTTTTTTCTGCTTATATTTTGAATTTAACGCAAACAATAATTTATCTAATTTGTATAAAAATACACCTACATGAGATTTTATTTGCTTGGGTATTCTATAGATATTAACGATAATGAGTCCCATCCCTTTAATTTCAATCCCACAACATTCAAAATAAAAACTAGCTGCTAAATCCGAAATAAAGTGCAAGGGTTTAAAGTCAAAATGTTTATTAATCAAAATACACGTCCCACCTCTACATTCACTGGGACGACAATATGTATGTTTTGGACCCAAAGGAGGTATTCCTCAGACGGCAGCTAGCAGGTTACAACGCTGGGCAGCAAAATTGGCTGCGTACGATTTTAATATAGAATATGTGACCTCTAAAGATAACGGAAATGCAGACGCGTTATCGCGGTTGCCGTTACCGGGAGAGGGGGACGTTACCGCTAGGGATGAGAGCGATGCGACGGCGCATCATTATCTGATGTTCGTGGACGAAGCAATGCCGGTGTGTTACAAGGATATCGCGACAGAAACAAAACGGGACAGATTGCTAAGTAAAATTTATGGATATATCATGCATGGTTGGCCGAATTCCTGCGAAATAGAAGAAGAAAAACCGTTTTATGTCCGTCGCAATGAATTATATTTAGATCACGGATGTATTATATACAAATATAGGATTGTGATTCCACAAAAGCTACAAAAGACAGTGTTAATGGAGATTCATGAAGGGCATTTAGGCGTGGTCAAAATAAAATCTATAGCGAGAAATTATATTTACTGGCCGTCAATCGATAAGGATATAGAATCATTAGGAAGTGACTGTGAAGCTTGTCGTAGTGTACGGGATTCACCCCCCCGCACTACATTGCATCCTTGGGAATTCCCAGCAGGACCTTGGCAGCGACTTCATGCTGACTTTGCCCAGTTAAGTGGCAAATATTATATAGTGGTGATGGATGCGTACTCTAAGTGGGTCGAGGCGGAAGAAATACGTAGTACGACTGCAAAGGAAACAATAACGTTCTTAAGAAAATTATTTGCGAAATTCGGGTTGCCGTTACAATTAGTAACAGATAATGGGCCACCATTTCAAAGTTATGAATTTAACGAATTTTGCGAAAAGAATTTTATTCGTCATACTACTTCATCGCCATATCGACCACAGGGAAATGGAGCAGCAGAGAATTCTGTAAAGCAAATTAAAAAGGCATTAAAGAAAGCCCAAGTAGAGGGTAAAGATTTAACGACAAGTTTATGTAGGTATTTGTTTCAGTATCGAAACTGTGAACATGCCACGACTGGGGTAGCCCCAGCAGTAGCATTATTAGGACGGAGACTGCGGTGTCGACTCGATGCATTAAGACCGAGCACGGAGAAAATAGTTAATGAGAAGCAAAATAAGCAGATTGTAGCAGCAGGAGGCGTTGATCGAAAATTTTTGACGGGTGAAAAAGTTTTGACACGGGATTACTCTACTCAAAACATTAAATGGAGGGAAGGTAATGTCATACAAAAAACCGGCCCTGTTTCATACAAAATAGATTGTGGGGAGGGTAATGTATGTCGTAGGCATACTGATCAAATTTTGCCGGGTAAACGTAGTAGATTTTCAGTGCCTAGTTCAGGCCAGGAAAGAAAGGTAGAAAATGTTTCAGAAAGTGAAAGAGAAAGCAATATTTCTATGGCTCTACAATCATACAAAGAAGAAGCGCATAAAACTAATTCTAGTGAATCAGTGGGGTCACCACGAGGAACAGAATTCGGGTGTAGTACTCGTTTGTCGACAACACAGTCTGAGTCCGTACCTCGGCAGGAGCCGCCTAGATCGTCTGAAGCGGCTGCTGTCCCTCCGGAAGGTCTTAGTGAGCGAGCATTGCGGGCTTATCGTCGTAGACAGAGGATGGAGTCAGGAAAGCAATAGCTGTCGAATAATTTTAGTATAATCATGGAAATCTGATTTTGTTTGAAGGATTACTAAATACTATGTTTGCATGGATTTTTTTTAAATTATATTATGTAAGTACCTAAGTAAGTAGATTTTCTCTAATCGATTCTGTATAAGTTAGATAAGATGAAAGAAAAAAAAATGTTTTATCGTTAGTTTTCAATTAGTGATGAAGTTAATAGAAAATATTTTTTTTGGTGGAGGGATAAAAAGTGTAGGACAGTCAACGACAGGTCAGGCTTGATGTGCTCTTGACTGTACCTATTGATCGATGTAATAAATGGTATGTTTTAGTTTATAAGAGGGAGATATGTAGTATATGAAGTTTGGGTAGGTACTTCAATAAACGAGTTAGCAACCGACCGCCGTGTTTGACTCACGTACCTTACAATAACATCACGCCTTGTTCCCGTCGGGGTAGGCAGAGACCACAGTTCTCCACCTGCTACGATCTTGACATACTTCCCTTGCTTCCTGAACTTTCATCAATCCTTTCATACATGCTCGTCGGTTTAGGGTACTTTTAAACTGGCCTTTATTCAGAACGTCCTGAATTTGGTCCTGGTACGTTCGCCGAGGCCTTCCCCTTCCAACGTTTCCATTCACTCTCGCCTTGTGGATCTCTTTCGTCAATCTTCCTTCATTCATCCTCTCTACATGACCAAACCATCTCAGCATCCCTTTCTCAATTTTGGTCACTACGTCTTCTTTTACGCCACAACGTTCTCTTATCACACTATTTCTAATCCTGTCACTCAATTTAACACCAATCATACTCCTCAACGCTCTCATTTCTACTGCATTAATTCTACTTTCATGTAGCAAAGGTTATTTTTTCAACAGATCATAAGCAGAAAATGCGGTTGCGGAGTACAGGACGAACCGCCACAATCAGAAGAGGACCATGCCGACTCTTTCACTCATCTCGTCAAGCCGTACACGCCCAACGCAACAAAAGCAACAGTCGCAAACAAAACTAACAACACCAAAAACAAAATAACAATCAAAAACAGTAAGACTGAAAATTGTAATAATGAAATCGAAACTGACAAAACTGTGAACGAAAATGAAAATAATAAAATCAATAATTGTGAAACTAATTTAAAAAATGAGAATGAAATCAATAAAATCAGTGATAATAATTTATTATGTAACAAGTGCAATAATAAGCGAATTAGTGTAAATATAGTGTGTTCGTGTGTTAACGATAAGAATAATAGTGTGGAAAATAAGGATAATAAAAACGATAAGAAGTGTGAAGAAAGCATCGCGAGTGTAGATTTGAGTACTGCCATTGCTTTGATCAATAGGTAAGCGGTCAATTTGTATATTTATACCATTACCCCTCTGAAAAAGTATATTATGTAATTAGTGAATAAAGACGGATTTAAAGCGTGCGCCAGAGATGAATCACGATCAAGTGGATTCATGAATTCATGACGATTGAATTACGTGCTTAGCGAGTGGTTCAAGTGTTAGTGTATTCATGGCCCTCGATTTAAATCCCTTCTATTCAAGAGTTGCATATTATACTTCTGTGGTACCATTACTATGAGAAAAAGAAAGATTCAAGCGAACTATTTTTGCGCAAGGAGGTTGTAAAGCATTGAGATGGAGGTCGAATATATTTGTGTGTTCTAAATTGAAACACCAAAATAGTGATTAAAAGTGCTTTTTATTCACTGTTTTCGGTGAATAAAAGAATCTTTCTAGAGGGGGAATGGTATAAAGATTCTTTTCTTTATGAAAACAGTGAATAAAAAACACATAACTATTTTGGTGTTTGAATTTAGAACACACAAATATAGTCGACCTCCATCTCAATGCTATACAACCTCCTTGCGCAAAAATAGTTCTCTGAAATCTTTTTTTTTTCTCGTAGTCATGGTATAAAGTGTGGTATGCAACTCTTGAATAAAAGGGATTCAAATCGAGGGCCATAAATCACTCGCGTCGCTCAAGATTCTAACACTTGATCAGTCGTTAGAAACCTTCACTTGCTCGTGATTCATCTCTGGCCCTCGCTTTAAATCCATCTTTTATTCACTAATTGCTTAATAATAGGTCTTTACCTATTAAATTGCCGAAATTTTCTTACAGATTAATGAGATCATAATTCCTATAATTCTAATGCTATTTTTTCATTTGTCTTATATTTGAAAGTTGACTTCAAGGTTATCAATTTACGCATAAAATAAAGTTTTTATTTTTAGTTTGATATATAAAATTAAAGTTTCGAAAATTGTTCGTCTTAAATGTCGTCCGATTTCATCATTAGTATTGTTATATTTTTTTTACAGATAATATTTTTCGGAAATTAAATTTAAGCTTCTGTTAGCTTAATGTCTTCCCAATAATGCTTAAAAAAAAATTAAAAAATTGGATTTATAATTCCTAAGAAAAATGCAAAAATGTTAGTACTGACATCCTCTTCGGGTCGCTGAGCCAGCATAAGTAAGTAAGTAAGTAATGATGAAATCGGACGACAGATTTCATCATTACTTACTTACTTACTTATGCTGGCTCAGCGACCCGAAGAGGATCTTGGCCTCCGACACTAAGAGCCGCCATTCTTCTCTGTTGTGTACAGCTTGTTGCCAGTCGGCTATTTGAAGCTCCAACAGATCTTTCTTGACTTGGTCGATCCAACGATACCTAGGACGTCCGACGGGGCGTCTACCAGTCGGACGTCCAAGTTACGCTCTTTTGACCGCACGATCCTCCCCCATCCTTTCCACATGGCCGAGCCAGCGGAGTCGGGCTGACTTGGTCTCCCCAATGATGTTAGGCTCCGGATTTCATCATTAGATTTGTTATATTTTTTTACAGATAATATTTTTCGAAAAATAAAATTAAGCTTCTGTTAGCTTAATGTCTTCCCAATAATGCTTAAAAAATAAAAAAAAATTGGATTTATAATTCCTGAGAAAAATGCAAAAATGTTAGTACTTAAAATTGAGTTTACCTAAAATTCGCCATACAAAACGGCAATTTCATAGGTAAAGACCTATTATACTATTTACTCATCATCATCGTCCACTGCGGGACAAGGAGCTCCCTTCGGGGTTCCAGAAAAACATCGTGCTATAATTTGGAGGGGAAGTACCAAAGTCACCACGCTTACTCGTTGCGGCTGGCACTATGGACCGCGATTGTTGGTGACCGCAGTATGTAAGATGGTACGATAGACAGAAGAACGCTGCAGCCAATCCTCCAGTTGGGTTCGTACTATTCACAGATCAGAAATAAGTCTAGATGAACTCAAACTCAAACTCAACCCGTGTGGTGCCGGCAAAGAATAGTACCAACCCATACATACCCGTGGGTGTCGTAAGAGGCGACTAAGGGTTAACTGGAGGATGGGCAGCAGCATACTCCTTTATATCTTACATCTTACTTACTGCGGTCACCTACAACCGCGGTCCATGGTGCCAGCCGTAACGCTAACAAGCGAGGTGACTATGGTACTTCCCCTCCACATTTTTCCAGCAAAAGCTAGAATTCTGGAGGGAGCTCCCTGTCCTGTAGTGGACGTTTTATGGGATGTTATGATGAACTCAAGTGTACCTACTTTGCGTGCCCAAACCCGTGGCCCAAACTAAGCTCAAAACAGCTAACAGCCTCCGTGGTCTAGTGGTTAGAGCGCTCGGCTCTCGATCCGGAGGTTCTGGGTTCGATTCCCGGTGGGGACACTGTCAAACAAAGATCTCTTTGTGCGACCTCCCCAGTTTGGTTAGGACATTGCAGGATGAATCACCTGATTGTCCGAAAAGTTAGATGATTCCGTGCTTCGGAAGGCACGTAAAGCCGTTGGTCCCGACTACTATCTACGGATGTAGTCGTTAATGAGCCATGTCAGAGGCCTTTGGCGGCTCAACAACTCTGACACCAGGGTTTGCGAGGTCGGTCATCGACCTTGCAACCCACACGATATGATGATGATGAGCTCAAAACGCTTAGTGTGCTTGTCATGGGCTTGTTTATTTATTTATTTATTTAATAAGGTTACCTACAGAGTATACATTAAATATATTTTTTTTTAACATATACATTAATGAGACTTAATGCTACTCTAATTACAAGCAACTACGACATGAACTGTATAAAAAAAGTAAATCATCTAATTAGAAGAAACAATACAAATTAAAAGCAGATGAATAGAACAAATTTAAAAGATATAAAAATTAAGTTAATTGCTTGCGTGGTAGGACAGCGTTTCTGAATGAGATATAAGAGTCGGCAAAAATGTCGACATATCACCGAGAACTGTGACACGCTTCGTTTTCATACAAACGGCGGAGTTCGCGTTATCTAGACTTATTTCTGATCTGTGGTACTATTATTTGCCAAAACCACAACATGGGAAGTAATTATATTTAAGTAGCTCGATGATGATCTAGATCGATGACCGACCCCAAAAATCCTGGTGTCAGAGTCATCATAACATCCCATGAAACGTCCACTACAGGACAGGGAGCTCCCTCCAGAATTCTAGCTCTTGCTGGAAAAATGTGGAGGGGAAGTACCATAGTCACCTCACTTGTTAGCGTTACGGCTGGCACCATGGACCGCGGTTGTAGGTGACCGCAGTAAATAAGATGTAAGATACAAAGGAAGATGCTGCTGCCCATGCTCCAGTTTATAACCCTTAGTCGCCTCTTACGACACCCACGGGTATGTATGGGTTGGTACTATTCTTTGCCGGCACCACACGGGACGGTGTCAGAGTAATTGCCTCTAAATGCCTCTGACATAGTTCATTTACAACTACTTCTGTAGATAGTAGCCGAGACAAAAAGCTTAACTTGCCTTCCGAAGCTTGGAATTATCTTACTTATCAGACAAACCTGCAATGTCATAACGAAACTGAGACAGCCTCACAAAATGATTTTTGTTTGACAGTGTTCCCGCCTGGAACCAGACTCTAATCACTACAACGCGTTACAATTCACACTAGCGAATCTGAGAAAAAAATTTGTTCAGAATCGAGAGTAGAATCAATTTCACGGGTTTTTGATACGGGTTATTTTTTTTTTAAATTAAATATTTTTGCCGCTTCTAAATATTTCTGTAGCTACGCGTGCGCGCAAAATGCATGAGCGGTGAGGAGGGGAGGGAAGTGGGCGTGGCGTGCGCGGACGCGAGAAGCTACTAGAACAACGAAATAACAATATTCAGAAAGAAAAATAAATTATATAGTTTTTATGGGAATTGATTTATTTTAATATAAATCAGGTGGGGTGTATGAGGGTTTCGCTTATACCATTAACACCTTGTATATTTAATTTCAGATACTGCGGCAAACTGCCATCGGACACCTTCACCCGACTGGCTCCTCAATGGTGGATGGAAGAAGTTCAACTACCTATCAGAAACTCAGATGAAACTAAGACTGCATATATTTGTACGTTGAGGTTACCTCTTAACTGCCCTGTGAAGCATAATATTGTGGTAAGTAGATATGGTAATCGCAAAGCCGGTTTTGAGAACGCGATTAATATTGCAGGTGATCTGTGACGGCCAGCTTAGACCCGAACGCAACTAGATGGAGCCACTGCTGCAATTATAAGGTTTTATTTTTTTAATGCATTAAGTACCAACTAAATACGTGCAGAAAGTTGATCAGCGTAAATTTCATGGTGCAACTTCAACGCCTAACAACAATTTCGATAAAAAAAAATATCTCCATATGTCCAGTAAAGTCGATTACTCTCGTCAGTCTGTGATTTACATGAGTACGATCACTCACACATGCACACAAAGTACAACCGTACAGTTTTGACCGCACGCCCACAATCGTAATATTGAACCAAAAATTGCTAACAAAAACTAGTACTTTCAGTACATTAGCTTATTTTTGTATTAATCAGCGAAAAATTTAACTAAAAATAGCAGTATTCGTTAGTTTTTCAACAGAATTTTATGTCCCGAGTAAGAATGCAAGTCATTTGAATTTTTGTATGGAAAACGGATCACCTTAATAGTATTGGATTAAGAGCTTTCCCCCAGCCAACTAGCGCCCCCATCAGTTAAAAAAAATATTACTCGCTAAATACAAAACTTATCGAAAATCTGTCTTACCAGATTGAAGTAAAGGCTAGTTTATTTAGAGCCTATCAATCCTGAAAAATATAGTTCACTGTAGTTACAGATACAAAAACTGCTAAAAGTGGCCGTTTTTCGCACTTTTGTATCTGTATCTACAGTGAACTATATTTTTCAGGATTGATAGGCTAAACTAGAGTACCTTTACTTCAATCTGGTAAGACAGATTTTCGATAACTTTTGTATTTAGCGAGTAATATTTTTTTCCGTCACCCTTGTATTGGAAGTTGAATTTTTATTTTTGTATTTTATGGTTAGAACACATGATTCAAGGTACTTTATCACCTTTTTAGGGTTCCGATACCAAAATGGTAAAAAAGGAACCCTTATGGTGCGACTTTGTCTGTCTGTCTGTCTGTTACACCTCTATATCTCAGCAACCACTCATGCTATCGACTTGAAATTTGGAATAGTTTTAGAATATGGTTGCCCAACTTAATTGCACATGAAAGAATTTTGAAAAAATTACGATTATTAATGTAAAGGGGGCCAAAATAGGGGGGGCCAAATTTCAAATTGTCGCTACTAGATTGTGTGGGGTATCATATGAAAGGGCTTTATATCTACATTCTAAAATATGTTTTGTATATTTTTACGTCTCTTAGTTTTCAAGTTATGATGAAAAATGTCAAAAAAAATACCATTCCCCCCCTTATCTCCGAAGTTTGTGAAAGGAAAAATCTGAATGAATTACAGTTGACAGAAATGTATGTAAACGTTGCAGCAAAAATAAAACGATCTTTCTAAGTTGCACAGTTTTTTAGAAATCTGCAAATAACCTTTACAAACAAATTTAGTTTTGCGGTCCTAAAAATGGACTTTATTGCTTCCAAAAATACAAAAAGTATATCGGAACCCTCGGCGCGCAAGTCCGACTCGCACTTGACCGGTTTTTTTGTATAAAAAAAAAAATATATTATATAAAAATTACAAAAAATGTACGAAAAAATTTTTTTGTAATTTTTTTGGATATTTTAATTTACATTTAATTCATGATTCTTTATCATCCTTTCAAATAAAATCTGCCTGAGAAATTTATTTTGTGGTCAACTGCTTCGTTGCCTACACTACTTGTGATATAAAAAAAAGCCTTGCCTAAATTTTCCTCAGGGCCACCCGATGCCAACCAAAGCACTGGCGCGGCGAATGGTCGCCCTACAAGCTTGCAGAATACTTCACAAGAGCGGTGAATTGGACAACCAACTGATGCCTATAGGCAAAGAGAATTTTAAGGCAGCCGAGCTAGACACCACATCGTTAGACTCAAACGACCCTAATGACAGCGCAAGGCCTGGGACGACTAAACGGCGGCAGTATTACTATAAAAGGGTAAGCTTTTTTCACTCTTACATCCGGTATATGGTTATTGTCAGCCTCTTGTAGATTCATGTTCTCCTGGTACTTTCGATTTTGTTTAAATCACCCACGAGTCAACCATAGGTACTGTAAGCCTCTTGTAGATTCATGTTCTCCTGGTACTTTTCATTTTGTTTAAATCACCCACGAGTCAACCATAGGTACTGTAAGCCTCTTGTAGATTCATGTTCTCCTGGTACTTTTCATTTTGTTTAAATCACCCATGAGTCAACCATAGGTACTGTAAGCCTCTTGTAGCTTCATGTTCTCCTGGTACTTTTCATTTTGTTTAAATCACCCACGAGTCAACCATAGGTACTGTAAGCCTCTTGTAGATTCATGTTCTCCTGCTACTTTTCATTTTGTTTAAATCACCCACGAGTCAACCATAAGTACTGTAAACCTCTTGTAGATTCATGTTCTCCTGCTACTTTTCATTTTGTTTAAATCACCCACGAGTCAACCATAGGTACTGTAAGCCTCTTGTAGATTCATGTTCTCCTGGTACTTTTCATTTTGTTTAAATCACCCACGAGTCAACCATAGGTACTGTAAGCCTCTTGTAGATTCATGTTCTCCTGGTACTTTTCATTTTGTTTAAATTACCCATGAGTCAACCATAGGTACTGTAAGCCTCTTGTAGCTTCATGTTCTCCTGGTACTTTTCATTTTGTTTAAATCACCCACGAGTCAACCATAGGTACTGTAAGCCTCTTGTAGATTCATGTTCTCCTGCTACTTTTCATTTTGTTTAAATCACCCACGAGTCAACCATAAGTACTGTAAGCCTCTTGTAGATTCATGTTCTCCTGCTACTTTTCATTTTGTTTAAATCACCCACGAGTCAACCATAGGTACTGTAAGCCTCTTGTAGATTCATGGTCTCCTGCTACTTTTCATTTTATTTAAATCACCCACGAGTCAACCATAGGTACTGTAAGCCTCTTGTAGATTCATGTTCTCCTGCTACTTTTCATTTTGTTTAAATCACCCACGAGTCAACCATAAGTACTGTAAGCCTCTTGTAGATTCATGTTCTCCTGCTACTTTTCATTTTGTTTAAATCACCCACGAGTCAACCATAGGTACTGTAAGCCTCTTGTAGATTCATGTTCTCCTGCTACTTTTCATTTTATTTAAATCACCCACGAGTCAACCATAGGTACTGTAAGCCTCTTGTAGATTCATGTTCTCCTGGTACTTTTCATTTTGTTTAAATCACCCACGGTCACTTTATAGACCCCGACCGACAGTCACAGAACCAGACATCAAAGATGGGGAAGGTTTGCTCATTGAATTCACGAATTCAATTGCATTTTTAGCTATTTATCGCTCTCCTTCTTTTATTAATCTTGATAATTTTCTTGTATCCCTAGACACTCTATTACAAAACCAAAATAACAAGGAAAACGTTATTTTAAGTGGGGATCTAAACATAGATATCAGCAATACATCTAGCTTATACCAGGCCACTCAGAAAGTATTGCGAAAAATAGTTTTTATATATGGGAGACTGGCCGGTCAGAATCTTTTTCGAAAATATGATTACTTGTAAGTAAAAATATGTGTGTTCCATTTTCAAAATTTCCCTCCACATTTTTTGCGAGCCAATTCAAAGTATCGTGTCTTACTGAAAAATGGATCTGCGCCGGGAACATTTTAGAGCTATGATTTTTTACGATTTCAAGTGTCGCCTGAAACCGGATGAATCGTTCGATAGACTTCAAATGGCATTTATGGATGAAGGCCCCTCCAAGGCAACCGTGTATCGTTGGTATAACGAATTTAGGCGCGGTCGACCAACCTTGGGGGATGAAGAAAGAAGCGGTCGCCCTTTGACGGCTATTACGGAAGAAAACGTGCTAGCAGTGAAAAATTTAATCCAAGATAATAGGCGAATTACATATCAGGAGATTCAGCACATATTAAAGATTGGATCGGGAAGCGTTCACGAGATTCTACACGGGCATCTTCGCGTGAGGAGGATAGTATCGCGCTGGGTGCCGCACTACCTCACCGACGCTCAGAAGCAGGCCCGGGTGGAATGGTGCCGTGATATGCTGAACAAATTTGAAGCAGGCTCGTCTCGGCGTGTTTACGACATCGTAACAGGTGATGAGTCCTGGATTTATCAATACGATCCAGAAACCAAGCGCCAGTCGACAGTTTGGGTGTTTCAAAATGAACCAACGCCTACCAAAGTGAAGCGATCTCGAAGCGGGGGGAAGATTTTGATCGCCAGCTTTTTTAATTTGACTGGCCACTTGGCCTCAATTCCCTTACGAGATCAAAGAAGCATCAACGCCGAATGGTATACTACCAAATGTTTACCAGAAGTTTTTTCTGTTGTGAGCAACAAGCGACCAAACACAGGGCTCCGCGGACTACTGCTCCACCACGACAATGCGCCTGCACACACCGCGCTCAAAACGAGGGACTTCCTGGACAGCACACCAGTCAAACTCCTGGGTCACCCTCCTTACAGCCCTGATCTAGCACCGTGTGACTTCTTTTTATTTCCAAAAATAAAAAATCAGCTCAAGGGGATACAATTTTCGTCGCCGGAAGATGCGCTGGCTGCGTTCGAGCAGGCTGTAAACGAGGTGTCTACGGCGGACTGGAAAAAGTGTTTTGAAAACTGGTTCAGACGCATGAATCTTTGTATAGAGGCTGGTGGAGAGTACTTTGAAAAGATTTAATAAAAATATATGTACCTGTAGAACAATTTTTTTTAGTGTCGCAAATATTTCTGAGTGTCCCACGTATACTGGAGATTACCTGAATCTTTTGGCGCAGAATGGCATGCTCTCAGCAATATCTGTTCCGACTAGACTTTCATCAAATACTTGTTTGGACCATATGTTTGTGAAATGCAGTTCACAGCAAGTTCAGGGAGCAGTGGCACATACTGACATTACTGATCACAGCATCGCTATGTGTGGGGTTGAGTGTTCTTTTACGACTTCAACTCACTACTCTCGAATACACACATACATACATACATAACATCACGCCTCTTTCCCGTTGGGGTAGGCAGAGACCACAGTCCTCCACCTGCTACGATCTTGACATACTTCCCTTGCTTCCTGTACTTTCATCATCATCATTACTCTCGAATCGTTACCATAATTGACTACAGCGCGGTTGCCGAGGAGCTCAGGAATGTTGACTGGTCTGATGTTATGCAGACTAGTGACGTAAATACTGCAACTCCGGCTCTTGACGATGTTGTTTGTAAATGTGTTAAACGCCATACTACTAAGAAAAAGGTTAGTCGCTCTAAGTACATAATTAAACCTTGGATCACGCCTGGGGTTTTAAGATGCATGAGACATCGTGACCGTTTGCATTTGGATAGTAGAAACCATCCAAAAGATAAAAGTAAGCAGCTGGTATACACTCAGTATAGGAGTTTTTGCAACGTGTTGTTACACAATTTAAAATCCGCGCACGAAGGCAAAGAGTTGTCAGACAATAAAAAGTATCCGAGGGCGTTTTGGAAAACTATTTATAAAATTGCAAATGTTTCCGGGAAAACTAAAAGTACTGCGTCAGAGCTATTGTCGATTAGTGACAGCTTTCAAGAATCAGTTAATCGTTGCAACCAGTATTTTGCTGATACCGGTGAGAATTTAGCAAACAATATTTTAGACAGTCTAAATACCACTCAGGAGCATTTGTTAAAGAACATTAATTTAGGAACTGCGGTGCCACAATCGTTCTTCATGCAACCAACTGATACTTTTGAAGTTGGTTCTGTCATAACTGCATTAAAAGTGAATACTGCTGCTGGCTTTGATGGCATTAGTACGGCAGTCGTGAAGTGTATAAAGGATTCTATTGTATCTCCGCTTACACACATAATCAATTTAAGCATATCTACAAGAACCTTCCCACATGACTGGAAACTTGCATTAGTTACACCTATTCACAAAAGTGGCGATAAGAAAAGTCCAGGAAATTATCGGCCGATATCATTGCTTGGAGTGTTCTCCAAGATTATTGAGAAAATCGTCAATAAACGTTTAATGCGATATCTCGAGTCGAATAGTCTGCTCGCTGCTGATCAATACGGTTTCAGGCAAGGGAAATCAACCGAGGCTGCGGTTTTGAAACTTGTTAACACTGTATCGGAAAGCTTGGATAAGGGAAAAAAGGTTATTGGGGTTTTTCTTGACCTGGCTAAAGCCTTTGACTCTGTTTCAATACCAATTCTTCTAAAAAAGTTAGAGCATTTAGGAATAAGGGGGCTACCACTCGAATGGTTCAAGAGCTACCTTACAGGGAGGCGTCAATGTTTGAAAGTCGGTGAACATGTTAGTGATCAGTTACCCATTAATTTTGGGGTTCCGCAAGGGAGCGTTTTGGGTCCAACGCTTTTTATTGCATATGTAAACGACATCCACAGAGTATCGCCTTGTGACACCATAACAATTTGCTACGCAGACGACACCGTATTACTCTTTCAAGCGGATTTATGGAAAACTGCTTATGAACAAGCCGAACAAGGTATTAGCCGTATTAAGTCCTGGCTTAATCTCAATCTTCTGACATTGAATGCTTCTAAAACGAAATTTTTTAGCTTTCATAAAACACGAGCATCTCGTCCCGAATTATTAACCGAAGCAAAGATTAAGATTCATTCAGCCTGTAATTCACATCAATGTTCATGTCCAACTATTGAAAGGGTAAGCTCAATAAAATATCTGGGCGTTACAGTCGACGAAAATCTGACATTTGAAACTCATATCAATACTACAGCTCTAAGGGTCAGGAAACTCATGTACGTTATGAAGTCATTGCGGAGCTCTGCTGATAAACAAGTCTTACAACTTGTTTACACAGCGTTGGTCGAGTCCATACTTGGGTATTGTATCTCAGCATGGGGCGGAGCTGCGGTCTCCTATATGATAATATTGGAGCGGGCTCAAAGAGCAGTGCTAAAGGTCATGTATAAAAAACCTTTTAGACACCCTACGGACGACCTTTATCGAGAGGCACGGGTGCTAAATGTTCGACAACTTTATGTTTCAAAAATAGTTGTATTTACTCATCGGCTAGTCCTCAATTCCCAGCAATACCCGACTATGTTAAAACAGAGAGTTTTTTAAAGTTAATGCGGTCTCTGTTAAAACACGTTTTTCCCAGCGCTTTTTTACGTATCTATCTGCTTTTGTATATAATAAAATTGCAAAGAAATGCGATGTAAAAAATTGCACATGTCGGCAAGCTAAACAGTTAGTAGTTAAATACTTATTGTCTCTTTCATATTCAGAAACAGAAAACCTCATCAGACCATTGCTATGATTTCTAGTTTTTGTCACATACACACACACGCACACACACAATCACTTACACATTTAAGTTGTAACACCTTATCATCATTTAGTTTTTAGGTAATTTTAGATAGTAGGAAATTTAATATTATTTCCAAATAATATTATGTTACTTATGTATTTGTCAACAACCCCTGTTTATTTTCCTGTTTTAAGTTTTTCATCGATGGAGAATTCTGAATATCTTTGTGTCTTTTCTACCCTGTTTTTTAGGCTGCCCACGATACAGGCTTGACCTAGTGTGGGAGTCAATGTATTGCACATTTTTGTTACTTTGTGTGTTAAGTTTAATGATGCTAAATGTAAATCTAATGTTATTGTAACTTTTTGGGGAATAAATTATTATTTATTATTTATTTTATAGAGAAGCGAGCCTGTGGGTCTCTGTCGCGTCCTGCCGGGGAGCACCACTTCTTATTTGTTACCTATAGCTACGTACTTGAATCGTGCCAAGTTTCATCCCAGCAGGTTTCGCGCAAGGTTCGCCTTGTTGGATCTCCTACTATCTTGTTGCTAGTCTTAACACGATAATAATATCCGTTTCATACACGAAATGAAGCAGACAAACAATGGAATGACACTGCAACATGCAAACAATCCAAAAAAATATAACACAACAGTCGCTTGACAAGAAGGTACTACTCGTACAGATGAATAGGACAAAGCTCCGTAATGTAGTAGGGACAATAACAGGACTCATTGCTCTCAACAGACACTACTACCATTGAACACGTTATTCTAGAGTGCAAAGTAATTCACAGCATCAGAGAGAACACACCTGGAACAGACATAACCCTGGATCAAATACCCAACAGACTGGACAAACTGACTGAGTTCTGGCAACAGTTAGGGTGGCTAACCTGATGGCCACATAGGCCCACGCACAATGGTCCTTACAGGACTAAGTGCGGAAACCACACACTTAGAACTTAGATCCGCTTCATATTTTTGTTCTCCAACAGACAGCATGGGCATTCACGGACTGCCAACCAGTGGTGGATACGAACGATAGTGATATTGACCACCCTAGGATACAGTTGGACCAACCCAGCGATCAGGATAGCCCAACTGAGGTTAAAAAAGTACCTGGTAAGTAAAATAATAGGTCTTAACTGTGAAATTGCCAAAATTTGCTTGCAGTTTAATGAGATCATAATTCCTATAATTCTAAAGCTATTTTATTTATATAATTCGTTAACAAAAGACAATATAATAATAACAGAAGAATAATTAAAATCTAAATGAATATGCGCTCAACTTAAAATTTAAAATTTAGCCAACTTCGTCAATTATAAAATTATCATAAAATAAAGAAATCCTATATCAACATAAATTTAAAAATAACTTACTAAATCCCGTATTACATTATTCATTTTAATAAAAATTACATAATTCTATTTATTTCATTATTTTTCTCACTTATATTTGAAAGTTGACTTTAAGGTTACCAATTTACGCATAAAATAAAGTTTTTATTTTTAGTTAGATATATAAAATTTAAGGTTCGAAATTTTTTTGTCTTTTTTACACATAATATTTTTCGAAAATTAAATTTAAGCTTCTGTAAGCTTAATGTCTTCCCAATCATGCTTAAAAAAAATAAAAAATTGAATTTTTCATTCCTAAATAAAATGCAAATATGTTAGTACTAAAAATTGAATTACATTAAATTCGCCATACAAAACGCCCATTTCATAGTTAAAGACCGAATAAGAGCAACTTCTGATTCCATTTCTCATTCGCTCAAGTAATAGCTCAAGATTTTTTTCCAGATGTTCTTTGACAACCCAGGACAAATTACGGCCTAAAATTTTATTTTATGGAAATGTTCCTTAGGTCCCCGTTCAAGACCGTTTATCGAACCGAACCGAGAATCGAACTTCATCCGTTTTAGAGATAAATAGAAAAACTAAAATTAGGGACCCGTTCGAGGGGGGGGGGAGGGGGGAGTGAAAATGGGATCGCCAGGGAACATTCTAGATATGTTTCGAGGGCCCTAAGGAACACTGCCATAAAAAAAAAATTCGGCCGTAATTTGACCTGGGTGTATTTCTAAAAATATTGATCTATAACCTGATCTGATCACCATCGTAATATCAGCCGAAAGACTGTCATATAGGTCTCCTAGTATAGACACCAGTCTCTCACATACATGAATTCTAGTGTGTCTTACTAATCTATATTGTTCTTCTATCCTTCTATCTTCAGCGTCATTTTAGGAAGAATGCTGGTGTCTTAGCACAGGATTTAACCTTTTAAGACACTGGCAGATCATTTTAATCAATGTGCTTTATCTTTAATGAACCTAGTTTTAGATACCTAGCCGTAAGAAAAACTTTTGAAAGAATAAATTTATGTATTTATTATTATTCTATCTATGTGAGAGAATAATAAAGTTTATTATTATTATTATTTTAGGTAAAAAACGCAACATGCTCTACGCGATAGTATCAAACCTTTGGTGTGCCTTGCCAGAACGATACAACACTAGGGGCAGGAGATTACACGCGCCACAGAACGCTACACAAGCCATCGGAATACTTATGGCGAGAGAGGAGCCTGATAAGTAAGTTAGTCAACCAGTAAATTAGTGAGAAAGAGCTTCACTAGCGATCGGCATGGCATGCTTGCTTAAGGCGAAAGAGTAGCCTGATAAGTAAATTAGTCAACCAGTAAATTTGTAAATCAGTCAGTAAAGTCAGTCCATACAAACCCCATTTAATGAAAACTTGGAATGCATTATGGCAGGAATCTAGTAGAATTAAAGGCAAACATTATGGCAGCATTCAACCATTCATACCCAATAAACCGTGGTTCTTCAAATTCCGAAATTTCAATAAGCTAGTCACGTCAGTTATAATCCGTCTCCGATTGGGTCACGTATGCTCCCCAGTATTTTTGTCAAAACTCCGTATTCGCGACCATTCTATCTGTGAATGCGGCGTTGAGGAAGGCACTCTCGATCACTTGTTTTTTAATTGCCCTAATCTTTCGACCTCCCTTTATGAAATACTCCCTAAAGACATCCCCCTTCCTTGTTATGTTAAATGTTAATTATCTACTAACACTTGTACCTTCCTCCTTTGTTAAAATTTTAAGTAAGTTTATTAAAATAAATAATATTAAATTATGAATTAACCACTAATACATATCTTGTGTTGTCCCCTCTATGTTTAGCTTGGATTTAATCAGTTGAAGTCCTAAACCTGTGACTCTGCCTGACCGATCATCTGCCAGTAAATTTTTGGTTATCTTCTGCACCTTGTCGATGGCGGAATCATCGTTACTAAAAACGATGGAAGTCAATAACTAAAAAGAAGAAGAAGAAGACCGATTCAGATGAAATTAGCGTCCGTTTCTCTATAAAATATCAAATTATCATTATCAGACAATTAATAAGCGACGTATTGAATCCTACGAATAAATAATAAGCCAGGAATTGTACCTGCGCTCAAAAAATGACCCAACGAAAGTCGTGTATTTCAGAAGTCGTTCCACCGCGTCATTACTCAACTACCACTAGCTGACATTGCAGCACGCTCGCGAACCAATCCCTGCTCTCGTTCTCAATTTGAACCAATTGATTCGTATTTTAAATATACGTTCTTTTGGTTTCACGTAGGCCCACTTTTTGTTTGGAATTTGTTCTGAATTAGAGTTATTGACTTATTATTTATTCGTAGATTGAACCCTAAGTTAGGGTCTCTAATTCAACCCTTACTACGTTTGGCCCACCCTGGTCAATCAGCGAGACCTTCACGCTAATTGGCTAATCCTTTTACCACGATGGCAAATCCAAATAATCGGCCTTCGATATTGGATTTACGTCGACACCACAGAGCTCTGAAGTCCATGCGTCTTGCTCTGCATCTAGAGACGAATTCTTGTCATTCAATACAAATCAGTGTCACCATTTACTAAAACTAACACGCTTCCCGCACCCACACTACTAGCGTCATTTGAGTGCGATAAACATAGTACCATTATTGCGAGAGAGTAAGATGCAAAAAACCAGTGACAGCGTCGATGTGCATTCAAAATAACCGCTTACATAAATTGAATAGTATACCTAGTCAATAAGGAACCAATTTATTTTACTCTCTTCGCTTCTATGGGAGGGTGCGCGCGCAGGTGGAGTGGCCCTATCGTTGTTCTGTGGTCGACACGAAAATAAGAAGAAGACATAATGGGAATTCAACATGATGGCAATTCAACTTTCGAAGAATTCATGGGAATTTAACTAAATGGTGTTGAAGGCTAATTGTTAGTAAAATTTGTTCCAGCCTCCAAATACCAGCTTTCCCCGTGTACACTCGGTCAGGCGAAGTGAGAGTGTCAGTGGAATACGTTCCGGACGCCGACGTCAGACTGTCGCCCCTCAGAGGACGGTTGGTCAGGAGGTAAGGGCTCTTTTACTTTCGAACGGAGCGAGAAATGAATTGTATTCATGAAAAAAAAACCGGCCAAGTGCGAGTCGGACTCGCGCCCTAAGGGTTCCGTACCTATCTACCATATGATATACTAAAAGCTTTTGCTCTTTGACTTTAAGCACTCGACGACCATCCAACTTGACCCCTCTTTTATAGAAAACTTCTTGAAACGGGAGCTCACATTAATTGGTTACTATTAGTTGTGAAAAAAATTGAAATATTTAATGATTTTAGACTTTTCCCTTTATTTGTACTGTGAGACCTAGCTTCTTGCCAAATTTCATAAATTTAGGTCAACGGGAAGTACCCTGTAGGTTTTGCTTTTTTGCATAAATGTAATGGAGATGAGGACATAAAAAGCCATAACTTTTGATTGCGTCGTTGTAAAAAATTGAAATTTTCAGATCTTGTGTGGTTTATAGACCTTAATATTCCTTATCAATTTCAACCTGATACCTCTTCTCGTTCATGAGAAAAAGGGTCTTGACAGACAGACAGACAGACGAACAACAAAGTGATCCTATAAGGGTTCCGTTTTTTTATTTTGAGGTACGGAACCCTAAAAAGGTTTTTCTATGTGTTCCATTTCACTTATGCATAATAAAAAACGAATCTCCCAAAAATGTCCGTCAGTCGGTCGGTCGATCGGTCGGTTCTGATTAATACAAAGATACAGCTAATGCACCGAAAGTACTACAGTATAGATCGCACACCCACAACGGTAATATTAAACCAGAAATTGCTAACCAAGACTAGTACTTTCGGTGCATTAGCTGTATCTTTGTATTAACGAAAAATTTAACTAAAAATAGCAGTATACACTCGTTTTTCAACAGCATGTTACGTCCCGCATAAGAATGCGAGTCATTTGAATTTAGTATGGAAAACGGACCTCCCGAAGTTAACCCTATAGCGCCCCTGATTTTGTTTTTTCTCGTCCTATATTTCAGGTTTATGAGATTCGTTTTCGCTGAAGTGCTTCGTGTCAGACGAAGGGGTATGAAACTGCAAAGTGAAGGATCTACGCACAATAATTACTACATTGTGCCTACTATCAAGAGTAAGTACTCTTTATTAACTTTAACATAACATAACATCACGCCTCTTTCCCGTTGAGGTAGGCAGAGACCACAGTCCTCCACCTGCTACGATCTTGACATACTTCCCTTGCTTCCTGTACTTTCATCAATCCTTTCATACATGCTCGTCGGTTTAGGGTACTTTTAACCTGGCCTTTATTCAGAACGTCCTGAATTTGGTCCTGGTACGTTCGCCTAGGCCTTCCCCTTCCAACGTTTCCATTCACTCTCGCCTGGTAGATCTCTTTCGTCAATCTTCGTTCATTCATCCTCTCTACATGACCAAACCATCTCAGCATCCCTTTCTCGATTTTGGTCACTACGTCTTCTTTTACGCCACACCGTTCTCTTATCACACTATTTCTAATCCTGTCACTCAATTTAATACCAATCATACTCCTTAGCGCTCTCATTTCCACTGCATTAATTCTACTTTCATGCTTCTTCTGCCATACCCAGCTTTCACTGCCATACATCAGTGTTGGTACCAAAACTCCCCCATGAACAGCCAAACGAGCCTTGTGAGACACCTTCTGACTCCTCATAAAGGCGTGCAGGGCACCATTCACCATGTTTCCAGCATTCACTCTTCTTTCAATATCACTTTCACACTTTCCATCTCTCGTAAACTTTGAGCTTTAACTTTAGACTATATTTTTACCACAAAAAAATTCTACCCTTTCATAGTAAAGTCAGTCAGCTGACCATAATTTTTTTATGGGAGATCGAATTTTTTTTACGTCTAACGACCTATGTTCCTTGGAAAAAGTTGTTCAGTTTCGTGGTCGGAACTCAATCTCAAAATTTTCAAATTTCCCCTGTTAGACATGCACAATACTGCACAACACTGCGCAGAGCACCTAGAAATAATAGGTCTTTACCTATGACATTGCCGAAATTTTCTTACAGATTAATGAGATCATAATTCCTGTAATTCTAATGCTATTTTTTTCATTTGGCTTATATTTGAAAGTTGACTTCAAGGTTCTCAATTTACGCATAAAATAAAGTTTTTATTTTTAGTTTGATATATAAAATTAAAGGTTCGAAAATTGTTCGTCTTAAATGACGTCCGATTTCATCATTAGATTTGTTATATTTTTTAACAGATAATATTTTTCGAAAATTAAATTTAAGCTTCTGTTAGCTTAATGTCTTCCCAATAATGCTTCAAAAAATAAAAAAAATTGGATTTATAATTCCTAAGAAAAATGCAAAAATGTTAGTACTGAAAATTGAGTTTACCTAAAATTCGCCATACAAAACGGCAATTTCATAGGGAAAGACCTATTAATACTTTAATTGATTCCTTTTTAGCTACGAGACATGACGGAACTACCAAAATAGATATAGACTGGTCGTTCTTGGAGCTGATATACCAACACACAGAAGAGAAGAAGCATTCGGAAATAGAACGACCCACGCTCTGGCAGAACGACGAAGAAGAAGTTGAGATCACCGCACAAGGTAGGCAACCATACCAGCGGGCTTAGCACGCTGCCCGAAAGAAAATATATCTCGGAGAAATGTCACTTTATTTGAGGAATGATGTCATTTTGAGGAATGATGGCAAAAGTGGGTCCTGGAGACCTAAGTTACAGGTGCAAAACCTAGTTTAGGCTCCAGTCTCTCACAAGCTAAATTTTTTGCTTGTAAAATGCATATTTTAGTTACTCTACTATCTATTAATTAGTGTATTTTAAAAATTGCATGTTAACTCTAATGTTGTTTGTGAGAGAAAATAAAAAAAAAATATTATTTATCTTATCTATCACCTCTAAACGCGAAGAAATGTCAGTGGAAGAAAATGTTTAGCAAACCCACAAATAACGTTTTTGATATTATAGACGCAGTTATCAGTTTATCTAGGCCCATAGATTAAAGAACCAGTGTTGCCAATTCACTGGCTTTAAGCATGGTCGCGTTTTTTTGACATCCGAGCAGTGCGACACATTTTGAAAGAAAATGATGGCTACATGTTTTAGCGTATAAAGCTATCTCTGTCTAAAATATCAAAAACGTAATTTGTGGATTTGCAAAACATTTTCCTCCACTGACATTTCTTCGCGCTTGGAGGTGATAGATTAGATGACATAATTCCTCAAATAAAGTGACATTTCTCCGAGATATATTTTCTCTCGGGCAGCGTGCTAAGTTGGCTGGAGATTAGCCGCTTTCTACAACCGCAAACGCTATTAGAATAGAATCAAAATGTATGAGATTGACATTGGCTGGCGAAATGTTGCGCGAAAGCTAAAGTCAATCTCATACATTTTTATTCTATAGCGTTTGTCTGAAAAAGCCACCTCAGTCGTCTCAGAGCCTAGGGATGGAAGAAAAACATCTGCACATACATACAAACTGTCTGATGAATTTACAACTTTGTATGGAGACGCTGTTTTTTTTCTTCATTGACTAAAGTTTCAGTTTTCGAAATTATGTCATCTAAAGCCTTTATTTCCCTAGCCGTATTAGTCCAGTCAATCTTCGAAAGTTTGTATGGAGAAAATGGAATAAATGCACGCTCACTTACCAGTAAAAACATTGAAAAATGCGGAGCGAGCTGGCGTAGCGGATAAACGAGGAAATATTTACCTATACGATTGCATAAAAACTCCGCTCCGCCAGCTCGCTCCACATCAATGGACAGCCAGCCTAACGTTGATATTCTTAAAACCAGTATAAGGTGAATTCAACCTGTATAATATTTACCATGCAGCACAGGTCAGCTTATACCTTAGATTATGAATAACGGCAGCTTACTGCTTATACTGGTACTTTAACAAAAAATGTGTTTTTACAAAATTGCCGGATTTAATTATTTACAGCTACAAATAGCCTATATGTATTACTATTTATTGGAAATTAATTTTTCTAAATGTACATTTAATGCAACATCATAATGTATAGATTGACTTGAGAGTCTGTTCATAGAGCTTGCGGATTTGACGAGGGCGCTAATTCGCTAGGGAAACTTATATGTAAGGTACCTTGAAACTTGGCTCATAAACAGGAATAGGATCATTACTGCAGCACGGCCTACTTTAAGAGTCGGCTTTTTACAATGTGTTTCTTGTGTTTCGCTGGAATATCAGAGCACCATACCTCTTTGTCATTCATATAGTCATCCAATCTATAGTAAGCTTTTTTACATAACGTTTGCTTTACACATTCTTTAAACTTTCTCTCAGGTAATTGCACTATATTGTCAGGTATTTTGTTGTAGTATCGTATACACAGACCAACGAAAGATGTATTGACTTTAGTTAATCTAGTATATGGTTGATCAATTTTATGCTTATTTCTAGTATTAAAATTATGCCTGTCACAAATTTTTGGTAATTGATGAATGTTCTTTCTAGCATACATTATATTTTCATAGATATACTGGCATGGCACTGTCATAATGTTGATTTCCTTGAACAGTTCTCTCAGGGAATCACGAGTCTTCAGGCAATAAATTGCTCTTATAGCCCTCTTTTGTAAAACGAATATTGAATGTATATCAGCTGCTCGGCCCCAAAGCAGTATGCCATAAGACATAATGCTATGGAAGTAGCTAAAGTAAACCAGCCTTGCAGTAGCTACATCAGTAAGTTGTCTGATTTTTCTAACAGCATATGCAGCCGAGCTCAATCGACCAGAAAGAGCCGTTATATGAGGGCCCCATTGAAGTTTAGAGTCTAGTGTTAACCCTAAGAAAACTGTACTATTTACAAAATCTAATGGCTCATTATTCAATACTATGTTATGTGAAGTAGACCTTACATTTGGTAGTGCAAATTTAATACATTTAGTTTTTTTGGCGTTTAGGACTAGATTGTTAACAGTAAACCATGCATGAATCTGTCCAAGTGCATCGTTGACTTCGTTATAATTTTGTGATTTCCTACTTACATTGAATATTAATGAAGTATCATCAGCAAATAACACAATCTTTGACAGATTCTTCACCACAGAAGGAAGGTCATTAATATAAATAAGGAATAAAAATGGCCCTAATATGGACCCTTGAGGTACGCCAATTTTGACAACAGATCCCAGTGATTTCGTCCTGTTTACTTGTACCTTTTGAATCCTGTTTTCCAAATATGACCTAAGTAGTTTAAGTGAATTATTCTTAACACCGTAATGTTCAAGTTTTAGCAACAATGTGCTATGATCTACGCAATCAAATGCCTTGGATAGATCACAGAAGATACCAATAGCATCTTCAGATTTTTCCCACGCGCAAAAGATGTATTTTAAAAGTGCAGTCCCGGCATCCGTTGTACTGCGCCCTTTCGTGAAACCAAATTGATGGTCATGTAGTAAGTTATTTCTATTGAAGTGTGAAAGCATTTGATTGAGTATGACCTTCTCAAAAATTTTACTAAGTACAGGTAAGACTGATATTGGTCTAAAATTACTGGGATCCTTTTTGTCACCAGCTTTGAATAATGGAACTACTTTACTTTTTTTCATTAAGTCAGGAAATGTACCATGATCGACACAATCATTGAATATAACAGCTAAATATGGAGATATAGTATCAATGATCGCACTACAGACTTTTACTGACATTCCCCATAGGTCCTCAGTAGTTTTCATTTTAATACTTTTAAAGGCTTTAATAATTTCGTTAGGGGTGACATGATTGAACCCAAATTCAGTTTCGCAGGCGTCCACATTCTTTTGAAGTAAATCGCTAGCAAGTGAAGATGAAGAATTGAGTGACTCTGTTGTTTTCAAAGGAATATTAGTAAAAAAGGTTTCGAATTCTTGAGCCACTTCTACGTTTGAACTAATAGTTCCGCGATTTGTATGAAGTGTGATTTGATTGTCACGCGGTTTCACTTTTCCAGTTTCACTGTTTATAACATTCCATACAGCCTTAATTTTGTTATCAGCAGACTGTATTTTTTTCCGAAGAAAAAATGACTTTGCTTTTGAACAAACTAATTTAAACAATTTTGAATATTTTTTGACATATTCAATGAAATTGTCGTCATTTGAATAATTTCTTAGCTCATATAATTCAAAAAGTCTCTCTCTACTTTTGCGAATACCAGCGGTAGCCCAGTCACTGAATTTGAATTTTACAATAATTTGCTTTTTTCTAATAGTGAAAATTTTACTGAATTCAGTATTAATCAATGTGAATAAATCTTCGTATGAGTTATTAGGGTTGTTAGTATTATAATTGTGACAGGGCAGTTTTTCTAGTAACGTGTTTTTGTACTTTTCTAACCTACCACTCGTTAGGCTCCTGGTTTCTATATCTATCTTCTGGGTTACTCGAGAATAATTAAAAGTAACACTTTGACCAGAGTGGTCAGACTGAATCGAGTTTATGATACTTTTCTCAAAATAATCGCAATTACAAAAGACGTTATCAATACAGGTAGCCGAGGATGACGTCACCCTTGTAGGTTCAAAAAATACATGCTCTAAATTAAAACATTTGAAAAGACTTATAAGTTTGTTACTATAGGTATTATTTTCTAAGATATTGACGTTAAAGTCACCACACACTATCACAAACTTATTTTCTTTTGTCACTATTTTTAAAACATCTTCCATTACTAACTCGAACATTGAAAATTTTTGAAAAGCGGGAGGTCTGTATACGCACACTACAACATGCTCGTCCAGCTCAACACAAGATATTTCAATACATCTTTCAACCGAAAGTCGAACAATATCTTTACGGTTCTTTATCTTAAAACTGTTACGAACTAAAATCAGTGATCCACCGTGTAAAGCAGACTTTCGATTGAAAGCACTGGCTATACAATAATTTTCATAATTTATCAACATTTGATAGTCTTTTTGCCAGTGTTCTGTCAGACAAATAATGTCAAATTTTGTTCTTTCTAAGAATAATTCTAATTCTAAAATTTTTCCAGAAAAACCTTGAATATTTTGATGTAAAATTTTCAAAATATTAGATTTTTCCTTTGTCTTTGCTATAGGAAGTTTTTTGCCAGAAGGTTTTTTTTCATTTACTTCAGTAAAATTTTGTTTAGAAAAACCCTCTTTTGTCGTATGAACTAGTTTAAAGAATTGGTGTTAGTAATGTTACTAACTAAAGAAGTTTTTTGTGTATAACTTCCTATAACAGAGTCAGATATATTATATGCTATCAATGTAGCCAGCTCTTTCTTAAACTTAAGAGGCAGATACATAGTATCCTTTGTCAATTTGAAATAATTTATAAAAGTATTCATGTCAAGATATAAAATGTCACTATGACGACTTGTCAAATTTTGTAAATGTAAATTCATTCTGTGTATACATTTGTTGTGTTGCTCAGTAACATTTGAACAGTATGGGAAGTTACACAGAATAAACCTACACTTAGTTTCAACCTGTATTTTGTTTAACAATGTCACAAAATTGTTTAATTTTAATCTACTTATGTCAGAATGATTGCCTACCACGATAACAACAGTGGTGTTTATGTCAAACTTGCCTACAGCAATCTTTCTTACAAGACCGTCGAAAGTAATATCGGGACAGCAAATATTGGTCACCTGCTGATTATGGCAGTAATTAAAAATAGACCCTAGACCTACTCCTATCCTGTCTGAATATACAAAGGTCTTCTTTTTATTGGAAGTCGACGAAAAGTCCTCGCCATCCGTGGTCTCTGTGCTGTTAAATAAAAATAAATAAAAAATACCAATTTTTTTGGCCATAAATGACGAGGTTTTTAAAAAAAATCGTTTTCTTCCAATATCGATAGGTCGTATGGCAGAATGTGATGAATAGTCATTGCCTATCATAAGAAAAAAACTAACAGCTGTATAAACCGATCACAGACTACTTAGAATAGTTGTCAGTTTTTTTTTAAGACTGGCCATGGCTACTTTTCATTCTGCCATACGACCTATCGATATTTGACAAAAACAAAATTATTTTTTAACTTTATTATTTGCAACCGAAAAAAATTCGTATTTTTAATTTTTACTTATTGACCCTGTCTATGAGCCAAGTTTCGAGGTACCTTACACATACGTTTCCTATGCGAATTCCACACAGAGTGATTGGGTTGTTATGTAACCCAAAGAGCAAAATATCTATGTAATGATATAAATGCATACGAATAGGGAATATGCATGATTTTTTTATAAAAAAAAAATATCCTTATTTATGTAATAAACAGTTTAGTAAAACTATTTTTCGAAAAAAGATATAAGCCATCGAAGATTTGTTTTTGTCTCTTTCTGGCAAGTTTATAAGAAAGGGTAAATCAACCCTGAAGGATGCGATTCTGCCCATGAAACTGAACAACTTTCCCTAAGGAACATAGGTCGAAATACGAAAAAAAAAATTTGACCCATTCAAAATGCGCGATCAGCTGTTTCAGTTTCTATGGGAGGTCAAATTTTTTCTTTCGTGTTTCGACCTATGTTCCTTAAGGAAAGTTGTTCAGTTTTATGGGAAGAATCACATACTTCAGGGTTGATATACCCTTTTTGTTAAACCTTGTATTACCGTAGTGACATGTGACGTCTCTGTCCATGTACCTCCACCTGATAAATACAACCTGCGCCCCCGTCAACGGACTCTTTTCGCTATACCCTGTGACCGTACCATTTCTTATACACACACTCCCCTTATGGAAGCACTAAAAATCCTGAATGTCTTGGGGCAATCTTATGTAGATATATTCAGAGATGCAGAGAATGCCTTCTTAGCATCTGCTGGGCGCTACTTAGAGTCGATGTATAATAAGAGCTCTATTATTACAATGCCAAAGAACTGTGCAACCTATTAATAATAAATATATGTTTTTTTACTCTTGTCTAGACTTACATGATTAGCTTAAGCTGTTAGTGTAAGCTCTATTTTAATAATAAATAAAATAAAAAATAAAATAAATGTCGGATCTCTCTGTCTAATCAGCGCGTAATTAATAGTTTTACTTAGACGATTTAAATTTTAATTTCACTTTCTCTCGTGTCTACGGTATTTTAATATTTTCTTAATAAATGCGACTAAAAAATGTATGCATACGCAATTCAACAAAACTTTTTCAACATACATACATAACATCACGCCTCTTTCCCGTCGGGGTAGGCAGAGATCACAGTCCTCCACCTGCTACGATCTTGACATACTTCCCTTGCTTACTGTACTTTCATCAATCCTTTCATTTTTCAAAATTAGAAATTATATTAAAGTAGTACTTAAAACAATTCAAATTTACAGTAAAAGAGAAAGAGAAGAAGAGTGGAGAAGTGAAGAAGATGGAGAATCCGCTGTTGAAAGAAGGGGAGACGTTTGTATTCGACGCGGAGAAATACAGAGAAGCCGTAGTGACTCCTTGGTATAGAAACCAGGACCAACCACAGGTACATATGTTACGGACAATTTGATAAGTCCGGGCAATTTGATAAGTCCGGGAAATTTGATAAGTCCGGGCAATTTGATAAGTCCGGGCAATTTGATAAGTCCGGGCAATTTGATAAGTCCGGGCATTATAAATAACTAGCTTTCTGCCTGCGGTTACACCCGCGTTAAATGCGTTTTCCCGTGGAAATGAAGTGTTTTCCCGCGGTAAAAAGTAGCATATGTGTTATTCTAGGACCTAACCGATATGTGTGCCAAGTTTCATTAAAATCCATTCAGTAGTTTTTGCGTGTAAGAGTAACAAACATCCATCCATCCATACTTACAAACTGTCGCGTTTATTATATTCGTATAGGATGGCCGGTCTGTATTCATAATGCCCGACTCAATTGGGCGATGTGATTAAAACAGCATGATTCATCACATTGCCCGGCTACAAGTAGGGAATTATTCATAAAGCCCGGTCCAAGTGAAAAATTCAAGCTATCTCAAACACTGACTTATTACATGGAACACGGACCGTCGGTCATTTATCACTTTGTCCGACGCTGTTGGGCAATTTTTTTACCAAATGTTTAGCTTCAACTAAATAATTAGGTACGTAGGTAGGTACATTCGACCGCACGTCAGTGGTAACAATCTGACCTTTGAACGTGTCTACGGTTATAGGAGCTTGTAGTTCAGCGCTGGTTTTAGCTTAAACTGGAATTGTTGCCACTTATTTGCTGCCGTGTGTACATGGTGGTGGGTAATTTTTAAGAATAATATAAGATTAGAAGTAAAGTGAGTGCATAATAAGCGCCAACAAACAGTTTTACTGTTTGGCGCTACAGAACAAAAATGTAATGTGATTTAAATAATGATGTTGAATAAATAAATAAATAAATAATTTTTTTTAATAATGGCCGGTCCTTATTAATAATGCCCATTTAATCACGTTGCACGTAACACATGCATATACAACGTGTTAACGAAATAAGCGAAACTGAGAAAATAGTTTGTTCAGAATCGAGAATAGAATCAATGTCACGGGTTTTTGATATAATTTCTTTTTATTTTTATTATTTTGAATTTTTGCCGCTTCTAAATATTTCTGTGGCAGGGTGTCCACATTCTTGAAAATCAGGGAAAGTCAGGGAAAAGTCAGGGAAGCTCAAAGTGGTCAGGGAAAGTCAGTGAAATCGAGGAGCCACCTGGAAAGTCAGGGAATAATTAAGAATTTACAATTTGCTTTCCAAAATGTCCCAGTGATTGTAAAATAAGGGATAAATCATTCTCTAGTGACTAGAGTCTAGTCTGGCTCTTAATCCAGACTATTGAAGCATTTTTTTTCCAGGTTCCGAGTGACCTACAATAAGGCATAATTTGTGGTCACAATAATTAGATTACTCCTTTTTATTTTTATAAATTTCAATAGTTTTGGTTCAGTGAAATCTTTTATTTACTCCTGTAATTCATGCTCTAGTCGGACTCTTAAGGGGCTGATAAGAGCTGAATTACCTCCCTTTCTAACAAAGAGCATAATGCGCGTGCTAGAACGGAGCGGATTCGCGCTGTTTTACGTTTTTCGCTCATTTCTGCATTATTCTCAAAATCTGTACCCAAAATATTAATTATTAAACAGCTGTAATATTACGCATAATATATTGAATAATGTGTAAAAGTTTTGGCATCATAGATTAATGGGTACTTAAGAAAAACGGTTTAAAATCAAAAATCAGAGGTAAAGAGGGGTAGAGTTTGTTTCTTTTTATGGCGTAAAAAATATATTTAATCGCGTTTCTGAGTCGGCCATATTATTGTACAGATGCTTAATTATCACATTTTTTTCAACGGCCATATATACATCACTTTTCGTTATAAACCTGCTCTAGTGAAGCGTATTTAGCTCTTATCAGCCCTTTAATCCACACTGTTGAAGCATTATTTTTCAGGCATTTTTTTTTCGACAAAGAGTGACCTACATTATGACATTGTTTTTGGTCTTGACATTTTTTCGAAAATATATTCATTTATAAGTACTTTATTTTTCTTTAAAATGAATTAAATTGGTCAGGGAAATTTTTGAAAATGGTCAGGGAAAATCAGGGAAAAGTCAGGGAAATTTTTTAGACATTAGCTGTGGACACCCTGTGTGGCTACGCGCGCTGTTCATGAGCGGTGAGGAGGGGGGAAGTGGGCGTGGCGTGCGCGGACGCGACATGATAGCTTAAAAATCTACTAGAACAACGACGAAACTTTAAAATAACAATATTATCAATAATGGATCAATGACATTTTGGGTCTTCAACTATGAAATTGCCGTTTTGTATTGCGAATGTTCGGTAAACTCAATTTTCAGTACTAACATTTTTGCATTTATTTTAGGAATTAAAGATCCAAATTTTTTATATTTTTAAGCATGACTGGGAAGACATTAAGCTTAAATTTAATTTTCACTTCTCATGCTTTTAAAATTGTATTTTATGCACTTGGTCAAAAAAGTAATTTCTTCTTATAAATTGACGTTCCAGCCAGTCATACCATAAAACTCTAATTCAACCATTTACTTATATATAAGTACTGGCCCATCGGCATGTTACACTGTCCCCAATTCGTTGGTCCGAAATCTGACGTTTAGGACCAACAAATGTCAGTCGTTGTCAGTCATATTGTCAACATAGGATGCAATAAACTTACCAACAAAATGGAATGTTCTTAGTTGAAGAAACAATATACTCTTATTATTATTATTGTTATTTCTTATTATTGTTTTTGACTATAATCCAAATAAAGAAATTGATATACAAGGCCTAAATCACATATAAACAATAAAAAGTGTTTTGTTTTTCCCGCCATTCGTTACCGACCGAAGTACTACTCAACGTAGTTCACGCGATTTTTCACAGATGGCGCTTTTTTTTCTTGTATGGGGAAATTTTGAACCGCTTGTTCCCAAGACCCTATCTTGACTATATAAATCTATGAATTCAACTATAATTAAAATACTACTTTTCTAAACTACTTTTACGTTTATTTCCTCGCAATCAATGTGAAAAGCAGAGTTTATAACTCGACCATAAAACACTTTTTATCCGCGGCTTAATATTCGCAATCCTTTATATTTTAAGCAACTAATTTCATTTCTATTTTTTTTTCCAGTTCTTTCTAGTCGCAGAAATATGTTGGAACCTGTCACCGGACTCGGCGTTTCCTTCAGCTCTTCACACCACCTTCAGACAATACTACAAGGTCAAATATGGCGTGACCTTGACACAAACTGATCAGCCTCTATTAGACGTGGATCATACTAGCAATCGACTTAATTTATTGACCCCGAGGTAAGTTTGACTAATCCCTAAGTGGCTAAAATGAGTTATTAAATTGCCCCTTAAAGAAGACACATGGTCTATTTTAAGGATCACTTAAGACACATAAGTGCAAATTAAGGGATAACTTTAGACACATAAAGGCTAACTTAGGGACCACTTTAGACACTTAACGGCTAATAAAGGGACCACTTACACGCAAGTACTAATTTAGAGACCATTTTAGACACATACTTGCTAATTTTAGGACAATTCGCATAGGAAACGTATCTGTAAGGCACCTCGAAACTTGGCTCATAGACAGGGATAAGGTCAATAAGTAAAAATAAAAAATACGAATTTTTTTCGGTTGCAAATAATAAAGTTAAAAAATAATTTTGTTTTTGTCAAATATCGATAGGTCGTATGGCAGAATGAAACGTAGCCATGGCCAGTCTTAAAAAAAAACAACTGACAACTGTTCTAAGTAGTCTGTGGTCGGTTTATGCAGCTGTTAGTTTTTTTTATGATAGGCAATGACTACTCATCACATTCTGCCATACGACCTATCGATATTGGACGAAAACGATTTTTTTTAGAACCTCGTCATTTATGGCCGAAAAAAATTTGTATTTTTTATTTATCTTTAATGATCCTATTCCTGTTTATGAGCCAAGTTTCAAGGTACCTTACATATAAGTTTCCCTTGCGAATTAGCGTTTCCTTCAGCTCTTCATACCACCTTTAGACAGTACTACAAGGTCATATATGGCGTCACCTTGACACAAACCGATCAGCCTTTATTAGACGTGGATCATACTAGCAATCGACTTAATTTATTGACACCGAGGTCAACAACGACTTGTTTGAGTAACCCCTAATTGACTAAAATGAGTCCTTAATTTATATCAATCATTGTGGTTTCTAAAATGGTCTTTGCATGCTATGTAAAAAAGCTTTCTATAGATTAGATGACTATATGAATGACAAAGAGGTATGGTGCTCTGATATTCCAGCGAAACACAAGAAACACATTGTAAAAAGCCGACTCTTAAAGTAGGCCGTGCTGCAGTGGTTTCTTGCCGTTTCTTTTACGCTGCCATAGCACGATCCGAAACGGCGTAGACTCGCTCTATTTGAATTGTATGCTGCATGACATTCAAAAAGTATTCTGTAAAGAATCTACATTGAATAAATAGTCTGATACTGAATCTAAGTGGCACATAAGTGATCAAAGAAAAAGTGCCTTTCTTGTTTTATGTACATATTTATACCACACATTTTCAACAGATACGTAAACCGCAAGGGCGTAGCACTTCCCGTGTCGTCTGAAAGGACGAGGCGCGCGAAACGAGACCGCCTCGACCAGAAGCAGATCTTAGTGCCGGAGCTGTGTCGAGTCCATCCATTCGCTGCCCCCTTGTGGTTCGCCACTGTAGCTCTACCGTGCGTGCTTTACAGGTAAGTTATAAAAAATAAAGCGAGCCGTTGAGTCTAATGTCACCCCAAAACATGACTAAAGCCTCTATTTAGTGACTGAAGTAACCCTAACTGTGACTAAAATGACCCTAACCGTGACTAAAGAGACCCTAACCGTAAATAATGAGACCCCAATCGTGACAATAGTGATCCTCACCGTAACTAAAGCGACCCTTACCGTGAGTAGTGACTCTAACCGTCAGTAGAGTGACCCTGACCATGAGTAATGAGACCCTAACCGTAACAAAAGTGACCCTAACCGTGACTAAAGTTACCCTAACCGTGACTAGTGATACTAACCGTAAGTAATGAGACCTAACCGTGACTAGAGTGACCCTAACCGTGGGTAATAAGACCCTCAACGTGACTAAAGCGACCCTTACCGTGACAAATGACCCTAACCGTGAGTAATGAGACCCTCAATGTGACTAAAGCTACCCTAACCGTGACCCGAGTGACCCTAACCGTGAGTGATGAGACCTAAATCGTATCGACCTATAGGCCTCTTGCCCATATTAGGAAAGATTTTTGAAAAAATGGTGATAAATCGGTTAAAGTGGCATATATTGCCTGGACTGAGCACTCGCCAGTATGGTTTTATGCCCCAAAAAAGCACCGAAGCCTCCCTCTATGACCTCATGCAACACATAAGCACTAAGTTGAAACAGAAAAAACTAATAACCATAATTTCATTGGACATAGAGGGAGCCTTCGACAGTGCATGGTGGCCAGCAATTAGAGCCAGACTGGCAGAGACTCAGTGTCCAGGTAATATAAGGAGAGTTCTAGACAGTTACCTGAAAGATCGAATGGTAAGGGTGAGATATTCTGGAGAGGAACACACCAAGCAAACGAACAAAGGATGTGTCCAAGGATCTATAGGTGGCCCAATACTGTGGAACCTTCTTCTGGACCTGCTGCTGAAAGGACTCGATAGCCGGGGTGATTATTGTCAAGCTTTTGCCGATGACGTTGTCTTGGTGTTTGATGGAGACACAGCCCTAAACGTGCAAAGACAGGCCAATGCCGCCCTCGACTATGTTGGGCAATGGGGTGTCAAAAACAAACTTAAATTCGCACCACATAAAACTAATGCAATGGTTATCACAAGGAAACTTAAATATGACACACCATTGCTCAGCATGGGCGGGGTTGACATTGGTATGTCAAAAGAAATAAAGATTCTAGGCGTCACAATCGATGACAAATTAACATTTAAGAGCCATGTCACAAATGTCTGTAAGAAGGCAATAAATGTCTTTAAACAACTGTCTAGAGCAGCCAAAAGCAGCTGGGGTCTCCATCCAGAAGTCATCCGGGTGATCTACACTGCGACCGTCGAACCCATCATTACATATGCCGCTAGTATATGGGCGTCAGCGACAAAGAAGCTCTACATCCAAAGACAGCTCAACGCGGTCCAGCGAGGTTTCGCTCAAAAGTTAAGTAGAGCCTATCGTACCGTCTCACTCAACTCGGCACTTGTGTTGGCTGGGATACTGCCACTCGATCTCAGAATACAAGAGGCGGCCGCCCTGTACGAGGCAAAGAGGGGTGTACCACAGCCAGCACTAGGTGACGGAGAGGTGGAACGGATGGTGCGCTTTACAGAAAAACCACATCCAGTGGAGTACTCGGACCTGAAGATCATCAGCCTGATAGACCAAAACCAAGTAGAACTGCACAATAACCAGGCAGTCCGTATATACACAGATGGAAGTAAGATTGAGGGCAAAGTCGGAGCAGCATTATCCTTTTGGAACAGTGACGCCGAGACAAAATATCTCAAGCTTAAACTGACATCGTACTGGTCTATCAGGCTGAATTACTGGCAATTTGTATTGCCACACGCCAAATTTTGAAAAGGAAAGAAACGACATATGGGATTTACAGTGATTCAAAGTCAGCACTGGAAACTATCGCTAACCAGTGCTCCCTCCATCCCCTAGCAGTGGAAGCACAGAACAACTTAAAGCTGAGCAAAGACCAAAACAAAGAAGTATCCTTATTTTGGATAAAAGCCCACGTGGGATTGGAGGGCAACGAACGCGCCGACCAACTGGCAAAGGAGGCAGCCCAAAATTCCAAGAAAAAGCCAGACTACGAGCAATGTCCGGTATCATTCGTCAAGCGCTTGATACGTACAGGGTCACTTGACGAATGGAACCTAAGGTACAGGACGGGTGAGACGGCCGCTGTGACTAAATTATTTTTCCCAGATGCAGTCGAGGCCTTCAAGACGGTAAGGAAACTTGAGCCAACTAATGTGACAACGCAGGTTATGACAGGACATGGTGGGTTCTCCGAATACTTGAACCGGTTCAAGTGTAAGGAGAGCCCATCATGCATATGCGATCCAACTGTAAAGGAAACGGTTCCACACATCCTGTTGGAATGTCAAGCGTACGGTGTAGAAAGACACGAAGCCGAAAGCAATATGGAGATTGACTTAAAACCTGAAAATATAAGCAAAATAATGGTAAATAGTAAAATTAGAGATATCTTTATAGAATTTAGCATTAAAGTAGCAACAAAAACGATAAATAGAAACAAGAGTAAGTAAAATATGATGAATATATATACTGAGTATATATATTACATGCATATAAATATATAAGTAAAGAAATGTAACAGTGAAAGTATAAAGATTAAATATGAATGTATAAAAAAAAAAAAAAAGAAAAGTTGTAAAATAAAATAGATTAAAAATATTGTAAAATATTATGAACTTGGTTCATATAGTATATTTATTATGGCAGGACTCCCGTACGAAAATCCGGAGGCCTGTCACCTCTTGACATATTATGGACAATAAAAAAAAAAAAAAAGATTTAAAGTCCGTGTTTAGCTGGAAAAAGACTCTGACCCTTGTCAGAGGACAAACAGTGACATACATTAAAAAAAAAAAAAAACCGTGACTAAAGTGACGCTTACCGTGTCTAGTGACCCTAACCGTGAGTAATGAGATCCTAACCGTGACCAGAGAGACCCTAATCGTGAGTAATGAGACCCAAACCGTGGCAAAAGTGACCCTAACCGTGAGTAAAGTGACCCTAACCGAAACAAAAGAGACCCTAACCGTGAATAAAGCGACCCTAACCGTGACTAGTGAACTTAACCGTGAGTAGTCACACCTAACCGTGACTAGAGCGACTCTAACCGTGACTAAAGCGAACCTAACCGTGACCCGAGTGACCCTAACCGTGAGTAATGAGACCCTAACCGTTAGTAGAGTGACCCTAACCGTGAGTAATGAGACCCTTACCGTGACTAGTGACCCTAACCATGAGTAGTGAGACCTAACCGTGACTTGAGTGACCCTAACCGTGAGTAATGAGACCCTAACCGTAACAAAAGAGAACCTAACCGTAATAAAAGAGACCCTAACCGTGACAGTGTCACTCTAAAGGGTGGGTTGCACCATCTACCTTAACCATAACCGAATATACACCTCTTGCTTTCTCCACCCTATTCGCTAGAGGGAGACGAGCATATTTTGTTATTGTTACAGTTAGATGGTGCAACTGGCACTAACTGTGACTTAAGTGACCCTAACCGTGAATAAAGTGACGTCACTAACAACAGCGGTCGCCAACCGCAACGCTAACAAGCGTGGTGACTATGGCAAATCCCCTCCAGAATACCACGCGTTTTTGGCTGGAGTTCTGGAGGGAGCTCCCTGTCCTGCAGAGGACGCTTCATGGGCTGTTATGATGATGTATTATTTTTGATTGGCAGAATCAACGCGCTGTTAATAGCGGATGAAATCCGACGGTCTGTAGCGATTGACGTCGGACTTGGTATCCCCAAGATAGACGAGAACACTTGCCCGGGGTTCCAGTGGCCGGCTTTGGACTTTGGATGGAGTTTGGCTGAAGTAAGAGTTATTATGCAATTAATGAATAAAAGACGGATTTAAAGCGAGGGCCAGAGATTAATCACGAGCAAGTCAAGTAGCGAGTGGTTCAAGTGTTAGAATCCTGAGCGATGCGAGTGATTCGTGGCCCTCGATTTAAATCCCTTTTAACTTAACTACGAGAAAAAAGAAACAAAAAAACCGGCCAAGTGCGAGTCGGACTCGCGCACTGAGGGTTCCGTACCACCACATAAACATAATTGTATTAGTTGAAATTTCAGTAAGTTAATGTGCTAGATATTTTGAGTCCGACACGCGCTTGACCAAATTTTATTATTTGTTGTTATTTTATAGCCTATGCTCTATAAACATACCAATTTTCAAGTTTGTAAGTGTTCCCGTTTTTAAATAGAACTAAAACAAAAATCGCCTCAGCAACCATCCAACTTGACCCCTCTCTTATATGAATGTTCTTAAAACGGGAGCTCACCACAATTGGTTACTATTAGTTGTGAGAAAAGTTGTAATATTTAAAGATTTCAGACTTTTCCCATTATTTGTACTGTGAGACCTAGCTTCTTGCCAAATTTCATAATTTTAGGTAAACGGGAAGTACCCTGTAGGTTTTGAATTTTTGAATAAATGTATGGAGATGAGGACATAAAATGCCATATCTTTTGATTGCGTCGTTGTAAAAAATTGAAATTTTCAGATCTTGTGTGGTTCATGGATCCTAATATATGGTATTAATTTCAACCTGATACCTTTACCCGTTCGTGAGATAAAGGGTCTTGACAGACAGACAGACAGACAGACGGACAACAAAGTGATCCTATAAGGGTTCCGTTTTTTTCTTTTGAGGTACGGAACCCTAAAAACGAAGGAGTTATTTGCACAAGGAGTTTGTATGTCGTGTGTTCTTTGCACTAGGAGTTTGTATCGAGTATTTTTTGAGCAAGGAGTTTGTATAGCATTGAGATGGAGGTCGACTATATTGGTGTGTTCTAAATTCAAACACCAAAATAGTTATTAAAAGGTATATTTTTAGAGGGGGAATGGTATAAATACATTTTTCATCCCATCTATTCGAAAATCGCTGATCGGTTCGTCAATAAAGGCGAACAAAATAGCTTTTTCCTCCAAGAGACTTCCGTAGCGGGTAAAAATGGGATTTAAAATTAGAATTAGAATTTAGGTCCACCATAGGGACATTTTAGGTCAACCATAGAACTCGAACCAAAATATTGTATGAAAAATGATACTGGCTGGTTGCACTATTAAAATTATTATGAATATAAAAAAAGAAATATACTTGAAATGTAAACAAGACTACCAACCAAAGAGGTTCTGTTCCTAGTCGATACAAAAATGTCAATAACATTTTCAGTGGTTACAAATAATACTTAATATGATTTTTAGTATTGTTTCATCCAGAAATAATATTGTAATGGTATTTTTTGTTTAAAATTAATGACAAGTGTGACTTAATGAGCCTCTTATTCTTTTCTCTTAGAGGGAGATGAAAAGTAGAGTGAATTACGCGGCTGCAAAAATATTTTTGCCTTGGGCGACCTATTGAATCCCTCGCTACGTTCAGGATTCTACTTTAGAATCCCTCGCCATGCTCGGGATTCTACTCAAGAATCCTTCACTTCGCTCTGGATTCAAAATAGCGCCCTCGCCTTAAAAATATTATTTTACAGCCTTGTGATACAATCTACTATAGTCCGTCCGCCAGCCGGGCGCCATGTTTCGGCATTCACTGCGTGTCACACAGCACCGCGCTTACATAACTTTCTCACTAAGCACGCAGAGTGTGCCGAGACATGCCACCCGCTCCGTGCGCCCGCAAAAGTTTAGCGGACGGCCTTAGTCTTGTTTGGAGAAATTGGATTAAATGCACACTAACAATTTATTAAATTACATGTAACAACATTCAAAAACTTAAAACCACAGTAATGCCCGACATAAAGAAGATATACATAGCACAGGTCACGTACCTATCTACCATATGATACACTAAAAGCTTTTGCTCTTTGATTTTAAAAACTTCGCGACCATCCAACTTGACACCTCTTTTATAGAAAAGTTCTTCAAACGGGAGCTCAACTTAATTGGTTACTATTAGTTCTGAGAAAAATCGTAATATTTAATGATTTTAGACTTCCCTTTATTTGAACTGTGAGACCTAGCTTCTTGCCAATTTAATAATTTTAGGTCAACGGGAAGTACCCCGTAGGTTTTGGTTTGGTTCACAAATGTATGGAGATGAGGACATAAAAAGTCGTATCTTTTGATTGCGTCGTTGTAAAAAATTGAAACTTCAGATCTTGTGTGGTTTATGGACCTTAATTTTCGTTATCAATTTCAACCTGATACCTTTACCCGTTCGTGACGAAAAGGGTCTTGACAGACAGACAGACACGACAAAGTGATCCTATAAGGGTTCCGTTTTTTTTATTTTGAGGTACGGAACCCTAAAAATGTGTTTTTACAAAATTGCCGGATATAATTATTTAGAGCTTCAAATAGCCTAAAAAAAAAAAAAAATATTTTCTCTAAATGTGCATTTAATGGAACCTCATATCGTAGATTGACTGGACTAATTAAAAAGACCGGTCAAGTGCGATTCGGACTCCCGCGCCGAGGGTTCCGATATACCTGTGGTATTTTTAGAAACAATAGACTCAATTTTTTGGACTGCAAAACTAAGTTTGTTTCTAAAAGTTTTTTGCAGATTTCTAAAGAACGGTGCTACTTAGAAAGATCTTTTTATTTTTGCTGTGTTATTTACATAAACCTCTATCGACTATAATTAATTCAAGCTTCGTTGATGATCGTAATAAAATACAAAAAAAAAATATATTGAAATGTACAAGTAAAGCCCTTTCATATGATACCCCACTTGACCTAGTACCGACAATTTAAGGGGCAACCTGCGGTCCACTAGCGCCCCCATCAGTTAAAAAAAAATGCTCATAGAATTAAAGGGGGCCGCGTGTAGTGCCGGCAAAGAATAGTACCAAACCTTACATACCCGTGGGTGTCGTAAGAGGCGACTAAGGGTTATATACAGGAGGATGGGCAGCAGCATCTTCCTTTGTATCTAACATCTTCCTTACTGCGGTCACCTACAACCGCGGTCCATGGTGCCAGCCGTAACGCTAACAAGCGAGGTGACTACGAGTATGGTACTTCCCCTCCACATTTTTCCAGCAAAAGCTAGAATTCTGGAGGGAGCTCCCTGTCCTGTAGTGGACGTTTCATCGGATGTTATGATGAATTAGAGGGCTTACGTGAAGGAACATTTTCGTCCCTGAAAAAAAAATTAAAGATGCCTCCATCACTTTCTACCAACTGTGCTTGGGGTAGGCTAGAAAGAGAGGAGGCCCATTTAGACGGCGCGGCGAGTTGCTTAGTTTTATTTCCTCCTGTAGTGGACGTTTCATGGGATGTCATGATGAAGTACATTTTTCAAGCAAATGTTTAGAAATAACTATTTTCAGGTTCTCAGCGCAGATTCAGAAAAGAATGAAAAAAAGAATGAAGAAGATATATCTTGTGAAAAAGAAGATAAAGGAACAATGTAAGTGGTTTTTGACGTCTGGAATGGTGTAGTAGTCGAGTTGAAGGTCCCGGGTTCAAAGCCTGATAGGGGCAAACATACATACATACATACATAAAATCACGCCTTGTTCCCGTCGGGGTAGGCAGAGACCACAGTTCTCCACCTGCTACGATCTTGACATACTTCCCTTGCTTCCTGAACCTTCATCAATCCTTTCATACATGCTCGTCGGTTTAGGGGCAAACGATTGAAATATACCAGGGCCCTGAGTCAAGTGGCTTTCTACAATCGCAAACGCCAGTAGAATAGAATAAAACTCTATGGATTTGACATAAGCTGTCACGTGACATTTCGTTAGCTAATGTCAAACCCATACATTTTCATTCTATTCTACTGGCGTTTGCGATTGTAGAAAGCCACTTGACTCGGGGCCCTGGTAAGTTTTACCCCGATGGGGCGTGAGGGTTGTAGAGTGGCGACCACGTGCTCGTGCCGGGAGACGGAGCGTGGGCAGGCGGGGGGGGGGGGGGGCGCGCGGGGGGCGGCGCGGGGGGCGCGGGTGCGCGCCGAGTGGGACCGAGAGTCGTGGAGATCTTAGGGGAGGCCTATGGCCAGCAGTGGACGTCTGCAGGCTGATATGATGATGATCATGAATTTTTACTCAAGCCATATAGTTCAGTCGCTTAACGTCTTATATCGCCTTTACGAGTACTTGGACACGCTTTATAAATGCACCAAATTTTTGCCATTGAAAATCCAAGAATTGGCTCCTATCAAAAATTTAGAGCTATGTACCTAACTAGTACGGTCAACAGCTCGTCGATAGAAACTTTTTCAACTCTATTACCACGCCGTAAGGTCCAAAAGTGTTTCTACTGATGTGCTTTTGAGTGTACCTGGAAAAAATTTAGTGCATTAGGCGTGTCCACGTAGAAATACTAAGTGGCCGCATTAATATAGTATATTCGTTACTCAGAACACAAATCTGTACAACTTTCCGAAAAAAACAAAAGTTGGAAAACGAGATAGTGGAATTTGTAAGGCCAATTTTTTTTCCATCCATGAAAAGAAAATGGGTTTAGTTTGTGCATGCTCCGTCCACCCACTGGAGTGTCACTAATCCCTATAAATATTTGAACAGAGACAAAGAAGGCCAGATGCAGACAGAAACATCGGAGGAAGCGCAAGAGAAAACGAGAGAGAAAACCATTAACGATATACTGCAAGAAAAAGAGTGTAACGAAAGTGTAAGTAAATTATAACTCATATAATATAACTTGGTGACAAGCCCGTTGGTGTGGTTGGTAGTGAGCCTGCCTCTCACGCCGCGGGCCGCGGGTTCGATCCCCGCCCAGGGCAAACATTTGTGTGATGAACACGAGTGTTTGTTCTGTGCCTGGGAGTTATTAGTAGAATCACTTTGGTCTAAGCCAGCCCTCAGTATGCTTTTAAAGATAGTGTCAGATTCAGATAATTTTATTCAATGTAGATTCTTTACAGAATACTTATTGAATGTGATGCAGAATACAATGCAAATAGAGCGAGTCTACGCCGTTTCGGATCGTGCTATGGCAGCGTAAAAGAAACGGCAAGAAACCACTGCAGCACGGCCTACTTTAAGAGTCGGCTTTTTACAATGTGTTTCTTGTGTTTCGCTGGAATATCAGAGCACCATACCTCTTTGTCATTCATATAGTCATCCAATCTATAGTAAGCTTTTTTTCATAACTTTTGCTTTACACATTCTTTAAACTTTCTCTCAGGTAATTGCACTATATTGTCAGGTATTTTGTTGTAGTATCGTACACACAGACCAACGAAAGATGTATTGACTTTAGTTAATATAGTATATGGTTGATCAATTTTAAATTCAAATTCAAATTCAAAATTTTATTGCATTCCACAAAGTAAAAATTATGTTATAAATTACAGTTTCGTCTCATTTGTGGACCCTGGTGGGCACAGCAAAACTTAATTCTAAACTAATTAACAAATTACAATTCACTTTTCCTTTACAATAAGATTAATAATCACTTAAAATTTAAATACATAAACAAATAATTTACAATTAGGTATAAATAAGTCAATTAATTAATTAATTCGTCATGCAAAATACATTAATTAAATTCGAAATAATGAATTAAAATTTAAAAAACCAAAATAATTATACTAAAACTTCAATTATGATAGTATCACAGAATGGCATTAATACGTAGGTAAATCAAATTTTGCAGTCAGTCTCTATTTACATTTTTAAACTATTGCTAATCTCTTATACCTACTGTCACAATTTAAAATTGTCTATCAAAAATTCATTAATTGTATAATAACATTTTTCCCCTAACAAAACCTTTAATTTTATAACAAATCTTCTGTCTGTTTCCTCATTCCTTATAGTTTCCGGTATTTTGTTATATATTTTGACACACATTTTGTGTGTGCCCTTTGAGTGGATATTTAATCGGGAAGAAGGTAATATTAGTCCGTCTCGAGGTCTTAATGAGTAAGTGGTATGTATATCACTGTGTTTTATAAATAAGTCTGGATATTTTCTTACGAACTTACATATTTCGAGTATGTATATACAAGTTAAGGTTAGAATTTTATGTTTTATAAAATGAGGTTTGCAGCTTTCCGTGCTTTTAATATTGACTAATATACGTATTAGTTTTTTTTGTCTAATAAACAGGTCAGGTGCATCTGTACTATTACCCTATAAAATAATTCCATAAGATAGCCACGCGTAGGCAAAGGCGTAGTAGGCAGTGAGTGCAGTTTGCATATCAGTTGTCTTTTTTATCTCTCTGAAGGCAAATGCAAACTTAGACAATTTACCACGTATTTTTATGCTTATTTCTAGTATTAAAATTATGCCTGTCACAAATTTTAGGTAATTGATGAATGTTCTTTCTAGCATACATTATATTTTAATAGATATACTGGCATGGCACTGTCATAATGTTGATATTGATGTGCGGTTAACTGTAGGTATACCTGTGGTCAGTGTCACTATGGAGTGAGAGCTTCTTCTGCCAACAAACTGCTTCGCAGTTTGGCAGAGTAAATAATTTATAAACTTTTTGTTTTAATATGAATAAATGATATAAATACATTTATCTATTTATGTATGTCTGCATGAGATAGTCACTTTCTCCATGCCGCCTTTTAACGTGGATACGTCTATGCCCCCGTGTGGTGCCGGCAGCCCCGTGTGGTGCCGGCAAAGAATAGTACCAACCCATACATACCCGTGGGTGTCGTAAGAGGCGACTAAGGGTTAACTGGAGGATGGGCAGCAGCATCCTCCTTTGTATCTTACATCTTACTTACTGCGGTCACCTACAACCGCGGTCCATGGTGCCAGCCGTAACGCTAACAAGCGAGGTGACTATGGTACTTCCCCTCCACATTTTTCCAGCAAAAGCTAGAATTCTGGAGGGAGCTCCCTGTCCTGTAGTGGATGTTTCATTGGATGTTATGATGATGATGATGATGACGTCTATGCTTTCTTTTGAGGGGTCATTTTGTGCAAAAATACGTGTAAATGGAATAAGCGAAACCCTCATACACCCCAACTGATTTTTATTAAAATAAATCCATTCCCGTAAAAAAAATCTTAAGGATTTTTTTTCTAGAAATTGTTATTTTAAAGTTTCATCATTGTTCTGGTTTCTTCGTTGTTCTAGTCCGCGCACGCCACGCCCACTTCCCTCCGCCGCTGGCGCGCGAATCCACAGAAATATTTAAAATAGAAGCGGCAAAAATTTAAAAATAATAAAAAAAAATTACCCCTATCAAAAACCCGTGAAATTGATTCTACTCTCGATTCTGAACTATTTTCTCAGTTTCGCTTATTCCGTTAACACGTTGTATAAGTCTCTGATACCAATAGTACAGGCTTTGCCTAGTTTGGGATCGGATGACCTTGTGTGAAATGTCCCCTAATATTTATATTTATTTGTTTTATAACCCAGCCATTCTATTCATTCATATTCTCGCACCCAACGCGTCCAAAAATTATTCATTAGCCGGAGGCCGCGCTTCCATTCCCTCCCGACGCATAATGTCACGTTCGCAAAAAGTCACTATCTCAAAATGTCACGTTCGCAAAATGTCACATTCGCAAAATGTCACGTTCGCAAAATGTCACATTCGCAAAATGTCACGTTCGCAAAATCTCACGTTTTTTGGGACTTAGAAATTTTTTGAATTATTTTACTATAGATTTGTGACTTAGAATATTTTTTGAGTTTTTTTCTATAGATTTGGGACTTAGAAAAACTTTGAGTTTTTTTACTATAGATTTTGGACTTCGAAAAATTTTAATTCCGTCACGTTCGCACAATGTCACGATTATGTGTGACATTATGCGAACGTGACATTCTGCGAACGTGACATTTTGCTGTGGTAAACCCTAGTGTGACATTTTGCGAACGTGACATTATGCGCCGGGAGGTTCCATTCAACCCTTCGAGATAGGTCCCCATCATTCACCTGCACCACAGGCCAGTAGGAAGATAATGATCCAATAAAAAAAATAATTGGTGTTAGGTCCTACATATAATCTGGATCTGTAAGTACAAAAGTAAGTGGCCTTGCATTGACAATCGCTTCGGCTTCCGCGTACGCCACGCCCACTTCTCTCCCGTGCGCCTATCCACAGAATTACTTAGACCCGGCAAAAATTTTAATAATATAAATAAAAAATAATTAGGTATCCCTATCAAAATCCGTGAATATGATTTCTCTCGATTCTGAACAAACAATTTTCTGAGTTTCGCTTATTCCGTTAACACGTATAGTACTGTTAGGGTGCTGGCTGCAATTTGGGTATATGATTTGCTCATGATTCATATTAATAGGGATGATAGATCAGCTTAATACGAATCGATTTGGTCCTTACAAGTTTTTCTGTGCGTCGCTGCGTTTTTGAGTTAAAGCAAAAAAAATGAAAATAATATACTAAATAATGTTTTTTTGGTCTGCCTTTGTGGCTCCTGTTTAAAATACTTCTGAAGATGTAGAAAATCAAAGAGGCAGACATGCAGGGCTCTGCATTATCACGGGACGAAGTAGTGAATTTTTGTATTTTGAAGAGCTGTAACTTTACGACGCAGGGCTATTATGGTGGCAGACTATTTTTCTGGAGTTTTATACATTGTATTTAATCAGATAGTCATAGTCTGCCAGGCGTACGTTTCATTGTCAAATTTCAAAATAGTTAAAACTTAATTCCTCAAAAACGCAGGGGTGTGGATGTCCGCATATATTTTTTGTATCTTCTAGAGGATGCTCCTTATCATCAGTCAAAGAGGCAGACATGAGCAAATCATATATAAATTTGTCCTTCATCACCCTTACTATATTACTGTATTCTGTGGTTTTGTTGACCATTATGCCCCTATAGCTTTCGGAAAGCTATATATACCTTACACCCTATTTATATACAACGTGTATCGTAAATGTGTGATAATACTGAAGAATGTGAATTGCCCTATGAAACTGAACAACTTTTACCAAGGAACATAGGTCAAAATACGTAAAACCAAATTTGACCTCCCGCACAAAATGCGCTATCAGCTGATGCAGTTTCTATGGGGGGTCAAAAAATTATTTTGTTCTATGACCTATGTTCTTTGGGAAAAGTTGTTCAGTTTCATGGGCAGATTCACACACCCTTTAGTATTATCACACCTTTCTAGCCTCCCGGCGCATAATGTCACGTTCGCAAAATGTCACACTAGGGTTTACCATAGCAGAATGTCACGTTCGCAGAATGTCACTTTCGCAAAATGTCACGTTCGCATAATGTCACACTTAATCGTGACATTGTGCGATCGTGACATTCTGCGAAAAAAATAATGATTTTTTTTATAAGTCCACAAAGGATTAAAATTTTTCTAAGTCCCAAACCCATATAAATTCTAAGTCCCAAATTCATACAAAAGATTTTTTTATGTTTGTTTGTTTATTCAATATATCATGAAAATTTTTCTAAGCCCCGAATCTATAGCAAAATAATTTTAAAAAATTCTCAGTCCCAAAAAACGTGACATTTTGCGAACGTGACAATTTGCGAACGTGACATTTTGCGATCGTGACATTCTGCGAACGTGACATTTTGCGAACGTGACATTTTGCGAACGTGACAATTTGAGAAAGTGACATTTTGCGAACGTGACATTATGCGTCGGGAGGACCTTTCTAGGTGCTGCCGTTGACCAGTGATGATCTGGCTTCGAGCTGCATCTAGCTGTTACAATATGCAAGTATTGCTATGGAATGTATTTTTTGTTCAGGGCTTCGAGATAGGCACTTGGAGTAACGACATGGCATCATCAATACCTCAGGACATGGAGTACGATGAATATATGGAGCCGCTGCCTCCAAACCTTACCTTCTGTACTTCCGCTTCCGGTGAGTAATTGGGAATATGCATGATGTTTTTTTATTTAAAAAAATTATCCTCATTCATGTAATAAAACAACAACTCACACGCAACTCTAGTGCGCTTGATGTCGTGAAGCACTCGCTGGAAAAAACTGCCCGGACAACACATATCATGGGGCCAAATGTATTTAACAAATTACCAGATACAATAAAATATGCCTCTAGTAAAAATACTTTTAAAGCCAAGCTCAAAGCCTGGCTTGTCGAGCAGTATAGTTATAAAGAATTTGTAAATTATAAACAACTACACACCTTTGTAGTGAGATAATAATATTATTATTGTATTTTATCATGACTTGTAATGTTTAATTACCAATAAATTTATCCCTATCTCTAAACAGTTTAGTAAAACAATTTTTCGAATAACTATGAAATTAAAAAAGATATAAGCCATCGAAGAATTGTTTCTGTCTCTTTCTAGCAAAACGAAATTTAATAAGAAGTTTATATGGCCGTAGTGGCATGGGACGTCACATGCCATGTCGGATCTCTCTGTCTAATCGGCGCGTAATTAATAGTTTTAAATGCTTATATCAGCCGTATTTCTTAACCGATTTAAATTTTCATTTTACTTTTTGTCATCTCTACTACGGTTTTTTATATTTTGAAAATTTATGCATATTCCCTATTGTACACACATTACGTAAAAAGTACAGAAAGCCATGCATCCTATACACAGTTGATCATTAACACTAAGAACGGAAGCGTTTTTTTTTTATTATTATAAATGGGCCTACTCTTGACCTCGATCTAGTCTTAAAGACAGAGATGAGGTCGACGATGGAACGAGCTTGCCCAGAAGAAGCCTATTCACACGCGACTTGAATAGATTCGGGTTATATGAACTCGGGAACACAGACGCAGGCAGAGAATTCCACTCTTTAGCCGTGCGCATTATAAAAGATCTTACAAAGCGCTTTGTGTGAATGTGTGGAATATCAACCAAGTATGGGTGATATCCTGCGGTGCGTCTGGACTCCCGATGGAAGAAGGGAGATGGTGGAATAAGCTCGTGGAGCTCTAGAGCACACTCTCCGAAGTACAATCTGTAGAAGACCGACAGACATGCAACTTTGCGACGGCGGTGGGCTAGACTGTGAAATTATCCATAATAGCCATTTATGCGTGATTTTTAACACCGTTTTTTTTCCTGAGTAGTAAGTGTTTAAAAATATTGCTCGCTAAACACAAACAGATTGAAGTATAGGTACCCTAGTTTATTTAGAACCTATCAATTCTGAAAAATTTAGTTGACTGTGGTTACAAATACAAAAAACCGGCCAAGTGCGAGTCGGACTCGCGCCCTAAGGGTTCCGTACCTATCTACCATATGATATACTAAAAGCTTTTGCTGTTTGATTTTAAAACTCCGCGACCATCCAACTTGACCCCTCTTTTATAGAAAAGTTCTTGAAACGGGAGCTCACCTTAATTGGTTACTATTAGTTGTGAGAAAAATTGAAATAATTAATGATTATAGACTTTTCCCTTTATTTGTACTGTGAGACCTAGCTTCTTGCCAGATTTCATAATTTTAGGTCAACGGGAAGTACCCTGTAGGTTTTGCTTTTTTGCATAAATGTATGGAGATGAGGACATAAAAAGCCATCTTTTTATTGCGTCGTTGTAAAAAATTGATATTTTCACATCTTTTGTGGTCCACGGACCTTAACATTCATTATCAATTTCAACCTGATACCTCTACCCGTTCGTGAGAAAAAGGGTCTTGACAGACAGACGGACAACAAAGTGATCCTATAAGGGTTCCGTTTTTTTATTTTGAGGTACGGAACCCTAAAAAGTGCCAAAAACAGCCACTTTTAGCAGTTATTGTATCTGTAACTACAGCAAACTTTATTTTACATAGTAAATAGCTACATGAACAATGGTACCTTTACTTTAATCTACCTTTCCGGTTTTTCGATAAGTTTTGTATTTAGCGAGTAATATTTTTTTTAACTGATGGAATTTATTAGTCCCAAGTCACATATTTCTCAGAGAGAAAGATAAAAAAATTACGTTTTTAGGATTTGATAAAAATTAATACGAAACCCGCGATTAAATGTAGTGCTGCATAGTACACGGTATCAAGCCATTCGACTTTTTAATAGCTTACCAGTATTCCTAAAATTGGAGACCTCATATAATGCATTTAAAAATAAACTTAAAAGCCTATTGCTGAAAAAGGGTTATTATTCTATAGAGGATTTTACCAAAGACAATTTAAATGACATAGTAACTAACTAGCATATTCGATTGTTTTGTTTGTTTTTTTTTTTTTTTACGATAATTTGTGATTTGTTTACAATTTGTGATAAATTTTCTGTGATAATTAAGTAATTTAAAAAATTTAACTTGACATTATTATGTAATTAATGATAGCTTAGATAAATTATTTGCCATTTTTTTTTTATTTATTGTTAGGTATTATTATTATTATTTTTTCATAATTTGTAAATTATAATTTTAAGGTTATTAATTCTTAGTGTTTGTTGGTTTTTATTTGTGTGTTAAATTTTGTAGAATTATGTTTAGTTATTTAATTTTGCAAATTAATAATGGAAGGTCCTACTGTTTTAGTTTTAAGGATATTCAAACACAAGGTAAATTGTTAATGAATTTAATAAATGAAATGAAATGAATACATTTCGGTATGGAGGTCGCTCGCAAGAAATGGATACGCTTATGGCTCCATCCTTAGCAGAAAGTGCTGCTACTAAAACGTTCTCGATCCTATTAGGCTTTAAGGGCACTGCATGTTATCCTACGTCATCTAGTACACGAAATTAGCAACTTTGTAGCGATAGTAGTCGCCTAGTTGGTCCACAAAACGTTGGTCTGCCAATCCGAAACCTGGCAGGTTTTGTACAGTTGGAGAGAAAAGTGGTTAAATGACAGATTACACGAATGAAATCTATTCGTAGAAATAGAAGGTACCTGTATAAGTAAAAAGCAACAGGTCTGCCTTGCATCCTCTTGGCAGTTTCGCCAGTCCGACCAAATTTGTGGCCCAATCACATCCGACCACATTTGTGGTCTGACTAGCGAAACTGCCAAAAGGATGCAAGGCAGGCCTGTTGTTTTTTACTTGTATAGGTCCCTTCTATTACTACGAATAGATTTCATTCGTGTAATCTGTCATTTAACCACTTTTCTCTCCAACTGTACAAAACCTGCCGGGTTCGGATTGGCAGACCAACGTTTTGTGGACCTATTAGGCCACTTCTATCGCTACGAAGTTGCAAATTTCGTGTACTAGATGACGTAGGATAACATGCAGTGCCCTTACGGTCTATATACGTGAATGTGCAGGAATCGTGGCAAAAGGGACTCGGACAGTCAGCGTTTATGAATTTTTCAAATAAATTATTTGTGCTTATCATATATGTTTATAATTTCAATCAATTTAGCAAATAATTTTCTTAGTTTTATTAATTTTTCATATAAAGTAAAAATATTTTTATATTTAGAATGTAAAACTCCGTGCTAGTATACATTTTTTAGGGCTTATTAAAGCTTATTTGGGCTTATATAGGGTGACTTTTAATTAGTTCTTGATAGAAAAAGGTATGAATGTACTCATGATACTGAACAACTTTCCCCAAGGAACATAGGTCGAAATATGAAAATCAAGTTTTGACCTCCCATAGAAACTGCATCAGCTGATAGCGCATTTTGTATGGGAGGTCAAATTTGGTTTTTCGTATTTCGACCTATGTTCCTTGGGAAAAGTTGTTCAGTATCATGAGTACATGCATATCTTTTGCTATCAAGAACTAATTAAAAGTCACCATATATGAAGCTCCAACAGGTCTTTCTTGACTTGGTCGATCCAACGATGCCTAGGACGTCCGACGGGGCGTCTACCAGTCGGACGTCCGAGATATGCTCTCTTGACCGCACGATCCTCCCCCATCCTTTCCACATGGCCAAACCAGCGGAGTCGGGCTGACTTGGTCTCCCCAATGATGTTAGACTCGGCTATAAGGTCTTTTATCTACTCGTACTCTCATATCGTTAATCCTCAATAATGCGTTCAAAAATTGTAGGTTAACATCTTCATAATGTCAATCTGTGCTTAGAAATACTCTTAGCAGCATTTTTTTATCTGTGGGAGTGTATTATGAAGTATTGAATGTACTAACAGTTATCGCGGGAGACCTATTAAACAATTTTTGAATTTTTAGAAGCGCGCCATTGACAGCTTGATGCGTTTGTAGTCTGTGGCTGCAAGGAGGTTTTATTGCAATAACGGAAAACTCAGCAAACAAAAGTAGTATTTACATATTTTTATTAGTTTTGTAATGAAATAAGTAATAAAGTTGTTTACAATTTGCCTTCGAGTGTTCTTAAAGCAGCTATAGGAACTTCGCTTAGCAGTTATCACCGGAAAAAGAGAAAAACATTAAGGTTTATTTTTGAACACATTATTTTAGGATTTACGATATGAGAGTAGATAAAGTTGTGTATGCAACTCCACATAATTAGGTATAAAACACTCGTGTCTTCTATTATGGAACTTGGCTCGCTACGCTCGCCTGCGTCCCATAAACCGACACTCGAGTTTTATACCCCTCATTATGTACCGTTGCATAAACTACTATTATTTCCTGGTTCTTCTAACCCTCCATGTTCCGTCTTCTCTCATTGCTGTTCCTAGAATGCTCCTATGCTGGTGACGTCTCTCCTATAAATTAGGTGAATTTTCGCAGGTGGTACGAATTGGTGTGACCCTATAGAAAAACCCAAAAGTCAATTCCAGCCTTCAAGCAAGTACTCAATGGCTGACAGTGACTGCTCCTATATGTCTAGGTAAGAAGATTCTAGCAGCGAGTTGCCCAAATGATGTTTAACTTTTACGGCCGCGTATGATTTAAGGCGATCCGTTTTCCATACTAAATTCAAATGACTCGCATTCTTATGCGGAACATAAAATGCTGTTGAAAAACGAGTGTATACTGCTATTTTTAGTTTAATTTTTCGCTAATTAATACAAAGAGTAGGTACCTGAGCGACCGAGCTATGCTCTATAATTAAAATATCATCGGGTGAGCAAACCATGCTACTCAACAAGAGATGGCGCTGTAAGTTTCTTGAACGCATTAAAACGCGCTAAGAAATATTTAGAAGACGAGGAAAACGAATTTTCTCAGACATGAGACCTAGCTAGATCGATTTTTTGCCCCCAAAAACTCCTGTATACTAAATTTCATCGAAATCGTTAGAGCCGTTTTCGAGAAACCGATTACAAATATATATATTGCTCGTTTAATAGTATACGATACAGCTAATACTAATACTATTTTGAAAGTTAATAAAAGTTTAAGGAGGATTGTATGTGACGATGTATGTATAATTCGCTAGGGAAACTTATATGTAAGGTACCTTGAAACTTGGCTCATAAACAGGAATAGGATCATTAAAGATAAAGAAAAAATACCAATTTTTTTTGGCCATAAATGACGAGGTTTCTAAAAAAATATTATTTTCGTCCAATATCGATAGGTCGTATGGCAGAATGTGATGATTAGTCATTGCCTATCATAAAAAAAAACTAACAGCTGCATAAACCGACCACAGACTACTTAGAACAGTTGACAGAATTTTTTTTTAAGACTGGCCATGGCTACTTTTCATTCTGCCATACGACCTATCGATATTTGACAAAAACAAAATTATTTTTTAACTTTATTATTTGCAACCGAAAAAAATTCGTAATTTTTATTTTTACTTATTGACCTTATCCCTGTCTATGAGCCAAGTTTCGAGGTACCTTACACATACGTTTCCTATGCGAATTGTATGTCTATGAGTGTGTGTATATGTGTAAAACCTTATAGTACGTGAAATTACAGTCCATAAATGAAATGTCATTTTTTTCGCAGTGACTTCGACACCGACGATTCAGACCTAAACTCTGAAGGCAGCGATGAAGATGACACTAGTGGCTTTTGTAGTAGCAGGAACTCTAACGGTAAGCGTATACCTTAGGGTGACTTTTAATTAGTTCTTGATAGTAAAAGATATGCATGTACACTCAACAGATCGTCAGTAGAAACACTTTTGGACCTTATGGCGTGGTAATAGAGTTTAAAAAGTTTCTACCGACGAGCGGTTGACCGTACTCATGATACGGAACAACTTTTCCCAAGGAACATATGTTGAATAAGAATAAGAATGATCGTGATTTATTTCCGAAAATTTTTGTTAATCATTTTGTTTTTCATATGATGATGTCGAAATACGAAAAACCAAATTTAACCTCCCATAAAAAATGCGCCATCAGCTGATGCAGTTTCTATGGGAGGTCAAAACTTGATTTTCGTATTTCGACTTATGTTCCTTGGGGAAAGTTTGTTCAGTGTCATGAGTACATTCATACCTTTTTCTATCAAGAACTAATTAAAAGTCACCAAATATACAACGTCTTAATGGAATAAGCGAAACCCTCATACACCCCAACAGATTTTTATTACAGTAAATCCATTCCCGTAAAAAAAATCTTAAAAAAAGTTTTTTTTTTAATCTAGAAATTGTTATTTTAAAGTTTAATCATAGTTCTAGTTTCATCGTTGTTCTAGTCCGCGCACGCCACGCCCACTTCCCTCCCCTCCTCACCGCTCATGAACCGCGCGCGTATCCACAGTCCACAGACCAATATTCCTTGGGACAAGTTGTTCAGTTACTGATACTGATCCCGCCCCTGAGCTATGGCACGCAATCAAATTAACACCCTGTATACAAAACATAGACTAATAAATCATCATAATGTCAGCCGAAAGACGTCCACTGCTGGACATAGGCCTCCCCTAAAGATCTCCATGACGACCGGTCCTGCGCTGCTCGCATCCAGCAGCTTCCCACGACCTAAAATTTAAGACTAAAAAATAGAAATATATATTTTCACTTTTCTGCACTATTGTGCTCCCGCCGATACCAAAGAGATTCGAACCTCGCTACGCTCGGTCATAGAGGGATCCGAAAATTGTCGGCTATAGCTTGACATTTTACTCATGTTAAAAGTCATATTAGAAAAAAAACCGGCCAAGTGCGAGTCGGACTCGCGCTGAGGGTACCGTACCACCACATAATCATAATTGTATTAGTTGATATTTCAGTAAGTTAATGTGCTAGATTTTTTGGGTCCGACACGCGCTTGACCAAATTTTATTATTTGTTATTATTTTATAGCTTATGAACTATAAACATACCAATTTTAAATTTTGTAAGTGTTCCCGTTTTTAAAATAGAACTAAAACAAAAATCGCCTCCTCGACCATCCAACTTGACCCCTCTCTTATATGAATGTTCTTGAAACGGGAGCTCACCACAATTGGTTACCATTAGTTGTGAGTAAAGTTGTACAATTTAATGTTTTCAGACTTTTCCCTTTATTTGTACTGTGAGACCTTGCTTCTTGCAAAATTTCATAATATTAGGTCAACGGGAAGTACCCTGTAGGTTTTGCTTTTTTGCATAAATGTATGGAGATGAGGACATAAAAAGCCATATCTTTTGATTGCGTCCTTGTAAAAAATTTAAATTTTCAGATCTTGTGTGGTTCATGGACCTTAACATATGGTATTAATTTCAACCTGATACCTCTACCCGTTCGTGAGATAAAGGGTCTTGACAGACAGACAGACAGACAGACGGACAACAAAGTGATCCTATAAGGGTTCCGTTTTTTTCTTTTGAGGTACGGAACCCTACAAAGAGATGAACATGTTTATGATTATCTACTTTCAAACGTCGCTGTATTGCTTTTTGACCAGCTAGAGATGTGCAGGCACTCGATATGACGATAGCGATAATGTAGTATTTCGACTTTTTTTTAAAACGATAGTATTAACACTCACACATTAAAAATTGACGAGGCTTTGAGCAGATGTTAGACGCTCATGATGAATTCAAAATTTTGTGACTTAAAAAATCGTTGAATTTGAATGTTTTGTATGCTATTCACAATAATGTTCTTTGAAGAGAAATCAAATGAATAGAATAAAAATTTGACGTTGTAAAATGAGATACTCGACAGGAAACTACTTTTAGTTTTCACTATGTTGTCTGGAAATTGCTTTATGTTTATAATAGCGCACTTAAAGTAGGCCGTGCTGCAGTGGTTTCTTGCCGTTTCTTTTACGCTGCCATAGCACGATCCGAAACAGCGTAGACTCGCTCTATTTGCATTGTATTCTGCATGACATTCAATAAGTATTCTGTAAAGAATCTACATTGAATAAAATTATCTGAATCTGAATCACCCCGAACAGTTCATACATCAAGCGCGAAACCACAAATTGTCAGAATTTGAAAATGACAGAGACTTACGCACGTCCACGCAGTACAACTAGACTCGATAAAGTACTCGGCTGTCGCGCGGGCACGGGTCGCGTTAGGTGAAGAAGTCTATTCCAAGGGGGGCGTAGAGTGTTTTTTTCGCATTTCTGTATTTATAGTTAATATTATAAAAAAAAGGAATTTATCAGAAATGAATTAAGCTGCTTTATTTATTCACTCATTTACTTAAAATGAAGAGTAAATGAAAAGACACAAATAAAATTACAGAACGTTACGTAAGTATATTTAAAAAGTTATGAATCTACTAATAAAGTTACCTACTACCTAAAAATAATTCTTATTTTTGTCACCATTTTCACTCAAGTCTCTCTGCAAGTGTTGTTTATTTAGTAGTTTTAATGCCTAGTTGCAATGCCGCTGCTATGCTGTTTTACTTTATCTTTAAAACTTGAAGGGACCTGAAAATAAATAAATATCGACTACCAATGATATGGTACAGTCAAGAGTACGTCAACCTTGACACATTGGACTTGTACCGTTCTCATCGGGTCTTCAACTATGAAATTAGCGTATTGTATGGCAAATTTTCTAAATTTTTTAGCATGATTGGGACGACATTAACTTAGCTTCTTTAAGAAGCTAAAAGTTAATTTTCGAAAAATATTATCAGTAAAAAATATAACAAATCTAATGATGAAATCGGAAGACATTTAAAACGAACCGTTTTCAAACCTTTACTTTTTAAAATCAAACTAAAAATTAAAACTTTATTTTATGCAAAAATTTATACTTAATCTTGAATTCAACTTTCAAATATAAGACAAATGAAAAAATAGCTTTAGAATTATAGGAATTATGATCTCATTAATCTGTAAGAAAATATCAGCAATTTCATAGTGAAAGACCTATTTCAATAGCTGTAGAAGCTAAAATTGCGCTGCAACTGTCAAGCTTGACCAATTTTTAACTTTACCACTGTGATAACAGAGCGTTCAAGCCGTCTCTATATGATTTAAAATTTTATTTTGTAACACTCGAAGGGTCCAAACGGAGCCCTATAGTTGTCACTTCAATATAATGTCCGTCTGAGTGTCCGTCGTCTGTCATTTAACAGTAAAAGCATCTTGTTGACCCAAAGCCATACGAATGGTCAAACATGTTTTTAAATCCTTCAAAAGTGGGCTCCCATTCAGCTAAATGGGGTCACAAAAAGAAAATTTTAGCATACACCATAGAATGGTGTATTGTTGCTTATCTGCTTTTTTATTTTATGCCACAAGTGGGCGAACGAGCAGGTTACACAAGAAAGGGTAAGGCTTTGAAAAATTTACATATTTAGATTTAAGGCCACGTGGAGTCCGCCTGACACAATGGTGGTCTTTAATCTGTGTAAGATAGGCTTTTATGAATCGTCTGAATAGGCAACTTGAAACAGGGATAGGCTTTACAAGCACGTCTCCAAGTTTTTGTGCTATTTTACAGCTTTGTGCAATTGTCACAAGAAAGAGTAAAACTATGAAGAGTTGATAGGTACTCTGATTTAATACCATGTGCATTCCAGCCGACTTGACATGACTTTTAACCGTTTATGGCGAGTTTTTTAGGCATACTATTTCCAATAACCTCATTTTACACGTTTTGTCAATGCAGATATTATTTTTACATGTTCATTAGGCACAGGAGTTGAAATCATGTCAATTAATTCAATAATTATAAAATCGCACATTGCCTGACATTTGCAACCTTATTACTTTTTTTCACCGGGATCAAAACCTCTATGATTTACCTTTTTAGGGTTCCGATACCAAAATGGTAAAAAAAAGGAACCCTTATGGTGCCGCTCTGTCTGTCCGTCTGTCTGTCACACCTCTATATCTCAGCAACCACTTATGCTATCAACCTGAAATTTGGAATAGTTTTAGAATATAGTTGCCCAACTTAATTGCACAAGAAAAAATTTTGAAAAAAGTATGATTATTAATATAAAGGGGGCCAAAATAGGGGGGGCCAAATTTCAAATTGTCGCTACTAGGTCGAGTGGGGTATCATATGAAAGGGCTTTACTTGTACATTTTAAAATATATTTTTGTATTTTTTTAAATTTCTTAGTTTTAAAGTTATGATGAAAAATGTCAAGAAAAATACCATTCCCCCCCCTTATCTCCGAAGTTTGAGTAAGGAAAAATCTGAATTAATTACAGTTGACAGAAGTTTATATAAACTTTACAGCAAAAATAAAACGATCTTTCTAAGTTGCACAGTTTTTCAGAAATCTGCAAAAAACCTTTACAAACAAATTTAGTTTTGCGGTCCTGAAAATGGACTTTATTGCTTCCAAAAATACTATAGGTATATCGGAACCCTCGGCGCGCGAGTCCGACTCGCACTTGACCGGTTTTTTTTCACCCTCTATGATTATTCTGATGACATATTAAAAGTTGTTAGTGATTATAAGGTCTATTATTTGACATAAGTTTCACTCTACCTTTCAAAATTTTGAGCTAGAGGTCTAGGAAAAAGTTGCATTATCTTTTGGTGATAATGTTTATTATTATGTATAACTTGCTAACAAATATTGATATTGATGAATCACGTTCTTTCTTTGTAACTTTAATTCTCTCATTTTTAATATTACAACACAACGGAACCCTAAATATGCCAAGTCCGACACGCACTTGGCTAGTTTTTTTTATTTTTTTTATTGTACTATCAAGAAATTGCATATTGTGAAACTAAATTCCGTACCACGAAAACCCATAAGGTTTATCTGGGTAGATTGACTTGTTTGATTAACTGTCCTGTAGTGGACGTTTCATGGGATGTTATGATGATGATGATGAGATTGACTTGTGGCCATATAACCATTTACAGAGATCGTACTAGAAGAATAAAGTTAGCATCTGATTTAATTCGATAACTTTTTAGACATTATCGATAACCACTATTTATATCTCTAATGGCGGATAATCAAAACCATTCTCGATATGTTTATATTCTTGAATTGTTCTTAAAATTTGCAGTATATTTCTTTGTGGAAGGGTTTTTTAAATTGAATTACCTAATCTTTAATATAATTTGTTGTCACTTTAATGAGTATTACACATATTTTTGCAAAATAAGCTTATAAATATTACTTACAAATGAAAGCATAAGAATTCTTCGATGCCCTGCTTCCTAGAATAATGAGATCCGCATGCCGGTACGATATATGTATTGTTTAGCATTTAGGCTTTTGTGTACAACACTTATTTGATTAGATATAAGTATTTTAAAAACAGTAAAATTATAAAACTAAAGAGCCGGTTCGCTCACGACAAGATCAAAACAAATAGTTTCATAGACGACTGAAAGTAAAGACAATGTCATACTAGTTGTCAAGAGCACAATCAGATAACTTTTTAAATTAGCAGGAGTGTAAAAAGAACCAAAACAAACCTGGTTCCAACTTGACGTTTCAAAAGTGCAACACTTGACAAGCCTTGAAATCCCTCTATGACCGAGCGCAGCGAGGTTAAAATCTCTTTGGCTGATACAACTTTATCACTGCCTCGGTTGGCTGAATAAAATCTCTATGCCCGTCTTTGTGTATGTCCTTCCTTTGTTTTTTTTTTTAAATTTTTGTGCAATAAGGAATATAAAGGTGTGATAATACTAAAGGTATGAATCTGCCCATGTAGTCTAGGCAACGAAGCGGATCGTTTTGCATGAAGACCCCTGCATTAAATCCTCAGTCGATGAAACTTTGCTGGGGTGTTACACTACATGAGACAAACCTTTTATAAAAAAAATCCAAAAAAAATTCGGTACTTTTAATTTTTCCATACAAAAATTAGAAAAAATGTATAAAAAAAATTTTTTCAATTTTTTTTTTTGAGATTTTGAATTTACATTGCATTCATGATTCTTTATCATCCTGTCAAATAAAATCTGCCTGAAAAATTTATGTTGGTGTCAACTGCTTCGTTGCCTACACTAATGATACTGAACAACTAACATAGGTCCCGGAACAAAATCAATTTTTGACCTCCCATACAAACTGCATCAGCTGATAGCGCATTTTGAATGGGATGTTAAATTTGGTTTTTCGTATTTCGACCTATGTTCCTTGGTAAAAGTTGTTCAGTTTCATGACCAGGTTCACACGCTTCAGTATTATCATATTTTTCTGTTTTTCATATATTTTTTTTCAGGGTGTCTACTCTCAATTTACAATGTAGGGTGTATACTCTCAGTTTATCGAAACGATTTAATGATTCCTTTGTCCATTTTAAAAATCTTATTTTAGAATAATTTTTATCATATAATTTTCTGTAATTTTTTAGATTACATTCCAAATTCAAATAAATAAAAAATAAAATAAATAAATATTGGGGACATTTCACACAAGGTCATCCGATCCCAAACTAGGCAAAGCCTGTACTATGGATATCAGAGACTGATATAAATACATAAATAGATAAATAAATAGATATATAACACCCAGACACAGAACAAACACTTGTGTTCACCACACAAATATTTGCCCTGGGCGGGGATCGAACCCGCGGCCCACGGCGTGTGAGGCAGGCTCACTACCAACCACACCAACGGGCTTGTCATATGTTTAAGCTTTAGTTATTTGTTACTAATTAATTTAGTTTAATTTAGTTTTTGATAAATTTTTGAACTAAGCATTATTAATTATTGATGAAAGATGTGTATGCCTGTAAGTGACATGTTCATAGATTTTAAGTCCAATTTAATTTTTTGTAAAATTTATGCATGAATGTGTTGTTGGCGTACCTATTTATATAAAATAAAATAAATACCATTCGAAACATGCAAATTCAAAACTTAGTCGCTAAACAATAGAGTAGGATATTGGATGGATGCTAATCACGGGCAATTTTATGAATTTGACTGTATCAAGTAGTATCGTATCGATATATCTGTTTCTTTAGTAAAGGGTAGGAGTCCAAAAATATCATTTTACTTAAAGCATTTTTTTCTTTTTAGCTGCAATGGGAGTAAGAATAGAGTATAAAACTGCACACGAAGCGGAAGCAGTAGATGTAGAACGAAAGAAAAAGATCAATCCAGCACCACAACCTGACCCAGAAGATGATGCTTTGGACAAAAGATTGCATGAAGAGTTTATTAAAGAAGGTCATGCTCCGACAGAGGTAAGAATAAAGCGGATTAGAGTTAATAATGAGGTAGAAGTGGGTAGAAGAAGTAAATAATAATCTTCATCAACTTTTAACTAATATAAATTAAATCCTATACTATTAAACAAGCAATATTTGTATATATATAAATATATAGTACCTGGTCGACCGAGCTTCGCTCTATAATTGCCGACTCAACATTAAATGTCATAGGGTGAGCTGAGCAAGCTTTGCTACCCGCCAACAGATGGCACTGTAGGTTTCTGTCTAAAACACTGGGAAAATGAATTTTCCCAGACATGACACCTAGCTAGATCGATTTTTCGCCCCCTAAAACCCCCGTATGGTAAATTTCATCGAAATCGTTAGAGCCGTTTTCGAGAAAGCGATTACAAATATATATATTTATAAATACAAATATTGCTCGTTTGATAGTATAGGATATATTTGTAATCGGTTTCTCGAAAACGGCTCTAACGATTTTGATGAAAATTAGTATCCGGGGTTTTTGGGGACGAAAAATCGATCTAGCTAGGTCTCATGTCTGGGAAAATTGTTTTGCCCGTGTTAAGCATTTTTTTAAAAATACCGCGTTTTAGACAAAAACCTACAGTGCCATTCTTAGCGAGTAGCATAGCTTGCTCGCCCGATGATATTTTAACGTTGAGGCGGCTATTATAGTGCGAAGCTCGGTCGACCAGCTACTAAAATATAATGATAATAAAATATACACAAAATAAACATAACTACGTAGAAATACATAAATATAACTATTGAACACTTTGTCTTACAATTAAATTGTAAACCCCTAACTATATCTATATATTTAATGTTGGTAGGGCTTTTGTGGAAAGTCCGCCTGGGGAAGTACCACTCCTTGCTTTTTTCTGCCGTAAAGCAGCAGTGTTTGCGCTGCTGTGTTTCGGTTTGAAGGGCAAGGGAGCCAGTGAAATTACCGGCACACGAGACATACCATCTTATTTTTCAAAGTCAGCAACGCGCTTTGCTGTCTTAATAGGAAAGAAACTTAACAGAGGAACTACAACATATTATGCAGATGGGCGCACGACGTAAGCTTGGTAATCAATGCAAGTAAAACCAAACTTTTACACATAGTATCGCCATATAAAACACCCAGTATATCACCATCAATAATTTCACACAATCATCAATGCCTTCATTCAATAAATGAAAACAAAAAATGTACTTGCCAAAAAATACAAGTAGTTGAACAACAAACATACTTAGGTATTATGATTGATAGTAAATTTCATTGGAAAAATCATATAAATAAAATTTCAGACAAGCTACGGGTGATACTTGCAAAAATGTCTATTCTAAAACACAAGATACCATACAACACACTTCGTACCATGTATTTGTCACTAGCTGACTCACTCATATCATATGGATTGACTAGTTATGGCCGCAGCTACAAAACATACCTATCTGATATTTACAATTTGCAAATTTCTTTATTGAAGACCATTGTACCAAATAAAATTAAGGTTAAATACAGTAGCGATTACAGTAAACTGTTTGGCTTTTGCAAAGTACTTAGTGTATATGATAAAATAAAACTACAAATAATCTGTGACGAATTCCATAAAATATTAACTTTGCAGAAGCAGAACAGACCAAGTAACCTACGCACACTAACATACTTACCTACTTATTTACTACCTAAATACCAGGCCACTCAGAAAGTATTGCGAAAAATAGTTTTTATATATGGGAGACTGGCCGGTCAGAATCTTTTTCGAAAATATGATTACTTGTAAGTAAAAATATGTGTGTTCCATTTTCAAAATTTCCCTCCACATTTTTTGCGAGCCAATTCAAAGTATCGTGTCTTACTGAAAAATGGATCTGCGCCGGGAACATTTTAGAGCTATGATTTTTTACGATTTCAAGTGTCGCCTGAAACCGGATGAATCGTTCGATAGACTTCAAATGGCATTTATGGATGAAGGCCCCTCCAAGGCAACCGTGTATCGTTGGTATAACGAATTTAGGCGCGGTCGACCAACCTTGGGGGATGAAGAAAGAAGCGGTCGCCCTTTGACGGCTATTACGGAAGAAAACGTGCTAGCAGTGAAAAATTTAATCCAAGATAATAGGCGAATTACATATCAGGAGATTCAGCACATATTAAAGATTGGATCGGGAAGCGTTCACGAGATTCTACACGGGCATCTTCGCGTGAGGAGGATAGTATCGCGCTGGGTGCCGCACTACCTCACCGACGCTCAGAAGCAGGCCCGGGTGGAATGGTGCCGTGATATGCTGAACAAATTTGAAGCAGGCTCGTCTCGGCGTGTTTACGACATCGTAACAGGTGATGAGTCCTGGATTTATCAATACGATCCAGAAACCAAGCGCCAGTCGACAGTTTGGGTGTTTCAAAATGAACCAACGCCTACCAAAGTGAAGCGATCTCGAAGCGGGGGGAAGATTTTGATCGCCAGCTTTTTTAATTTGACTGGCCACTTGGCCTCAATTCCCTTACGAGATCAAAGAAGCATCAACGCCGAATGGTATACTACCAAATGTTTACCAGAAGTTTTTTCTGTTGTGAGCAACAAGCGACCAAACACAGGGCTCCGCGGACTACTGCTCCACCACGACAATGCGCCTGCACACACCGCGCTCAAAACGAGGGACTTCCTGGACAGCACACCAGTCAAACTCCTGGGTCACCCTCCTTACAGCCCTGATCTAGCACCGTGTGACTTCTTTTTATTTCCAAAAATAAAAAATCAGCTCAAGGGGATACAATTTTCGTCGCCGGAAGATGCGCTGGCTGCGTTCGAGCAGGCTGTAAACGAGGTGTCTACGGCGGACTGGAAAAAGTGTTTTGAAAACTGGTTCAGACGCATGAATCTTTGTATAGAGGCTGGTGGAGAGTACTTTGAAAAGATTTAATAAAAATATATGTACCTGTAGAACAATTTTTTTTAGTGTCGCAAATATTTCTGAGTGTCCCACGTATAATAATGTGTACGGCCAAAGAACTAAAGATTACGCCCTACCTAATATTATAAATAACTTACCTAAGGATCTGATAGATAAAATATTGATTTGTAAAAACCAAAAACAATGTAAAAATGTATTAAAAAATCACTTCATTAAGCAATATAACAATGAACCTACCTAACTTAAGAACTTACCTACTCAAGAAATGTATTTTTGCTGTACTAACGATGACGTTTACCTACTACAAATAAACCCATTATAGGATTTAACGTAGAAGGTTAAGTTAAGAAACAATGTAATTTTTGTATTGGAAAATAAACTAAAAAAAAAAAAAAATAGCGTCAAAATATGCCATTAATAAGACAGTGGGTGCTATGGGCGGTGGTGACCACTTACCATTATTATTATTATTTATAATTTATTGCACACAAGAAAACACAATGGACAATACATATAAAAAGACGACACAACAGGTGGCCCACCTGCTCGTTTGCTCACTCGTTAAAAAAAATACTTCTAACCTCTTTGCAAACAAGCAACCCTGACTGAATGGATTGTATGACAGATGATATAGGGCTCAGCTGGACCAATTAAGACCACTTCTCAAGTGCCACTTTTGGAGCACTTATAACATATCTACACATTTACACACCTTTCACATTATAGCAAAGTACCTGGCCGACCGAGCTATGCTCTGTAAGATTAAAATGTCATCGGGTGAGCAAGCTATGCTACTAACTACTACTAAAATAATAATATTTAACATAAAAAAAATATATATCATACCATTGTTTAACGAAATGAAGTGTTTTTCATTATTTTTTTTCATTTCCCTTTATCAATGCATTAACAGTACGAGTAAAGAGAAAAAAAGTAAACAGCAACAATTTCTTACAGTCCATCGCAAATTTCCGGAAATCGGTCGCAGAACACGAGAAGGAAATAGTACAAAAAGGTTTTCTCATAAAGCATAACGAAGCATTGGAAGAAATTCTACCGGAGCCTACTAAGGAATCTCAGTCGAAACTAACTCGAAACGACATCGATAAAACAGAAAAATTAAAAAACAATATCACTGTTACATTAGAGAAAAATCTAGTCGAAAATGAAGAAAACGAAATGAAATCTGAAAGTATAATTCTTGATGAAATATCAAATCAACTGTCAAAAATCGATTTGAAAACGGAATCGGACTTAGTAAGCCAAGTTTTTCCATATGGCAACACTGATTTAAAACTAATAGACGAAACTGGACAAATTAGTTTGGAAAATATAGAAAAAAATAAAAGATTATTACTAGCTAAATTGAAGGAGAATTTGTCTAAAGATGAAATTAAAAAGCTGAATTGTTTTTCTATGATCGATGTGGATATCGATTCTCCAAATTATGTAAACGAAAAAGTAGTCAATGTTGGATTTGATAAAAAAGAGAATTACTATGAAAAGGTGGGTATTATTTAAAAGCTTTCTTTAATTATGTCCGTTTATAGAATAGTATCACTATCTCCGTGGGTCGCAAGAAGAACCTCGGGCCGATGGGGCGTGAGGGTTCTAGAGTGGCGACCACGTGCTCGTGCCGGGAGAGGAAGCGTTGGCAGGCGGGGGGGGGGGGGGGAGGTTGGGCTGGGGGGGGGGGGGGCTGGGGGCGGCGCGGGGAGCCGCTGGGGCGAGCCGAGCGGGGACCGAGAGTCGTGGAGATCTTTAGGGGAGGCCTATGGCCAGCAGTGGACGTCTGCAGGCTGATATGATGATGATCCCCCTTCCCCTCCCCTCACTCCCTTCCCTTCCCCTCCCCTCACTCCCTTCTCCTCCTCTCCACTCACTCCCTTCCCCTCCCCTCACTCCCTTCCCCTCCCCTCCCCTCACTCCCTTCTCCCCTCCTCTCACTCCCTTCCCCTCCCCTCACTCTCTTCACCTCCCCTCCCCTCACTCCCTTCACCTCCCCTCCCCTCACTCCCTTCTCCCCTCCTCTCACTCCCTTCACCTCCCCACCCCTCACTCCCTTCACCTCGCCTCCTCTCACTCCCTTCACCTCCCCTCCCCTCACTCCCTTCACCTCCCCTCCCCTCACTCCCTTCTCCCCTCCTTTCACTCCCTTCACCTCCCCTCCCCTCACTCCCTTCACCTCGCCTCCTCTCACTCCCTTCACCTCCCCTCCCCTCACTCCCTTCACCTCCTCTCCCCTCACTCCCTTCACCTCCCCTCCCCTCACTCCCTTCACCTCACTCTCTTCACCTCCCCTCCCCTCACTCCCTTCACCTCCACTCCCTTCACCTCCCCTCCCCTCACTCCCTTCACCTCCCCTCCCCTTACTCCCTTCACCTCCCCTCCCCTCACTCCCTTCACCTTCCCTCCCATCACTCCCTTCCCCTCCCCTCCCTTCCCCTCCCCTCGCTCCCTTCACCTCCCCACCCCTCACTATATCCCCTCCCCTCACCCGCTTCCCCACCCCTCACCCTCTGACTCATCCGTAGCTTGCCGCCAGAGGGCCTATATCCAGTTTGCTCGAAGTGACCCCAACCGATAACATATACGTTAAAAAATTGTTCGCATTTCGACCTATGTTCTTTTTTGGGGAAAGTTGTTCACTTTCATGGTCAGAATCTACGGTTTCAGTTTTCTTATACATTTATTTCAGGTAAACAAATTTCGGAATCCAGACGAATATAAGCCTTATTACTTTGAGACTAAGAGCTATGGAAAAGAGTTTGATTTCGACCACCAGCCGGATTTGGAAGGACACCCGGGGCCAAGTCCCAGTGTTATTTTACAGGTAAACAACGTAGAATGCGAACAAATTAAATAGGTGCTTTAAAACTTCGACTGACTGACGGGGATCTACGAATAAATAATAGGTCAGGAACAATCCGGAAAAAAATTCACACAAAAAGTGCTCCTACGTGAAACCAAAAGGACGTATATACAAAATACGAATCAATTGGTTCAAATTAAGAACGAGAGCAGGGATTGGTTCGCGCGCGTGCTGCAATGTCAGCTAGTGGTAGTTGAGTTATTGACGCGGTGACACGACTTCTTCTGATACACGACTTTCGTTGTGTCATTTTAGGGTTCCGTACCTCAAAATAAAAAAACGGAACCCTTATAGGATCACTTTGTTGTCCGTCTATCTGTCAAGACCCTTTTTCTCACGAACGAGAAGAGGTATCAGGTTGAAATTGATAACGAATATTAAGGTCCATAAACCACACAAGATCTGAAAATTTAAATTTTTTACAACGACGCAATCAAAATATATGGCTTTTTATGTCCTCATCTCCATACATTTATGCAAAAAAGCAAAACCTACAGGGTACTTCCCGTTGACCTAAAATTATGAAATTTGGCAAGAAGCTAGGTCTCACAGTACAAATAAAGGGAAAAGTCCAAAATCATTAAATATTTAAATTTTTCTCACAACTAATAGTAACCAATTAAGGTGAGCTCCCGTTTCGCGAACTTTTCTATAAAAGAGGGGTCAAGTTTGATGGTCGCGGAGTTTTTAAAATCAAAGAGCAAAAGCTTTTAGTATATCATATGGTAGATAGGTACGGAACCCTTAGGGCGCGAGTCCGACTCGCACTTGGCCGGTATTTTTTTTCAACAGCCATCGTTTCATTTATTTGTCACACGAAACCCAAAACGAAAGACACGAAAAACAAAAAAAAGGCAGACAAAAAAACATTATTTTAAAACATTTAGTATCTTATTTTGAATTATTTTGCTTTGACTCAAAAACGCAGCGCCACGCACAGAAAAACTTGTAAGGACCAAATTGATTCGTATTGAGTTGATCTATCATCCCTATCAATATGAATCATGAGCAAATCATATGCCCAAATGGCAGCCAGCACCCTAACTATCAGGCTTGTTATATCGTTTTTGTTACATGTTGTACGTTTGCAGGCGCTAACGATGTCGAATGCGAACGACGGCATCAACTTGGAGCGTCTGGAGACGATCGGTGACAGTTTCCTTAAATTTGCAATCACGGCTTATTTATACTGCGCACACCCAACTGTGCACGAGGGGAAACTGAGCCACATGAGGAGCAAACAGGTAAGTTGTAATGCTTACCCCACTCGATCCACTCACCCCACTCGCTCCACTAACCCCACTCGCTCCACTCACCCCAGTCGCTCCACTTATCCCACGCGCTCCACTTATCCCACTCGCTCCACTTATCCCACTCGCTCCATTTATCCCACTCGCTCCACTTATCCCACTCGCTCCACTTATCCCACTCGCTCCACTCACCGCACTCGCTCCACTTATCCCGCTCGCTACACTTACCCCACTCGATCCACTTATCCCACTCGCTCAACTTATCCCATTCGCTCCACTTATCTCACTCGCTCCACTTATCCCACTCACTCCATTTATCCCAGTCGCTCCACTTATCCCACTCACTCCACATATCCCACTCGCTCCACTTATACCAGTCGCTCCACTTATCCCACTCGCTCCACTTATACCACTCGCTCCACTTATCCCACACGCTCCACATATCCCACTCGCTCCACCTGTCCCACTCGCTCCACATATCCCACTCGCTCTACATATCCCACTCGCTCCACATATGCCACTCGCTCCACTTATCCCACTCGCTTCACTTATCCCACTCACCCCAATTACCCCACTCGCTTCACTTGCCTAACTCGCTCTAATTACCCCACTCGCTTCGCTTACCCCACGCCCTAATTACCCCACTCGCTTCACTTACCTAACGCCCTAATTACCCCACTCGCTTCGCTTACCCTACGCCCTAATTACCCCACTCGCTTCACTTACCCCACTCGCCCTAATAAGGGCCGACTAACGTCTAGTTGTGAGTTTTGAATATGTTGTTAGGAGTACTATCAGTAGCGTGTATCCAAGTTTGTTGCTTCTAAAGACTTGTGTTAACTTTGATGTACTCGAAAAACTGCAAAATTTTCGCACGTTTTTTGGTATACTCAATATGTCCTAAACAATGCATTATAAAATAAAAAATTCTATACGTTTATAAAGTTACCTAAAATTGCTACAATTTGAGATGAGAGCCAGCTCTGTAGGTTCAATACTTACAGAGATACAGATACGAAATAGTAGTTTAAGATACAAGTTCCGTAAGTAGGGTTATTACAAACAAGTTGACGTTTTGTAAGCCCGAGACGAAGTCGAGGGTTTACCATCGGCACGAGTTTGTCATAACCCTTACGGACGTGTATCTTACGACGTTTTTCAATACATTTGTGAGAAAATAGGTATAAGTAAATACACTTGGTAAAGGAACCAACCATGGGTACTGTCAGCCTCTTATTGGTATTATACTTTTTTTACTTACCGCACCAGTTCGGTAAGTAACTACTTACGAGCAATGTTTACGTCCTTGTAAGTACGTTTTTCGAGCAAATGTATTGAAAAGTGATTTGGACAGTTTTCGACCCTTATGTCGGGAAAAATACTAATATTACGGGCAAAATCATAGCAAACTGTAATGGTAGTGGTCCTAGCAACACATGAAAAAACAAGAAATAGCCATTAGTTTGCGATTTCTAGCTAAATTACCCCACTCGCTGTTCTTACCCTACTGGCTCCACTCGTTCCATTTACCCCACTCGTTTCACTTACCCCACTCGCCCCACTTACTCCCTCTCCCCATAAATAGAAACCACTGCAGCACGGCCTACTTTAAGAGTCGGCTTTTTACAATATGTTTCTTGTGTTTCGCTGGAATATCAGAGCACCATACCACTTTGTCATTGATATTATATAAAGCGCGATCGCTGTAAAAATACTATTTTACTTTCTTGCACAATTTACTATTTCTTATTTTTACAGGTGTCAAACTTGAACTTATACCGTTTGGGTCGAAACAAGCGCCTGGGCGCCCGTATGATTGCATCAAAATTTGAACCGCATGACAACTGGCTCCCTCCGTGCCACAAACCGCCAAACACATTGCATCCTAGGCTTAATGTAAGTCTTTTTTTTATGTTGCAAGTGAGCAAACGAACAGGTGGGCCACCTGATGGTAAGTGGTCTCCAGCGCCCATAGCACCCACTGTCTTATTAGTGACATACTTTGACGCTAATAAGACAGCAAAGCGCGTTGCCCACCCTAAGAATTAAGATGTTATATCTCATGTGCCAGTAATTTCACTGGCTCCCTTACCCTTCAAACCGAAACACAGCAGTGCAAATACTACTGCTTCACGGCAGAAATAGGCAAGGGGGTGGTACTTCCCCAGACGGACTATGCACAAAAGCCCTATACCACCTACCAAGTCATCATAACGTCCCATGAAATGTCCACTACAAGACGGGGAGCTCTCTCCAGAAATATAGCTTTTGCTGGAAAAATGTGGAGGGGAAAGACCATAGTCAACTCGCTTGTCAGCGTTACGGCTGGCACCATAGACCGCGGTTGTAGGTGATCGCAGTAAGTAAGATGGTATGATACACAGGAGGATGCTGCTGCCCATCCTCTGATTCATTAACCCTTAGTCGCCTCTTACGACACCCATGGGTATGTATGGGATGGTAATAATCTTTGCCGGTGCTACACGGGACATAATGTAAGTATGCCTATTAAAAAAAAAATTGGGAAAGCATTTATTATAACAACTCGTGACGAAGGCTAAGCCACGCCTTCGCTTGGGCTTGCATAACGTCTACTTGTTTGCAATAAACTACTTACGGACCGAACACAGGAAGTTGATAAAATAAAAATCATTTTCAATTCTAAGTAGTGTTACCAATTTTCGACTTGAAATCCATCTGTATCGATGGACTAGTTGAGCTAGTACAGCAAATGCCTACTAGGTGGCAGCACTAACGCGACGTTGGAATGCGTATAGAGATCGCAAATTTCACAACAGCAGGCAGGACCACAGAAGCCTAGTTGGTAAAGCGTCTGCGGTACTGACGGAGGAGACGCAGGTTCGAGTCCTGCTTGAGGTTGTGAAATTTAGCGATCATCTACTTTGTATAAAATATAAAATTATCGAGAAGAGAAAAATATCCATGAGATTAGACAGGCTAATTCAAATTGACTTATGTTATCCAATATAACTCGAAACTTTGTGAGTATGGATGGATGGATGGATGGATAAATGGATGGATGGATGTTTGTTACTCTTTCACGCAAAAACTACTGAATGGATTTTAATGAAACTTAGCCCACATATAGGTTAAGTCCTGGAATAGCACATAGGCTACTTTTTACCGCGGGAAAACACTTCATTCCCACGGGAAAACGCATTTAATGCGGGTGAAACCTCAGGCGGTGCTAGTAAAACATATTTAAAAGAGCGCGTGGGCTTTTTATTGTCGCTTGTTTTATTTTCCACATGGCGCCACTCTGTTTGTGAAGCGACGTAAATGTAACTGACGTCATTAAGGCGATCTGTTTTCCATACAAAAATTCAAACGACTTGCATTCTTACGCGGGACATATAATTCTGTTGAAAAACGAACGAATACTGCTATTTTTAGTTAAATTTTTCGCCAATTAATACAAAAATACAGTTAATGTACTAAAAGTACAATTTTTGTTAGCAATTTTTGGTTCAATAATACGATTGTGGGCTTGCGGTCAAAACTGTATGGTTGTGCTTTGTGTCCATGTGTGAGTGATCGTACTCATGTAAACACGGTCTGACGAGAGTAATTGACTTTAGTGGACATATGGAGATATTTTTCTTATCGAAATTGTTGTTAGGCGTTCATCATCATCATATCGTGTGGGTTGCAAGGTCGATGACCGACCTCTACTCCAGTAAAATTACGAGAGATTGTATGGCGAAACGGAAATAATTGATAATAGCCGTGATTCTTTTTCAGATCGATAGATTATATTTCTGTGTAAAGCTTTTAATGGAATCCACCTAAATTTACTTCATTTATTTATTTATTTTGCCGTCCAAACATTAAAAAAATATGGAATTTCGGAAAAAAAATTTAATAGATTTTTTTTTTATTTACGGCTTGCTATATATTCATAATTCCATATTTTACATGAATCCACCTAAAAATATTAGTGTTTTTGTATTGTTTAACTTTTATAACACGTTATTTAAATAAAGGTTATCTTCGCAACCAAAAATAGTAATAGATCCGTTTTGCTTTCTAATAATTTAAATAGTGCTAAGTAATCACATTTTTGGCAAATCCAACATAAATGTTTAAAAAATCATTGTAAACTAGCGATTACAAAAAACTTTTTATTTATTTAGTATGGAATTTTTGTGAATTGATATAAGAATCACTTTCATTTAAAAAGGTTGAGTTTAACTCAGTTTATTTATATTATTTTACCTCGACTTTATTGGATCTTATATGTAAATATAAGTGTAGATTTTATATTTTGAAACAAATTGATATTTTTAAATATATTTATGGTGGATTTTTATGCCTATATGTAAAGTATACGTTAATCTATGACATAAAGTATATAATTGTCTATTACTATTTTTGCCTTAGCTGTTATTCGAAAAAAATGTTCCGCTTTAAATTTTAGGTGAATTCGTAAATATTGCTTCTTAACATCATATTTAAATACGATATACACAAAAAAGTAGCTATTAACATTTAATGTTTTGCAAAACCGTATTTTTACTGGACTACTCACAAACCCTGGTGTCAGAGTTGTTGAGCCGCCAAAGGCCTCTGACATGGCTCATTAACAACTACATCCGTAGATAGTAGTCGGGACCAACGGCTTTACGTGCCTTCCGAAGCACGGAATCATCTAACTTTTCGGGCAATCAGGTGATTCATCCTGCAATGCCCTAACCAAACTGGGGAGGTCGCACAAAGAGATTTTTGTTTGACAGTGTCCCCACTGGGAATCGAACCCAGAACCTCCGGATCGAGAGCCGAACCCTCTAACCACTAGACCACGGAGGCTGTTAGGCGTTGAAGTTGCACGATGAAATTTACGCGAATCGACTTTTTGCACAAATAGGGTGACTTTTAATTAGTTCTTGATAGAAAAAGGTATGAATGTACTCATGATACTGAACAACTTTCCCCAAGGAACATAGGTCGAAATACGAAAATCAAGTTTTCGCCTCCCATAGAAACTGCATCAGCTGATAGCGCATTTTGTATGGGAGGTCAAATTTGGTTTTTCGTATTTCGACCTATGTTCCTTGGGAAAAGTTGTTCAGTATCATGAGTACATGCATATCTTTTGCTATCAAGAACTAATTAAAAGTCACCCTATATATTGTATTGTAATAGTATATAAATATTATATATTGGCATACTACTGCAGTTTTCTATCATACTTTCCTACATGCAAAGGTTGTCTGGAAGAGATCGCTCCCAGCGATAAGACCGCCTGTGTCACCCTAGATTTAAGACTCTCCTTTGTAATTGTTAATGTGTTCTGTGTGTGAGAATAAAGTGTTTATCTATCTATCTTATCTATCTATCTTATCTATCTATCTATCTTATCTATCTATCTATCTTATCTATCTATCTTATCTATCTATCTTATCTATCTATCTTATCTATCTATCTATCTTATCTATCTATCTATCTTATCTATTTATCTTATCTATCTATCTTATCTATCTATCTTATCTATTTATCTATCTTATACTACTATTTGTATCCGTTTCTTACAGGATAAAGAAGACCAGACGTCTCTTAACCCTGAAACTTCTATGGACAGCTCTGGATGCTTCATTCCGTACAACCTGATCACCCAACATAGCATTCCAGGTCAGTAAACAGTGCCTTTAACAGAACATTTTCTTTTTATTTGGCAATCATCAACCCATATTTGGGGACATTTCTGCCAGTGTCATGTTCTAGAACATTCTCCAGTTTTTAGAAGCTAAAAATATGGCGAACCGCCAGAGTCGAGTGGGGGAACTGTTGATTGCCCCCCCCCCCCCCCCCTCGTAAAGCGATAGTGGACTTTACGAAGGAAAATGTCTGTGACTTTTTGAGACAACACAAACGGGGTTCAAACACGAGATCGCTTGAAATCTTCATCGCAGCTGTGCACTCCGTAGTCAATTCACTGCATAGTACACTAACTTTATTATCCACTAAATCACTTCTTCTTCTTCATGTGCCATCTCCATCCCGGAGGTCGGCGACCATTTGTCTGTATATGTTTCTGTTTCCTGTCATACGAATGATATTTTCTGTGCTCTCTATCTCCAACCAGTCTCTTATATTTTTCGTCCACGAAGTTCTTCGTCTTCCTCGACCTCTTCTACTTTCGATCTTTCCCTCAATCAATTATTTTATAATGTTATATTTTTCATGTCTATAAATATGTCCAAAATACGCTGTCTTCTTTTGTTTAATTGTTCTAAGTACTTCTTAATTTTTATTCATCAATTTTAAAGCTTTCCCATTTGAAATTTTATCTGTCCATTTGATTTTAAGCATTCTACGGTATAGCCACATTTCAAAGGCTCTTATTTTATCTGTTGTGCGCTGTTTTAAAGTCCAGCTTTCAGAGCCATACATAAGAATTGGTAGTATATAACACTTAACCATCCTCCATCTAAGTTTGAGATTTATGTTTCTATTGGTCAGTAGTTTTTTCGTGCTCTGAAAGGTGTTTCTTGCAATCTCAATTCTAACTTCATGTAGCCAACAACCAAGATATCTATATTTTGGAACTTTTTTTCTATGATGTTGTTACCCAAATATAATGGTGAGGATTCTGTGGAGTTTTTGCTGATTTTCATGAATTTAGTTTTATTTGTGTTTATTTTTAATCCGTATTCCAAAAGAGTATCATTTAATTTTTTGAGCAAGATTTGAAGGTCGTTGAGGTTATCAGCTAATAATACGGTGTCATCAGCATATCGAATAGTCTGTATCCGTTTCCCGTTCACACGGATGCCCAGCTCAAGATCTTCAAAAGCTTCTTTGAATATTGTCTCTGAATAGAGGTTGAATAAGCATGGCGATAGGACACACCCTTGCCTAACACCCTTTTGTATCCCAATTTCATTAGTTAAGATGTTATCAACTTTAATTTTTGCTTTTTGGTTCCAGTATAACGTCTCGATAAATCCTGTCTTTTTCATCTATTCCAATACGTCTAAGCATCGAGATAAGTTTTTCATGTTTAACATTATCAAATGCCTTTTCAAAGTCTATGAAACATGCTTGTACCTCCATTTGAACATCAAGGCATCGCTGAACAAGAATTTGGATGGACACTATGGCATCCCTAGTTCCCAACCCTGTTCTAAAACCAAATTGTGTTTCACTAATATTCTCTTCTATTCTGGTGTGGATTCTGTTCTGAATTATTTTCATAAATATTTTCTAGAAGTGGCTCGTAACGCTGATCATTATGTAATCGTCGCATGACTTGGTATTAGCTTGCCAGTCGTTAGGGCGCACATCGTCAGTATTATATATGTGGTACTACATACACAATAATTTCAACAGGCAAGAGCCCACGCCAATTTCCTGCCAAAAAGATCAGGACAGAACATAGTCGCTCGAAATTAACAAACCACCTACTGAAAACGTGGCCTGTAGATGGCGCGCCCCTCGGCCCTTATAATGCGCCCCAGCGGTACACTTCGCCGGGGGGGGGAGGGTCTGTCCTGTAGCACGCCTTAACACTAGAAGGAAAGATCTGACATGTAGAGTAACGCCCAGTTTAAACGTAGTCAAACATAGTGCGCGATACCAAGCCGTTAAGTTGTTTAATGCATTGCCTGGGGAGATCAAAATTCTTGATAAATCCAAAGTTATTAAGCCGACATTGAAAGCCTTCTTACTGGAAAAAAAAATTACTCTGTAGAAGAATATTTAAAGGTTAGGGCTTGTTATTTAAGATTTTAACAGAAACTTAAATTTTATTGATTTATTTTATTTCACTTTTCTGATCGTTTAATTTCCTTATTGGTTTAATGAATATTATTTTATTAATATTTGTTGACAGTTTTAATTGTAATTAGGTATTTGATTGATTGATTATGATTATTGTAAGATATTTTCGACACAATTTTATTGTTAAGAAATAAATAAACTTGATCTTTTACCTTGTTGATAAGGTTAAAGCAGGGTTAATGAGGAACGCCAAATAGGCCAAATTATACAACGTGTTAATGGAATAAGCGAAACCCTCATACACCCCAACTGAAATATATTAAAATAAATCCATTCCCGTAAAAAATCCATTCATAAAAAAAGATTTTTTGTCTAGATATTGTTATTTTAAAGTTTCATCATTGTTCTAGTTTCATCCTCACCGCTCATGATCCGCGCGAATCCACAAAAGTATTTAGAATAGAAGCGGCAAAAATTTTAATAATAAAAAAAAATTACCATATCAAAAACGATTCTGAACTAACTATTTCTCAGTTTCGCTTATTCCGAACATGTATTTCCAAATAACGATTACATTTTGAGTGTTCGAACCACAGATCAGAAATAAGTCTAGATGACTCAAGTGTACCTACTTTGCGTGCCCAAACCCGTGGCCCAAACTAAGCTCACAACGCTTAGTTTGCTTGTCATGGGCTTGTCATATCACCGAGAACTGTGACACGCTTCGTTTTCATACAAACGGCGGTGCGTTATCTAGACTTACTTCTGATCTGTGGTTCGAACTGTATGGCGGGCGAGAGACGACTGGTGTCTTGTCGCTGTACGTTACCAAATATGCGCTTACGTTCTTCTTTGCTTACGTCTTTATTGTAGTACGCAGGCCGTCGTCTTCGATCTTCGTGGTGTGAATTCCTATGTAAATCAATCTTTCACTGGACATTGCCGATCTTGCCATAATTTTCTAACAATTTCTTTACTTTGACTCTGGCGAATAACGACTTGTAATGAGATGTGATGCCATTAAATGAATATCAATCTATCTATTGCTCAGAGTAAAAAACTATAGAGTCCGCCATATACATATTCTGTATGAGCTAGTGAAGTGTAAAGCGTCTCACTGTCGCCCATGCTAGTCGGTCAAAAAACTCAGTTAAGTTTTACAAAAATCAAGATATCTTTAAAAATCGTACTAATCGGTCAAAAAACTCAGTTAAGTTTTACAAAAATCAAGATATCTTTAAAAATCGTATGTTTTAGTATAAAATTTGTTTGCAAAAGTGAAAAAATATAGTTTTTTACTTGTGAATTGATCATTAATATTAAGAACGGAAGCGTAAATAACCCGTAATAGCCATTTTATGCGTGATTTTTAACACCGTTTTTTTCCTGAATGGTAAGTATTTTTACCATAAAAACTGTGGTAGTAGCATTTATTAGTCCAATGTCACATATAATTATCAGAGAGAAAGATAAAAAAAATACGTTTTTAGGATTTGAAAAAAAATCCATACATTTTAGTATGGAGGTCCCTCGCAAGACAGTGATACGCTTATGGCTCCCTCCTTAGCAGAAAGAGCTGCTAATTAAACCTCCTTGATCTATCTATTGTCTTGTCAACTTTATAAAGGGCCCTACAGAAATAATGAACATAATTTTAGCCCATAATTTTAGACCATGAAACTGAACAACTTTCCCAAAGGAACAAAGGTCGAAATACGAAAAGCCAAAATTGACCTCCCATACAAAATGCACTATTAGCCGATGCCGTTTGTATGGGAGGTCAAAAATTTAGTTGCATATTTCGTGCTATGTGGCTTGGGCAAAGTTTTTCAGTTTCATGGTTTGAGCATCGTGCTGAAATTATGTTCACTTAGGACTTGTTCCATGGTCTGAGTATCGTGCTAAAATTATGTTCACTTAGGACTTGTTCCATGGTCTGAGTATCGTGCTAAAATTATGTTCACTTAGGACTTGTTCCATGGTCTGAGTATCGTGCTAAAATTATGTTCACTTAGGGCTTGTTCCATGGTTTGAGTATCGTGCTGAAATTATGTTCACTTAGGACTTGTTCCATGGTCTGAGTATCGTGCTAAAATTATGTTCACTTAGGGCTTGTTCCATGGTCTGAGTATCGTGCTAAAACTATGTTCACTTAGGACTTGTTCCATGGTCTGCTAAAATTACGTTCACTTAGGACTTGTTCCATGGTCTGAGTATCGTGCTAAAATTATGTTCACTTAGGACTTGTTCCATGGTCTGAGTATCGTGCTAAAATTATGTTCACTTAGGGCTTGTTCCATGGTTTGAGTATCGTGCTGAAATTATGTTCACTTAGGACTTGTTCCATGGTCTGAGTATCGTGCTAAAATTATGTTCACTTAGGGCTTGTTCCATGGTCTGAGTATCGTGCTAAAATTATGTTCACTTAGGACTTGTTCCATGGTCTGCTAAAATTATGTTCACTTAGGACTTGTTCCATGGTCTGAGTATCGTGCTAAAATTATGTTCACTTATGACCTTTTGTTGTCTTCTCTTTCAGATAAATCGATAGCGGACTGCGTAGAGGCGCTAATAGGTGCATACTTGCTGGAATGCGGTCCCCGCGGCGCGTTACTGTTCATGTCCTGGCTGGGGATACGAGTGTTGCCAACACACGACATTCCTCTACCTGCAGACCATCCGGCGGTAGTACAAGTACACTCGGAACAACCACAGGTAATTAAACTTAAAGTGTATACTCACGCTACAATCTCAATCACAACCAGTTGTCGCAATCTGCAGATTGCCATCAGATTGCAGCGTAAGTAGGCAGATTGGGACTCACTTCCAACTAATTGTCAAATTGTATAATCCAATCTTAGCAATCTACAATCTGTCAAACAAATTGTCCCCAAAATGCGACGTGTGGAGCATGATTGCATGCAATTTTTATACTTTTAGCACTATGGTCGCGATCTTTCCGTCTCTATACGTGACTGTCATTTATTATTGTTGTTAGATAAAGGCAATATATTTAGCCACTTTTTCACTTAATATCTTCTTTTCTACGCTTATTGTGTGTAATTTGGTGAATCGATGGTAAATGAATGATGATGGCGAATGCGGTCCCCGCGGCGCGTTACTGTTCATGTCCTGGCTGAGGATACGAGTGTTGCCAACACACGACATTCCTCTACCTCCAGACCATCCGGCGGTAGTACAAGTACACTCGGAACAACCACAGGTAATTAAACTTAAAGCGGAAACATGAAGAATGCTAAAAATATGATATACTTTGTGTCAGGCCTGTGACACTCCGCACTCTAGGTATGCAACGCGGCGCTAGAAGTCGACTGGGTGAGGCAGTCGATTGTCACGCGTGCAACTGACTGCCGGCTTTCGCGAGAGTACCTACATTTTTCAATAGTTTTTCAAAAATAAGAATAAAATGAGATATTGTTGCGTCTATAGTGATACCCCGGATTATAACTTTTTTCATTACCATCTAATGTCGAAAGGTAGGTTAGTTTACCTATTTACAAAAGTTAGGTATCTACTTACGAATATTGTTTGCTTATTTACCTAATAGGTTGTGTTTTATATTAAGAAATGGATTAGGTATCTAACTTATTAGAACGATTACCGAAATTCAATTAAACATAGGAACAGCTAAATCAAAAATTTCACATAATACCTAGTATACTTACGAGAGGCTGATTTTGCATATTATGTACCTACCTTTTCTACCAATCATGTAAATGCTTACCTACATTTAACAATTTTGCAACCTTAATCGCACACAATCATTGTAATTTATAAGTAGGTACCATAGGTAGGTATCAAAATCTAAATTACACATATTTTTTTTACTTTTCTTTATGTTATCTTAAGCTTATGGCGGCAAAATAGGTAAGTAAGCATTTGCATGTTTGATTGAACAATATTACATACCTACTTGCATCTCGCTCAGTATCTTGTAAAGTGACAACCCGGACCCGCTTCGGCCCACCTGTCCGCGATCATCCGCGATTTGAAAAAATGTCCTAAGCGGTACACTTCAATTATCGACTTTATGCTTAGAACATAAGGTTGAAATTTGTTGGCACCCCTCCTGAGAATGTCGGATCTGTAAACGTTAGTTTACTATTATTTAATCTGTGTTTGTTTATACTTTGTTATTTCTTGGTTAAACTCCAAATGTATTTATGTAATTAAACACCATTTTCACAATTTATTTAGTAAAATTTATACTGTGTGCGACCGGTTTCGACTGAAAGTGCCTCTGCATAGCATTTACTAAATAAATTGTGAAATTAGTGTGAAAATTGTGTATAATACTCGTAAATGCTAAAATACTGTTATTTTTTTATCGCTAAACGACTCGTGAGTGTTACATATAATTATATACTTCGACGGATAAATTCACGTTTTGTGCCCCGTGTGGTGCCGGCAAAGAATAGTACCAACCCTTACATACCCGTGGGTGTCGTAAGAGGTGACTAAGGGTTATAAACTGGAGGATGGGCAGCAACGTCCTCCTTTGTATCTAACATCTTACTTACTGCGGTCACCTACAACCGCGGTCCATGGTGCCAGCCGTAACGTTAACAAGCGAGGTGACTATGGTACTTCCCCTCTACATTTTTCCAGCAAAAGCTATAATTCTAGAGGGAGCTCCCTGTCATGTAGTGGAAGTTTCATGGGATGTTATGATGATGATGATGATTGACGGTGTAGGACCGACAGGTTTCGATCTTGTACACACGACCGCACATCAGTAGAAACACTTTTGGACCTTATGGCGTGGTAATAGAGTTGAAAAAGTTTCTACCGACAAGCGGTTGACCGTACGAGGATCTTCTTCATGGAGGTCGGCAGTTTCTCGGACAGCCGTCTGTCGCCGTGTCGCACCGAGCACTAAAAAAAAACAAAATATTAGGTTTTTAACTATAAAATTGCCGAAACTTTCTTATTAATGAGATCATAATTTCTATAATTCTAAAGCGTTTTTTTTGTCATATATTATTTGAAGTTGATTTCAAAGTTATCAATTTACGCATAAAATAAAGCTTTCATTTTTAGTTTGATATTTAATTAGACTTTTTATTAGCTTTTAGCTACTTATTATCTTATTGTTAGTAGGTTTTTAGCCGTAAGTCTACTACAAAATAAAAATAAAATTAAAGGTTCGACAATGATCGTATTAAATGTCGTCCGATTTTATCATTAAATTAATATTTTTCGAAAATTAAATTTAAGCTTCTGTAAATCATGTTTAAAAATTATTTAAAACTAGCTGTTGCCCGCGACTTTGTCTGCGCAGGATTAATTGTAGCCTATGTGTTATTCTGATGTGTAAGAGCTATATTATTGTAAAGCTTCATTAAAATCCATTCAGTAGTTTTTACGTGAAAGAGTAACAAACACCCATCCATCTATCCATCCATACTTACAAACTTTCGCGTTTTTAATATTAGGTCTTTACCTATGAAATTGCCGTTTTGTATGGCGAATTTTAGATAAACTTAATTTTCAGTACTAACATTTTTGCATTTTTTTTAGGAATTATAAATCTAATTTTTAATTTTTTTTAAGCATTATTAAGAAGACTAATTTTCGAAAAATATTATCTGTAAAAAGATATAACAAATCTAATGATGAAATCGGACGACATTTAAGACTAACAATTTTCAAACCGTTAATTTTATAAAATAAACTAAAAATAAAAACTTTATTTTATGCGTAAATTGAGAACCTTGAAGTCAACTTTCAAATATAAGACAAATGAAAAAAATAGCATTAGAATTATAGGAATTATGATCTCATTAATCTGTAAGAAAATTTCGGCAATTTCATAGGTAAAGACCTATTATTAGTAGGCTTTGGATTTTTAATTAAAAAAAAATGCAAAAATGTTAGTACTGAAAATTGAGTTTACCTAAAATTGGCCATAAAAAACGGCAATTTCATAGGTAAAGACCCAATATTTCGTAATTTTTTGTTTGTTGCAATAAAATCAATTTCATTTTTTATTGTTCTATCCGGGGATCTCCATGTCCATTTTAATTTGGGGGATTTTTTGGACAAAAAACATAGATTTATATAGTCAAGATAGGGTCTTGGGAACAAGCGGTTCAAAATTTCCCCATACAAGAAAAAATAGCGCCATCTGTGAAAAATCGCGTGAACTACGTTGTGTAGTACTTCGGTCGGTGCTAAATACACGGAACGGAAATAATATGGCGGGAAAAAACAAAACAAACTTTTTACTGTTTATTTGTGATTTAGGCCTGGGTTTTCAGTTTCATTAATTGGATTATAGTCAAAAACAATAATAAGAAATAACAATAATAATAATAAGTGTATATTGTTTCTTCAACTAAGAACATTCCATTTTGTTGGTAAGTTTATTTGCATCCAATGTTGACAATATGACTGACAACGACTGACGTTTGTTGGTCCTAAACGTCAGATTTCGGACCAACGAATTGGGGACATTGTAACGTGCCGATGGGCTAGTACTTATATATAAGTAAATGACAAAAAAAGAAGACTGGGAAGACCATATAAAAGGTGGAGTGATGACATCGTAGAAGTAGCAGGAAAGCTGTGGAGTAGAGCAGCAAGACAAAGGACACAGTGGTCTAAAATGGAGGAGGTTTTTTACTGCAAGAAGCGGTCCTTACACAGAAAACTAACACAACTAATTATAGATTAAGAATACACTAACAAATACTAACCAAAACTTAAGTCATGTCATGTACCATATTGTGTAAGGTTTATTTTATTTTATTTATTTCGTAATTTTTTACAGAAACCTGAACCAGTCCCTACGCCCCCCCTTTTAGCCGATGTGTCGGACTCTGGCACGGACTGCGACTCGGAGGAGGAGGAGGGGGGGGGAGGGGGAGGGGGAGCCGCCCCGCGCCCCGCCCGCGGCGCCCCCGCCGGCGCCCGACTGGGGCTGGCGGGGGCGGGCTGTGGGCTCGCTCAGACCGCACCAGGGCGTCCACGGCCAGTGGTATCAAGTTAGTTTTTTTTTATGTCACAACACGTGGGCAAACGAGCAGGTGAGCCACCTGATGGTTAGTGGTCACCACCGCCCATAGCGACTATAGTCTTATTAGTGAAATAATTCGACACTAATAAGACAGCAAAGAGCGTTACCCACCCTGAAAACTAAGATGGTATGTCTCACTCACGTGTCAGTAATTTCACTGGCTCCCTTAATCTTCAAAACGAAACACACTGCACTGCTGCTGTACGGCAGTAAAAGGTACGCGGGTGATACTTCTAGGTACTCGTTCATCCATTATTTTTTTAATCATATCTATTCGACGAGCATGTATGAAAGCAGATTAAGACACAGGAGTAAATGAAAGTAAAGTAAATGAAAGTAAACCGACGAGCATGTATGAAAGGATTGATGAAAGTACAGGAAGCGAGGGAAGTATGTCAAGATCGTAGCAGGTGGAGGACTGTGATCTCTGCATATATAAATACAAAATTTATTAATAACATTCGTTACCGCCTTCCGAACAGGGGAAGAGGCATGATGTTATGTATGTATGTATCTATTCAAAATGAGCTAATTCGTTCTACATTAACGGGGACTAAAATCGCATCTTTAAGGGAATTAAGGCAACTGTCTTAATCTCCCCTGGCGTGATAAAAGGCGACTAAGTGTCTTAATCTCCCCTGGCCTGATAAAAGGCGACTAAGTGTCTTAATCTCCCCTGGCGTGATAAAAGGCGACTAAGTGTCTTAATCTCCCCTGGCGTGATAAAAGGCGACTAAGTGTCTTAATCTCCCCTGGCTTGATAAAAGGCGACGATGTCTTAATCTCCCCTGGCGTGATAAAAGGCGACTGTGTCTTAATATCCCCTGGCGTGATAAAAGGCGACGATGTCTTAATCTCCCCTGGCGTGATAAAAGGCGACTATGTCTTAATCTCCCCTGGCGTGATAAAAGGCGACTATGTCTTAATCTGCCCTTGCGTGATAAAAGGCGACTAAGTGTATTAATCTGCCCTAGCGTGATAAAAAGCGACTAAGCGTCTTAATCTGCCCTTGCGTGATAAAAGGCGACTAAGTGTCTTAATCTGCCCTGGCGTGATAAAAGACGACTAAGTGTCTTAATCTGCCCTTGCGTGATAAAAGGCGACTAAGTGTTTGACGTATTTTTCTTACATATTATCATAATGGTACTTCCCCTCCTATTTTTCCAGCAAAAGTTGGAATTTTGGCGGGAGTTCCCGGTCCTGTAGTGGACGTTTCATGGGATGTCATGATGATGACCTATATTTTTGATGTTTCGCAGACAATCTTCGGCGAGTTGAAAGCCCCACCATCGCCGTTACTCCGTTACATAGAGAACCCTGAGGGGGAACTTGAACAAATGCTCTCAGGTCAGTTCCATTTGGTGCTATATAGTATGGTGCAGTTATACCCAGACCTCAACATCCAAAGTAAAAGTAAAATTCCAGCTCCAAATTGTTCTATACAATCCTCATATTGTTTTGTAAAAAGTTACACCATTTTTAGCGTCGGGTTTGGGGGGGAGGGGGGGAGAAGTTGAGTTTTATCAGTTTTTCTTAAATGTTTCGAAAACTATGCGTTCTAGCGCAAAAGTGCCAAGGGCAAAAGTAATCTACATTGAAATGCAAACAAAAGTGGTCTATGACGTAATCTTGCTAAAGTGAACGGTTCCAGAGTTACGGGGGTTTAAAGTAGCAATTGTAAGTTTTTTTTAGTATTTTGGAAAAATATGACATTATCATAAGGAGACTATTTTTTGCATACAGAATTTCAATCGTTTTCACGAGCCAATGCCAAAGCTAACCAATACATTTTGCAGCCATAGAACCAGACAAACCACCACGAACCAGACGAACCAGAGCATATTTGACAGAAAAAATAACATTGTTTTACAAACTTGTTTTATCTGACAACTTAAGCTGATTACTATTGATCATGGAGCACAATAGCCTTGATATAGCTGCCAAATGTGTTGGTCAGCTTTGGCATTGACGGATTGATACGGAAATAGGCTCGAGCCTCTTCTTTATGGTGCCATTTTTGAGCAGGTATTTCGGCCATCGGTTCTTCTTATGAAGCATAGGAACTTGTTTGAGTCAGATGACGAAATGGTTACTCGTATTAACACCAGAAGAAAGGATCTAAATCACAAAATCGAACCGCGTCTTGAAATTGCCAAGCATTGCTCACGGTATCAATCTGTGGTTTTGTTTAATAGGTTGCCGATTGAACTTAAAACTATAACAAATGTGAATATTTTCAAGACCAAACTAAAACATTTGCTACTCGAAGAAAATTGTTACTCAATTGAAGAATTTTTAATTTTGATTTATGATATTTAGATTAATTTTAATTATTTATTGATCATTAGTTAATTTTATATTGAATTTTATTTTAGTGACTGTGACATTTAAATAGATTAGGAAATTTTGTTAATTTTTCATTGAATTTTATTTGACTAGGAGAACTTCTTCTTCTTCTTCTTCGTGTCAATGTTTAAATACCAGATGCTTTTAAATGTCTTCCTCCCAAAACCTTGCCACTTCTATGGCTTTATTCGACGCCTCACGAAGATCCTCGCCAGTGCAGGTGGAGGGGCACAGTGGACAAGAGAGCAAGTGCGCCATGTTCTGAGATGGAGCTCCACAGTCACAGTGCTTTAGCAACTGGTCTGCGAAGCCCCACCTCGCCATGTTTTCTCTGCAGCGGCCAACCTGAGTTCGCAGACGGTTTAGCGACTTCCAGGTTGACCACTGCAGATTGTGTCCTGGTGGCAGAGTTTCTGCAGGTGGGATGTATCCTGATGGGACTGGGAATTTTTCGACCCACACTTGCTCTCTTGCCGAGCTTGGGTTATTGCTTGTTGCGGGAGAAGTTGACCTCAGAAAGCTTTTACGACTTTTGAGGCGGACTATGGGCATCGTGTAGTTGTGCAGCGGGTGTCGGGGATCCGCTTTAGAAATAGGAATTGTAATTTGTGATATTTTGAAAACTTTATATTAGATTACTTAAATGATAAAATGCTATTATATTTCGCATACAGTTGTACTGTTATAATGTATAAATGATTGATTGATTCTTGTGATGTGCCCTGCTCACTGCCACTTTAGTTTAGCGATTCTCAGTGTCGAGTGTCCTAACAATAATATTTCCTTTCAGGTTACGACGCCCTTGAAAGAACTCTACAGTACCGTTTCTCGGACCGGTCGTTGTTACTCCAAGCTCTGACACATGCGTCGCATCAACAGAACCGACTCACGGATTGCTACCAGCGACTAGAGTTCCTAGGAGACGCCATATTAGGTAAACTCAAACTCAAAACGCCCGACGGAGTATCTCACGTGGCGTGGAAAGAGGGAAAGTTTCTCGCGTGGGATGTGACTTGTGTGGATACGCTAGCGCCAACCCATCTCCGTGCTACTGCTGGATGGGCGGGTTCCGCCGCTGCTGGGGCGGAGTTGAGGAAGTCCTTGAAATATCAGGACCTTCAGGGAGGTTACATGTTGGTGCCAGTTGCGTTCGAGACGATGGGACCCTGGGGCCCTGAGGCTAAACGGTTTATTGGGGACTTGTCCGCGCGTCTCATCTAAGTTTCCGGCGATCGCAGAGCAGGCAGCTTTCTAGCGCAAAGATTAAGTCTTGCTATTCAGCGTGGGAACGCTGCCTGTCTGCTAGGGACTATGCCGCCTCGAGGAGATGCGCTTGACACAATATTTTATTTGAGACCTAATTTTATTGTATTTTTATGTTTTGACATTGGTATTTGTCATTTAATATGTAAAACTCAAAATATTTAATTCATTGTTGGATATTTCATTGTTGGATATTAAGATCTCTTAAAAGGATATATGAAAAGATAGTTATTAGACAGTGGTGTCGATTCTGGCAGACCCAAACTAAAACTAAACTAAATTTGACAGGTCAAAAAATGATGCTGTCTTTTATTAGTCTGTAGGGAGTAACAAAGACAACAACACTTTTAGACCTGTCAAATTTAGTTTAGTTTTAGTTTGGGTCTGCCAGAATCGACACCAGTAGACGCAGTCTTTTCGCTTGAAAGAAAGGGCCAAAGTGATTACACGCTGAGCACGCCCTTTGAGTAAAGCGAATAGCGGAGCCCCCTCGGCCCTTGTAGCAGACTCCAGCAGTACACACCACCCATGTTATAACAGAGTACCTGCGACCGAGCTTCGCTCTAAAATAGCCGCCTCAACATTAAAATATCATCGGGTGAGCAAGCTATGCTGTCTGCCAACAGATGGCGCTGTAGGTTTTTGTCTAAAACTCAAACTTAAAAACACGGGGATAACGAATTTTCCCAGACATGAGACCTAGCTAGATCGATTTTAGAGCCGTTTTCAAGAAACAGATTACAAATATATATATATATATATACAAATATTGCTCGTTTAATAGTATAGGATAGTTGTGCCACTAGCGGTCACCCATCCGGGTTCTGACCACGGTCAAGGTTGCTTAACTTTCGTGATCAGAAAGAAACAGCAACGCGCTTTTTCAATGTACCTTCATCTTTGTTTTCCCTTCCTTTTTCAGATTACCTAATAACTAGGCACTTATATGAAGACCCTCGCAGACACTCTCCGGGGGCACTAACAGATCTTCGCTCTGCTTTAGTTAACAACACTATATTCGCGACGTTAGCTGCAAGACACGGCTTCCACAAGTACTTCAGACATATGTCACCGGGATTGAACGAGGTGCTGACCAAATATGTCAAGATACAGGAGGAGAATGGGCATTCTATTAGTGAAGAGGTAGGTTTTTGTAGACTTATAAGTTTGACATAATATGTCAAATTTTGACATAAGTAGCTTTTACGACAAATTATGATACTATAAGCCAGTCATTACATAAAATGGTTTTATGTAGTTTGACAGTATGTCAGATTTTGACATAATATATCATAATAGCCAGTTCCTCACTACTATCTGTACTACATACAGGAGGAGAATAGGAATTCTATTAGCGAATAGGTAGGTTTTTGGTAGGATTATAAGTTTGACATAATATGTCAGATTATGACATAAGTAGCTATTACGACAAGTTGTGTTACTCTTATGTTATTTTATAAGCCAGTCATTTCATGAAATGGTTTTATGTAGTTTGACAATATGTCAGATTCTGACATAACATTATATCATCATAGCCGGTATCACAGTTGCCATTTTCCATTTTCCCAGTACTAACTAGCCGTGCCATCTAGTTGAACTTTCAAAAGGTACCGGAAAACACCCTATTTTTAGGTAACCACCCAGCATTATGTCAATCCTAGTGTGTCTAGAAACGCTCATAGCGACATTTTTTTATTAGTCAGGTCCCTTATAGTCTTATATCGCCAAATTCACCAAATTGCACCAAATTTTTTCCAGGTACTTAACTAGAATTTTCTATGAACTTTTTTGGAAATACAAGAATTGGCTCCTATCAAAAATTGAGAGCTATGTACCTAACTAGTACCTAAATTGTAATTCGTGTCTACTTGAAACAGCTAACTGACCGCACTATATCTATTGGAGTGTATTTTGAAGTATTGAGTTTCCCGCGGCAGACCTGTTTCGTTATGGTAATTCCCCTTCAAATTGTACCAAGCATTTTTGCTGAAATTCTGGAGGGATTTCCGTCCTGCAGTCTACGTTTTATGGGATACTAGCTGGTGCCCGCGACGTCGTCTGCGCAGGTTTATGTGTTATTCTGATGTATAAGCTATATTATTGTAAAGTTTCATTAAAATCCATTCATTAGTTTTTACGTGAAAGAGTAACAAACATCCATCCATACTTACAAACTTTCGCGCTATGAATAAATAATAAGTCAAGAATTGTAACTGCGCTCAAAAAATGACCCAACGAAAGTAGTGAATTTCAGAATTCGTTCCACCGCGTCAATTACTCAACTACCACTAGCTGACATTGCAGCACGCGCGCGAACCAATCCCTGCTCTCGTTCTCAATTTGAACCAATTGATTCGTTTTGAATATACGTTCTCTTGGTTTCACGAAGGGCCACTTTTTGTTTGGAATTTGTTCTGAATTAGAGTTCCCGTCATATTATTTATTCGTAGCTTTCGCGTTTATAATATTAGTAGGATTATGAGGATGATATTCATAACTATGACATTTTATTTTGTTTTCCAGCACTACCTAATTCAAGAAGACGAAATGGAGCAAGCGGAAGATGTCGAGGTACCAAAAGCTTTGGGAGACCTGTTCGAGTCCGTTGCTGGAGCCATATTCTTAGATTCAGGTAGTTTGATATGAGATTAACAACCGAATACTCACATGGGCATTTAGGTTTGCTCTGTAGTGAATTTTAATTTATACTAGTACACACGGCCGCACATCGGTAGAAACACTTTGGGTCTTAGGCGTGGTAATAGAGTTGAAAAAGTTTCTATCGACAAGCGGTTGACCGTACTAGGGAATATGCATATTTTTTTTAGTTGCATTTTAACAAATTATGAAAATACTGGATGACAAGAAGTGAAAATAAAATTTAAATCGGATAATCAATACGGCTGATATAAGCATTTAAAACTACTAATTACGCGCCGATTAGACAGAGAGATCCGACATGGACAGTGACGTCACTTGCCACTACGGCCATATAAACTCTGTGTTAAATTTCGTTTTGCTAGAAAGAGACAGAAAAATAATCTTCGATGGCTTATATCTTTTTTGATTTCATAGTTATTCGAAAAATAGTTTTATTAAATTGTTTATTTATTACATGAATCAGAATTTATTTAAATAAAGAAAATTATGCATATTCCCTATTAGGCACAGGTGTCACTTATCATCATCATATCGTGTGGGTTGCAAGGTCGATGACCGACCTCACTGACCCTGGTGTTACAGTTGTTGAGCCGCCAAAGACCTTTGACAATGCTCATTAACGACTAACATATTCTATTTTTAGTTCTGTTATTGCTTTTGATGCTAACCGTACTCCCATGGACCCGGCGGGACAAAAAATATTGTCATATACCTTACTTTTCCTCATAGCAACCATGTTTGTTGATTTGTCTCTGCTAAGTCAAAATATATTGCATGAATAATAAAACTGTGTTTTCTATGTATTTAACACTAGCTGGTGCCCGCGACTTCGTCTGCGCAGGTTTATAAATTGTAGCCTATATGTTATTCTGATGTATAAGCTATATTATTGTAAAGTTCCGTTAAAATCCATTCAGTAGTTTTTACGTGAAAGAATAACAAACATCCATCCATCCATCCATTCATACTAACACACTTTCGCGTTTATAATATTAGTAGGATTTGGCGACGAATTTTTATTTTTTACTAAAAATCTCATGGACCCGTTGGGATTAGTTTTCAAAGTTTCATACAACAAATTAATATTTAGAACAATGGGCATGGACCCGCTTGGACTGACCCCAACCCATCCTCCGGATAAAATCACTTAGTCGCCTTTTACGACACCCACGGGAAGTGATGAGCACCTTGCTCTTGGTCGGCACCACATGGACCATTCTTCTTCTTTAAACTTAAGAGCTGCGGTGGAGTAATCGCAAATGTTCCTTGTTTCCGCCAGTTCCTTCACCTCCTGATACGACTCGACCTGTAATTTCTCTTTTATTTGTTCCATAAAGGTTCTCCTCGGTCGGCCCCTTCCTCTCTTTCCCTCAATTTTCCCTTCTATGATGTTCTTGATGAACGAATCGTGTCGTATCAGGTGGCCAATCATATTTCCTCTCCGGTTCTCTATAGTTTGTACGATAGATCTTCTTTCTTTAACCCTTTGAAGTACCTTTTCATTTGAAACCATTTCTGTCCAGCAGTGGTGTTGGACCATTACACCTTTATAATAGATTACAAATTGTTTTATTTAAGGAATGTCCCTCGGTGCCGTTTGGAAATCGTACGTAAATCTAATGGGGGCAGAGTTAGAAGCGTTCAGTGCGGCCGCTCCCAAGTCACCAGTCAGGGAGCTGCTTGAAGCTGAGCCGGACACCGCCAAGTTCGGGTGAGTTTATACAACTAACAATACAAAGAGAAAGCAATAGAAATAACAAGCAACACAAATAACAAGGAACAGAAATAACAAGCAACACAAATAACAAACGTTCAGTGCGGCCGCTCCCAAGTCTCCAGTCAGGGAGCTGCTTGAAGCTGAGTCGGATACTGCCAAGTTCGGGTGAGTTCATACAACTAACAATACAAGGGACAAGCAACAGAAATAACAAACAACAGAAATAACAAAACACAAATAACAAGCACGTTCAGTGCGACCGCTCCCAAGTCTCCAGTCAGGGATCTGCTTGAAGCTCAGCCGGACGCTGCCAAGTTCGGGTGAGTTCATACAACTAACAATACAAATAACAAGCAACGGACATAACGAGCAACAGAAATAACAAGCATCACAAATAACAAGCATCCCGAATAACAAGCAACACAAATAACAAGCAACTCAAATAACAAGCAACACAAATAACAATCAACACAAATGACAAACAACAGAAATAACATAACACAAATAACAAGCACATTCAGTATGGCAGCTCCCAAGTCACGTGTCAGGGAGCTGCTTGAAGCTGAGCCGGACACTGCCAAGTTTGGGTGAGTTCATACAACTAACAATACAAATAACAAGCAACACAAATAACAAACAACACTAATAAGAAACAACACAAATAACAAGCAAGACAAATAATAAGCAAAACAAATAACAAGCAACAAAAATAAAAAGCAACACAAATAACAAGCACGTTCAGTGCGGCCGCTCCCAAGTCACCAGTCAGAGAGCTGCTTGAAGCTGAGCCGGATACTGCCAAGTTCGGGTGAGTTCATACAACTAACAATACAAAGAGCAAGCAACGTAAATAACAAGCAACAGATAACACAAATAACAAAACACAAATAACAAATGAAACAAAGAATGTACAATAAACAAGCAACAAAATAACGATCACTAACCTCGTAACATCCCACGAAACGTCCACTACAGTACAGGGAGCTCCCTCCAAAACTCCAGCAAAAGTGCGTGGGACTTAGGAGGGGATTTACCATAGTCACCACGCTTGTAATACTACGTTTACATTCAGCCGAAGTGAGCAGGGAATTGGGCAGGGAAGTGGGCAGGACGAGTATGTAAACACGATACTTCTCATGCCACTGCCGCTGCCACTCTCGCTGCCCGGCGCTCCCCAAAAAGGCGGTTTTTTGTGCGGAAGTCAAAGGACGAGCAGCGCGAGTGGCAGTGCGTGTTCACATTCAGGAGACGCATTTTTGAAGCGTTCGAACTTCAATTCGCATTCGGATAGGCAAGATTCGTATACGAATCCGTAAAATCGCAATTTTTGAATATTCATACCTGTGAATTCTGCAACGAGTGGTCCGACCCACTCGTTTTGCAATTCTACCACTCGAAAGTATGTATAATCTGTGATGAGAATGACATTGACGTTTCCTTCACACATGACATTATACTGACATATCAACTTTTTAATTTGCGTTCCATTCCCTCGCAATTCATTACCGGTTTTTAAAATCAATGAGTAATTGCTTTCCGGTTTTGATTTTATCTGCGTGAAACGGAAATTGTTTAAAGATTGTAATTTAATGGCAACATTGCTTTCGAATGATTCAAAAATGCGTAAAATCGAGAGCATTAGAAATTAAATTCGTACACGATTCGTTTTCGTATGCGAACTAAAGATTCACTTCGAACGCTTCAAAAATGCGTCTCCAGCTCTGTCGCTCACTTCTCGCCGAGCGCCTGGAGGAGAAACACGTGTGTTTTGTTTATCTATCACATAATCTCTTTAAAGGCTGTACCTAACATTTTTTGTTTTAATAGATTTAATGGAGCCTTAACTTTAAAACCCCTACGAATTCGAATATGCATTAAAAAACTGTTAAGAAGGTTGGTAGGTACTTAAAAAGTTCTATTACGATGAATAGATATCATCCACCATCTTCTACGACGACGAGTTTTCTTTATTTTTTTATCTACTCCCGCACCGGAATATTCCGAATTCGAAACCAATGACAGATTCGAAATTGTGGTCATTGTCCGCTGTCATTTTCATTTCCACACTGTTCCATACTACGAGCAGTACGGAAATGGAGTATGGATTTTCATTCCGCAACTGTTATAATACATAATTTTCAATCTGCATAGGCTAAGGCAAACTACCACAGTACTACATACAGCCTATTTTAAAGTAATTTTGTAAAAATACTTTTTACTGGGGTGACGACTGCCTACCTATATTTAAAAGAAAACGGAGAGTACCAGGCGTGACTAGGAGTACATAAATCGACAAGAAGCTGACAGTTGGCTCGCTTCTATATAAAGTGACATTGGCAACAAAAGAAGTGATTTGAACAAAATGGAAAGTATGTACCAGGAGAACATGATTCTTCTACAAGAGGCTGTCAGTAACCATATACATGAAATTAATGTTAAAGCAACGCCATCCACAAGCTCTGGATCTGGAATAACTTCGGGAATAACTTTAATTAACTGTACTAACTGTCCTCTTAGTTCAATAAATTAATCACTACTCTTTAAAAAAAAAATATTTCGTCGGTCGTAGATAAAGTTTTGTATGCAACTATACGTCATTAGTCATTTTAACACTCGATCTATACTATTTTGATACTCGGCTGCGCCTCGTATCAAAAACCAGATCTCGTGTTAAAATTACTCTCATTACGCAACAATTGCATAAATAACTATTTAAACATCGAACATAATTATGTAATGCAAGAAAGACACAGAGCGGCGGCTGAAATTATTTCGACGTCTGCCATCATGGAACGTCCAAAGCGATGTGAGTGGTAGGGCAGTATGTAAACACGCACTTCTCTCGATCCTGCTGCGGCATTATTCAGGGAATTATTGCCGGCAGCGCGAGGAGCAGCGGCAGGGGCTGAATGTAAACCCACTATAAGCGTTGCGGCTTGTGACCGCTGTTGTTGGTGACCGCAGTATGTAAGATAGTACGATACACAGAAAGATGCTGCTGCGCATTCTCTGGTTCATAAGCCCTTAGTCGCCTCTTATGACACCCACGGGTAGAAAAGGTTTCTTACTATTTTTTGCCGGCTCCACACTCACCTAGCACTAACTAAAGAAAACACTAATACGAGTTGTAACAGGGTATATCAACATGTGGGGTCCCGTGTGGTGCCGGCAAAGAATAGTACCAACCCATACATACCCGTGGGTGTCGTAAGAGGCGACTAAGGGTTAACTGGAGGATGGGCAGCAGCTTCCTCCTTTGTGTCTTACATCTTATACTTACTGCGGTCACCTACAACCGCAGTCCATGGTGCCAGCCGTAACGCTAACAAGCGAGGTGACTATGGTACTTCCCCTCTACATTTTTCCAGCAAAAGCTGGAATTCTGGAAGGAGCTCCCTGTCCTGTAGTGGACGTTTCATGGGATGTTATAATGAACATGTGGATTTCTCTTCCAGCAAACCTGAGCGCCTAGCCGACGGTCGAAGAGTCCGCGTTTGCGTAGAAGTGTTCGGCCGAGGCGCATTCAAGGGGGTCGGTCGCAACTACCGCATCGCTAAAGGTACCGCGGCCAGGTGCGCTCTCAGACATCTTAAGATACACAGGCAGAGGTGACATATGTAGATTTAGACTGTTAATAATTTTTATTATAAATAAGTTTAATTATGTAATTCAAATCCATATCTTTTGATTGCGTCGTTGTAAAAAATTGAAATTTTCAGATCTTGTGTGGTCCAAAGACCTTAACATTCATTATCAATTTCAACCTGATACCTCTACCCGTCAGTGGCGTGCACTCCATACATGCAAAAAAGCTCTGCATACCCTGTCGTCCCAGACGATCAATACAAACGTGTCCCTAAAAATAAATGATATGATAACTTTTTTACTATAATAACTCCCGTAAAATTAAAAATCCCCGTCAAAATGTCTTTGAGTCGGCGTCCCGTATTACGCGCCATCTATTATACTTAGCGGTAAACACTCGCGTGTAGCACCGCAGCGCTCTGCAACTACCGTGCGCAAAGGCAGTACTAAGCCCTGCTTATTTTTCATACAAAGCATCTCGTGAAGTCTCGTGTAGTACACAGCAAAAGTTTGTCTGTGTGCGTGAAAATGTATGCTTGTGTAGCGCATGCAGAAGCACAGCTTATAGTGCGACCCGACCGAATTGAGAAGCCGACAAAGTATTGCTTAGTTGTTGAATAGAGAGGGTCGACTTGTTTAGTCGAATTATTATTGACCATCATTGTGTTCCGAATGTAAAGTGAATAGATATTCAGATGAAACCGACATAGCAGTTTTTACGACGAAGTTTTGTAGAACAAAAAAATTAGAAGAAATATAAGCGCGTTGATTTGGTTAAAAAAAAAGTTAAATCAGTAAAATTATTTTAATATTTTATTAATTAGCGGAAAGAAAAAAGCAAGTTATCATATCAATCTTTGGATATTATGGACCTGTTAGGGTCGCATTTTTATTTTTTATTTTATTTTCATTTATTTTTATTTAGTTTTAAAACAGTGAGAATATCCCTGACAGCAGGATATCTTTATATTACATCCACATAAATTGGTAAAAATTTTAGTGCATACCCTGTCTAAAATTTCTGTGCACGCCACTGCTACCCGTTCGTGAGAAAAAGGGTCTTGACAGACAGACAGACGGACAACAGAGTGATCCTATAAGGGTTCCGTTTTTTTATTTTTAGGTACGGAACCCTAAAAATACACTTTTGTATGCGTATATCCATATTGCATACATGCGTCTATCCGCTTCAAAATATCAAAAATACATTATAGTGTAGGCAATGAAGCAGTTGACCCCAACATTAATTTTCAGGCAGATTTTATTTGACAGGATGATAAAGAATCATGAATTAAATGTAAATTCAAAATATCCAAAAAAAAAATTTTTCATAAGTACATTTTTTGGAATTTTTGTATGGAAAAATTAAAATTACTGTTTTTTTTTTTATATAGAAGGTTTGTCTCATGTAGTGTAATACCCCAGCAAAGTTTTATCGACTGAGGATTCAATGCAGGGGTCTTCATACAACGATCCGCTTCGTTGCCTAGACTAGATGTGACATATGTAGGTTTAGGCGTGAATGTTTATTATGTATAAATAAATTACTATTCTAGAAAGCTAGGGTTTTAGTGTTAGTATGCACCAATCTGATTTGTGATACATGTATTTATCTGTGTCGATAATATGCTCTTGACACAATTATCAGATAATTTATTATTTTAACTTTCCCCAAGGAACATAGGTCGAACTACGAAAAATAATTTTGACCTCCCAATCCTCCCATAGAAACTGGATCAGCTGATAACATTTGTTGTTTCATATTTCGACCCAAAGGATTCTGAAATATTTCGGGCCTGCTAACCTCGAAAAGCTGATTCTTCTGGGCAAAGTAGAGGGCAAAAGAGCGCGGGGAAGAGTACCACACCGTTGGTCTGACCAAATTAAAAACATTCTGGAGCCATTCCCTATTACCAACGCCCTTCGATTGGCTGAAGACAGACAGAAATGGAAGAGACTGGTTGAAACATCCACGATGGCGTTCCAAGTCAGACACGACCTTCAGTAACTGAAGAGTACGACTAAGAAGAATTTCGACCCATGTTCTTTTGGGAAAGTTGTTCATTTTCATAGTCTGAGTTACGTGCTAAAATTACGTTCACTATTTTAGTGCTGTCAGTTAGCTGTTTCACGTAGACACGACTTACAATTTCACCAAATTTTTTCCAGGTACTAGTTAGGTACATAGCTCTCAATTTCTGATAGGAACCAATTCTTGAATTTTCTATGGAAATTAAATTTTATGAAACTCAAGAATTGGCTCCTATCATAATTGAGAGCTATGTACACTCAACAGCACATCAGTAGAAACACTTTTGGACCTTATGGCGTGGTAATAGAGTTGAAAAAGTTTCTACAGACTAGCGGTTGACCGTACCTAACTAGTACCTGGAAAAAATTTGGTGAAATTTGGTGAATTTGGCGATATAAAACTATAAGGGACCGGACTATTTAAAATCTTATACAGCGTGAATTTGTATTGGTTTTGCTCCCGAAGCCCAGTGATTCTACTCATGAAAACAAGCAACCTTCCCGAAGACAAATTTTTACTCGAAAAAAATTTTTCATCTTCCCATACAAAATCAAATAGCAAATCAAATCACGTGACTAAAAACTTTTAAGCCCAAGTCACACTGACGCGGTAGCGGAAGCGTTCCGGGGCCGGTATTTTTTGTAAAGTATGAGTTCTTATGCACCCTGTCACATTGAAAGCGGTCGCGGCGCGGCGCGGTGCGGCGCGGGGGCGGCCGGGCCGCTAGTACAACCCCGCGGACCGGGCGCGGCGGGGCCGAACTTTCGGCGGGAGCGGGCGCTGTACGAGTATTCCATTGCGTTCAATGCAACCCGTCACACAGAGCGGCAGCGGCGCGGTGCGGTCCGGGCGCGGACTTTGACGTTGTATTTTTTTGACAAGAATTTTGCGGCTTTGCGCAGACTTTTTTTTAGGTTATCAGTTTGGTTTTTTGTTTAGAGCAAAGGATTTACGTCTTTTGAATAATCACAGATAAATAATGTCACACCGACCGCTACCGCCCCGCTGTCCCGCCGCGGTTTCCGCGCGGTACCTCTGTGTGACCGGTCCCGGAACGCTTTCGCTTCCCGCAGGTCCGCCCCCGGACCGCTTTACCGCTTGTACCGCTCTGTGTGACGTGGGCTTTACGAGTATATTTTTTTTTTCTTCGGGATAGTTGCTTGTTATCATGAGTAAAATCATTGGGCTTCAGGAGCCAAACCAATACAAATTCACGCTGTATAGACTAAGACTAGATATTTAGAAATAGCAATATTTTAAATGTTACTATTGTCCAAATTTGCGAACTGTAAGAAACTTTTTGTGGGAAATTAAAACAAATTTATTATTTTTTTAACTAAGTATGATTAATTATGAATTAATGAATAAAATTTAACCAATGCATTTACTCTTTTTATCCTTATATTCCAATCAATGATAACTTGTTTGTGTGTTAACCCTTAAAACAATTCCTTCGTCTTTATTAGCTAGCGAAATGATAATGTATTTTTAAATTATCTTTGATATAAAGTCGTCAGTGTGTATGTCCTTTAAAATGTAATGCTCTGTGATTATTGTTGCAATAAAGTATTTAATAGTTATTTATGCAACTGTTGCGTAATGATAGTAATTTTAACACGAGATCTGGTTTTTGATACGAGGCGCAGCCGAGTATCAAAATAGTATAAGATCGAGTGTTAAAATGACTAATTACGTATAGTTGCATACAAAACTTTATCTACGACCGACGAAATAAATTTTTTTTTTAAAGAGATGTGATCAATTTATTGAACTAAGAGGACAGTTAGTACAGTTAATTAAAGTTATTCCCGAAGTTATTCCAGATCCAGAGCTTGTGGATGGCGTTGCTTTAACATTAATTTCATGTATATGGTTACTGACAGCCTCTTGTAGAATCATGTTCTCCTGGTACATACTTTCCATTTTGTTCAAATCACTTCTTTTGTTGCCAATGTCACTTTATATAGAAGCGAGCCAACTGTCAGCTTCTTGTCGATTTATGTACTCCTAGTCACGCCTGGTACTCTCCGTTTTTTAAATATAGGTAGGCAGTCGTCACCCCAGTAAAAAGTATTTTTACAAAATTACTTTAAAATAGGCTGTATGTACAACGCGGTCAAATTAACTTGACACATCGCTGGAATGCGAAACCCCCGCCCGCTTCCCCCCGCATTCCCTTAACTCGCCCGCATTCCTTTAACTCGCCCGGCAAACGCCAAAATGACGTCATCAAGCCCATGCGTCTAGTTAATGTGACCGTGTTGTAGTACTGTGCTAGTATTGCCTTAGCCTATGCAGATTGATAATTATGTATTATAACAGTTGCGGAATGAAAATCCATACTCCATTTCCGTACTGCTCGTAGTATGGAACAGTGTGGAAATGAAAATGACAGCGGACAATGACCTCAATTTCGAATCTGTCATTGGTTTCGAATTCGGAATATTCCAGTACGGGAGTAGATAAAGATTATTACGTATGTGTAAAAGTGGAACTTTTCATGTATAATGCGTTTCACGAGTCAATGCCTAAGCTTACCAACACATTATGCAGCTATATCAAGGCTCCATGATCAATAGTAATCAGCTAAAGCTGTCAGAAAAAACCGGTCAAGTGCGAGTCGGACTCGCGCGCCGAGGGTTCCGATATACTTTTTGTATTTTTGGAAGCAATAAAGTCCATTTTTAGGACCGCAAAACTAAATTTGGTTTGTAAAGGTTATAATTGCATGTTTCTAAAAAACTGTGCAACTTAGAAAGATCGTTATTGTTATGCTGTAATGTTTACATAAACTTCTGTCAACTGTAATTAATTCAGATTTTTCCATTCAAAAACTTCGGAGATAAGGGGGGGAATGGTGTTTTTTTTACATTATTCATCATAACTTAAAAACTAGGAGACGTATTAAAATACAAAAATATATTATAGAATGTACAAGTAAAGCCCTTTCATATGATACCCCACTCGACCTATTAGCGACAATTTGAAATTTGGCCCCCCTATTTCAGCCCCCTTTATATTAATAATCATATTTTTTTCATGTGCAATTAAGTTGAGCAACTATATTCTAAAACTATTCCATATTTCAGGTCGATAGCATGAGTGGTTGCTGAGATATAGAGGTGTGACAGACAGACAGACAGAGCGGCACTATAAGGGTTCCTTTTTTACCATTTTGGTATCGGAACCCTAAAAACATGTTTGTAAAACAATGTTATTTTTCCCGTCAAATATACTCTGGTTGGTGGTGGTTTGTCTGGTAGTCTGACCGATCCGATTTGCTTGTATGGAGAGCGAGTATTTGATAATTACTAAACGATTTCTGTACCAGTGTGTTCGGATAACTCTGGATATGACCTGAAAAAAAGTCCCAGGTGGGAACAGCTGGAAATGCTGGAATTAGTTCGTAAATTATACCCTAATCACGGTTTGTTTTGTTTTTGTAGATTATACAGGGTGTTAATTTGATTGCGTGCCATAGCTTAGGGGGTGTTTGAGTAACGATAAAGGAACACATAAAAAATATTTAAAAAATCCTACTTAAAAAAAAACTAAAACTCCATTGAAACTTAACGAACCCGGAGGGCAATGACCCGGACGGAGCATCAGTGGTACACGCAGTATCAGTGGATAAGGTAGGCACATACATAACTGAAACTCTTTCGCGCGCTTTTGATAGCGCGGTGCTCAAGGTCATTGCCCTCCGCGTCAGTTTAGTTTCAATGGAGTAAAAAAAAAATTTTTTTAGTATTTTTTTTATATTTTTTTTGAGTTCCTTTATCGTTACTGAACCACCTCCTAAGCTATGGCACGCAATCAAATTAACACCCTGTATAAGTCATAGACATATTTATTATGTATGTAATCGGTTTTGTAATATAGTTTATGCTTGCTTTTATTACCTGCATTGAAATACCGTCCTCACCGCAACTTTTTTTGTTCTTTAACTGTTTTATAATGCTAAGTAGTTCAAGCTCATCTACAGGCCTAAGATAAATTGAAGAGCTAACCGTGTAGTGAGAGGGCTTGTACTGATCAACAAAGTGTGGCATAAATGTGATTAGCTATATCGTTCATGTCCTAATTTATGTTGTCATAGATGAAACTTGATTTCATGGTTGTGAACCTACCTAACCTATATTTTTTTTTATTTATATTATTTTAAGATTAACATAATAGTTTTAATTAAAACTAGAATATTACAATATGTGAACACCTGCAAAGGTAGAATTTGGAGAAATGCACCAAATCATCATCATATCATCCTATAAAACTTCTACTGCAGGACAGGGAGCTCCCTCCACTCCAGCAAAAACGCATGGTACCACGCTTGTAAGCGTTGCGGCTGGCGACCGCTGTTGTTGGTGACCGCAGTATGTCAGATGGTACGGTACACATAAAGATGCTGCTGCCCATCTTCATGTTCAAAAGCCCATAGTCGCCTCTTACGACAACCACGGGTTGAGATGGATTGGTAATGTGTAAAGAATGTGTAAAGCAAACGTTATGTAAAAAAGCTTACTATAGATTGGATGACTATATGAATGACAAAGAGGTATGGTGCTCTGATATTCCAGCGAAACACAAGAAACACATTTCTTAAAGTAGGCCGTGCTGCAGTGGTTTCTTGCCGTTTCTTTTACGCTGCCATAGCACGATCCGAAACGGCGTAGACTCGCTCTATTTGCATTGTAATCTGCATGACATTCAATAAGTATTCTGTAAAGAATCTACATTGAATAAAATTATCTGAATCTGAAAATTTTTTTCGTATTTCGTTTATACTGGGTGTAAGGGACAGGTTGGCAAATACTAAAAAGGTATGATCAGTCAACGTAACTGAACAACTTTCAGTAAATAAAACATTCCGGAAATGAGAAAAAAAGCGGGCTCTTCATACAAACTCTCCAATTAAGTTTGCTATTTTGTATGTAGAGGCCGATTTTTTTTTCATTTCCGGAAAGTTTTATTTTCTGAAAGTTGTTCAGTTACGTTGATTGACTGATTATACCCTTTTAGTATTTACCAACCTGTCCCTTCACCCAATATAGTTTTGGTAATACAACTGTTGAATTACTATGTAGGTACCTAATAAAATTCCTCACATAATAAATATGTACCTATTTCATTTCGAATATGTGTTTTATTACAACCTTATTCTTGAAGCCTAGAAAGTAATAGAAAAATAAACTTGGCTGGGGCACTGCGTAATCCCCAACCTCGATTTATTATTATTATTATTATCTTCGCGTAAATTAATTAATTAATTATTATTATTAAGCAAGGAGGTCCAATTTCTTTGGGTACAAGCTCGTACAAGGATTGCACGGCCACGGAATTGGGATCCATTGTACATGAATTCCGAGGGCGGTCATTCCTCGTCGTTCAATACTAAGCCGGTTTTTCTTGTATTAATCCAATAATGACAGGCCTCGAAAAACGTGTACGAGTAAACGTGTATGAGTGGCGGGGGACTAAGAAACCGGCAGAGCCTTTACTTCCAGTCACACACCGGCGACCGCCCGCGTTCACGGCAGGCCCTTTACGCCCCTACGTACAAGGAAGGGGCTGGAAATGACCGTGAGTGCCCAGCCATTCCCGCCCGCGGGAGCCCCCCCGCCACTAGGCGGGAACCCTTCGGGGGGGAACCTAACCTTATTCAACCTACCCGATCCCCTTCACTTGAGTTCACTTTACCTAACGGACCTATGAAACACTGAGTTCACTTTACCTAACGGACACTCAAAAGTCATGTTGTCTTGGCTGCGCATTCCGAGGTCGTACATTCCGTGGTTCTACATACTTGGTTGGGCATTCCGAGCTCCTTAGACTCTCGGACAAACAATGTACGGCCACGGATTGCGCAGCCAGGGAATTGCCAGCCAAGATTATACACGGATTCCGAGGGCGGTCATTACTTGGCTTCGTATTACGCGGTCGAACATTCCGATTTCCCTTTGTTTTGTATGGCTCGATCACTACGGATTGTTTCTTGAATTCAACGCACACATCACATTCACTGAATATAGTCGGTTTATTTCTATATGCGTGCATTCGTCGAATACAGTTTTAAACCAGACTAGAGCGCGCTTATGTCAATGTCACTGAGAAAAATTAAAATTTTGATTTTGTTTTGCGTTTTAAGAAATTATTGAGATAATGATTAGGTATTCGATAAGATAATTAAATCTAAAAACCCAAATGAAAGTTGAAAAAAATCTCTCGAAAACGAGATTGATGACAAATGTCTTATGAATTTGACGTTTCGCACACGCTGCACTACCTCATTTTCGTATGCAATCTCTGCGGTCCAATTTGCGCTAACAGACTGCTTTAGAGCACTGTGAGCGCGCTTAAGTCGGTCCAAATTGACCAAAAGCGTGCTCTAAAGCACTCGCTCGTTCACCGCCTTACGTCATTGATGACGTCATCGTTTTTGCTATCAGTGCTTTAGTCAAATAGGTGGAGCAGTGAAAGCGCTAATGTCAAAATCGATTTGACACATATAAAATCCCACACATTTGCAACCAGCTGACGTTTCTCAAGTTTTAATTTTAATGAGTTTGTCTCTAATGGAAATGAAAGTGGATTTGGCGCACATTTTTGAGGGATTAGCTTAGGCTTTGTTAAAGAAAATAAAAACAAAACTGACATTTTGACAGATGAACACGTGAGCGCGCTTAAATCCATTCCAAATTGACTATAGCAACAAAAGCAGTGATAGCTTTGTGAGCGTGCAAAATCAATTTGGACCGTCCGTCAGTACTGTATACGCTTTTAGCAGCGTTTGTACAATTTGGAACACAGCGAATGATAGCGCGCTAAAGTGACGTCACTGATGACGTCACGTCGCTTAAACGAGTGAATACGAGCAAGTTTTGAACCGACTATTAGCGCGCTAAAACCGCACACAAAGCTCATGAGCAGGTTTTAATCCGTACTGTTAATCGACGCGAATATTTTAGAAAATAATTATCTTATCGTTTCGGTTTCCTTCCCGTCCCGTTGAAACTGAGTCGTCATACACTACGAAGGTATGTTCTGCCCTGCTTAGAAAAAGTGCAGTATCTAACAGTTTCGGGAAAAATGAGTTATCAGTATATTCGGAATGTCCGTAACGAGATCTACAATCTGATCTGACCCGTTTTTTGATATCTTATTCAGAACCGCCTTTTTGCTTAAGCAAAAGTGCAGTATCTACACGTTTTGGGTAAGGAATACTTAACATGACTGCAGTAAGCAACATTGGTCAACTGAAGTTACTGCAGTTATGTTAAGTAATGTTAGATACTGCTTACGAAAGGATAACAAATGCTTAAAAAGAGTGCAGCAAAATCTCTTGCTGCACTTAAGACAAGTAATCACTGGAAAAATTTGTATACCATGCTTAGCGAAACTGCAGCAACTTCCAGATACTGCACTTTTTTTAAGCATTTTCTATATTTAAATCAAAATATTATTTTAAAAAACCGTAGTAACCTTAACTTACTGCACTTTTGCTTAGGATAATACTGAATTAATGTTATCGATGTTAAAATAATATCATTACGCAGAATTTTGCTGCACTTATTCTAAGCAACTCATAAATTTATTTATTTACTGTACTTGATGCAACACAGTAACGTTTGTAGTTACTGCGGTATTTTTAAGGATAGGCCGGCGTTTAGGTCTTTCCGGGGTGAAGTACAGGGGAGGGTAACCGTGGGACCGACGCATACGCACGCGCACCGCAGTGCCTCTCCTCAACCAGTCAGTGCCAGCGGGATGCTTGTGATGTAGAATTAAGTATCATAGTTTATATAGAAACAAGTGATTGCAGTATTATTTTTGTAGTCTATAATATCCTAGTTAGCTTTTAAACTTGTGCTATTTATACTTGAAGTTTTTAAGAATTATAAGAAAAAAAGAATTTTAGTATTTAAGAGTCTTACATCATTATCGTTGTTTATTGTGACATGTGATTGATCTCAATACTGCCGTTTTTGTGATTTTCTTTTCAACAGACAAACAAGTTAGCTGTTAAACATGTGCTATTTATATTTAAAGTTTTTAAGAATTGTAAGAAAAAAAGTATTTTTGTTATTAAGATTCTTAAATCATTATCGTTTTTTAATGTTAATAACATATGATTGATCTCAATGTTGCCGTTTTTGTGTTTTTGTTCTAAAGAGCCAAACCAGTTGGGTTTTAAACATGTGCCATTAGAGTTTTAGAAATAAGATAATAATTACTCTAACTCTGTTGTGATAAAGCTTTTAAAAAGCAAGCTAGTTCGTTTTTAAACATGTGCTATTTATATTTAAAGTTTTTAAGAATTGTAAGAAAAAAAAGTATTTTTGTTGCTAAGATTCTTAAGTCATTATCGTTTTTTAATTTTAATAACATGTGATTGATCTCAATGTTTCCGTTCTTGTGTTTTTGTTCTAAACAGGCAAACCAGTTACGCCATTAGATGTTTTAGAAATAAGATAATAATTACTTTAAGTCTGTTCTGATAAAGATTTTTAAAAGGCAAGCTAGTTAGCTTTTGATCATGTGTCATTTAATGTTTTTCAGAATTGTAAGAAAAAAAGTATTAAAGTCATTAAGAGTCTTTTATCATTATCGTTTTTTATTGTTAATAACATGTTATTGATCTCAATATTGCCGGTTTTGTGATTTCGTTTTAAACAGATAAACCAATTAGCTTTCAAACATGTGCCAATAGATAGGATAATAATTACCTTACATAACAATTTTTTTATAATAATAAAACTTTAAACAGTCTTCTCAAAGAAAATTAAGTGATTATCTATAATTTTATACTTTAAAGATAATTATTGTGATAATTATTGATAACTAGATCAAAGTGATATCGAAACGGGTAGTTTCTAGCCTTAATTAATAAAAGTTGTTAAATTTGCTATAAAATATTATTTTGATTTATTTCAAGTATTTTTATTTATAGCTTCGTCCAGTTTTGTTCAAGTATTAGTAAGTTTTCCTATCGTTATTATTTCTGTTGATAAGTCGCCACTTCTGAACATCAAAGTCCTCTATTTAAAGCTTATTTCTGATGAATACCTCAAGATATTCCTGGAGTAGTTACTGCATTTATAGGAAGCATGATATACCCTGCTTAGTTTTAGTGCAGTAACTGTGTTACATACTGCACTTGTGCTAAGACAGTAGAATAATATTTTCCTATGCCTTCCTTATCATAAAAGGTTTTTTTAATATAAAAAACGTCCTGCTGAATATACGCTAAAAAGGAATATATTTTTAGAAGCCACAGAAAAAAATCTATAAAATACAGTCAAAAGTTGTCTAGATTTGTGAATAGAATATGAGCAGTAGCAAAAATAAAAAAAAAAACTTTGAGCGGCATTTACTCAAAATGAAGTCTATGTTAGTTACTGCAGATTTCCTAAGCAGGGCAGTGTTATAATGTGGTTATGGTATGGGCTTTTTGGCGGGAACTCGACATGGGCGTTTGCCTGCTTAATTGAAATTTTGCTTTTTTGTGCATTTAGTGATTTAGTGGATAATAAAGATAGTGTGTTATGCAGTAAATTTACTACGGAGTGCGCAGCTGATGAAGATTTCAAGTGATCTCGTGTTTAAGCCCCGTTTGTGTTGTCCCAAAAAGTCACGAACATTTTCCTTCGTAAAGTTCACTATCGCTTTACGAGGGGAGCAAAAAGAAAGACATTAAAGACATCAGACATGGCTGTATGGGCTTTGTACTCTTTGCCTTTCCGAAAGGAAGAATGAAACCAAAAAAAAAATGGTTATGGTATGTTATAATGTGATAACTTTTTTTCTCGAGGACAAAATTGACGCGGACAATGCCAGTCATTTTGTCCGGCGGACTGTCATGACAAAAAGTCTGCCGTCTGCTGTGCCAGAGGCTTTTTGGCGGGAACTTGACATGGGCGTTTGCCTGCTTAATTGAAATTTTGTTTTTTTGTGCATTTAGTGGATAATAAAGATAGTGTGTTATGCAGTAAATTTACTACGGAGTGCGCAGCTGATGGAGATTTCAAGTGATCTCGTGTTTAAGCCCCGTTTGTGTGGTCCCAAAAAGTCACGAACATTTTCCTTCGTAAAGTTCACTATCGCTTTACGAGGGGAGCAAAAAGAAAGATTAAACACATCAGACATGGCTGTATGGGCTTTGTACTCTTTGCCTTTCCGAAAGGAAGAATAAAACCAAAAAAAAAAAAAATTTTTATGCTCGAATTTTAGAGGTTATGTTTATTAACTTTTAGTGATTTGGATGCTAATCTGAAGCAGTGGGATGGCTCTGAGTCGGATCAGTTAGACTGGAGTAAGGTCACGTCTTCGAGCCCTACGTCCTTGTGAGGCCGGCGAGAGACCTCATACAGCAGAAACGTTGACATGGAGGAACCTAACAAAGATGACACTCCGGTGATAGAAGAAACTAGAAACGATGATATAGAGGAAAGTGATTCTAAAGAAATGTTGAAAAGGTTGGTTTTTCTTCAATCAATATTACATATTTTCACCTTCGTGTTTACCTAGGAGGCCGTTCCGTCTAAGTTAATTATAAGGTAACTTTGACAGCAGTCTGTCGATCACACACATTAACAGACTCCGTGGTCTAGTGGTTAGAGGGTTCGGCTCTCGATCCGGAGGTTCTGGGTTCGATTCCCAGTGGGGACACTGTCAAACAAAAATCTCTTTGTGCGACCTCCCCAGTTTGGTTAGGGCATTGCAGGATGAATCACCTGATTGCCCGAAAAGTTAGATGATTCCGTGCTTCGGAAGGCACGTAAAGCCGTTGGTCCCGACTACTATCTACGGATGTAGTCGTTAATGAGCCATGTCAGAGGCCTTTGGCGGCTCAACAACTCTGACACCAGGGTTTGTGAGGTCGGTCATCGACCTTGCAACCCACACGATATGATGATGATCTTAATGGGTAATTTCTCACTTTTTTGGAGGTAAGGTACGAATGGTAGTACATGGTTATATTGTGCCTCTTTATGTTCATTGACAGCCTACAATAGTCTTTTAATAGAAAGTATAGGTAGGTACCTACATGTAATTTTTCAGAAGGGACCAAAGCTTAGAATGAGTGTGAGCTTCAGAACAATAATTTAATAAATTAATGTTGGAAGACATTTCACACAAGGTCAACTCAAACTCATACCTATTTCTTTTTTTAATTTTTTAAAATCTTAGTAAATCCTTGGATACCTATTAAAATCTCTTAATCACATCAGCTAAACTATATTGCTTCAGTAACAAATTGGCGCCATGGTGGGAAAAAAAGAAGCAACAATAAAAACCCACACACTCTTTTAAGTATGCTTGAATGTACAGGGTTGATACAATAAACATGTCAATTTGAATTTTGAATCATATTGCAAACTAGACAAAGCCATAGAGATAGATATGGGATCAGAGACTGATATACATAGGTACATAAGAACATAAATAACACCCACACACAGAACAAATGCTCGTATTCATCACAGAAATGTTTGCCCTGTGTTGGGAATCAAACCCGTGGCCCGCAGCACACAAGGCAAGCTCACAACCACGCCAACGGGCTAGTCTTTCCAAAGTGGCTTAACTTTTCATATTGAAAAACCTTGATAAATATGTTCATTTCATTATTGTAATTTATTTGCCAGTTTGGAAGGAGCAGCCTTTCAATCTTGTCTGCCATTTGACAAGATGTCTACCCTGGAGGTGGAATGTTTCTCAGACCTCCGAGGGCCTTCTCGTCTTGCCTTAATTCAGACCAGGAACAGAATTTTGAAAATGTGGTACGAAAACCCTAAGATGCAACTTACGGAATATGCTGTTCAGAAAATGGAGGTAAGAATATGTTTTACTTTTTTACAACAATAATTTAACTGCTTTGCGATAAGATAGTTACATGAGCTACTCTTCATCTAAACTGATTATAAATTCTATAAACTGGACATACTTACTTCATCACCATCGTAACATCCCATGTAACATCCTCTGCAGGACAGGGAGCTCCCTCTAAAATTCCAGCTTTTGCTGGAACATGAGGAGGGGTAGTACCATAGTCACCATGGTTGTTAGCGTTGCGGCTGGCACCATGGACCGCGGTTGTTGGTGACTGCAGTATGTAAGATGGTATGATACACAGAAAGGTGCTGCTGCCCGCCCATCCTCCAGTTTAGAATCCCGTAGTCGCCTCCTATGACACCCACGGGTAGTGATGCATTGTTACTATACTTTGTGGACACCAAACCGGCCATATGATTATACTTATATTCATAATATTTACTAAGAAAACTGTTTTCCACTTGTAGGCCTCTTACAACAGTGACCCAGCTCTAGTGTTACGCACTTACACTTTCCTGGAGAGCAATGGGCTCATTAACTGTGGGACATATGAGCTCAGCACTCCCATACCAAACTCACCTAGTGCAGGTAAATTACATTCAAAATACAAGGACAAAAATCAAGTTATTTCTTGCATTAACTAGGAACCAACCATGTAAAATGTTTATGGTTAGCCTTAGACCAACGATAAACAACTAGACCCTCAGTTGCTAAAAACTTTTCTTCAAAAAATTGCATATACATACTTGTACATCAAGTTATATAGATAACAAAAAACACATTATACCAAATTAAGACTTAGGATCGTGAGTATAAGGTGCAATGTCATCTGTACACAATGATCGTTATGTCCTTCCGAAGTTCGAATGCTTGAACTCTAGTTCAGAGTGTTTGAAATTCGAACATTGGCACTTTTCCGAATAGAACATAGAAAATGATCAGAGTCGCTCTTTCAAATAAAATGCTAAAAATATTTTTTATCCTTTATTAAACATTTATAAAAAAAAAAAAAAATATTGCCCTGCAACAATGTTACTTTATTATAAAGCTGTCCTTTACTTTTCGTTTTAATTTTTGTTATTATCTTTTTTTGCTATGTTATTAAATCGAATGTTTAAAAAAAGGCCAATCAAAATAATTTTAGTGTTAAAGAGTCTCCACGTGTCTTAATATTTCGAGTGGAAGATGCTTCTTATCTGCTTCTTAATTGAAGCAGGCTTAGACGGAATATATTTGTCTCTTTTACACTTAAGTAATTATAACCTTGTGAAAGAGAAGGCGCTTCGGCATGTCCTCAGCGACGCGCGGGAATTAGTTTGTTAAAATAAAATGAAAATTGCTAATAAAATTTAAATATAAGTAATAGATTTATTGATATAATTACATAAAATGGGTTGGGTTTAGAACACTGGTGCAAGATTTATATGAATGAGGTTATGTTTGTTTTGATAGTGTTTGTTTATGTTTTGATAGTAAATTTTACTACCGAATACTATACGTCACTAGAGAGTACAATATTATAGTTTACTACAATGCGTACTACAACGTAAAAATCAAAATAAACAATAAGGATTCAATGAAAGTGTTTGTAAACAAGTTGGTTTGGCTACCAAGGTTATTTCAATTTTTTTTATGTTTCTAACTTGGTTAGGCTATTAATACCCATACAGCCACTAAAACACACGATAAATATTTTAATTCAGGACAACCGAAGCTTTAAAATCTGTAAATCGCTACGTAACCTATCTAAATTCAGGGCAGAAATCGGAAGCCACCAAACCCATAAATTGGTAACAGAACTGAATTGTTCAACCCCGATTCCAAGCTGCCGACTTTAATGGATGGAGTTTGTTTTTATAAAGCCGGAGGAGCGGAGGGAGAGCAGCCCCCGCCTGCCGTAACAAGAGCCAGGCACCACGCGAGCCGCAGCGGCTGAGGCTGGTCGCCATAGGCGCCGAAAAAAAGCCGAAGCTGCGGAGGCGAACGTGGGTGCCTGGCTCTTGTTACGCAAGGGCGAAGGGGCTGCACTTCCCGCAGCTCCGGAGCTGTAAAAATTCGAAATTTCTGCTTAAGAAATAGGGGTTACAATTTATTTTCAGTTTTTCTAACCAAACAACTTGGCTGTACGGCTTTATTCTTAGCTAACAACCTTAAAAAAAAAACTCTAAATTCCTTTGTATCCAGGCCAAATTATTCTATAAAAAAAAAGAAAATAAATTAACAGTAGTAAAACGTCAGTAATTATATCCTCATATCCTCATTGAGTAGTAATACGTAGTAAACATAACCTCATTTCATACAAATTATATTTCAATATTTTTAAAAGAAAACACAGTTTCCTCGTTTTAAATTTTATATATAATGATGCAAATAGTCAATATCTACTGTTTTATCAACAATATTATAAGAAAAGTAATCCCCTTTATTCTAAACTTTTACCGTCAAGGAAAACTAAAAACCTTAAGTTATACCGATATATGGATAACATCTGATCTCTTGGTTTGGCGCCATTTTGGTCAGCTACCACTGTGAGACATCAATAATGGTTTATTGACATCCTAATAAACAAATCTAACTGTGGTAAAAATTAAAATTGGACCATTTACTTATTTTTGGCTAGCTGGTCCATAGTGTGAAATAACATTGCCCACTCAAAGTAAAATACATATGGGTCACTTGATGCCAAGCTTAATTTTCGTCTTTTGGTAGAACCATAGCGTAGAACCCTTTTAACATCACCCTCTGAATTTTTTTTAACTTGAAGTACAAATGTAAAAATGTGTACCATTATTTTATAGGTACACAGAATATCAAACAAGATCCAGAAGAAATACATGATCATGTCAACGAATTACCTTTGGATCTGGATGCAACCTACAGCCTGTATGAAGATCATCAGATCAAGGAGGAGATGGTCATCGGCCCCACTGTTTTTCATGCACAAACCTTTGAGTACTCAAGCGTGGGCTCAAGTAAGTTATATATATATTTAATTTTTTACCCGACTTCAGCAAAGCTCTAAAGCAGAGTTATGTGTTTGACCTGTATGTATGTATGTATTGATATTGATAACAACAATGAAATATTAGACAGGAAAAAATGGAAACTCTAAATTTTGGAATCGCTGTCAATATAAAGAAACATCTAGTCAATGCAATGAGGATAGAGAAAAGAGTACCAAACAAGAAAAAAGGTGCAAGCGGTAACGCTACAAAATGTACGTTCGTTTCTTTGTTTCCTCGTAAAGCTACTAAATGGCTGAACCGATTTTGATGAGTCATTTCGTTTTCCTCTTTTCTATTACGCAGTCGGGTTTTTTGTTTTTAATATAATTTTTTAGGTACTTTTACATAGTTTTTTAGGGTTCCGTACATCAAAAGGAAAAAACGGAACCCTTATAGGATCACTTTGTTGTCCGTCTGTCTGTCGGTCTGTCTGTCTGTCAAGACCCTTTATCTCACGAACGGGTAAAGGTATCAGGTTGAAATTGATACCATATATTAGGGTCCATGAACCACACAAGATCTGAAAGTTTAAATTTTTTACACCGACGCAATCAAAAGATATGGCATTTTATGTCCTCATCTCCATACATTTATGCACTAAAGCAAAACCTATAGGGTACTTCCCGTTGACCTAAAATTATGAAATTTGGCAAGAAGCTAGGTCTCACAGTACAAATAAAGGTATAAGTCTGAAATCATTAAATATTACAACTTTTCTCACAACTAATGGTAACCAATTGAGGTGAGCTCCCGTTTCAAGAACATTCATATAAGAGAGGGGTCAAGTTGAATGGTCGCGGAGGCGATTGTTGTTTTAGTTCTCTTTATAAACGGGAACATTTACAAACTTGAAAATTGGTATGTTTATAGTGCATAAGGTATAAAATGACAACAAATAATAAAATTTTCAAGCGCGTGTCGGACTCAAAAATCTAGCACATTAACTTATTGAAATTTCAACTAATACAATTATGATTATGTGGTGGTACGGAATCCTTAGTGCGCGAGTTCGACTTGCACTTGGCCGGTTTTCTTTTCTCCGATTTGGTTTTAGTGACCGTTGTTGCAAAACTGGTTACAAACCTATATTTTTTTGGGTTTTAATTAAAATATCGGTTACAAGCCTTGCTTGGTTATCACTGTACCAAAGATATCCAGGAAATTAATAGTTCGGGATCCTGTAGCTTGATCATCTATTTACGAGATACATTAATGACACTATAATCTGGTGAAAGAAGATGCTGACCATGACAAGCGCAGCGTAAAGTTCAACGTGTCTAGCTTGACGTACCTCCACCCACCAATCTCTCGATGTATTGGTCTAGCGGCCGTCTTCTCGACCAGCATTAAATGCATTTTCTCAAGCCTATATTTAGTTATATAATTGCTTGGAATGACGAGTAGATACAAAAAAAATAACTGTGGCGAAAACTTTTTTGCCGGTAGTAGGTAAAGTTAAGTTTGTCTTGCATACATTTTGTACTACAAACAAACTTTACTGCTGCATAACTCTGCTTTGAAGAGGCTTACCTGAAAACCTGCCAGGCTGAGGCAAACCAGCTGTAGATATTCGTGAATAGGACCTCCAGGGCTATCGTTCTACATTGGTTTTGTTCATGTATCTGATGAGATAAAAACCTCTCTTACCAAGGGACATGCTTAAATGAGGCGGATTGGGGAATGTGCCAGGAGGGAAGGTGGCTATTGTAGCGTATTGTGGTCTCTATAAGTTTTCCATTCACTACATCAAAGTTTGTTTTATGTATCTAATGAGATAATTTTGGTATACAAAGTCACAAATTGCTTTTTTTTTACATATTTTTCATACTTATGCCAGGTTACGGAATTCTAGCTCCTTACAAAAAGTGTGTTATTAAGTTCTTCTTTCACTAGATTATGGTTGCGTTTATGTATCTTGTGAGGTAGATGATCAAGCTACGGGATCCCGAACTATAAGATAAAGCAGATTTTTCGTATAAATATTATTAAGTTTAGTACTGATTTGAGAAAAGTTTTTTAATATAATTACATTAATTACAATAATTACAAGTTGACTTATTTGCATAGGTGCTGCGATGACAGAAAAAAACAGGATGAATGAAAATGAAGAGATAGAAAAGCACTCTGCAGAGAAACATGTTTCAACAACAGAAAATGTCGATCAAATCGCGCTACAAAATATCCTAAATATTGAAAAGAGTCATGTATCTGATAGTCAACTACCTGATGATAAAACTGTAAATGTAGACAGTCAACATAAAGTATCTAAAAAAGCAGTTGAAACAAAAAGCAAAAGAACAAATAAATCAGCGAATAGTGATACTAATCTAGTAAATGTTCTCTCTGATAGAGGCCTTAAATACTCGTGTGATATTTGTGAATATTCAACAAATATTGCAAGATGTTTAAACTCTCATCTAAAGGCGCATACTGCTGCAAATATATTTTACTGTGATATGTGCTCTTACAAGACTACCAAAAAACGTTTATTAATTTTACATTTGAAAAACACTCACACTAATGATAAGCGTTTTGTTTGTAAAACCTGTGATACAAAATTTCAACATCTACGAACTTGGAAACAACACTTAAAAATACACACAGATCAGAAACCATATTCTTGTGATGTGTGCAACAAAAACTTTACTCTGAAAAGAAATTTAGGCAGACATCAGCAAATACACACAGGTGAGAAACCATATTCTTGTGATGTGTGTCATATAAGCTTTAATCAAAAACATCATTTATATTCACATCGGCGACTACACACAGGTGAGAAACCATATTCTTGTGATGTGTGTAATAGAAGCTTTAGTCGAAAGGATTACTTAAATACACATCTGCAAAGTCACAACGGTATGAAACCGTATTCTTGTGATATATGTAATAAAAAATATGTTTCAAAGCGAAACTTAAATACTCATCGGCAATTACACACTCGTGAGAAACCATACTTTTGTGATGTATGTTATAAAAGCTTTATTCGAAAGGATCGCTTAGATATACATCTGCGACGTCACACAGGCGAGAAACCATATTCATGTAATGTATGTTATAAAAGCTTTAGTCGAAAGGATCACTTAAATACACATCGGCGACTACACACAGCTGAGGAACCATATTCTTGTGAAGTATGTCATAAAAGCTTTAGTCGAAAGGATCACTTAAATACACATCTGCGACTACACACAGGTGAGGACCCATATTCTTGTGATGTATGTCATAAAAGCTTTAGTCGAAAGGATCACTTAAATACACATCTGCGACTACACACAGGTGAGGACCCATATTCTTGTGATGTATGTCATAAGAGCTTTAGTCGAAAGGATCACTTAAATACACATCTGCGACTACACACAGGTGAGGACCCATATTCTTGTGATGTATGTTATAAAAGCTTTAGTCGAAAGGATCACTTAAATACACATCTGCAAAGTCACAACGGTAAGAAACCGTATTCTTGTGATATATGTAATACAAAAATTGTTTCAAAGCGAAACTTAAATGCCCATCGGCAATTACACACAGGTGAGAAACCATACTCTTGTGATGTATGTCATAAAAGCTTTATTCGAAAGGATCGCTTAGTTATACATCTGCGACGTCACACAGGCGAGAAACCATATTCATGTAATGTATGTCATAAAAGCTTTAGTCGAAAGGATCACTTAAATACACATCGGCGACTACACACAGGTGAGGAACCATATTCTTGTGATGTATGTCATAAAAGCTTTGGTCGAAAGGATCACTTAAATACACATCGGCGACTACACACAGGTGAGGAACCATATTCTTGTGATGTATGTCATAAAAGCTTTAGTCGAAAGGATCTCTTAAATACACATCTGCAAAGTCACAACGGTAAGAAACCGTATTCTTGTGATATATGTAATACAAAAGTTGTTTCAAAGCGAAACTTAAATGCTCATCGGCAATTACACACAGGTGATAAACCATACTCTTGTGATGTATGTTATAAAAGCTTTATTCGAAAGGATCGCTTAGTTATACATCTGCGACGTCACAGGCGAGAAACCATATTTATGTAATGTATGTTATAAAAGCTTTAGTCGAAAGGATTACTTAAATACACATCGGCGACTACACACAGGTGAGGAACCATATTCTTGTGATGTATACGTCTCAATGCGGGAAAAACTTGCGAATAAACCACTTTTTCAAGGACTTAAGATATAATACAAAGTTTAGAAATTGGGCGATAGTTTATAACCTCCGTTTTAGGACCTTTCTTGTGGATTGGAGTTACAAAAGCACGCTTCCAGATCTCCGGAACAACACCTTCTCTTAATGACTTATTAAATATATAGCAATAGGGACTGAAATCGTTTTAGCGCAATTTTTTACAAATATAGCGGGTAAATTGTTAGGTCCAGAAGATTTAGTAGTATCCAACTTAGACAATAGCTTTACTATTTCTTCGATATTGACGGTTATAGATGAAATATCGGACACTGTATTTGAGATAGTTTTTGTATCTAATGTTGACGGAGGGACGGTTCCAGGTGTTAAGAAATTAGACAAGAAATACGAAGAGAAGGCATTGCATATAGCTTGACCACTGTTTACAATTTCAATACCATAAGTTAAACTACTTGAATTAAAAGCATAAATTATACTCACATCGGCAAATTCACACGTGTTAGATAAACCATATTCTTGTGATGTATCTCATAAAAGCTATACTATGTACAAAGGAAAGTTTAGCCAAACATCTGCTAATAAAACACAGAAATGATTTTTTTTTATATTATAACTAGCTGTTACCCGCGAATTCGTCCGCGTGGATTTTATAAAAAAAACAGAACTGGAACTTAACTGAAACATATTTTGCGGAACGCTTTTCCTTCTTGATCCCTACGTAAAAGATGCATTTGTACTTATCCAAGTTAAATTATCTTACTACAAATTTAATTATCTTTTGATTTTATTCAACTGGTAAAGTAGTGCGGAATTTTCATTGTCAATCGTAACAGGCGAACTTAAAAAAAAGGCAAAAAAGGGAGTGAATAGGTAGCGAGGAAGTACTCAAAAAAGTCCCTATTCCTCCCTATCTATCCTTTTCTATCCCCCCCCCTCCACATCCCCCCCTTCCCCCTCGCTCACTCTCTCTCTTCCTCTCCCTCGACCCTTCCTCTTTCCCCCTCATCCTCCCTCTCCCCTCTACCTTTACCTACCCGCACGCACATTAAATCCACGACACACTCCATATTTTATTCCATTTATCTTGTTGTTCTGTACGAGTACTATGTTAGCGGGGTGGGTTCCTAGAGACCTGTAATACAGGTCTGACCTAGCTCAGGCTCCAGACTCCCACCATATTATATTTTGTAACTAACCATTTTGTACTTGTAAGTGGAGAAAATAAAAACTTATTATATATATATATATATATTGATTTTTAGACATTTCAACCCTATCGCACCTCAACCCAGGGATGGGGATGGCCCCAGGGGATGATGGTGTTTCACGTCCACCACGTTGGATTTCAAAATTGTTGTAGTTTTCGTAATCAGCGACCCGATAAACCATACAAACGATACCCATATTGGTTTTTAGACTTTTTCACCTCATTTCCCTCTTTTAGGGGTTGAATTTGGGTTGGAATTTCAATATCAGTGATGTACGTTCCACAGAATTACAACCCTAATGCCTAAACAATAAATTTATTGGATTTTACTTTGAATTAACAATTATTCCCCTAACAGAACGATTCGAACCACGCTATAATTTCCGTAAATGCGACTATACTACTATAAATGCCTATTTAAAAAACGTCAATTGGAGTATACTTGCAGAAACTGATACTGTAGAAGAGGCCGTCGATCTTTTTTACAGTAAATTGAACGAATGCTTCGCACTATTTGTTCCCTGTTGTGTAAAAAACTCGAATAAATTTTACCTGATCTGGTATACTCGTAGCTCTGCATTGATAAAAATTATCCGTGAAAAATATAAAAATCATATCAAATGGAAAAGATACTCTAATCCTCGCGATTATGACGAGTTTTTCACTACTTAGAAAGAGGGAAGAGATTGTTCAAACAGAATGTTTGAACCGTTTTACTCATAATGCCGAAAGAAATATTCGTTATAACCCCAAATACTTCTGGAAATACGTAAAAGCAAAAAAAGGCGGCTCAAATTATCCCAAAAAATTAATATTAAATAATCAAGGGTACATCGATGGCCCCAACATCAGTACAGCTTTCAATAAATTTTTCGAGAGCGTCTTTATTCATCCTAGTTCATCTAATTATAATACGGCACAAGCTTCAGTATCAAGCAGTTATACGAGTAGTGAGATCTTGTCATATATCGAAATCACTGAAGTTGCAGTCTTAAAGTTATTACGTACTCTTGATCACGGCAAGGGCGCAGGCTCGGATGGAATCCAAGCCATGTTTCTATCGTCATGTACAGATACCCTTTCCTTACCTACATATTTCTATTCTCTTTAGGAGGTCTCTTAAAGAATGTGTCTTTCCTACTGTTTGGAAGAATGCGCAGATCATTCCTGTTCATAAAAAAGGTTCTCGAAGAGATATCAAAAACTATCGCCCAATATCCATTCTTAACTGTATAAGTAAAGTCTTCGAGAAACTCGTTTATAATGCTATTTACCCTCTTATCTCTCGGGGAATCCCCCAGTCACAACACGGTTTTCTACGTGGGCGCTCAACGATTTCTAATCTGGCATTATTCACAGAATACGTTATTAGACAAATGGAAGGTGGTGGACAAGTTGACGTGGTCTACACGGACTTCGAAAAAGCTTTCGACCGTGTAGACCACGACATACTTATAGGTAAACTTCAAGCCCTAGGAATTCACGGCGATTTTTTAAGATGGGTCCGCTCATACCTTACTAACCGCTCCCAGGCCGTCATTTTGGGTGGCTTTAGGTCCGATTATACCACAGTACCCTCAGGGGTCCCACAGGGGTCACATCTCGGCCCTCTCTTTTACAATGCCTACATCTTCGATATCGGTGATTGTATCAAATACCCTTGACACCTAATGTACGCTGATGATAAAAAAATATTTATCAGAGTTAATTCTGTTACGGACTGCGAGCTATTACAGCATGATCTCAACTCCCTTTATTCATATTACGAACGTAACAGGATCACAGTCAGTATCGGTAAGTGTCAATCCATCAGCTTTACACGTAAAAAAATCCAATTTTATTCTCTTACCACTCAGCGACCGATGCAAAGAAAGGGTTCATTTGATTAGAGATCTAGGAGTTTATTTTGACAGTAAAATGCTTCTCTCTAGTCACATTGATATAATCACCGAAAGAGCGTATCGGAATCTAGGCTTTGTAATAAGAACTTGCAAACCATTTAAATGTCCTATAAGTTTAAAGGTCGTTTATTATGCATACGTGCGTAGTATTCTAGAATATGCGTGCTCAATATTACATACATGACATTAGCCAACGTTAGCCACGTGCTCAATATACCCTATAGTTTCGACCTGTCCGTGTGTCTGTCTGTCCGCGGCTTAGCTCAGACACCCTTTGAAAAAGAAAGCTGAAATTTAGTAACGATATTCACGCCGACAGTGGTAAAAATCTTTGAAAAAAAATTAGGGTACTTCCCCTATAAGTAAGGTGGGGGTGAATTCTTTTTTCTCGTCTACCCCATCGTGTAGGTTGTCGTTGGATAGGTCTTTTGAAAAAAATGTGAGTTTGCAAAGAACACTTTTCGATTTATGTATCCGTTTGCCTAAATTCTACTTTGCGAAAAAAACCTATAAAAACCAAGAGTTCAAATGTTACTCAATATTGGTACATTTTTGACACATTGAATTTCCCGCGGGAGACCTGTTTAATAACTTTTTAATAATGAAGTGTTCGCGGGAGAACTATTAAACAACTTTTTAATTTTAATAGGCGTGCCATGACAGCGAGCTGTATGCTGCATGGAGGTTGCATTGCATTATTTGCAATGATGGAAACTCAGCCAACAGATTTTGCATTTACACATATTTTTATTGGTTTTGTAATCAAAATAAGTGATAAAATCGTTCGTGATTCGCCTTCAGGTGATTTTAAATCAAATAGGAACATCGCTTATTAGTATCGCCGGAAAAAAGTATTATTAAATATTTGTCCGTGAACACATTATTTTAGGATTCACGACATGAGAGTAGATAAAGTTGTGTATACAACTCCACATAATTAGGTATAAAACACTCGTGTCATCTATTATGGAACTTGGCTCGCTACGCTCGCCTGCGTCCCATAAGCCGACGCTCGAGCTTTATGCCCCTCATTATGTATCTTTGCATAAAACTACTATAATAGTTCTTCCGCGACAACTCTTAAAATTAAAAAGTTATTTGACAGATCTCCGGCGGGAAATTCAATACTTCAAACTACACACTTGCAGATAAAAAATAGTCACAGTGTTTCTAGCAAAGAGATTTGAACCTCGCTGTGACCGAGCGTAGCGAGGTTCAAATCTCTTTGGTTTCTAGGCACAGATTGACATTAAGTTGGCGGTAACCATAGATTTAGTACTACGCGCGTGGCGCTTTTAACCAGATTGCGCTCTTCCAAAAATTATGCGAGCAGAGTAGGATGTAAGATGAGATGAAGCTGTCCCTTTCTAATAGATTTTGCATGACATTTTGTTTATGTTGCCATGACAACATCAACAAAATGTCATGCAAAATCTTTGTTAAAATCATTTTACCAAAGAGTTTTTAATCCAGATAAATCAAAAGAAAATGATTTTCTGCATTTATCAATATTTAATGAAAACTGAGAGAGAAGTTTTCTACTTTGCACGTTGAAATTTGTGGATATAAAACTTAACTTTTTGCACGGAAATTGTGCAAACTTCATTAGTATGGCAACAATTAGAAAGGGACGAAGTACATCGAACATGCTAACTTGCTCTGCTCGTTTGGCCTCTGTACAAATTGTTAGGAGTCCTCAATCATGGTAAATGTAAGATCATTGGCGGTAACCTACAATTTCTACGCATTATTGAGGATTTACTATATGAGAGTAGATAAAATAATTTTATTTTATTTATTTAGACAGCCTTTTTAAGATTTTATATTGAATTTAATTTGAATTGTATTTACTAACATAGTTGATATAAGTTTTTACTAACAAAATATGTACAGTAAAATTGTCAGAAAAAAAATCTTTTTTTTAATTTATTTTTTAAGTCTAGAATCTAGTGTTTGATTGAATCGAAGCGGACTGGCTGGTTTGACGTAAGCTAGTTTTAGTGATTGTGACGTTACTCTAGCATAATTATTTAATTTATTTTTATTTCAGGGAAACAAACGATTTATGTGGTTCAATAACAATAGGTAACCTTTCCTCAGTTATTTAAACATGTAGTAAAACTATTACATAACGTGCAGCGTAATTAGTGTCAAATATTTTCAGGGCTGAGAAAATAGGTCATACTGATCACGTGTGCAAAAAATGAAAGAAATCTGCTGGTTAGTTTAAGAGTTATTAAAGAAAGAAACTCTGTTACCTAATCGTAAAAACATCAGCCTGGTCAGCTGACTAACAACACAAACACTCACGCGCGCTATGTTCATTCGTCTATCACACTCACACTAACACACGCTCTGCGCACAGTCGCACGCACACAGTCATATAGCTGACGCGCTTACGTAATCTAAAGTAGTGAGAGTGCGTCACGTATCTTTTTTAATAGTTTTTGCATTTTTTTTTGTTAGAAACATTAACTTTTATACTAACGTGTAGATTTTTGAAATATTTTTCGTACGTGATTAATATGACATTAGTGTTCAGCCCTGAAAATATTTGACACTAATTACGCTGCACCTTATATACCGTAAGGGATATCCAATATGTTATCATAAATGAAACTTGATTTCACGGTGTAGTATATAGTATACCTATAGTATATTTTTTCATTTATATTAATTTAAGTTTTATTAAAAACTAGAATATGTAAAAACCTGCAATAGTAGAATTTGGTGAAACGCACCAAGGTAATGCAAATGTTGAATTATGTACCGAAATTCCTCACATAATAAATATGTATTTCATATATTTCATTTCGTATTTCTTTTTTTTTTCGTACCCATTATTTGTCCCAAGCACTGCTCTTTCTTTCCACATTTCGCAATCGAGTGGGCCACTCTTTGTCGAAGGTCCCTCCAACGCTTCCGGGGCACAGATTAAATAATGGTAATGTCCGGGATCTTCCTCGACCACGTCGGCTTTTCTTTGGTACCCAATCCGAAGCAGTCTTAGTCAAATTAATAAAAACTGATATTAATATTACCTACTACGAATTTGTAATTCTTAACAACCTCATTCTTGAGGCAATTAAGTAACAGAAAATTAAAATTGGGCAGGGGTCGAGGGTGTCCCCAGATTCGGACGTTACTAAACGTGCTTGGTAACTCTACCTTTTAAATGTTATACAGCGAGATTTTTATTCACCAGAAAAAAATAAGGGATGATTCTGCCCATGAAACTGAACAACTTTTCCCAAGGAACATAGGTCGAAAAATGGAAAAGCAAATTTGACCTCCCATACAAAATGCGGTATCAGCTGATGCAGTTCCTATGGGAGGTCTAAAATAGATTTTTGTATTTCGACCTATGTTCCTTGGGAAAAGTTGTTCAGTTTCATGGACAGAATCATCCCTTAATTTTTTATGGTGAATAAAAAATCACGCTGTAGTTAATCACAATGACAATATGTTACAAAAGGATCAATATCATATACAATTTTGTATTTTAAGAATATAAAGATCTTTAAGTAAACGAGTTTGAAGTATCATTTGTTTTAATAGAAGTATACAGGGTGTAAAATAAGTACAATGATCCTTCTAAGGGGTGATTCTAAATCACTAATAGATCATATAGGTTATTGAACCCTCCACACGTATTACTTCTTCTTGAGCTATGACTACTTTTTTTAGATAAAAGTATATTTTTATACAATCTATTAGTGATGTAGAATCACCCCTTAGAAGGATCATAGTACTTTTTTTACGTATAAGTAGGTATAGCAAAACAGCTCTCTGCGCCTTGCATTCCATCTAATAGCAATAATACTAAGAAGAGAAGGTGAATCAACTCTATCTATAGGGTGACTTTTAATTAGTTCTTGATAGAAAAAGGTATGCATGTACTCATGATACTGAACAACATTCCCCAAGGAACAAAGGTCGAAATACGAAAATTAAGTTTTGACCTCCCATAGAGACTATTAGAGACTGCATCAGCTGATAGGCTCATTTTGTATGGAGGTCATTTCGAACTATGTTCCTTGGGAAAAGTTGTTTAGTATCATGAGCAGATGCATATCGTTTGCTATCAAGAACTAATTAAAAGTCACCCTATTTAAAGGGTGTAAGGGACGGTGTACCTAAAACTGAAAGGGCGTACTCAGTCAACGAAACTGAACAACTTTCCCAAAGAAACATTTGGTGGGAAATTAAAAAAAAAATCTCTCCATACAAACTGTTCGACCAGTGGGCAATTTGTATGGAGAGGTCAATTTTTTTTAACATCTCCCAACAAATGTTTCTATGGGAAAGTTGTTCAGTTTCGTTGACTGAGCACGCCCTTACAGGGTGCACCGTCCCTAACACCCTGTATAATAATAGTGAATCTCTGATATTTATAAAGTTTAAGGTCAAATTTTTTGCAATGACCTTCAATTTATTTATTAGTATTTGGTAGTATTAATGAATTGGAAATCCGTCTGTGATATTTTGCTCAATTCTGTAGTCGATCAGAGGGCTCCATACAAATAATACATTGCGAGTGACCAATCCAGTGCGTTTTGAAAAAGAAATGGAAAGGTAAGATGTCCTATAAGTACAATACCTTATCTGTAGTTAGAAATGTGTAATGTCATCATCATCATATCAGCCGAAAGACGTCCACTGCTGGACATAGGCCTCCCCTAAAGATCTCCATGACTCGCGGTCCTGCGCTGCTCGCATCCAGCGGCTTCCCGCGACCATGACCAGATCGTCGGTCTACCTTGTGGTCCACCTGCCAACGCTTCGTCTCCCGGTACGTGGTCGCCACTCTAGAACCCTCACGCCCCATCGCCCATCGGTTCTTCTTGCGATGTGGCCTGCCCACTGCCACTTTAGCGATTCTCAGGGCTATGTCAGTTACTTTAGTTCTTCTGCGGATCTCCTCGTTTCTTATTCGATCGCGCAGAGAGACTCCGAGCATAGCCCTTTTCATAAATAAGGTCCTAATGAAATAGTGAACATAGTTTTACGAGTAGCATGTTACTCAGACCATGAAACTGAACAACTTTCCCCAAAGAACATAGGTCGATATACGAAAAATTGTTTTGAGCTCGCATAGAAACTGCATCAGCTGATAACGCATTTTGCATGGGAGGTAATTTTTAGGGTTCCGTAGCCAAATTGTACTTCGGAGAGTGTGCTCTAGAGCTCCTCGAGCTTATCCCACCATCTCCCTTCTACCATCGGGAGTCCTGACGCACCGCAGGATTTCACCCACACTTGGTTGATATTCCGCACATTCGCACAAAGCGCTTTGAAACATCTTTTATAATGCGGACGGCTAAAGAGTGGAATTCTCTGCCTGCGTCTGTGTTCCCGAGTTCATATAACCCGAATCTATTCAAGTCGCGAGTGAATAGGCTTCTTCTGGTTAAGCTCGTTCCATCGTCGACCTCATCTCTGTCTTCAAGACTACACAGAAAAAAATGATCTCTTAAAACAAGAACGCAATATGTCTCAACTGATATTGCTTGATTATAAAGTTAAATCTCTTAGAGTAAAATGATCACTCTAACGTGTTAAAAATGAAGAAATCTTAAAATTCAAGAGAGAATTTCTTCGAATAAGAGTTCTATTACTAGGTTTGAAATTGATGTTTTGAATTAAAACCATTTATTTTTTACATCAACAATGAAAAAATTTTAAAGCAAGTAAAATATTAATCGATTGAAAACATAAATCGTTTCGCCTAAGAATTAAGAAAAATATTAGATGAAGATTTAGGACAATATTGATGCAAATAATATGTTGCTTGGTATAAGATAGTTGCTGTTTCGCTCAAGAAATTGTTAGGTAAGCAATGAAGAGTTAAGACTATATTAAGGCAAATACCATTTTGCTTAGTATAAGATGGTTGTTGTTTTGCTCAAGACCTAGTTAGATATGCAATGAAGAGTTAAGGCGATATTAAGTCAAATAATTGTTGCTGGGTACAAGATACTGTGTCAAAGACGGAACAGTATCAAAATTTCGATTACTTTGCTAATCAAGCCTGTGGTCTAATGGTCAGAGCGAAGGACTACGATACCGATGGACGCGGGTTCGAATCCAGCCAACCCCAGGACTTTTGGTAAACTATAATAGTTGATATGATATAATGATATAATAGTTAATGATAACATTAATAAATAATAGAAATGGATTCAAAAGTAGAAAGAAGAATAGTTGAAAAATAAAAAGGTCTAATATCAAAAATGCTGGCAGAGAGCAGAAGAAGAGGAATAAAAAGAAAAAAAACGAGAGATAAAATGGTGCTTTTTTTTAAAAGACCCTTTTATTTTAGTTTTTATTTTTGAAGAGCTTTAAATTTTTCAACAAAATTAGTTTCGCTCTTAGGGTGACACATTTAGCTTTTTGAAAAAAGAGCTTTAAAATTTTTATTTAAATTAGTTTCATTCTTGGTGTGATAGATGCTTCACTCAAGTAAGTTTGGTTTTTGTTGTGATAGCTTTTAGTTTTTACAATAAGATGACAGTTGAAAATTGATATAAGAAATTTTGTTCTTGGTCGGAGAACTATACGACAAAACCTTTTATTTCTCAATCTAAGACGTTTTCGAGTTTCCTTATATCGAAAACCCAAAAGATTTTAACTTAAATAATATTATTTGGTTCAAGATATCTTTTTTTTCTGTGTAGATCGAGGTCAAGAGTAAGCCCATTTTCAATAAAAAAAAATGGCAAAAAACGGAACCCTTATAAATTCGTCATGTTTGTCTGTCTTTCTGTCCGTCCGTATGTCACAGCCACTTTTTTCCGAAACTATAAGACCCATACTGTTGAAACTTGGTAAGTAGATGTATTCTGTGAACCACATTAAGATTTTCACATAAAAATAGAAAAAAAATTTTTTGGGTTCCCCATACTTAGAACTGAAACTCAATTTTTTTTTTCATCAAACCCATATGCGTGGGGTATTTATGGATAGGTCTTCAAAAATGATATTGAGGTTTCTAATATATTTTTTTTCTAAACTGAATAGTTTTCGCGAGAGACACTTCCAAAGTGGTAAAATGTGTGTCCCCCCCCCCCTGTAACTTCTAAAATAATAGAAAAATAAAACTAAAAAAAATATAAGAAATAAAAATATATGATGTAGGTTGCCATTACAATGCAAACTTCCACCGAAAATTGGTTTGAACGAGGTCTAGTAAGTAGTTTTTTTTAATACGTCATAAATCGTAAACGGCAATTTACCTTTCATTCAATCAACTCAAATATAAATTTTAATTACTTACATTATATAATAAAGATTTTTAGCAATAAAAATACCATAACTTTTACTTATATACGTACAGGTTTGAACGGAACCCTCAGTGCGCGAGTCCGACTCGCACTTGACCGGTTTTTTTATATTGTATTTCGACCTATGTTCCTTAGGGACAGTTGTTCAGTTTCATGGTCTAAGTAACATGCTAAATTTATGTTCACTATTTCAGAAGACACCTACGAGTATAGTTCTTTCATCGCTCTGCATTTGTGGAGGCTGCTATTTATGTATCCGGAACTGGCAACTTATTAAACATTATATAAAAAGTAATAATAACATTCGAAAAAAAATTCATTGGCTGTAGAATACAGTTTATTTCATAAATATTCATTGGCTGTAGAATACAGTTTATTTCATAATTGTCTTTTAAAATTTTGGCGCCATTTTTAAAGTTGCGTGTCGATCATCATTCATCACCATGGATTTAGCTCGTGAACATTTTCGTACGATGATTTATTATGATTTTCGGCGTGGGTTAACTCAAAAACAGTGCATCGATCAACTCACTTCGACTTTTGGGAATGAAGCATCATCGAAAACCACTGTGTATCAGTGGTTCAGTGAATTTAATCGTGGGCGTCGTATGCTCATGGACGAGTTTAAAGAAGGTCGCCCTAAATCGGTTGTTGTACCAGAAAATATCGACGCTGTGCGCGAACTCAGAGCTTAGAAAAGGTTAGACCTTAGTCTTGGAAGTATTTAAGGTTAACAGATGTGCTGCAAGCCAGTCGCAGATTTGATCGAAACCTTGTTGCGCAAATCGGTAAGTATCACTCCAAGAGTCACCGTGAAATGTTAGAGCTGTGTCATCTTATCAGCATATTACTGGATGTAGCAGTTCATAAATTCATATTACACAGTTCATTTATGTAGCACAAAAATAAAGTATGGCCCAATATACTGCCTTGCGGCACTCCAAAACTAATTGGTGACTCCAGACTAATGATACCGTCAATTTTTACACACTGAGTGCGATTTTCCAGATAACTATGAAAAAGGGAAAGCGGCACTCCTCTCACAAGGGATGGGCCCTTCTAATTTGGACTCAAGTAAGGGACAAGAGACCGTATCAAAAGCCTTTGCCAGATCTAAAATTATAAGTAGTTAAGCATTTCTTTTTATTATCAATTTGGTTTATTACAAAGTTAGTCAGTTCATGTACAGCATCATCGGTTGATTTGCCTGATCTAAAACCGTACTGCGAGCTTGATAATAAAAGAGAATGCCCATGAGTGGTATCGCAAAATTATTCAAAATTGTTCAAATCGAAGTTGTGTCACAAGTCTATGACATCAGTAATTCTTGTTTATATTAAAGATAACTTTATATATTAATAGTAATTGTCCACTACTCCGGGTAAAAAAGTAAAAATATATTAGATTTTTTTATGATTTTCGTATTTCCGATGCGCCTTTTCAGAGTTGCCTCGCACGTCAAACTTACCTGAACCGTAACAAAAAGGTACGTTTTTTGTACAAAAAAAAATATCTTTAATACTCATTCCTGTAGAAGGGTATCAACAGTTGATAGGTTAGGCACAGCAGGTTCCTGCTGCGGCGGTTACCATTTAAATGAGTACCCATTTGCGAAGTTATCACAGCCCTTTTCTCATTCACAAGGTTATCGTACCCACAAAAGGGGGACATTTTTATACATTTCAGGTAAGACTTGCCTGGCAACACTACACTTGTCAGCAGTAACGTCAGTGACAAAGTCACCATCACCTCGCGTTCCAAATTGTAAACTCCGCGCCGTAAAGAAACTTACAAACCAGCTACAAGGTGAGACAAACGCCGATGATTGTCGCCGGCGGTTGTCGAGAATCGCGCGCGACTGTTGTCGGCAGTCGCCGACGGTCGTCCTCCACTTTGTATCAATTAGGAACAGAACCTCTTTGGTTGGTAGTCTTGTTTACATTTCAAGCGTATTTCTTTTTTCTTAAATTCATAATAATATTAAAAATACAACCGGCCAGTATCATTTTTCATACAATATTTTTGTCCGACCTCTATGGTTGACCTTAAATATTACACATATCTTTTAATAAACCGGAACGAAGATACGGCGAATACGCTGACGGCCATTTCTGGCTACTGCTGCAGCTGCTTAGTGGGTAAGCGTTAGGCTGTTGCGCCCACGTCATGACCATTACGTGGTATTTAAGCTGGGGTCGGTATAATGATGTAAATGCGCTAGCGCAGTTTCTCGATGACATTATTTAAGAGTACGATGGACATGCTTATGAAGATAATATATCGTGATTACTTTTTTGACTAGAGCATTGGTTCATTTATTTACAGTTCCCATAGCGAGTTAAGTTATTACTTAAGAGGGAGGCTATGTAAAAACTTAAAATTCATGATTTAAGTAAATCTATTTAGCACCAAATAACTCATGAGTGTTAGTCATATTTATGTACTTAACCGATAAACTCACGTTTAACATGGACGGCGTAGGGCAGATCAGGTTTCGTTCCTGTACGAGGAACTTCCTCAGGGAGTTCAGCAACATCTCTTGGCCTGCGCTCTTCCGAGCTACCCGCCTGCGCGTACTGTGCAGCGCAGCGCAGCGCAACGCATCTCGGCGGGATGCGAACTTGACAGGCGACGGTCTGTGAAATTGACGACTTCCTCGTTCAGGAACGAAACCTGATCGACCCTATGCCGTCTATATACAACGAGAGTTTTTCCGTTTAAATAATAATGTTATAGGTACTTATCTTTAAACGTAGTGCCAATCAGATGCAGTCAACTAAACGTAACAAGTTGAACTGTTCGGTAACAGTACTTACTACGCTGGCTCAGCGACCCCAAGAGGATCTTGGCTTCCGACACAAGAGTTCTCCATTCTTCCCTGTTCTGTGCCACTTCTTGCCAATCGGCTCTTTAGAGGGCATCCAGGTCTTTTTGAACTTCGTCACCCCATCTGTACCTGGGACGACTGACTGGTAGTTTTTCACTCGGTCGTCCAACGTAAGCTCGAACCTAAGCCCGAACCTCTCCCATTCTCTCCACGTGGCCGAACCAGCGAAGCCTTGCAGCCTTGGTCTCGCCCATGATGTTGGGTTCGAGCACTAGGTCTTCGGTAACAGTAGGAATTCAGGACCTACTTACTTCGAATTCCGAAAAACTATAATGAAATACCTAATTATTTCATGAAGTCTTATCGCTCACTTTAAATTAACGATGGAGCAAAAACTAAAGATTGTTTTAAAATATCAACGAAAAAGGGAATTTGATGTTACGATATCGATTTTATTGTGTAATTAAGTCTAGCATCAGGCAACACTAGCCTTTTCCGCTTCCCCTCTCTCTCTCTTGTGTCATGTCGTACGCGTAACTACTGTGTCTCAATGTAAGTGATAATTTAATAAATAAAACAAGTATTCGTGATACTAAACAACTTTTATTCATCTGCTCCCACCTAATAAGAGGTTATGGGCATATTATTCTGCAAGATCGTCACGTCAGAAGTTCATTTCAAGAAATAATTAGCGCAGTCGAAGCGTGCTTTCTAGAAGCAAAATGGCTACTCAGTTTCCACAATTGCAACCAGAAAATTTCAATAACTGGATTTTCAGAGTAAAATGCATGCTAGACGAGAAAAGATTATTGCATATTTTGACTACAGATATTCCGGCAAAAGAGGAAAAAGAAAGTGTCAAAACAGAGTTTGAGAAAGACGATGCTAAAGCAAAAAGCATTATTGTTCAGTGTATTCCCGACAAACATCTAAACATCGTGAAAGAGTGCAAGACAGCAAAAGATATGATACAAGTCCTCGAAGAAATATTTCAAAGGAAAAGCATTATCACAGTTATACATCTAAGAAGAAAACTGTTGAATCTTAGACAAAACAACGGCGAGTGCCTAGAAGACTACTTTTTACGATTCGATTCACTGGTTCGAGAGCTCGAAGGCGCTCAGGACACCCTGAACGAGCGTGAGAAAATTGCCAGTTTACTAACAGGCCTACACGAATCATACGATAACGTCATTACTGCCGTTGAATGCAGCACTAGCTTGACACTCACTGAAAATAAAGATGTAAAACTAGACTTTGTAAAAGCAAGATTATTAGATGAAGAACTAAAAAATAAAGATAAAAACGTCTCAAGCACAGAGTCAGCTTTTATCACATGTTACAAATGTCACAAACCAGGACATATTGCGGTAGATTGCTATCTCAATAGAGGCCGTGGACGTGGACGATTCCGTGGGAGCAGAACATCAAGATCACGTGGTACATACAGAAGAGCATCATCTGGAGAGTCACACAACGTGTATGCAGAGCGCAGTGACAACTTTTCATTTATTTCTACTGGTGAGTTTTGCTACAATAGTGTGAAGAGTGAAAATATAGAATGGGTTGTAGATTCCGGCTGTACCCACCATCTGATCCAAGACAGATATGAAGAGGACATGTATGACATTGAACATCTGAACCGTCCAATGAAGATTTACATTGCAAATGGTGAATTTATTGTTGCCAAAAAGAAAGGTAAAATTAAGATGGACTATAAAGGTAGTAAAATTACATTAGAAGCTCTTTTAATTAAAAACTTGAGTTTTAACTTGCTTTCAGTTAAGAAAATGGTCAGTAACGGTTACAAAGTTGTATTCACTGAAAACTATGTAAACCTCTTTGATAAATACGAATCTAAATCCATCACAGGATATAGCTCTGGAAAATTGTTTATTCTTAAAGTGTGTATATGCAACAGTGTTACATGTAATAGTGCAGCGGTCAACAACAATCTTTGGCACAGGCGGTTGGGTCACATAAATCGAAATGGTCTTCGCACACTGCAACTACCTGTAACCACCAAGACCTGCGATGCTTGTATGAGAGGTAAGTCGACTCGAATACCATTCAAACCAACAGAGAAGCCAAGATCCCATCATATAGGTGAACTACTCCACACAGATATCGCTGGCCCCTGTAAACCAGTAGGTAAGAACGGTGAAATATATGTTCAGGTAATTGTAGATGACTACTCACATTTTTGTACAACTTACTTACTAAAGAAGAAAAATGAAGCTACTACAAATCTCACAAATTATATTAAAAAGCTGGAAAACGAAAAAGGAATAACAGTAAAAAAGATAAGATGTGACAATGGTGGAGAGTTAAAGAACAAAATTTTTGAAAATTTCTGTCAAGAAAAAGGAATAACAATACAGTATACACAGCCACATACGCCACAACAAAACGGAGTTTCAGAACGCATGAACCGCACACTTTTCTCTAAGGCTAGAACACAAATGCTAGATGCAGACTTGCCTAAATACCTATGGACCGAAGCAATTATGTGCTCTGCATACCAGCTGAATCGATGTCCATCAGCAGCCATCAATTTTAAAACACCAGCGGAAATCTACTATAAAAACAGGGATTTATCAAAACTAAAGATATTTGGATGCAAAGCCTGGATGATGAAGATACCAAAGGGAAGTAAATTTGATCAGCGAGCGATGCCGGTACGTATGGTTGGATACTCTTCTAACGGCTATCGGTTGTGGAACCCTGAAACTGATGAAATATTAATTTCCCGCGATGTCAGATTTGATGAGAGCGATGCTGAATATAAAACAAAGGAAAATAAAAAAGACGAGACACAGTATAAACAAGAAAATGAAGAAACAGAAGATGAGAAAGACACAGATGAAAAGAAAAAGCAAAGAGAGGAAATTGAGAAAAAACAAAGAGAGGAAATTGAGAAAAAGCAAAGAGAGGAAATTGAGAAAAAGCAAAGAGAAGAAAACGAGAATAAGCAAAAAGAAGAGGATGAGAAAAAGGAAAGAGAAGAAAATGAGAAGAAGGAAAGAGAAGAACAAAATAAAAGAAAACAAATAGAAGAAAACATACTAGGAGGAAACCAAGAAGATGTAAGGAAATCTACAAGAACAAAGAAACCACCCACTTATCTTAAAGATTATGACATTGAAAATGATGAAGAGTTTGATGACGCAAACATAGCATATTGCCTTATAATGGAAAATGAAGATGATCCACAAACATATAAGCAGGCAATTGAAGCAGGAAAAGAATGGATAGAAGCAATAGACAGTGAAATACAATCCTTACAAAAACTGAACACCTGGGAAGAAACTAATTTGCCAAAGGGAAAGAAGGCAATAGATACCAAATGGGTCTTTAAAACGAAACAAGACGGAAGGAAAAAGGCTCGATTAGTTGCGAAAGGTTTTCAAACAGAAAGTAAGTATAATGTTTATTCTCCAGTTGCCCGAGTCTCTACAATAAGAATGATGCTAAGTCAAGCAGTACAAGACGACATGCCTATATATCAATTAGATGTACCTACAGCCTTCTTAAATGGAGAACTAAAAGATGAAATATTTATTAAAGTACCTGATGGAGTCAAAGCCCAAGAAGGAAAAGTACTCAAGCTAAAGAAAGCCTTATATGGTCTACGTGAAGCACCAAAATGCTGGAATGAAAGATTCCATGAGTACATAACTACACAAGGATTTCAACAGTCAAAATATGACTATTGTCTTTACAAAAATAATAACACATGGATTTTGATATGGGTCGATGATATACTTGTAATGGGACATGAAACTAACATGATAAAGAAATTAAAAGAAGAATTTTCAGTCAGAAATTTGGGAGAAATAAAAGAATATTTAGGTATGGAAATTATAAGACAAAAAGGGAAACTTAAAATAAGCCAGAGGAAGCTGATAAACAAAATAATTGAAAGATTTGGAATGAAGGACTGCAATGGAATTTCCACTCCATTGGAGCAGGGACTACCCAATAATGAACACGAAATTATAAACAATGTACCTTACAGGGAATTAATAGGATGTCTGGTATACATCTCATACACATCGAGGCCAGACATAGGATTTGCTACCTCCTATTTAAGTAAGTATTTAGATAGGCCCACTAAGTCATTGTGGACTTCTGCAAAAAGGGTAATTAGATATCTCAAACAAACTTCACACAAATGCTTAGTGTATACAAAGTCGCACAATACAGAAACTACATCCTTACTAGCCTACACTGATGCTGACTGGTCTGGCGACAAGGGAGACAGAAAGAGCGTAAGTGGTTGCACAATATTTTATAAGAACAACTTGGTCTCCTGGTTCTCCAAGAAGCAAACATCTGTATCCTTGTCTACAGCGGAGGCAGAATATGTGGCAGCCGCTATGGCAGCACAAGAACTTCTATACTTAAAAGGTATACTCTCTGATTTCATACATAAGGACACTGTTCCATTTCTGTTTACAGATAATCAGAGTGCAATAAAAATGATAGAATGTAATGAAAACAGTAAGCGAACCAAACACATTGACATAAAATATCATTTTATCAAAGATTGTTTGCAGAAAAATTTGTTAAATATTTCCTATGTACCCAGTAGCGAAAATGTAGCCGATATACTGACAAAACCTCTAAATACTATCAAACATACTTACCTTGTCAGTAAACTTAACATAGATATATAATTATAATAAGTATTAATTAAGATCACCATTACTAGGATAGTATGGATACATAAAAACTTGTTTACTTGTTTAAATGAATGTTGTAATACATACTTTCATTTTGAAATGTAAAATTTCCGTTTTAATTTTTACTGATAAGAAAATGTGATTTCCAAAGTGCTCTGTTATCAATATCTATATAGAGTTGTTATTACCAGTAAAGCTTCAACTGTGTTGTATTTATATATTTAACTCAGTGATGTATCTATATAGAGCTGTTAATAATACTTGCTAAATTTTGTTAGTAAATTGCATGTATTAGTTATTTAGCAATCTTTAGTTAATAAATTAACTTAAGATTGAAGGGGGGTGTTACGATATCGATTTTATTGTGTAATTAAGTCTAGCATCAGGCAACACTAGCCTTTTCCGCTTCCCCTCTCTCTCTCTTGTGTCATGTCGTACGCGTAACTACTGTGTCTCAATGTAAGTGATAATTTAATAAATAAAACAAGTATTCGTGATACTAAACAACTTTTATTCATCTGCTCCCACCTAATAAGATTTGACAATGACGTAATAATTACTGACAAGTTGACAAGGCTTTTACCAGCCAAATCTTGATAAAATTACCTGCATTTAAGAAAAAAGGATATCTCTTTGTGGGTACTATAAACCTTTTATCTGTAGAAAAGTATTGATTGTGTTTTGAATGAGAAAAGGGACGAAAACTTGACGAGTGTAGGCGAGCTTACTAAGAACAAGAGACTATGCTTACAGGCCAGCGACAAGGTGGAACGATGACCGCCGACGTCTGTCACCGGCAGTTATCGAGAGTCGCTCGCGAATTTTTTTGGTAGTCGCCGACAATCAACCCCCAACCTATCGCTGGTCTGTAAGAAAGAGCCCTTTGTTCCACTCGCTCGCCTGCTTGATGTGTACTCATTTACGGCCCCTGCCGCGTGTAGAGAGTCGCGATGTATAATACGCGTCACGTTGCGGTGTTCATATAAGCACGAAAGCCATCTTATACGCTTCATGTGGCAGACGCCCTAAGCGCGTTTACAGTGCTCTAAAGTACACTATTAGCGCAATTTGGAACGCGGGGTATGAAATCTCTAATTCAAGAATTGGAATTCAAGACTAAGATAAATAGATAGATAGATAGATTGATTCTTTATTGCACACATAAAAATTAAATAAATTATACAGAACAGAAAACCTTATGCTAATGTGGGCAAAGGCGGCCTTATCGCTACAAGCGATCTTTTAAAGGCAACCTTTGAAGATAGGAAAGAATACAATAAGAGCACTGCGTGTAATGGAAATTAACAGAAATATGTAAAGTTATTTAAAAATAGAATAAGTAAATAAATTACCATATAAGCAACTAAAGATATATAAATTCTATAACTATGAATGTACATACGTGGGACACTCAGAAATATTTGCGACACTAAAAAAAATTGTTCTACAGGTACATATATTTTTATTAAATCTTTTCAAAGTACTCTCCACCAGCCTCTATACAAAGATTCATGCGTCTGAACCAGTTTTCAAAACACTTTTTCCAGTCCGCCGTAGACACCTCGTTTACAGCCTGCTCGAACGCAGCCAGCGCATCTTCCGGCGACGAAAATTGTATCCCCTTGAGCTGATTTTTTATTTTTGGAAATAAAAAGAAGTCACACGGTGCTAGATCAGGGCTGTAAGGAGGGTGACCCAGGAGTTTGACTGGTGTGCTGTCCAGGAAGTCCCTCGTTTTGAGCGCGGTGTGTGCAGGCGCATTGTCGTGGTGGAGCAGTAGTCCGCGGAGCCCTGTGTTTGGTCGCTTGTTGCTCACAACAGAAAAAACTTCTGGTAAACATTTGGTAGTATACCATTCGGCGTTGATGCTTCTTTGATCTCGTAAGGGAATTGAGGCCAAGTGGCCAGTCAAATTAAAAAAGCTGGCGATCAAAATCTTCCCCCCGCTTCGAGATCGCTTCACTTTGGTAGGCGTTGGTTCATTTTGAAACACCCAAACTGTCGACTGGCGCTTGGTTTCTGGATCGTATTGATAAATCCAGGACTCATCACCTGTTACGATGTCGTAAACACGCCGAGACGAGCCTGCTTCAAATTTGTTCAGCATATCACGGCACCATTCCACCCGGGCCTGCTTCTGAGCGTCGGTGAGGTAGTGCGGCACCCAGCGCGATACTATCCTCCTCACGCGAAGATGCCCGTGTAGAATCTCGTGAACGCTTCCCGATCCAATCTTTAATATGTGCTGAATCTCCTGATATGTAATTCGCCTATTATCTTGGATTAAATTTTTCACTGCTAGCACGTTTTCTTCCGTAATAGCCGTCAAAGGGCGACCGCTTCTTTCTTCATCCCCCAAGGTTGGTCGACCGCGCCTAAATTCGTTATACCAACGATACACGGTTGCCTTGGAGGGGCCTTCATCCATAAATGCCATTTGAAGTCTATCGAACGATTCATCCGGTTTCAGGCGACACTTGAAATCGTAAAAAATCATAGCTCTAAAATGTTCCCGGCGCAGATCCATTTTTCAGTAAGACACGATACTTTGAATTGGCTCGCAAAAAATGTGGAGGGAAATTTTGAAAATGGAACACACATATTTTTACTTACAAGTAATCATATTTTCGAAAAAGATTCTGACCGGCCAGTCTCCCATATATAAAAACTATTTTTCGCAATACTTTCTGAGTGGCCTGGTATCATAAATTAAATAAATATTTATGGATACATAAATATAAATAAACTTATATAAATACATTAATAATAACGATGTCCTAACTAAATACCTGGGCTAATTACTGTGAAACCCGGAGGACTACAATCAATTGCCTAATTATTTTATGAAGTCCGTAGAGCTACCCTTTAATTAAACCATAAAGCATTGTGACACAACAAGGTTTATTTATTTATTTATTTAATCATAGGGAAACATACAGCTATAATAAATACATAAAAAATAATGTTACAGGTTTATACCGATTTTTGACCGATACTAAGTCCCGTAGTCACTTGGGCATTTTCCTTTATTGTTTCTAAATATTTAACTAGTCTTATGTTAATAATTTTTTCTAGGATTTTAGATAAGGACGATAGCAACGAAATTGGACGATAATTATTTATATAGTCTCTTCTCCCTCCCTTATGTATAGGAACAACAATCGATTTTTAAGAGCATCAGGGAATATACCCTCCTGAATGCACCTATTAAAGATGTGAGTGAGAGGAGGAACCGCATAATCTTTAATCTTTTTAAGAACCTTAGCTGAAATCCCGTCCAAACCTGCAGCACAATCAGTTTTTTTAATTAATTATAAGTCTTTCAACCTCCTCAGGTGAAGTCTTAAGTAAAACAAAAGAGTTACAACACGAGTTTGCAGTCACGCTGTTTTTTAACACAGAGAGGGGATAGTTAGATGCAATTTTGTTAGCCAGCTCCGCAACAATGTTCGCAAAGTGTACATTTACCATATTAACAGATGCCTCTTTAGTACTAAGCACGGAAAGAGAGAGAGAGATATTTGTTCTAAGGAACCAGAGTTAAGAAAACTGTATCTAAAGATTTAAAAGAAAACTCAAACACAAGTCGGGAATCGAACCTTGTCAGTTTTCAAAACAAAAATAAATAATTATATGTTATTTTATTACGAAAGTTAATTGTGTTAAAAGGAATCAATTTTACTTTAAATAAAAATTTAAAATATTATTTAAAAAAATGATTAAATAAATTATTATTTTTAGTTTTTTCATATTTTTTTATTTCTAAGTACATAGTAAAATCAACTTTCTTACACTGGCAAGGTTTGGTTATCGAGTCGTGTGAGTTTTTTTGATAATCTAAAATTGGACCCTCTAGTACGGAACCCTAAAAACACGCTGTTTAGAATATAAAGTCGCGCAAGACTTGATTTGGTTATGCAAACATTTTTTTTTATTCGTTATATGCTTTATATCAGTGGTTCTTAACCTTTTAGACATGAGGGACCGTTTGACAAAATTTCTGTCTTTCCACTTGGTAAGAAGACAGAAATTC